>CM062813.1:698288441-698888441 GCA_031772625.1 Pinus tabuliformis | reverse complement strand
TGGGACCAACTGCCGTTCCAATCAAAACCGAGCCGCAAGACGACATTCCATTTACAGAGGGGCCATCGTACCCCTTTATTCATGTGAAGAAAGAAAGGGAAAACAAAGAAGTCCAAACTGAGGCATCACCTTTAGGGATAATTCGGGATACGAATTCCAGGCAGCGAAACGTGAAGGTACAGGTAAGACTCCCTGCCTCTGAGAAATCATGGAAAAGGGATCCAAAAACCAAGGCCTTGCACCACGAAATGAAGCAAGCCCGACAGGAGGCTGACCAGCTAAGGGAACAAATGATCCCTCGGGAAAAATACGAGGAGTTGCAGCAGGAAGCTGAGCAGATTAAAGAACGAATGATTCCTCGGGAAAAATACGAGGAGTTGCAGCAGGAAGCTGAGCAGTTAAAAGAACAAATGATCCCTCGGGAAAAATATGAGGAATTGCAGTAGCAACTGCGGAACATGAGTCAATCAGAGAGTCAGGCCTTTGAAGGATGGCAGAAGGAACAGGAAAAGGCTGCCAAGGTAACACGTCGACTAGATGTTGTTATTAAACAATTGGACACTGTATGTTCGCTGTATAATGATGTTTTGACTTGCAGGGCCCCTGCAAAGAATTATGCTTTATTTCTCCTTGAAAGATACTTAAGATTGAAAATAAAAGCTGTCAAGGCAGGTGCCCCTATTCAGATTAATACTGTTAATAATTTTATTGATTGTTGCAAACATTATGGGGTTAAGGTTCAACGGTTGCTATGTGAATTCTATTTGCACAATATGGTGCTTGAACAGGAAACTGATTTAAACCCTGGGCCCTTCGTGGGAGATATACAGCTCCAAGCCTTTGTTTCGTTTGGGGTCAATCAGTTAAAGTGGCTCAGGGCTTACAATGCCTTTCAGAGGCAGGAGCATAGCCTAGATCTATGGGTCAGGGCCGAACCTAGAGACCCAGTTCACCTATGGCAATCACACAAAAGCCTTATGAGAACCCAGGGCGTCATGGAACTGTTAGGACCCATGCATGAGGACTTGATCCGAAATAGCGTGGAATTCTTTCTGGCTATTAAAGATTCTGCCCTGGATGCTGCCAAATTCCGTTATCGGATTTCTACCCCAAGCATCCAGCTCAGGGAGCCATTCAAATACGAGAATTTTGAGCTGGCTGCTGAACGGTTGAACCTTTATGGCCAGCGCATTTTGCAAGCTGGGCCGTCTTGGTTAGGATACCGGTTCCGTAGCCCAATTATTTGGCACCCTACACCTGGATACCAGGCCTTGTATGATATGCCTGCTAATCAATTGAATTACTTCTTTGATAATCTGGTTGCTCACCATGGTTGCAGACCTCCTCACGAGATACCCTCTCCCGCCTATTCTCTTACCGCTCTCCATGTTAATTATAACGTTTTCATGGGGCCATGAAACAGAGTAAGCCGGGGGGTGTGTAGAGCATTGGAAAGGTATGTTTTAATGCATAATTTAGTGATGTTTCAAGCAATGTTTGTAATCTTTTCTTTGTTATAAAGTAAGGAGAATGTAATGAGAATGAGCACGAATGACCCAATCACTAATAGTTATCTTCTCTATGCAGAAAAAGACAAAAGTAGGAAGGCGCGGTGCAAAACTGGAGTTCCATGAAGAGATAACGGTTGTCCCTTCGAAACCAACTAAAGTCCAGACCAGGGCGAGCAAATCACGGCAAATCAATCTGGGACGAGATAAGGGACTGTCAGTTCGGAAGACTAGGCAAAGAAAAGAGAGGAGTTAACAGTTTAACAGATCCCTCAGGATCTTTGATCCTGAGGGATCGTTACTTTCAATTATTTTGTTGTCTGGTTAACTCCGCCATTACTAGTATAAAAAGGGGCAGCATTGAAGACTTCGGGACTGAATTATTATCTTGTATCTTTATTTTCTGTTTATAGACTTCACAGTCCGTCAAATTCAGACTATCGAGTCTCTTTGAGACTTAGTTTTTGTTGTACTATCGTTGATGCGTTAATATAATATATTTGGTGTTACTTTCTCTCTGCGTCTGAAGTAAGTTACGGCGGTGTGCCATTGGAAGCTAAGGGCCCGGCTCCAACGGACACTGGCTGATTGTATCATTACAGTTTGGCTTTGTGTGGTTTGTTTATCGTTCTTAATAATCTGATATACTTATATGCTGATTCCATACTCGTTCATCAGTAGTTTTTCCTTTCGTAAATCTTTATAGCAAGTTCACATCATATTTCCAGAATTGGTCACATAACATTGTTCTGAGTTATTCACTTCTGTTACAGAATTTATAAGTGGAATGTTTTAGCTGCATATGGTTGGAGTGACGATCATAAGAAGATGGAATTAACGTTGTAGATGGACTACTGGTGATCCTTTCAGATTATGTGTACATATGATTGACGTTTCCTGTTTATTTGATTCAGCTGTTTACTTTTATATATGATTGACGTTTCCTGTTTATGGTGGTTAGCTGTTCCATTTGGTTAAGCTGTCTACTTGTACAAAAGATTGCTCTTTATTTGTATATAAGTTGATGCAAAGGATTGAGAGTGTTGAACTCGCGAGACTTAGTTTCCTTACTGTTGTTCCTTTTACTGTTGTTCCATTTCTGCATTGCCGTTCCATTTTGCTTTCTTGTTGTTCCTTTCTACTTGCATTCATTGGTTTGGTGTGAGAGGAGGATCAAGGCTGTCGTGAGACACAACAGACGCTATTATGCTCCCAGATCCGTGATCCATACTCTAATTTCTTTTCTTTCATCAGTTTCTAGAGGGATGGGTTACTATTTCCGCACCCTCGACTGGTAAAGTTGCTGCGTGTGATTTCTTTCTGCAAAAGTAATTTAGCCATAGTTTAGCATCTGTTTACTCTTGTATTTCTTAGGCCTATACTACTAAGCATTACTCTGACAAATAGCCTCAAATTGAGATACCCTTTACAATAACAAAACGCTCCCGGATTGACTTGTAATGTGAGATAACTAGAGGCGAAAAAGGCCCTTGTTACAGCTCTACACCAATCAGATTTTCAAATTGGCTTGCTAACTTGGTACCAGTCAGAAAAAAGAATGGAGAGATCAGAATTTGTATAGACTTCAGGAATTTAAATAAGGCTTCGTTGAAAGATAATTACCCCCTCCCCAAAATGGATTTCATTCTGCAAAACATTGTTGGTTCACAAAGGATGTCTATGCTTGATGGTTTCTCAGGGTACAATCAGATTCTTGTTCACCCAGATGATCAGGAGAAAACAGCTTTCACTACACCATGGGGAACATTCATGTATGCAAAGATGCCCTTTGGCCTCATGAACGCAGGAGCCACTTTCCAGAGAGCAATGGATATTGCTTTTGCTGAAGAAAAGGACAAATCAGTGGTGGTTTATCTTGATGATATCACAGTTTTTTCAAAAAAGGAAGAAGACCACTTAAAGCACCTTGAAAGGGTCCTACTGAAGTGTAGGAGGTTTGGTATTTCTCTAAACCCAACCAAAAGTATTTTTGCTCTAACTTCTGGCAAACTGCTTGGTCATATTATCTCTGAAGAAGGAATTAGGATTGATCCTAATAGAGTTAGTGCAATTCAAAAATTGGATTTACCAAGGAGTAAGAAGGAGGTTCAATCCTTTCTTGGGAAAGTTAACTTTGTTAGAAGATTTATTCCTAATTTTGCTGAAGTTGTCAAGAACATAACAAAGATGTTAAAGAAAGGAGCAGATTTTAAATGGACAGTTGAAGCAAAGAAATCATTTGAAGAAATCAAGAAGGCACTTACTCAAGCACTAGTACTCATCAGCCCGGATTTTACCAAGGAGTTCCTTATCTTCACATTCGCTTCTGAAGACACAATTGCTGGAGTTTTACTGTAAAAGGGAAGCCAAGGTACTGAACAACCCATTTCTTTCTTTAGCAAGGCATTGGCCAATGCTGAATTGAAATATAATATTTTAGAGAAACTAGCCTATGCATTGGTGAAAGCAATTAAGGATTTCAGAATCTATGTTTTGCACTCTCACATTGTTGCATACGTCCCAAATGTTGTTATTAAAGATATTCTTACACAAGCTGATCCAGATGGAAAAATGGGAAAGTGGATAGCAAAACTGCTGGAGTATGACATTGAGATCAAACCCACCAAGTTGGTAAAGGGTCAAGGCCTAGCCAAATTGTTGACCCAGTCAAATCTGGACTATATTGATATTAATTTAAGCACAAAAATCTCAGAAATTTCTGAAAATGAAGAGGAATTGGTCCAGATAAATGAAAAATTCTTGATTTCAAAATGGTACAAGGATATAGAATTTGTTTTGCAGCATAATAGAGCTCCTGATAATCTTTCAAAATCCAAAGCTCGGTTTACCAAATTGAAATCTCTTAGATATTTTGTGTATGACCAAAATTTGTTCTGGAAAGATGCAGGAGGAATATTGTTAAACTGCCTCATTGAAGAAGAAGCTGATAAAGTAATTGATGAGTTTCATAAAGGGGATTGTGGAGGACATCACTATTGGAAAGCCACTGCAAACAAGGTCTTGAGAGCTGGCTATTTTTGGCCAACAATGTTTAGAGATATCTATAAAAAGATAGCCACATGCCATGAATGTCAAGTGTTTGAAGGAAAGAGAAAGCTTATGCCAATGCCCTTGGTTCCTATTTATGTTGAAGCACCTTTCCAGCAGTGGGGATTAGACTTTATAGGGGAAATCCATCCTCCTTCATCAGGACAGCATCGTTGGATTCTCACAGCCACTGATTACTTTACAAAATGGATAGAAGAAATACCTACAAAGCAAGCAAATGATTCAGTGATTATTTCTTTCTTAGAAAATAATATATTATCAAGATTTGGTTGCCCAATCAAGATCATTACAGGCAATGCTCAAGCTTTCAAGTCCAAAAGGTTAATTAATTTTTGTCATCAGTATTACATCTCCCTTGGACATTCTACTGCTTATTATCCACAGGGAAATGGTTTAGCTGAGTCATCAAACAAGAGCCTTGTGAGAATCATTAAGAAGTTGCTGCAAGAAAATAAAAAAGCTTGGCATTTGAAACTGAAATATGCTTTGTGGGCTGACCGGATTTGCAAAAAGAGGTCCATTGGAACATCACCATATGAGCTAGTATATGGGGCAGAGGCTATATTTCCCACTTCCCTCGGGGTACCAGTAATGAAGTTGATCCAAGGACTAGAAGAGGAACCAAATGCTATACAACGAAGGATCAACCAGCTAATAGCTTTACAAGAGAAAAGAAATGAGGTGTTTGAAAGTCATCAACAAAACCAGAACAGGATCAAGAGAGCATTTGACAAAAAGATCAAAGAAGTTACATTCCAGATTCATGATAAAGTCTTGAAATGGGAAGCCAGAATTGAATAGAAAGGTAAACATGGTAAATTTGAAAATTTGTGGAAAGGGCCATATCAAATTTTTGCTTTCCATGGGAATAACACCTACGTTCTATAGGAGATTGATGGGACACCATATGCTGGAGGACCTGTTAATGGCAGGTTCCTAAAGCATTACAATTGATTGAATCTCTGCCAAGTTTCTCACAAGCATTGTATATAACCGTTTTATTAGTCTTTCTTTGTTGCAAATAAATGACAAGCTGAACAGGAAGCTCAAGCCCGAGGTAAAAGCTCACAAAGCTAGAAAGGAATGCTTGTCAACTATATCTATGTTTTCATAAATTGGACAAAGCACTGGACCTACGAGTTCTTAGTGTACTACAGGAGCACACTATCCCAAGTGGAGCCACTGTTATCACTTAGAACTAAAAATTGATACATGTAATTTTCTATCCTAGCCCGATGACAAAGGTCTGTGTTAGTTTAATTTCAAATTTTCATTTTTAATTTTATTCTCGTAGGATTTGGAGTTTTTAAAAGAGTTTTTAACTCAATTTGTTCTCAACTCCCATTGGTTCCCCTCTACCCATCATTGTTCTATAGTCACCTCTTGTCTTATATGAGTCACCGTGCCTTTCCGTGATTTCGTAGCGCAATCATGATTAGGCAGTTTCGCAGCGCAATCATAACTAGGCAGTTTCGCAGCGCTTCATGATTAGGCAGTTTCGCAGCGCATCATCAAAATTTAAACTAACCGCGCTGTGAAATCATGGATTCGTACTTTTCACAGCGAATCTTTCCCGAAATATCAAATCCGTTAGGTGAGTCATAGGCCATGTCCTCTCATGTCAGCTCATGTACCTCTCTTTACCACTCATTGCCACTATCACCACCACTAGATCTGTTTGATATGCACAATTTATTATTCCCAAGAAATTTTACCGTGCATAAACCATAATGATGGCCGTAAGTCCTGCATGAATGACAAAATCTGCAAGATTATATCTTGAAAGGTTTTAAATGAAAGAGTTTAAAATTCAAGCGAGGCTGATAATTCAAGCGAGGCTGATAATCAAGCAAGGCTGAATTCAGAGAGAAGCTGAAATACAATTCCAACCGGAGCTGGTAGTTATTTCTTGCGAGGATTTGGAAGAATCAATGGAGAAAAAGGAGCACAGATCTGGCAAACCTCTAAGGACTGAGCCTGAAGGCCTGGATATAACGCTGAGAAATGAAGAGGTGAAGAAAGCATTTAAAAAGGCTGGGTGCTGGAACTTTAGCAAAAAGTTACAAGGAGGACATGCACAGGTAACTAAGGAATTTTCATTTAACTTCACGGGTTTGAATTCAAAGGTAGCTATGTTAGAAGTGCAGGTTTCTCCAGAAGTGATATCTGCTGTGACAGAGATCCCAAGAGGACAAGAGGAATGGTTCAAAAATTTCAAATTTGACATGAATCCTTGCAAGGAGTTTCTGAAGGATGATTATGTAAATGAAGATTTAAGTAGGGGAGTGCCCAGGAATTATGTCAAAGAACATTATGCTCTCTTACTCACCTGCATACAGAAATATTTGACTTGTGAAGGAAGGTATAACAAGGTTTATTCTTACCATTTCAAACTACTCTTGCATTTCACCGGGAAGGTCTCCATAGACTTACCGTTTTATCTTTTCCGTAGTTTGAGTAAGATGTGTGATAAGGTACAGCTGAGGAAAGAGGATTCTGAAACCTCTTTGTTTCATCATGGTTTGATCAAATTACTGGTTTTATATGGGCTTCAAAAGATAGACAGGGATTGGAATTCATTCATTTTTATGGCTGGTTTCAAAAGCCAGACTGGCCTCACTCCCCAACCTGCCAGGGATTTTACAATAGCTGAGCTTCAAACAGAAGCAAGAGCTAAAAGAGTTACAAAGTCGCAAGTAAGATCACAAATAAGAAAACCAGTGAAGCCACTGAAGCCACTCATCAACCAAGATCAAGCTCAGCAATCAACTAAGGAAAAGGCTCAGGGTAAAAAGGCTGTACCTGAAACAAGCACATCTGAAACAGTCTCAAGGGTAAGAACAAGAAGTCAAATAATGAAGGAAAAAGGTAAAGCTATAGCAGTTGAAGAAAGTCCAGTGTCCAAGGCAAGTTTAAATGATTTATTGCAAGCTATTGAATTTGAGAAATCTATACCAGTTCAAGTCGAATTGATGCAGTCAGAACAAGAAAGCACCAAGAAATCCAAGGCCTCAAAAAGGCTTAGATTTGATGAGCCAGCTGAAGAGTTCGTTTTTAAACCAAGAAGACCTATGACAAGGAGATTCCAGCAGGTACAGGAAGCATTGCCAAGAACAGAGGAAACAGGGGAAGAGATACAAAAAGACACGGGCAAAACAGTCATTGCATCTCAAGAAGATAATATAGCAGCCATACAGAGACAATTGGAATCAGCTAAGTATGAAATTGCTAAATTGAGGAAAGCCGCTAGAAAACATGCAGCCATACATGCAAAATATTATAAAACCCTATGGGAAGGGAATGAAGCTGTAGAAGCTCAGCTGAATTCAGTGGTTGATGGCCATTCACAATTTCACACATGGATAGTACCAGCAATCAAAGAAGACAAATACATAAGAAGGATCAATATGCAATTGAGAGCTGGGAATAAGGCTATGAGGAAACAAATTGAAGACCTGAAGGCACAGCTAAGCCAGCTACCTGCTAAATAAAGCTTTCATTTTAAGTAAGGTTTTGTTTCTAAAATTTTGACAAATTTTCTTAATCTTATCTTTCTGAGGAAATATAAATTCCTGTTCGGCATGTGGAAAGTTTAGGGGAGTTTTTGGCAATCAAATACTCGGCTAATAAAGGTCTCGGGTCAAAAGCAAGTTGTTTTTAAAAAAAAAAAAAAAACTCAGCAGTTTCGTAGCGCGCTACGAAACTGCTGTAGGTGATGATTTTTACGCAATTCAAGCAGTTTGAATCATAAGCGGGAATTTTGAAAGGAAAACGTCTAAAGGGTATGCAAGACATCATCTGGAGCTGTCAACAGTCAATCAGGTTAAGACAGGTGGGTGCTTAAAAAGGTTGAAGAGTCAAATCCAATTTTAAATTTTTGGTGTAAAGCCCCTTTATCACCGTTCAAGATATATCAAACGGGTTGCCTGCAAGAAACTTTGGCTTGCACACATGTTCATGGACAAAGCTTACCACGCATCAAGAACGTGGCAGTCTTCCACATTTTGGGTAATTAAAGGCTAAAGGACATGCTTCTGTGCATTCGAATATAATGGGGAAAACTGAAGCCGAGAAGCAAGGGTAGTCTCCTAATATTTCTGAGCAGTTAAAAAGATTCAGCATTCAGGGTCAACATGGAGCATTAAACATCCAGCTCAGCCAAACTGAAAGAGGACCAGGTGTCAAAGAACGAGGAGAAGCCATCATGCATGTAATATGGAGTTAGAGTCATAGTGGATTTAGAACTCTAAAAAAACTCCAGTCAGCACTTTGTTGTATTTATTAGTTAGTTAAATGGTTGATAGGTGTCATTAGAAGTAGTTTTCGAATTCCCCTCATGCTGGAGGAGGAATCTCGATCAGTTAGAATAAAAACTCTATATATAGCTGAAACAGCAATGTAATCAAGGTTGGAAAATTTTATGACACAGCTTGTATTTGGCTTATGTAAAGACTCATTTCAGTAATATAATTTTGATTTTACTTCTCAGGATTCATGAAGGATTTCTTATATTCAGAATGTGTGATGTTGTCCTTTCCTTAGTTTTGTTTACAGTGGTATAGATGTATAATCACTCAGAACTCACTGAATGTGCTCTGATTTCCTGTATGCATTTATAAACTGTGGTCCTATATGAATTATGTTCTGAATATCTAAATGTTGAGTGCCCTGACTTCTATGTAAGGTTGAGTTCACTGTTATGTTGAGGTGTTGTTGACTCCATAGGCCCAATGGATACTTGTTTGATGTGTTTCCAGCATTCATATTTGTCACACTTGTTCTATAAGAGTTAGCCATCTTAATCTTTATCAAAATCATTAACTTTTGAGAGAGCCCTCTCAGGTTGAGGAGGCTAAGCCTCAGCCAAAAGTTGGTTTGAAATAGTTACTTAGAGTCAACCTGACCAGCAGCCTATGAGGGTCTGATTTTGAGATAACACAACCACTACAAGCAGGGAGATCCACCTAGCATCTTGTGAAATAGCCAGAAAATATGCGATGGTCATCGCAACTAGTACATCACATCCTCAATATGATGAGCACTAAAATAACTAAAATAGTTCAACTATTTTAGTACAGGTGAACAAAAAATATGAATCATAAACATTCACATAATAGTCTTATAAACATTCATAATTCATAAATGAATAACTTGTTGGCCATCAGGATTCATATATTAAGTAAAAGTTCTAGAACACATGTATACAACAAACGCACTAGTTCCAATAGTGGAGCGTTGGAGCCACGTCTTGCTCCCAAAAAGTACTACCTCTACCTTTATGATGACTTATGGGAGGAACCAAGGTGAAAAGTCATTTTCTCATACAATGAGGGTGTATATATAACCAATGGGGTGATGCTTTACCTCCTTGTGACTTTACATGACTCTTCATATTATGTATGTGTCCTTTGGACTTCCACTTTACAATACATTTTGAATAGATAATTACATAATCCACAATGATGATGTGGCATATGATGACTCATGACAAGACATGACATGACACTGATGACATGGCAATGTCAGGCCATTCTTGCTGCACCTTATTACGTGTCTTCTTGAGTATGCTCTTTTGTCCACCTCCATATGGCTTAGGGGTGAGGAGTCTTCAATTATATCAAGTCTTGAGTTGTGATCACAAATTGGTGTCCCTTTTCTTCGTGTTAATTAAGGAGCTTTCCTAACCAGTGACAAATATGTATTTCATAATGTTTCACTTCTCCACCTCCTTCTTCATCATCAAGTCATGGACTGATAGAGTATATGCATATGTGATTCACTCATGACAAGACGACATCAGTCTAATAAACCCCTAGTCTAAGGTGATGCATGTTGATCCACTAACTTAGTCGAAACCAAGTTACAAGCTAAGGGAGAAGCTCAGTGACTATGTAATTGCACAGCTCAAGTAGTTAGGGGTGAAGCTTGAGCCTTAAGACTGTGCAATGTGCAGTTCAGGCTATACTGGGCAGACAAATTATGTAGTTTTTGGACTCATTGAGTTGGGATGAGGGTTTCTGCATTATTTTAGCCAATTGTGTGGTTTTGGGGGGGTAAATCAGACCTGGTGATTACGCAATTGCATAGCTCAGGACCTCAAGAGCTAGGATTGAGCTCAAAGACTTGTGTAATGCGTGGTTGGGGCCAAGATGGAGGGTTGAATTATGAAATTCTAGAGGTCAAGGTTGGGGCTTAGACACTGAGACTGTGTAATGCGTAGTCTTGGG
Source organism: Pinus tabuliformis (assembly GCA_031772625.1). Classification (NCBI taxonomy): domain Eukaryota; kingdom Viridiplantae; phylum Streptophyta; class Pinopsida; order Pinales; family Pinaceae; genus Pinus; species Pinus tabuliformis. The sequence goes on along the minus strand of CM062813.1, from coordinate 698,877,637 downwards.
AGGCAGTAACTACACATTTCACAATGTCAAGTGACTAGGTTTCAACTTGAGGGCTATAAATACGCAATGCATAGTTCAGGAGGGTCAGATGAGGCTAAGTTGTTGGAAAGTTTCTGGAATTTGGCCAAGTGTGGGACCAACGAAGCTACTGTGAATAGTGATATGACTTGACTGTGATCACACACTTAGAAAAATTGATGAAAAAAACATAGATTATCTTGGACACATGAACAGCACATTTCCCTCAGTGTGACAACTTTTGTGATGAATTACGACAAGTGTGACACTAAGGATACACTTTACGATGACCGCGACGACAATTGTGCGATAGTTCTTAAAACTTTGGCAATGAGTGCGATGGATGTTTACATGGTAAGATCAACTCATTTACACAAAGGAAACCCCTTGAAAACACCAAAAAAAGCTCGTGTACATTGTGTGAGACTTAACATGTGAACGGACGACATTTTTCTTTTCTCACAAACGATACCAAAACTCATAGAGAAAACATATGCAATGGATTTCATTGTTTGCAATGACAATATGCAAGACCAAGGAAGGCTCCAAAACTTGGTGCAGGCCAAAATTTTGGAGGGTTTTGTAGTAGTGACAATGCCCAGATATAGATAATGATAATAACGGATAGCTAATTAAATTTATTTAAATTAGTTGGAAAGGATGATTGTTATTGTCTATTATTAGTTCATGCCTCTCTAGGGACTATTTCATTCACCAAGTAGTCAAAGTGAGTTGAGTCTACATTATTTGACTTTGTTTTTGCAATTTTAACCAAATTGCAGGGAAAATGCTTAATATTTCTATTTTCCCATAAATTCAAAAATAATTTTCTAATTTTCTGAAAATCTTATTTCTAATTTTTGATTGACTGAGGGAGCTTTGATGGGACATAATTCCCCTGGTGGAGGGTGTTTTATTTTTGGTAGTTTTCAGCGCCTAAAAATTCATTTAATATATATATATATATAGATATCTAGATAATAAAATAAAATAAATAAATAATATTTATGATTTCTCATTCCATTAGTGAGTGCTCTGACACAAACACTAACACTGTTATGTTACTTCTCTACCCAATGATGCCAAAATTGACACAGTTGCAAGTATTTTGCATAGGTTGGAGGGGGTGAAGATTGGAACAAATCTCCAATTAATATTATTATGTTTCCTTATGTGGAGGTTTTATTGTGCGGAGGATGGATTATGTGTGGGAGAACAGGGGTGTAGAGGGAACTTTAATTCATCGGGACGAAATTAATTTTGAACTCCTTTCCATTTAAAACTTTTACAGATTTAGTTGTGTGGGAGAGAAGTTGCAAAAAGATATGAATCTTTGGAGAATGAAGGATATGTGGAGGACAAGGTATGTGTGGGAGAGAGAGGGTGCAAATGGAACTTTATTTCGTCGATGCATAATTAATTTAACTATGAACAAATCTCGAATTAATATTATTATGTTTCATTGTGTGAATATTTCTTATGAAAATATTTTACTGTGCAAATGATGGAGTATGTGTGGGAGAACAGGGGTGCATAGGGAACATTATTCCATAGGGAAAAAAATTATTTTAAACTATTTTCCATTTAAAACTTTTATAGATTTAGTTCTGCGAGAGAGCAATTGCATAGAGCTATGAATCTGTGCAGAATGAAGGATGTGTGGAGGGAAAGGTATGTGCGAGAGAATGAGGGAGTAGATGGAAATTTATTCCATAGACACATAATTAAGTTAATTATGAACAAAAGCTTTAATTCATAATGTAATAATATTTCACATTTTCCTATTACATATGTGCAAATTTTCTTAATATACAAATTGATTAAGGTAGGGTTATTTCAGTTTGTGTTTTATATAATAAAAGTTTTGATTCCACTTTCATACTCTGCACAATGAAAGCATTCACTATCCAAAGGACATGTGGAGAATGAGGTATGTGCGGGAGAATGGGAGTGCAGAGGGAACTATATTCCATCAACGCATGATTAATTTAACTATGAATAAATCTCAAATTAATATTATTATGTTTTATTTTACAAAGCTTACTTGTGTGGACCGTTTACTATGTGGAGGACGAGGAATGTGTTAATTTGGTAGCTCAGGGATAAATTCCCTTCATTGTGAAAAATTTGTCTTTCATAGAGACCCAAAATTTCCCCTCGAAGCACTCAATTTGATTAAGGAAAAATATATTTTTAACTCAAAAACCCACAATGGCACAATTGTCCAAGTCAACCTAGAAGCAAAATTGGCACCCCTCCAATGCATATAAATACAAGTTAAGGCACACCTCATTTGGCATCATCAGCAATGCATAATTCTTCTCTCTCCTCTTATCCTTGGTTCATAAAGCTCTGAAGAATTGTAGGTTGACCTCACATGTGGGAAGGGGAGGGAGTCTATTTCTATTGACCAACTTTGACTTTTTGTTTGCACTACTTTGACCAGCGTTGACCAACTTAGAAAAAAATATTTTGACTTGTTTTCTGACCTTTTTGGGAAGGCCACATTGTTTGGCACAATAACCAAGGAGATCTGGGCACTTTGACCTGCGCTAACTGTAGGCTTGATTTCAAACTTTGACCATAGAATTCTCCCTCTGTTGACCAGGTTTTACCACTTAGATTGGGATTGTTTTGACATTTGTTTGAACAACAAAGAAGGTCGATTTTGATGATCTTTGACTAAGATTAATTGGATGACTTTGATTGTTTACTTATTGACTGGTTAGGGCACACTTTGACTAATGTTGATTTGGACAGAATTGCAAACTTTGACAGTTGACTAGAATTGACTTTTGAGGCTCATTATTGGTTGGATACTGGCTTGTCTATTTGGATAGTCAAAAGTTGACTTTGACTCATTTTTGGATTGGATCATTGTACTCTTTGTTGAACATTTTATGACAATCTAATCAGAAGAAAAATTTGAAAGGGTTCCCCACCTTGGAGGGTTTTCCCCTGGTCTTTGACCAAATTTCATGTCTCTTGTCCTTGATTTTGATTGTCTCTTATTGTTTATTGTGTTTATTGTTCTATCTACATTTATTATTTATTATAGTAAGATTGAATTGATTGCTAATTGAAGTTAAGAATTGGTCTAAAGTGATTGTAACAACATAGAATAGTGTATAATTAACATGGTATCATAGCTAAGGTGAAGAGAAAAACCCAAAGAGACAAAGGATAAGAACAATAATATTTGAAAGAAATTGGAACCTATTTGATTTGGACAAGATGACTACCTCTTTCTTCAAGGACAATGATAAGCTAGGAGACTCATAAAACTTTGTTGCATGGAAGATCAGGTTGGAAGTTATATTGGATGACAATGATGTTTTGGAATATGTGCAAGGGAAGATTCCTAAGCCTCTGGAGAATTCTCCCACTACCACCAAGTCCAAGTATAAGAAAGGTGAGATCAAGGCTAAGAAAAAAAATTATTATTGATGGTTTGCAATATCATTTACCTATTTATGTTGGCATCTTGAATAATTCCAAGACATTTATAATAAGCGGTTTGAGATGTATCAAGTCAATAACTTGAACCACATCCTATCCTTAAATAATTCCAGGACATTTATGATAAGCGGGTTGAGATGTATCAAGTCAACAACTTGAACCACATCCTATCCTTGAAGAATAAGCTCAAATAAATGAAGATGAATAAGGGAGAATATGTGTAGTCCTATGTAATGAGGGTATCCTAATGAAGAAATCAATTGCAAACTACTAGTTATCCCATATCTGACAAGGAATTAGTGATGGTTACTTAACAAGGTATTCCTCTGATTTGGGAAAATTTCATCACTGCTATTAGCAACAATAATAAATTTCCAACTTTTGATGAGTTGGTGAGAAAATTCACTCAAGAATAATCTAGGATGATCTCAAGAGTAAGGATTCAAAATAAGGAAGAAGGAGAGCCATCAGCATTTGTTACTCAACATAAGAAAAGAAAAGGTAAAGGAGGTCCATATAATTCAAGGAAGTCTTCTCCAGCACCCAAGGACTCTAATAGAAGGAAAACAAGAAGAGACAAGGATATGTCAAAGACTAAGTATTATAATTGTCACAGGCTTGGCCACTATGATCAAGATTTCCAGGAAAGGAGGGTTGCTCCAAGGTAAAGATACAACAATAATCGTGACTTAAACAATAGTAGTTTTAATAATCGAAGAAGATATGATCAAAGAGGAAGAGATGATAGAAGAAGAAGAGATTCTTTGGATGATCGTGAAGAAGGTCATCATCCTCAAAAGAAGTCAAGAAATTCCAGGTATGAATGTAATGAAGTTGCTAGTCAATCTAAATGTATTCTTACTTTTTCCCTTTCTAGTTCTTCTCCTCTATATTTGTATGATAGTTGGCTAGTAGATAGTGAGGCTTCTAGACACTTCTTTGGGTATAAGGAAGTCATCTCAATTCTGGTTGAGAGGGAGACAGGTTTGAAGATAATTCTTGGAGAAAATTCTTCATATCGTGTGAAGGGCTTTGGTTTAGTCATATTTGATTTGGACTCTGTGGAATTTGTTCTTCTTCATGAAGTAATGTATGTTCAGGAACTAAAGAAGAACTTGGTATCTATTTTTTCCTTGGAAGACAAAAGGATGTGAGTAGCATTCCTAAGAGGAAAAGTGCTCACCTAGCCTTCGAGTTCCTGAATGACGGATGCTTTTACTTGGGGATATAGAGTTGAAGTACTCTATAGAGTCATTGGAATACCTATACTAGCAATGGTCCATGATACCAATGATCAAAGTGAGCTATGGCACTAAAGATTCACACATATGCATTATGAAGACCTACCAAAATTGAAGAAGTTAGGTTATGGTATTCCTAATGTTCAAGATAAACATGATGGAGTATGTTCGGGGTGTGTTAATGGAAAGAAGACAAGGGTACCATTCCCCTAAATAAATAACAAGATTAATGACATTCCCCAACTCATTCATTATGACGTACGTGAACCCATGCCTGTGCATTCTCTTGGTGGCCATCTCTATTACATAATCTTTATCGATGATTTCTCTAGGAAGAAAATGGATATGCTACTTGAAGCATAAGGATGAGGCCTTTGATATGTTCAAGGACTTCAAGGCATTGAACGAAAATAAAACAGGGAATAAAATCAAGGTATTTATGTCTAAAAATGGTGGAGAGTATACGTCAAATGAGTTCATTGACTTTTGCAAGCTGATCAGAATCTGGATTAGGGACAAAAATTTGCTCAAAAATCAAAGTGTTCAAAATCACTCAAAACTTGAATGACCGCATCCATCTCAGCGATATGATCCCAACACAACTTGTTTCACTCAAAACAAAGTTCATATGAGGAAGTTAGAGCCCGCTGGCCGTTTCACCAACCAGCGAAAAAAATTGCAGGTACTGCCCAGTCACCAGTTTGTACTTTTGACGTGGAAGGTGAGTGTGCAGGTGACATGGAAAATTCAAAGAGGTCAATGCCCAATGAGGGCTCACCAGTGTCTCAGTTTTGTTGGTTGTCAGTTTGGTGATATGGAAAAATCTGATTGGTTTGTGGTGGACCAATGAGAAAGTGCCATGTGGAAAGCCTGGAGACCACCACATGTCCCTCCCACTGGTCAAAGGTCAACAATTCATTTTGGGAAAAAAAAACTGGAGGTCAGGGTTGAACCCACAACCTCCCCTCCACAAGCCACAACACTTACCACTACACCACAACATTAATTCTTAGTATATAGTGGAATGTGCTTCATGATTAAGGTTCATTGTAAAGCGCATATGGGGAAAGGGGCTAGGGCTTAGCCCCAGCCCCCAAACAAAACAATGCATATAACCTTCCTCCATGACCAGGAGCACACCCAGCCAACGGATTACCACTAATCCAACACTAAATTGTGCTTAGTCTAATTAATCAGGCTTATCCCTTAATTAAAGGTGCTTAATATTAAATGGTGATTAGTGATAATTAAATTCACTTAAGCACTAATTAAACGTGATTTACAGTTAGTGTATATTTTGGTGGATTCCTCCAAATCCGGAACCGCCCCTGAATTTAGCAGGAGTAACTGAAGTTTTTACAGATTTGGAGGAGATTCCTAGGGAAAAATTAAAAAGACCATAACTTGATGAGATTTTGACCAATTTTGGCAAATGAATAATCAATTTTGGATGATTTGCAGGTTATGAAGCTAGCCGAACTAATTTCAGAGGCAATATAAGACTTCTACAAGTGATTTTTCCACAGGGAAGTTCAGGGAAGCTTAGGGCTTCCAAGGAAGGATGTCATGCCCAAATCAGCCAGAGTCAGTTTTTAGAGATCTAATAGTCACTTTTGGGGGTTTTGGGTCCTTTGAACCCAGTGTTATAGTCTGCAAAGCCATTGGAGTTAAGCATAAGTTTGTAATCATACATTTGACCAAACAATTCCAAGAGGGCCTATCCATTGAAGGAAGTCCTGGGAGATGTAGCCCAGCACTGGAGGGTAAACTCCTTGATCATTTTTGTCTTATGATTTTGCTGTGTATATTTGTCTGCATTTCATTTTTTGTCCATGTTATTTAAGCAGTTAATTAACTCATAATTTTATCACACATGACACATAAAAGGCATATAACTTGACACAGAAACCTCTTGCATAACTGGGTAAATGAAACGATCCTAAACATAATTTTAACTGATGAGGGGGCTTGCATAGAATTAACAAGTTTTCCCAAGATTTCAGATCATGTTGGAATCAGGTCACTTGTTATCTCATTTTAACCCTGAGATGGTTTTCCAAGGTTAGCTAGAGAATTAGCTATTGGTTTTGAAATTGTGCAAGGATCATTTAACTATGTGCAAGTTTGTGTGTACAAGTTGAAGCAAGGAGAAGCTCAAGATTCAAAGCTTGGTTCTCAAATCACAGTAAAGAAGTTTGTGAAGATTTGTGAAGCTTTGTGAAGTGTTGTGAAGCTCTTTAATTCATTACACTTTTGATGGCAACTTCAATAAGTGATGTTTCTAATCTCTATTCATTTGCAAGATTCTTTGATGAAGAGATGTTACAGGATTTTTTCATCATGAGAGATATGGTGCAAGAGATAATTGAAGATAAGAAGGAGAATGCTATACTTCAAGAGCAGTTCATGACCATGAAGGAGGAGAAGCAAGAGATTCTTAAGAAGATTCATGAGATGGAGATTTTACTCTATGATGCCAAGGAAACCCTAGTTAAGTATGTGCATGAACATGAGATATGCAATTCAATTTTATCTTCAATTTCATCTCAAAATGAATGTTTTGGTGCTTTTGAAAGACACACTAGAGTAATAGGGTCCAAATTTTTTATGAAAATGGGTTATGAAGGTAAAGGGTTAGACACACATGCACAAGGCATAGTTGAGCCAATTGTTTTTCAGGAAAGGCCTAGGTATTTGGGTCTTGGTTATGGACAACATGATGGAGAATGTTCCAAAGCTGAGGAGACACACGAAGGTGTTCCAAGAAGGACTTTTGTTTTAAGTTCATCACCTAAAGCTTGTAAAGTCTGTGTTCATGAGGAATGCAAATATTTTATACCCACTTTACAAGAAAATGCTCATAAGCATGCAAAGAATGGTTTCAATGAACAAGAGGATGTTGGAAGCTCTAAGGTTATTAACACCATTGTTTCTATTCCAAAGATAATTACTACCTCTTCAAATTCACCCCCTCAAGAAGGCAACAAAGGTGAATGTTCAAGGTATAAATTTTCCTTTAATCAAGTTTCTTTTGATTATGTTAAACAGGGTAAATCTTCATGTAATAATTGGAGAAAAAGATCATGTTCCTTTTGTGGTTTGAATAACCATAATGTTTCAAGATGTTGGAAGAAAATGGCCACATACAGGAAACTTTCAAAGCAAATGAGACATAAAGCCAAAGGTCCATTGGACAAGGCAACCCATGTTGAAAACAAGATGCAATTGTTTTGCACTCATTCCCATAAATAAGCTCATCTCATAGAAAAATGTTGGACTTTGCATCCAACAACTCATCCACAACATTTGAAGAAGGTGGAGAGAGATTTTGGCAAAGATGGAAAAGGAGATTCCATAATTGATGTGGGTCAATATGATTCACAAGATGATGTGTAGCTGCAAGAATCTCCATTGAAATGGTTTGGTAAGAGGTGGTTTGATTTCTTAACCAAATAAGGCTTGCATTTATTTTGTTGAGATATGCAATTATTTGCCTTTAAAATGCATTTTTTTTCCTTATGAATGCATTACTTTTTTGTTGAAAGTATGTTGCAACTTTTATGATGCAAGATGTTGAAAGTGGAGTTTTGTTTGACTCACTTTAATGCAGCAAAGAAGGAAATTTGTGGTTACAAGTTTGTATGTGAATGCATTTCTTTTGAAAGCATTCTTGATGTTGCATAATTTCGCTAAGAAGGTGTGTGAAAGTTGGGTATGTTACTCACTTCATTTGCAGTAAATTTGTCAATTCATCTCTTATGTATCCATACATGTTTTTGGGCTTATTGTACTTGTGTTTATACTTGTGAGAGAGTTGAAGAATTGTACACATACTTGAGATTTTGTGTGTGTATGAACAATGAAACTAACAACATGCATGAGTGATTGACTTGTATTGGTTGGTTGCTTTGTTAACATGTATGATTGACAACTTGAGAATTTTCATTATGTTTGGATACATGCACGAGTGTCAACTTGTGTCGATTGTTGTCACATGTATGTCATATCGACTTGGAAGAGTTGATTTTATCTCCAAAGATGAAAGGGAGATGTTGACGAATTGTTGCATGAGATGTGAAATTCTTGTTGTTTATGCAAAGAAACATCAAGTTTTTGTACATGATTATGTTTGGCTCTCAAGTCAAGTCAGTTGCTTGAAGAAGTATATCTTATCGACTTATGTTTAGTCGATGATGTTTTGTCGATTATTTGAGTTGATATTTTGTACACCAAGATGCAAGAGTACATGGCGATGTTACATGATGTGACAATTGTTGATTTGAAGAAGAAAGAGAAGAGGTCATTGATTTGCATTTCTTGCATAATGTGTTTTTTCATTTAATGATGTTTCTTGTGACAAGATATCACAAAATTTCGGAAGGTCCATTCTTGAGCAAGATTCTCATGCTTAGCCTTCATTCTCAAATCAAAACATGAGTACCATGTTGAACTGGAGGATGATAGATGCAAGAAGCGAAAGTGGACAAGATGCCAAAAAGTTTGCAGCCATGGAAGACCATTGTTTTGTGTTGACGCTAAGAAGAAAAAGAAATGGCGAACGAATCCTTCCAGATGTGGAATTTGGAACCGTGGAGGTAAAAGAATGGTCATTTCTTTTCATGTTGTTACTGATATTGGAACTCATTGTTGTAGTTCACTCAAATGGGATTAACTTGGAAAAGTGGTTTCCAAGAAGAATCTTGAATCGAATGCATGTGTTGCAAAGGAAGAACATGATTCTCAGTGGGAAGTCTATCTATCAGTTTTCCAAGCACCGAAGGATCACTTTGGTATAACATGGTGTATAATCAGTCAACAAGAATCCAGCGAGTGTTGGATTGGGTCAGCAGCAAAAGAAGAATAGTGGTTGAGGGACATAGCCATTTGCAATGCAAGGCATGTCAGTGTACCCAAGTGGTTGTCATGGAGACTTTTCAATATAATCAGTTGGTAGAACTTGGGAAGGAGAGGAGTATTCAACTCTCATCAAATAACTAGGTTTTGTGGGTCCAAAATCCTATCAGTGAGAAGGAGTGATCAGAATCTAGATTAGGGGAAACAAATTTCTCAAAACTGAAAGTGTTCAGAATCACTCGCAATCTGAGCGATCACGTCCATCACAACGATACGATCCCAACACAACATGTTTCACTCAAAATAGAGTTTGTATGAGGAATTTAAAGCACGCTAACCATTTCACCAAACAACAAAAAAAAATTGCAGGTACTGCCCAGTGAGCAATCCATACTACTAATGTGGCAAGTGACTGTGCAGGTGAGAGGGGCAAGTAAAATAGGTCAATGCCCAATGAGGGCTCGCCAAGTGTCTCAGCGTTGTTGGTTTTCACTTTGGTGATATAGCAGAATCTGATTGGTTTGCGGTGGACCAATGAGAAGGTGCCACATGGCAAGCCCAGAGGCCTCCATGTCTCCCTCCCACTGGTCAAAAGTCAACAATGCATTTTGTGCAAAATTTTGCTGGAGGTCAAGGTTGAACCCACAACCTCCCCTCCACAAGCAACAACACTTACTGTTACACAGTAATTTATCACTGCCTTCCTGTCAGTCACCCTACTGTGCCCAGAATTCACACTCACTAAGTGCTTGATCCTTGAACTGGCTTAAAAACCCATTTTTCCAAAGTTTTGTTCATCAGCGCGTCTGTTCCTAAAATAACTGCGATGACAGGCGCCTTCCAGTGTATGCTGTGCGCTGCCAGCGCGGAAGAACATCACTTTTCCGCGATGGTCCACAGCGCGCCTTTCCCGTGTGCTTCCGTGCTGACATGGCTTCTCCAGTTATTGATATGCGCTGACAGCGCGGCAGTTTCCCTATAATCCACGCTGATCCAGTTTGGGCGAATTTGTTCAAACAACCTGCCTTCCAGATCTCTCCAGGCTTGGTTGTTAGCTTTGTGAATGTCGACTCCCTTCTATGGCATGTCTGTTCGACCCTTTCCAACAACTCCCCTTGAAGATAAGCTCATCCTTCCGCCTTTTTAGGAGACTCCTTCTCCTATATAAGCTCTCACCATTTCCATGAGCAGCTGGTTAGACTTAGCTGGGAATAGCTTGGATTGTATAGAGCTTGTAGTGCCCAGATTGCTGCTATAGGTTTGGTGTGCTAGGTGTGGAAGTGATTGATTGCTTAGGGAAGGTTGTTTGTGACATTTGTGTGTGAGAGAGAGAGTTGTTTGTCTTGGGAGAACCATCCTCAAAGGTGAATGCTTGAGATACATGCTGACTAATCCCTCCTGAGAAGGTTACCGACGTCAGAACATTTGGTTGTACTCTTCTCTTTTCTGATTAATAATAGATGACTGCTATTATTGTTCCATTCTCGTTTGTCTATGCAATGGGTAAATGTGAATTATGTCTTTTCTGACTGACATATGGTTGCTTTTACTAGATTTCACGCTTGTGTTTGCTTTCTCTTCATGTGTGCAGGTGTCCATTTGCGGGGATCGTGAAGGATTGGGACCAGTTGAAGCGGAGGAGCGAAGGCAACATCTCTTCGCCAAACGACAGCGCAGGAATCCAAGTAGGTGCTCTTTACTTCTTGTTTAATTGTAACTAGGAACATGCGTGGCAGCATTGTGTGATTGTTGCTAGACCCTTGCTGGGCTAGTAGGGATCGCCTCTATCCGTAGAGGGGATTTACCTCTCCAACAATTTGGCGACTCCGCTGGGGATCGCCTTGTTGTCTCTTGAGTCCACTTTTGTGTTTGGTTTTGATTGACCTCTTTCCGAGTTTTGGGGATTGTCTTTGTTGCTTATGAACTTTCTGGGTGTTTCTGGGAAGCATTTTTATTATTGAAAAGCTCCTGCCTTTGGTTTTGGAAGTTTTTATTTTGGCTTTCCTTGTTTTTTGCTCTCAGCGCGTTTTATTTTGGAACAGTCGCGCTGACATCGCGACCCTGTTCTTTGGTTTTCTCTTCATCGCGCCTGTACGTCTAACAGTCGCGCTGACCTCGTTTTCAAGGGCAGCGCGCTTTATTCGTGTTCTTCCGCGCTGACATCGCGCCCCCGCTTCTTTGTGGTTTCGGTCATCGCGTCTGTGTGCTTTATATCCGCGCTGACCTCGTTTTTCTGAGACAGCGCGCTTTTTCCCTGTCCTTCCACGCTGACGTCGCAAAGTTGCTGAAGGCCTCCCCCTGTCAGCGCCAAGTTGCTGAAGGCTACCCGCGCTGAGCCTGAAAAACTCATTTTTGACCAAATTGGCCTCCTGAACCTCTTGCTGTGACTTTCCCTTCTTCTCTCCACCTGTCTAATGACCTGTTTTTCACTGTCTGAACTTTGAACTGTTTGATTACGGAGCTTAGCTTTATAGGGTTTTGTTTTTGCTCAGTTCTTTGGCTTGCGAATACCTTCCCTTCTTTCGCTTTCGCTGCTTGGTTTGTGTCTCCATCCTTACTTTTGCAATTGCTGGATTGTGTTGAGTCTCTAATTGACTGGTTGTGACTTTGGTCCGTCGGGTGTTTGCTTTTCTCTATTGATTTCGCACTCTGAGCCCTAGGACATCTAGTGGCCGTGTGTGTGTGTCAAGCCTACCGTTAGGATCTCTGTTTGCTTGATTGACCAGCTCGTTCTAGGCTTGTTTTCGCATTTGTTCGGTGATTGTTAGAGTGTTTTGGATTGTGCTTCCAAGTGGTCTTTTTCGCTTCCTCCTTGCTTGCGATCCTTGCTTGTTTTGCAGAGCTTAGATCACATAGCTCGTGCATTGCTTTGTTTCTTTTGATTTCGAAACTTTGGTTGAGTGTTTCGGGAACTTTGTGTGCTCTCATTAAGTAGTTTACTTGGTGTTCAGGTTCCTCCAAATTCCTTTAGGTGCTTTATGTCACTGAAAAGAAATCAAATTAGTAGCTTGCTTTAAAAAATTCAAAAAGGAAAAGAACATTTCGTTGACTTGCATTTTCGAAAGAAAAGTTTCCTTTCCTCGCTTTAGTTGCATTTAGCTACTTGTTTGTTTGTGTTCGTTTGGTTTGGTTTAAAGTTCTTTGCTCTCTCGTAGCTAGAATTCATCGAACAAAACGAATTTTTTTTTTTTTTGCATATAGATTGCATCTAAGTAATTGTGAGCGAACATACGATAGAGCTTGAAATCGAAACTTAATCTCAAGATCAACTGTAAAATGAACCAAATGAATCTAAAAACGCATTGGAACTAAACGCAAATATTTAGAGGTCTAGGTTAGAGACGTGTTCCGGCGTCTTAAAACATAGTCACTGTTGTTTCACATTAGGTTGGGTGATTCCTCCTTCTGTGACTCGATAGTGGTCTAATACGGACTGCGCTCCCACGTACCGTCGAGTATATAGGGAGACCCCACTAGGTTTTTATCCTTTATCCATAGGAAGCCGAGTCGGCCGCCCTACGATTCGCAATGCAGTGAACACAGCATTCACGAAGATTGACCACCCGTACCCTAAAAAGTATTATGTGGTTTTGCGAAGAGTTTGGCACACCCTCTACCTAGAGTTCTAGAGCAGTCGCTTTTGATCCTTTTCGGACTCCCTAAACGAAAAGGTGCCTGTGAGCGTCTTGTCACTTCGTGCTCATTAAACATTCGAAGGAGACTGGAGTCATCTTTTGTCCTTTTCTCGACTCCTGAAATATGAAAAGGTCAAGTTTGGTTCTTGCGTCTTAAAATTAATTTGGCCACGATAACATTACCTTTTCTAGATCTTGTGTGCGATAGTTTTGAGTAGGGTTTTATCGGTAGTTTCCTTTAGGAGTTCTAAGGGGTCTGGTCATCCTGGCTGACCCATCAACCCCTGGTCTAAGTGATCAAGGTTCTCCATCCTCTGTTGCTCCCGAGGTACCAGTTGTAGGCGGTACTCTTCCCATTGTTCCGAGTATCCAGCCTATCAACGTACGTTCCCCAGGCAACCCAGATTACATAGAGGATTGGAATCCCGTCTGGGAGGAAGATTGGGATACCCCCCGTACCCCTCGTACCCCTCTAGGTATGTCATCTCCAATGGAGGGGGCAGCTTCCAGTACAGGTGAGACACCCGCGGTCACAGACATCGAGACACCCGTGGTCACAGACATCGAGACCCCGATCCCGGCTTCCTCTCCCGTCCCTTCACGATATCAATCGCTGAGGGATAGGTATGCCGCTAGAACAACTTCTACCACTATATGGGATCCTAGTCTCGCTGCCTCGATCGGCCCTTTTGTTTCGCAGCCCCTTTTCCCACCCCTCACGACAGAACTCAACCCCCCCGTCACCTCAGTTCCCACTCAACCTACTGTTTGTATAGCGCGCTCGACTCCGGTCGTCAGTGTTGTACCGGTTTCCTCGTCTGAAATCCCTCAAGCTGGTTCTTTTGTTGGAGGAGTTCCAGGATCAGGACCGTATGATGCTTATGGGGAACCTATAACGGACCCGGATTACGAAGGTCCTGTCTTCTACTATGATGAAAATGGTGAGTTTCTTGAGGAAATCTCAAGTCTCCCTCGTCGCCCTTTTGAAGAAAACGAGGAATCTTTGAATGTCATGTATGATGACACTACTAAATACTTTGGAAACCGAGATCCTCCCCGGCAGCCCATAGGACCACCCAATCAAGGCCCGCCATTCTACGTGCAAAACCCCCAGGGGCAACCACTGTATGGCCCGCCCGACCCAGGACAATCTGGGCACCCACAAGGTCAACCTTACCAGGAACAACCTATGGGCATTGGAGGTCCGCCATATCCATATCAAAATCAACCTACTGGGCAACCAGAGCAACCGTCTTTTCAACAAGACCAACTTGGTTTCCAGCAAGGGTACCCCTCTGGACCAACTGGCTCAGTTTACAATCCTTCAAATCAACCAGCCGTCCAGCAAGGGTATCCCCTTGGGCAGGGTGGACAACCCTATGTTCAACAGGGCCCACCTGCCCCTCAAATCACCAATCCTTCTGGGCGAGGGGGGCAACCTGCTATACAGCAAGGCCAACCCTCTGCTCAGCCCATATACCAAGGAGGGCAGCCTGCCGTACAGCAAGCCCAGCCCTCTTCCCAACCCGGTTACGGTGGGGGACAAACGGGCCAACCATCTATACAGCCAAATCAACCCGGGGTCTACCCTCATCGTCAACCTGGACAAGCTGGCCAACCTCGACGTCAACCAGCTGTCCAACCAATTCGACCACCCGTTCCGCGAAGACAACCCTTGGTGGCACATGGACAACCTGGCGTCCAGCAAGGCTATCCTGCTAGCCAACCAGGCCCATCTCGAATCCGACCAAGTCAACCTTCGGGACGTATGGCCCAACCTCAGCCGGTTCAAGGACACTACTCTGGGCCTCAGACTCAAACAGGTTATCAACCCTCATACCAAACGCAGCCTGCCTACCAGGCTCCGTATGGGACCCAGCAGTCACATGGCTACCAGCAACCCCAGGGGCAAAATCAGTATGCTCCTTATCAAAATTATCAGCAACCACAGGTCACTCCCTATCAAAATTATCAATATGGTCAACCTGGCGGGCAAGCTGCTAATTCATGGGGAGCTGGGGGGCAAACACAGGGACAGTCGTCCGCACACGGACAAAACTCCTACGGACAAACCCCCTATGCGCCAGGGCCTTTTGGACCAGGTCCATCGGGACAAAATTCCTACGCGCCCGGTCCTTTCGGGCCGGGTCCGTCCGGACAAAGTTCGTGGGGGCAACCCCAATCTGGGTGGAACCCTAATACCGCCTCGAACCCTCAGCCACAGATGTCCTTCAACCCGCAGCTACCATTTTTGGCTACGTTGGAATTACCCGATGTGTCCAAGTTAACAAACGATCCTATTTTGCATAACTCATATTGGCCACCGGTTCCAACCAAGATACCAGGTGACTGTCCAAAGTTCGACGGCAAAGCCGGAGAGGATCCTCAGGCCCACGTAATGACTTATCACCTTTGGTGTTCATCTAACTCATGGCTTGATGATTCTATTCGACTTCGCCTCTTCCAGAGGACTCTCACTGGTTCGGCTGCAAAATGGTACATTGAACTCAACCACGGCATGTTTTCAGACTTTAACTCGTTGGCTATGGCCTTTCTTACTCATTTTCAGTTACCCATTTGGTACGAGACTGGGACCAATTTGCTCACGTCTCTGAAACAGGATACGGCAACGCACATCTCCGATCATATACATGAATGGAGAAGGCGCCGTCGTTTGATTAAATTTTGGATTCCCGATCAACTCCTGACCAACTGGTTTACCACGTCCTTTGTCCCTAAAATTGCCAAAGATATTGCAATGGGGGCGTGTGTAACTAAGGAGCAAGCAATCGCGCGAGCTCAATACCTCGACTTAGTGTATTCTCAGTCAGGTACCTTGTATGACTATTTTCCAGATGCCCCGAGGCCCGGACAAACCAAAGCTCCACCAAAACCGTCTGTTGATGGGGTTATTGGCTCCGTGAATTCATCAAGTAAGAAATCAACCGCGAACTCTGGGAAGCAGAAACAAAACGCCTCTAACGAGAATGCTTCTCAGAGCCCATCCACTCCTGGGAATACCTCCGAGGTAAATGTCATTCAGTCCACCGCGGCAGACAAATCCTCAAAAGGCAAAAAGAAAGGAAAGGCCAAAGAAAAATCCGGACAACCTAAGCAGAACCCTCCTAAACCTCCCTCCGAGGAAGGAGCCAAGCGGAAGCCTAAGTATCCTTGTCTCATTTGTGAGGAGGATCACTACACCAAAGATTGCCCCAGGCGGTCCGAGGTCAGTCGGCTTTTGAAAGGTGCTTCAGGGTCCCCCGCCGTGCTTAAAGAGCCTTTCCCATCCCAGCAGACGCATCAGGTGGCAGACCCTTCTCAATCCTCTTCCTCGTTCGGTTCTCAAGTTTTCATGGCTGGAACCATTCCCATCCATGTTACGACTCGAGCGAAAGATTATCCATCTTCAGCCGGGAAGGAGCTGGAGGTCCCCTCCAGCGCTCCCACGTCCAGTTCTGGCCCTCTTCACATTGAACGGCCCAGCACCGAGACGATCCCCCGACCCCCTCCCAAAGGTGTACTCAGGAAGTCATCTTATAACCCCAATGCTCGTGCCGCTTAGCATTATAGCATTGTCGAGGACTTAGCTCAGGCTCCGTTTGCTATGTCCACGTTAGAAGTCCTCCAGAGCTGCCCCTCCCAGAGGAAGTCCCTGCTATCAGCAATTGGTGGCATAGACCCGGTAGATTCGGATTTAATTTCTTTTGACCTCGAAGGTTTCACACAGAGATTGCCTCATCAGGTGGCTTTCCTTATACAAGTTCTCATCAAAGGCAAGACAATTCACCGTACTGTCATCGATGAAGGAGCCTCAACCTGCATCATGTCGGTTGCTTGTTGGAAGGCTATTGGTTCGCCTGCTCTGAGCCAGTCTCCCACCACCCTAGAGGCTTTCGATGGAAGAGAATCTCGTCCACATGGTATCCTCCCGCGTTTACCTATCTCTTTAGAAGGGAAAACTGTAGAAGTCGAGGTTGAAGTCGTTGACGCTAATCTCACTTACAATCTCCTCCTAGGACGAAGCTGGACTTATGCCATGCAAGCCGTGGCCTCCTCCTTATTCCGTGTCGTTCGTTTCCCCCATCAAGGGAAAATCGTCACAGTGGACCAGCTGTCCTTTTTTGCTTCCTCTTCTGAAGGGAATGTACCATTCGTGGAGCATACCTCCAAATCCCTAGAGAGTGTGGGTGCCGGATTATTTAAAGATCCCTCTTTAATGGGAGTCTTTCCCCTCCCACCTCCAAATCTCGCCTCCGTTAACATGATCACAGCACGTTCTGATCCATGGGTTCTCCCTCCCGTGAATCAGGAAGACTCCTGGGGCGAGATGATGCCGTTGAGCCCTGCCGAGCTCAACTACATCGAGATAGTCGCTGCATCGGCTTCAACCCCTGAACCTGCTCTTCCAAGCAGCGTTCCCGATTCACCTGACCCCTTCCCTTGGTTGGGAGAGAAGGCCACTTCGGACCCCCTGAAGGAATCATTTCCCTCCGACGAGGCTATCATCGAGACTATGTCTCCCGAAGAGCTCCCTTGGTCAGATCACCACCATCGCTCTTCGTTTCTCCCTCCTCCTTCGGAAATGGCCACGTGTCTCGGACGGTTTGCTTCATGTCTCCCACATATCCCTCTCCAAACGCCTATCCAGTTATATCAAGTGTCTTCGGAAGGGAACATGGGTAACATTACGCAGACTCTGGCTATCGACATCTCTGTCAAAACAGGGGTTGTCGAAAATATTTATATTGGAGTCACATGCACTCCTGAGGAAATTCAGCTTTATACAGATCTATTTCGTGAATTTCGTGATGTTTTCGCATGGTCTTACGAGGAAATGCCCGGCATTGACCCCAGTATCGTGGAGCACGAAATCCCTACCTATCCTGGCGCTAAGCCTGTTCGTCAGCGTTTACGCCCAGTGCACCCTCGAAAGGCTGCAGCCATCAAGGCCGAAGTTGAAAAACTCCTTAGAGCTGGCTTCATTTATGCCATTCCCCTCACGGAATGGGTATCTAATATAGTTCCTGTCAATAAAAAACAGGGCACTATTCGGGTTTGTGTTGACTATCGCGATATCAACCGCGCCTGTCCAAAAGATAATTTTCCTACGCCTTTTATTGATCAGCTTATCGACGATTGCGCAGGAAGCGAAATTTATTCGTTTATGGACGGCTTCTCTGGTTACAACCAGATCAACATAGCCCCCGCAGACCAGCACAAAACTGCTTTCATTTGTCCTTGGGGCACCTTCGCTTACAAGAAGCTACCTTTCGGTCTCAAAAATGCCGGTGCCACTTTCCAGCGTGCGATGTCGTATGCTTTCCATGATATCCGACACATCGTACAGCCTTACCTGGATGACCTACCCGCTCATTCAGCTAAACGCCAAGACCATCCATCTCATTTACGCGAAATCTTCCTTCGCTGTCGACACTACCGTATTCGACTCAATCCGCATAAGTGTGTCTTCTGCGTGGAATCTGGCCGACTACTCGGGTTTATCGTCTCCCGGGAGGGCATCCGTCTGGATCCTCTCAAAGTCGAGGCCATTCTGAATCTTCCTCCCCCTGCCACTCTACAGCAGTTACAAAGCTTGCAGGGAAAAGCTAATTTTCTTAGACGATTCATCCCCAATTATGCCGAGGTGGCCAAGGGTTTCACACGATTACTAAAGCGAGACACACCCTTTCATTGGGACGCTATCGCTCAGCAATCTTTTGAGCGTCTTAAATACCTTCTGGTCTCAGCTCCGCTCCTAAGACCTCCGAATTACCACCGTGACTACACCCTTTATCTGGCCGCTGCCGATACCACCATCGGCATGGTTTTAGTGAAAGACGACGACAATGGCACGGAGCACGTTGTGTACTATCTTAGCCGCAACCTCCTGGATACGGAGACTCGCTATGCGTATGTCGAGAAGTTGGCATTGGCCGCTGTATGTGCCGTCCAACGTTTCCGTCATTACATCCTGTTGCGCACGACGACCGTGATCTCTGACTGCAACCCCATGACCTATATTCTGTCACGTCAGTTGCTGGGGGGCAAATACTCGAAGTGGATTGTAATCCTCCAAGAGTTCGACTTGGAATTCACTGCCGCCAAGTCTAAGAAATCACTGGTCTTTGCTGAACTGCTCTGTTCCTTACCATCTCAGTCTGCACCATCTCATTCAGAGGAGCAGATTCCGGATGAAACGCTCTTTCTCATCAGCACTCTCGACCCATGGTACGGGGACATCATTGTATATTTACAAACGTCTTCGTTTCGTCCCAATACATCGAAAGATGCTCGACGACGAATTCGTCACCAAGCTCAACCGTATCGCATTTTGGGCGACACCCTGTACCGCCTCGGCGTCGATTCTATTCTTCGCCGATGCTTAACTCTCGAGGAAGCTGAGCGAGTCTTGAATGACTGCCACTCCGGCGCTTGTGGCGGCCATATGTCCGGTTATTTCTGGCCTTCTATATTCAAGGATTGCATCCTTGCTGTACGCGCATGCCATGAGTGCCAGGTTTACCACCGGAAGATGCGTGCACCTGTTGCACCACTGCACCCTGTCGTAACCGTAGGTCCATTTGCAAAATGGGGCATCGATTATACGTCCTATAACCCTCGTTCGGCCGGGGGGCATGGGTACATTATCGTTGCTGTGGATTATTTCACCAAGTGGGCCGAAGCGATGCCTACATTAAACGAGGACGGTCACACAGCGGCGCAGTTTTTATTCAATCATATCATCACTCGCTTCGGAGTCCCTCAGGCTATTGTTACAGATCACGGAAAACATTTCCGAAATCATATGATGACAGAGTTAACGACCCAGCTAGGCTTGTGGCAAGATAGTTCGTCACCGTACTATCCTCAATCTAACGGTCAAGTCGAAGCCGTGAACAAAGTTTTGATCACCATGCTTCAACGCACCGTCAATATGCACAAGTCAAATTGGCATCTAATGCTTTTCCCGGCCTTGTGGGCCTACCGGACTTCTGTGAAGGATGCCACCGGTTTCACCCCGTTTCAACTGGTCTATGGACTGGAGGCTACCCTTCCCGTCGAATGTGAGATTCCTTCATTAAAATTAGCTGTCGAGTTGCTTCCCAACACCACTCCGGTGGAGGAACGGCTTCTTTACCTAGAACGGTTAGACGAGACTCGTCGTTTGGCTTCTCTGGCTATCGAAGCACAGAAGAAGAGAGTCAAAGCTCACTTCGATCAGAATATTCATCCTCGTTCCTTTGTTGAGGGAGACTTAGTACTGCTCTATGATCAAGCTAAGGATAAGCTGGGGGCAGGAAAACTCGAATCCATGTGGTTAGGTCCCTACATCGTGAAACGTGTTTTACAAAAGGGCGCATATGAGTTGATTGATTATGAAGGAAATCCTCTTGACAAGCCCCGTAATGGGCTGTATCTGAAGAAATACTATGCATAACTGCTCACATTCGCTTTGTATATACGTGTGTTTTTGAGTTTTTAGTGCATGAGTTTCTTTTTGCTTTGGTATGAAGGCGTGTTTTGCCCCTTATTATGCTTTCTCTTTCCTGCGCAGATGTCTCGTACCCCTTATGTTGGTTTCGCTGATGGTGCCTGCCGTAGCACTTGTAATTTGTCTTCGGCAGCGTGGGTGATCTACGATCCTCACGGAGAGTTGTTAGACCTTCAAGGTGTCTGCCTAGGTCGTACCACTAACAACGTTGCCGAGTACAGCGCTGTAATCGAATTACTTGCCGAAGCAGTTGACCTCGGCATCCGAGAGCTAGTGGTGAACCTGGACTCCCAGCTGGTTGTCCATCAACTCAACGGACGATATTCCGTCAGAGACCAGCACATATTAAGGTTGTACCTACGTGTAAGATTGTTAGAGCAGAATTTTGATTACATTACTTATCAGCACATTCCGAGACGATTAAATACGTTGACTGATGCATTGGCAAATCATGTATTAGATAGACATTTGTGTAACAGATAAACATCATACAGGAAAGCATAGATAGCATAGTAAGACCATAAGCATGTGTAAATAAATCATTTCAAGCATAGTTTGCATGTGTGTGCTTTTAAGCTTGCATTAAAAATATAAAATCCGTGGGTCAAGTGTCGTGCAAATTCATACATAAGATCACAAATTGTACTGAATAAACGCATAACATAAAGAACACATCATCACATGTAACAATGACCCATCCAAAAATCGGTATGTATATATATATATATCGTGTGGCGCACTAAGGCGCTCAAAAATAGAAGTGCATGTCCCAAAATCTCAATACATCTGAGTCATATGTCTCAAAATAGCAGTGGAAATAAAACCTAGACAACTAGTCAGCTGGATGGTGCTCTCTGTAGTACACAGCTGCTCGTGCCACCCGCCTCAGAAGGCGGTGCACCCTGGGTTCCACCCCCACTGTGTTAATCTGATGCTCTACGGGGACCTCCTCGACCCCCTGGTAGTCAGGCACCCCCTCCAGCAACCCCTCAAGGTTGCGAGCCACAGTCTCCGACGCGTTAACCCCTGGAGGGGCTAAGGCCAAAGCTCCGGCTCCCTGGCCCTCTCTCCGTGCCGTGGCAGCCAGGCCAATCGGTCTAGTAGGCCCCACATCTGCATGACAAGACATTTATTAGGACATGTACATAAAAAATTAAAAAACAATGCAAAACTCAAAAAGACAAAAAGTGTCATACCTGCATCGTCCCACTGTTCACCTGGAGGCAGTACCAAATCAGGGTCATTGCGGAAATCCATCCCCGCATAGGGCCAATCCTGCACGAAGATCTCCTGCTGGTCCAGCCAGTCTCTGAAAAATGCTCCCCAGCTATGTGGCCGGCCGCCACCCCCACGTGGCATGATACGAGCCCATCGTGAGGCCCTCGTCTCTCGAGGATCCCTGGGGGCATCCACAGCCATCGACTGCAGCCGCATGGCTGGCACTCGCTCCAGAATGAGCGGGACCAAGATCGATCCATAGCCGAACTGCTTCGTCTCCCCGCGACGGCAGTTGCTCAATTGCCTCTTCATGTTGTTGGACACTGCCGTGCACCAATCAAACACTGTAGGCTCGAGGCATTCCAGAGCTAGTAGGAGATGGGTCTTGGAAGCCTCATGGTTCGCCATGCTACCCGCTGCCCGGGTCACCATGAACAGGATGGTGCGTAACACTATGTCTCTCACTGAGGGGATCGAACACTTCCCGCTCCGCGTTTTCACTGCCCCCGGGCAAACCTGAGCCATCAGATCATCCAGAGTACCACCGCTAGGTCGCTGCCCCTCCAAGATGGGCCTCGCACCTCGGCGCGACAACCCAGTCAAGAAAAAGATGTCCATGTGGTCGAACTCAATGTCATGACCACGGATGGTGAATTTCTGGTCCACCGGGTTCCATGCTCTAATCAGCAGCTCCAGAAGATCATGCTGAGCTCTCAAGCGCGGCGTGAGGAAGAATTTCATGAATCCGCAAGCCCGCATGGCGTTGCAGCAATTCACATCTCCCCAAGCAGCTACATCTTCCACATCGTGAACTCTCTCTTGCCATTGGAAGGCCATGATGTCCTGCACAAACCATAAAAACAAGTTAGAAGTGCTGGCATGTAAAAATTCACGTTCATTTTCAAAAACAAAAATTTTTCCGCGCCAGCGCGGCTGTTTTAGAAACAGCCGCGCTGACAATGGCAGCCCTTTGTAAAAATTCGAGGTCAGCGCGGAAGAACACGGCTTTTCCGCGCTGACCCGAAGTTGGCCACGTTCGTTCTTTTTCGGTCAGCGCGACCCCGTGGGCGATATCCGCGCTGACCGAGGGCGCATCCATGCAATAAAAAAATGCCCAATTGGGCCAATTCGACCGTTAAAAACCTACTAAAATGAACCAAAATGCAGGGCAAGGGAACGAGAACCTACCTGGAAGAAGCGGATCGGAAAATGGTCTCCGTACGGGCTGGAAATCGCTCCGTCAACTTTTTGGCTCCTCCACGTCCTTCACGTTCCAAAATAGTAAAATGGTAAAAATGACTTATTACTCCCCCCTATTTATAGTAAAAACTCCTAAATTGCCATATTTTTGGGTTTTTACCATTTTTAACCATAACTCTAACCCTGATTTTGTTGATAGCATGTTTTAATGTGTTTTTTACGCATATCGAATGGATTTATGCGGGTAGTGCCCTTGTGCAGGTGCAGGTACAGCAGCTTGGTCATGCCGGTCCACCATTCATGTGATCCCCAAAAGTGTCGTCTCTAAGCTCTTTTCCGACGTTAAACAAGAGAAGATAGCCGAGCTTCCTTTCAGCTCGTTAAAAGGAATGAAAGGCGGTCGTTTTTAAGCTCTTTTTCCGACCGTTGAACCAAAAAAAAGATTGCCGGGCGTTTGTCGTTTCGCGCTCGATATCGGCTCTAAAACGACGTGTTTTCGACCGCTTTTTTACTTTTTCAGGTCGGAGACACTATTCATGAAAAGTACTCCTCGGTTGTAATGACCGGGCGGTTCTTTCGAGCATAGTTTTATACTTTTTCGGGCTCGAGAGACACAACTGTACGAAAAAGGACCCCCCTGGAGTCTCCTTTTCCGCATTCTTTTCAGACTCTCGAAACAAGAAAAGAAGCCGAGTTTCTCCTTTGTCAGGCTCGTTAAACACTCAATGACATCGGATATTGTCAACATGACACGCATCAAGCATATGTTATCCCCGTCAAGCTTGTCATCTAAAAATAATCGGGGCACCTGCCTGCAAAGGTGGGGGAAAATGGAACTATGATTACAGTCGTCTCGGCAGTACGTCGCTCTTGAACATGGCACTCCGCTGTTTCGTGTCTGGGTGGGGTCATCTCATTTCGTTTTCACTAGCCTCCATGGGTTTGGGATATCCTATTTGACCTCTCATCTGTTCATTGCCGTCACCATCTTATCCGCTGCTCATTTGATGCCAAGTACTGCCAAACCCGTTACAGTGCCGTTATATGTTCAAGAGAAGTTGTCCTCTACCACAATGCAACCTTGTTTGCTATCTCATCACAAACTATTATATCTCTGTCTCGTGTCGATGATGTGGGAATCATCATGGCCCACCTTCGATCAAGGTCCTTTCTCGTCGACTCCAACTCATTATCCGAGAAAGGGACTTAGAGACTCCTTCCAGGTGCCTTGGAGCCTGCATGCCTCAATGGCAGGTTCTTCGTGTTCGACGCAAGGTTTTACATCATTGACCTTCGATCGAATGATTCCGTGGGTGTTCGACACCAACTCATTGATTCACACGCCACGGATTGTACCTATAGTACCTTGAGGGCCATTGTCATTATTGGTGGTACCTCTCGCGTCTGTTAACAGTTTTCATCATTGACTGGTAATCAGACGATGTTCATGCATGTTCGACTTCAACCCATGTATTCACATGCTTGGACTTGTACTCTGTTCGGGTCGAGATGGAGCGCAAGACCCTGGATCCTTGCTCACTATGGTCCAGGCTGCGATTTTGTGGATAATCATTACATGACTCATTGATGGATGGCTGCGCCCATACCTGAGTCTTCATGGATGGCTGCGACCATACCTTCTCAGTTTTTTGGTCTCTTTAACTGGGTGGCTGCGTCCATTCCACAGACCATTCTCGCATGTCTTTTGGACGGCTGCGCCCATGCCTGGACTGCATGTACTTGATTGTCAGAGATTTTCGGTACTTCTTGGTGGTGTTCCAGTTCGGCGTGTGTTGTAAAGCATTTCACCCCTCCCACTCTCTCGGTCTTCATGCTTTAGGGGGCATCTGTTACACAGTAATTTATCACTGCCTTCCTGTCAGTCACCCTGCTGTGCCCAGAATTCACACTCACTAAGTGCTTGATCCCTGAACTGGCTTAAAAACCCATTTTTCCAAAGTTTTGTTCATCAGCGCGTCTGTTCCTAAAATAACCGCGATGACAGGCGCCTTCCAGTGTATGCTGTGCGCTGCCAGCGCGGAAGAACATCACTTTTCCGCGATGGTCCACAGCGCGCCTTTCCCGTGTGCTTCCGCGCTGACATGACTTCTTCAGTTATTGATATGCGCTGACAGCGCGGCAGTTTCCCTATAATCCGCGCTGATCCAGTTTGGGCGAATTTGTTCAAACAACCTGCCTTCCAGATCTCTCCAGGCTTGGTTGTTAGCTTTGTGAATGTCGACTCCCTTCTATGGCATGTCTGTTCGACCCTTTCCAACAACTCCCCTTGAAGATAAGCTCATCCTTCCGCCTTTTTAGGAGACTCCTTCTCCTATATAAGCTCTCACCATTTCCATGAGCAGCTGGTTAGACTTAGCTGGGAACAGCTTGGATTATATAGAGCTTGTAGTGCCCAGATTGCTGCTATAGGTTTGGTGTGCTAGGTGTGGAAGTGATTGATTGCTTAGGGAAGGTTGTTTGTGACATTTGTGTGAGAGAGAGAGAGTTGTTTGTCTTGGGAGAACCATCCTCAAAGGTGAATGCTTGAGATACATGCTGACTGATCCCTCCTGAGAAGGTTACCGACGTCAGAACATTTGGTTGTACTCTTCTCTTTTCTGATTAATAATAGATGACTGCTATTATTGTTCCATTCTTGTTTGTCTATGCAATGGGTAAATGTGAATTATGTCTTTTCTGACTGACATATGGTTGTTTTTACTAGATTTCACGCTTGTGTTTGCTTTCTCTTCATGTGTGCAGGTGTCCATTCGCGGGGATCGCGAAGGATTGGGACCAGTTGAAGCGGAGGAGCGAAGGCAACATCTCTTCGCCAAACGACAGCGCAGGAATCCAAGTAGGTGCTCTTTACTTCTTGTTTAATTGTAACTAGGAACATGCGTGGCAGCATTGTGTGATTGTTGCTAGACCCTTGCTGGGCTAGTAGGGATCGCCTCTATCCGTAGAGGGGATTTACCTCTCCAACACTTACCACTACACCAGAACATTATTTCTTATTATATAGTGGAATGTGCTTCGTGATTAAGGTTCATTGTAAAGCGCAAATGGGGAATAACCTTCCGTGCATATAACCTCCCACCATGACCAGGAGTGTGCCCAGCCAATGGATTACCACTAATCTAGTGCTAAATTGTGCTTAGCCTAATTAATCAAGCTTATCCCTTAATTAAAGGTGCTTAACATTAAATGGTGATTAGCGCTAATTAAATGCACTTAAGCACTAATTAAATGTGCTTTACAGTTGGCGGATATTTTGGTGGATTCTGCCAAATCCAAAACCACCCCCAAATTTAGCAGGATTAACTGAAGTTTTCCAGATTTGGAGGAGATTCCTAGGGAAAATTTTAAAAAGACCATAACTTAATGAGATTTCGACTAATTTTGGCAAATGAATAGTCAATTTTGGATGATTTATAGGTCCTGAAGCTAATAGAATAGCCTTCATAGGCAATAGAATAATTCTACAGGTGATTTTTCCATAGGGAAGCCCAAGGCCACCAAGGAAGGAGGTCATGCCCAAATCAGCCATAATCAGTTTTCAGAGATCTAATATTCATTTTTTGAGTTTTTTGGGTCCTCTCATCCCTATGGTACAGACTACAAAGCCATTGGAGTTGAGCATAAACTTGTAGTTAGACATTTGACTAAATAATTCCAAGAGGGCCTAACCATTGAAGGAGGTCCTAGGAGATGTAGCCCAGCACTGGAGGGTGAACTCCCTAATCAGACTTGTCTTATGATTTTGCTGTGTATATTTTTCTACATTTCATTTATTGTCCATGTTATTTAAGTAGATAATTAATTCATAATTTTCTCACACATGACACATAAAAGACATATAACTTGACACATAAATCTCTTGCATAACCAGGTAAATGAGACGATCCCAAACATAATTTTAACTTATGAGGGAGCTTGCATAGAATTAACAAGTTTTCTCAATATTTCATATCACAAGCAAGCTAGGATCAAGAAAGAAACTATTGTGCCTTATAATCCCAAACAAAATGGAGCGGTTGAAAGAAAGAACATGTCCATTGTAAAAGTTTCTCAAGTTATTATCCATGATCAAAAGTTGTCGAAGTTTCTTTGGGGAGAAGCTACAAATACAATGGTATATGTTCAAAATAGGGTTCCTCATCAAGAATTGGACAACAAGACTCCCAAAGAAGTATTCACAAGTGTGAAGCCCAACATTGGACATCTTAGGATATTTGGTTGCCCCATATATTTCCATATGTTGAAGGATAAGAGGAAGAAGATGGAAGCCACCGAAAGGAAAGGTACAATTGTCAGGTACTATGAAAATTATAAAGCATTTAGAATATATATATCTAGTCAAATGAATATTGATTTTATTAGGGATGTAACTTCCAATGAAGATAATGCCCTTAGAAAAGTAAGGGACCTCCCTCCACCTCCTCCTCCTGAGAAGAAGGATGATGATATG
The DNA here is from genome assembly GCA_031772625.1 of Pinus tabuliformis. Taxonomy (NCBI): domain Eukaryota; kingdom Viridiplantae; phylum Streptophyta; class Pinopsida; order Pinales; family Pinaceae; genus Pinus; species Pinus tabuliformis. The sequence goes on along the minus strand of CM062813.1, from coordinate 698,850,049 downwards.
GATCTATTAGAATGACCTTGTGTGCCAGAATCTAAGAAGGACATTATTGATAATCCCATGGATCCCTCGGATCCTTTAGACCCTCCTCCAAGTGATCCACCTACCAGGAAGAGACCATTATGGCTTTGAGATACATTGCAAGACACTAAGAAACATATTCTTGCCAAAGGGACCTTTACAAAAAGTAAGAATTCGTGTTGGTATCAAGGATACATTGCAGTGATGAGTATGATCATTCAGGTTGAACCTTCCACCTTTGAAGAATTTGTGAAACAACAAGTTTGGAAGGATGTCATGGCCAAAGAGTATGAATCAATTATGAAAATTAATGTATGGGATGTTGTTCTGAGACTGAAGGGAAAATCAATTGTGACTTCGAAATGGCTACACAAAATCAAGCATGGAGCTAACAGAAGCGTTGACAAGTATAAAGTAAGGTTCATGGCACAAGGGTTCTCCTAGAAATAGGAAGAAGATTATGATGATATATTTCCTCCCATTGCTTACTGCACTACTATTAAATCGATTGTTTCCCTTGTTGCTATTCAATGATTGAATCTTCACCAGATGGACGTGAATATTATATTTCTTCATGGCATACTGTAGGAAGAAGTTTAAATTGAGAAACCACAGGGATTTGAAGTGGAGGATCAAAAGACACATTTTTTCAGGTTGAAGAAGGCATTATATGGCTTGAAGCAAGCCCCCATAGCATGGTATGCCTACATTAACAGTTACTTGGTGAAGCTTGGATTCACAAGAAGAAGTGTTGACCCTAACCTATACTTCAAGGTGGTCCAAGATATGCCTTTAATATTAGTTCTTATGTTAATGATCTATTCTTGACAGGTAGTGATTCCTTGATGCTTGAGTGTAAGAGAGCATTAGCCTCTGAATTTGAAATGAATGATCTTGTATGATGCATCACTTCCTAGGATTAGAATTTTTGAAGAGACTTGGAGATATTTTACTTTCTTAAGGAAAAATGTCATGAATTTGTTGGAAATATTTGGAATGACAGAATGTAAATCCGTGACCACCCTAATGGAGATGAATTTCAAGAAGTTATGTAGAGATTTTGTTGGACCTGACCTGGGTAACCCTTCTGATTATTGACAATTAATTGGGGAATTGATGTTCCTTGTGAACACCCATCCAGACATATGATTTGCAGTGAACACTTTGAGTCAATTCATGACTAATCCCCTCCATGCACAATGGGTTGTTTCCAGACATATTTTGAGATATTTTCTTTGTACAATTAACATTCATTTTAGATACACTATTAGAGATGTATGACTACATGGATATACTAATGTTGATTGGGTTGGAAAGATTATTGATAGGAAGAGCACATTAGAGTGTTTATTTAGCTTAGGATCTGTTATGATATATTGGATGAAAAAGAAAAAGAAGTTTGTAGTTTTAAGCATGGCCAAGGTAGAATACATTGTTGCTAGCATGGCTAGTTGTGAGGTAGCTTGGTTGAGAAAGCTCTTTGGAGAGCCATTTGAGTAAGTCCTAGATACTGCAATGATATATTCTGATAATAAGAGTGGGATTTGTTTGGCAGATAATCTCGTATTTCATTAAAATTACAAGCATATTAAGATCAGGTACCACTACATTCGAGACATGGTACAAAGAGGAGTCGTAAGACTCCATCACATATCGACTGATGAGTAGATAGTAGGTACACTCAACAAGGATTTGTTGAAATGGAAGTTCTTGGTCTTTAGAGAGAATCTTGCACTGATGGATGTGACCTTCTAGGGTAAGGGTCCTGACTGATCGAGAATGTTAGTGTCAAAATTTGTAGCCTTCCACCTGCAATCAAACATTCTCTTACAAATTGGTCTTAGGGTGTCAAAGTCAAATTTTGTCATTTCAGTGAGTCTTCAAGTAAAATTTGGTCACTAGGTATTAGGTCTAGGATTGTTTTCACTCCTTCCAAAGTTTTCCAAGTATTGGTCCATGTCACCATTCAGCTGACTGTACCATCGTTCAAAGATTTTTCATCATTATTTCAAGTTCCAATGGGTCATTTTACACCTTGTTTGTGATTATGTAAGGCGCATTTCCCTCTCCTAGGGTTTTGAAGGTAATTTTCTTGGATGGTCAAATCATCAACAAAACTTGTATCTTGATGCTCATACACCTTTCCCTATCCTTAATATACCTTCTTAAACATTTCCCATCACTAATATCATTCAAATTCATCATTTTCCCACTAACATCTAGCCTATTGCTACAATTTGACACTTTTCTAGGTTAGGCCTGTGTTTTTCCCTTTTGGACCCCTTCCCCTCACTCAATCCTTGAAATTCCACTTTTTCCTTTATTCATAACATCCCTCCCTACTTCCCAAAATTTTCTCAAGAAATTAGAAGCCCCTCATCCCCTTCATTTCCCTTCATTTCTACAAATCCCCTGTTCCACACATCGGGATAGGTTTTATTCAAATGATGTTTATGAGAAAGAAAAGATGAATTTGAAAAAAGTGAGAGAGTTTTTTGTTCAACATATACCCAAGAAGAAAAAACTCCTTCATTGTTTACACAATTCTCATGGGTTGGAGAAATGTCCAAAACATCATTTGCCTCAGGAGAGTTGATGCACTTCTGGAGTGACCTTGGGAAAATCAAGATTTCTCCTAGCTGGAGTGACCAAATGACTTTCTTGATGAGTCAAATGATAACTAGACACAGAGATATTTCCAATGAGCTATCATGAGCTCAATTTGGAGTTGAGGAAGACCTCCAAAAGTTGATTGAAATAGCACTCTGCATTTTGGCAGCCTCATTCTTCACATTTTGACCAGTCTTGGGAGATTGAGCTTTTGACAAGGAAAATGAGCTCCAAATTGAAAAATTAAAAATGTTCTGGAAAGTAGACAGGACAAGATTTCCAACGAGCTATCCCACACCTAATTTGGACACCGGGAAGGCAGTCAAAATTCGTCTTGAAGCGGCACTGCGCGTTCAGGCCGGAGCATTGTGCATAGAGACTGAGCATTGCACGTAGGTCAGTTTTGGCAGTGTAAAAAACAACTACGCTACGCATTCAGGAGGGCATTGCGCACCTATAGCAGGCACTGCGTGTTGATCCAACAAGGGCCAAAAAGCTTCCATCTACCTAAGAACATAAAAAATCATCCTCTCTTCCCTCAAGCAAGTAAGTTTCCTCATTGTACTTCATCATTGGTTGGCAATTGAAGTTTTTAAAGGTAATTTACAATGGAAAAAGTGAAACCCTAGATTCTTCCTTAATTATACCCTAGAAACCCTAATCCCCATTATTTCTCCAACCACCTATCACTAAATCCCTGATCCCCTCCCCTATATCACTCCATAACATTTTATACCCCTTCATTCCATAAGCTATACTTCGAAAAAGGACCCAAGCCCCTCTCCCTCATTTTCATGATCCATACCCTCCCATTCATTTCCTAGCCCACCAAATACCTCACAAGGTCATCTCTCATTACCTTATTCCTAATAACTCTTGCTCACTCCCTTCATCCCTTTTCTAGGAGTGCACAGCCTCAAAATTTGCAAACATGGACAGAGAAGACAGAGACTATGAGGAGGAGGAAAACACTAGCAGTGACAGTTCGACAGATAGACCTCAACATCAGAGAAAATCACACAAGGGAGGTAGAATTATCAGGGAAGAGTCATCAAACCTCAGAGAGTTGCAGGCTTCTCATTTGGCTGTCACTTGTTTCAGGCATCTAGGGTGTTATGAGTTCTGTGAGCAGGTAGAGAGAGTTCAACACCACCCTAAACTCACCAGGATTTCTGTAGCCAATCTTCGTGACAACAAGGTAACTCTTGCTGGGTTGACATTCACAGTTTCACCCTCCATCATTGCGGATGTAACCAGGATTCCAAATGTGGGAGAGAAATGGTACAAGGCACAGGACCTAGATGAAAACTATTATGAGCCTTACATCAAACCTAGGTACAGAAATGAAGCAAAAAATATTTTTCCTTTCACGTTCCTTGAAGACAAGTATGCCCCCATGATGAAAATCAACATGAAATATTTCACTTGTGAGGGTAGATTTTCTATAATGTACACCTATCACATTAGACTTCTCATGCATTTTACCAGGGTGAGGATGTTAAACCTCCCTTATTTCTTGTTCAAGAATATTGAGAAGATGTCCCACTTTGTGTAGAAAAAGCCATACCCTTAGTAGATGAGTATTCTTTATCATTATTCCCTGATCAAGATGATTATGCATCATCATCTTAACCTTTTCAACATCTCCTGGGAGACATTTATTGCTCATGACATCTGTAGAGGTCCTCAAATTCCTCCACCAGTGTCCCAAGAATTAAGAGGACCTTCTATCAGTGCTCAAGTGAAGACAAATGAGAAGGCCAAAGAGACTAGAGCTACTGAGGTGCCCGAGACCTACATGACATACCAAAGGGGCACAAGAAGATTGTTTGCAACTGATAGGCAAGTGTTTGCTCCACAGGATGTGGAAGGTACCTTTCCTTCTTCATCAACTCATAGGAAAATGCTTGCTCCACAGGATGTGGAAGGGGCTTTGCCTTCTTCATCAACATAGCAAGAATAGATGCAATAGATACACAAAGGGAAAGAAAAGATGTAGGTGGAAGATCTTGATGAGGAGGAGGAAGAAAGAGACTTTGATTTGACATAGCATGATGAGTCAGAGCAGCATTATATTCATTATGGCATGGAGACAATTGACTTGGAGGCTCAGGATGATGCAACAATAGAGATCATCATATAGGAGAAAGAGGCTCAAATCTAAGCATTGATGGACAATTTAGAGAGAGCCAAGTATTGCATCACATATCTGGAACAAGAAAACAAATAGTTGAGTGATAAGTAGGTCCTCATGGAGCTGGAACTTCTCAAGATAAGAAAACAAAGTGACAAGGGTAAGTCAGCAATGCAACAGGAAGAGGCATCGGACACTTTAACTCCAGTTGAGAAGGAAATTAAGAGTGATAGAGAAATTTGGCTTGAAAGAGTCAATTTTCACTTAGAAAAGTTGTTGCAAAGAGACAATAGGAACAACCATATCATCAGGCACATGGCTTACCACTACAGGACCCGGAACAAAATTTGCAATACAAGGGTCAAGCAGATGAAAACAAGACTGAGATGGGCTCTCAAAGGCAAAAAGGAGGAGGATAGGCTTAAGTGGCTTGTTGAAGCTTCCTTGGATCATCAAGATGCTTGATGGTGGTGCTTATCACCAATTTTTATCAAATTTGGAGGAATTTTTATCTTCGGCAAATTTTGGAAATTTTAACACAAGAATCTTGGCTCTACATGCAGCGCCACTAGCGCTGCGCTTTTCCTAGGGACACCCAATGGAAAAATGGCTTGCATTTTTGGATTCATAGTAATGAGTACATGAACCCTATGCATTTTCTATGTTTTTGGAGCAGAAATGGTATACCAAAAGGTCAAAAAACACCCCAAAATGACCTTTCTGCCACTTTTTGGACACACAGAAGTAGTCTTGGGAGAATCAACCTTTGAGGGGTCAAATGAGCTTCAAATGAAGAAATTGAAAATTTTTTGGAAATTATACTTGAAGAGATTTCCAATTAGCTATCATGAGCTCAATTTGGATGCCAGGAAAGCATCCAAAAGAGACCTGAATTTAGCGCTACACTTAGAGCTAGTGGCGCTGCGCATAGGACAAATTTTGCACAGGATTGCCATTTCACTATGTTTTGACTGTGATCTTGCATTTTCTCTCATGGAGGATGTTTTACCAATGTAAATTATGACTTTGCTTGTAAATATGATGGATAATTAGTATTAGAGTGTAGATTCATTAAATTAAAATTCATTTTGAGCACAAATGAATCAATTTCCTCACTTTTAGAGGCAAGTTGTTAGGATGCCTAGATTCCAGTTTCTTGTTCAGTGTTGGTTATATTAGCTCCTCATCTTAGGGATTCAACCCCTGAGGATGGGAGGAGGTTGAAACAATTTCTATATCTTCTTCTTCTTTCTCATTGTAAAGGGTTGGACTCAGCTAGATGCTTATGCCTTGATTGTACATCATTTTGTAGCAGTTTAGCAGGAGATTAATAAAAATTGCAGCTATTTCTTTGGGATCCATGTGGTATGAAGTTTAGTTCATCTTCTTCTCTTGTGATCATATGTTAGAATATTTATGTACTTCATTAATCATTTCATTGCGTCTAAGTGAATGTTTTCAAGTTGATAGGCAGAATTCATAACATCATTACTCTGCTTTAGGGAAATATTCACCATTATATGTTTTCTACAGTCTAGGAAGGATCCATGGTAATCACATGCTCTTCCTAGCTTCTCACCGGTCTTAAAACACCTCACCCATTAAGCCCTAGAGTGCTAAACCTTATGCCTACCTTGCCCCATTGAACACCCTGCAATTTTGACCTAATTCCCTAGCCCTAACTATCTGGCTCCTCCTGAACCAACAAAACCCCTTCAAAATCAAATCAAATCTTGTGCTACTATACTTAGCCTAATATCGTTTTCTTGATCCAGTCATCTTGGTTGAGATGCTTACGAAGAGAGCCCTTTCCCAGCCTAGTAGGGATAGCTACTTGGCTAAGCATGGTGTTAGTGCCTAGATTTACCTCAGGCTGAAAAGGTAGGATCCAAGGCCAACATCAAACCACGCTCAGCCTGGTAGCTAGCCCTACCATGTCAGGACAGGGCTCTCTCCGGGTCAATCTCAGCAAATAGTGATCGATGAGGGCTTGAGATGACTGAAATATCTACTGATCTTAGGCTAGGTATAAGTGCAAGAGAGTTTGATTACATAAAATGATGATTTTGTTGGCTCAGATGGAAAGGCAAATTTTGGGTGCGGGGATTGAGGCTCAGTCCTACAGAGATCTCAATGGGGCAAGGTAGGAAATTGTTTTTGGAACTTAAAATTGGATGTGATGGAGGGATTAGACAGGTGAGGAGTTGAAGAGGGCAAGAGCAACCATGGATCCTCTCCAAACAGTTGAAAACATCAAGAAACTAAAGCAAACCTCAAGTAGAGCACTGCAATTTCAATGGATTCTACTTACACTCTTGTTTGTTTAGTTAAGAAGAAACAAGATAGAGAATGTCATACATGGAATATAAGAAAATTCACAATTACAAAGAAAAGCATTATACCAAGACAAATTGCCACATGAATCCCAAAGAGTGTTCCAAATCCCGGTCTCAATTCCTTAGCCAAAATGAAAATATGAGTGTACAATGAAGTTCTTTTCTTTCTCAAGAGTCCAACCTTCTACCAAAATCCAACCCCTAAACTATGAAAATCATAAAATATATACATTTTCTCATCCTTGTACTAAAGGATTGAGATCAACCATTTTCTTCAAAATAGAATCAGTTACATTAAACTTGGGCCGAATTTCTGAAAGTAGGTGTTAAAAATGAACTCGTATCTCCTTAATAATAGAACTTTTTACAAAATTGAAAGAGGTTTTTGAATATAAGGTAATTATGGAGAAAAACCTCTCTCAACTTTGGGAAATTCATTTCCAGTTGCTCGCAATCTGTTCCACAAAATCATCTCTAAAACAGAAAATCATTAAAAATTTAAGTCTGTGAAAATGAGTTGTAAAGATCTAGTCACATATCCCAATCCGTGACACCTGTGAATAAAATGAAAGTTTTTTTTGTTGTATGGCTCGTGGTTAAAAAAAACCTCCTTGGGTTTTGCAAAATTACTTTCCATCTGTTGTAAAATGACTCCGCACTAAAATGACTAAAACAGTAAAAAAATATGAAAATTTTGCTTTGTTTTAATGTAGGCTCCAAATATCATTGTATATCTCCCACATAGTATCACCTGTGCATAAACTGAAGGATTTTTTTGTTATTTGGTATGTGATGAACAAAAACCTCTTTCACTTTTGAAAAATTCCTTACCATTATTTCAGAAACTGATTTTGTACTAAACTTGTCATTGTGTGTAGCAACTGACCTCAAAACATGCATAACCAAGAATCACTCATTAATTTTGATCATATCTTCTAATTCGGGAGCCGGTTATGGGAGTGTCATATACCGTTGGAAATATTTTTCCGAGCTTCTTCTGATGGACACACTTGTGACATGTTTTGTGTTGAACATCATGTGCAAAACATATAACAAAACCAAACATAGTAAGAGCTCATGTTGATCCCTGGTGACAGGCTGCGAAGACTGGAACTAACACATGGTTTGTGGTTACCCTGGCATTGCCTTCCTTCAGCTTGAGGTTCAATCTAGGTGATAACAGATAATGTTAAGCTATGATCTTCCCCCTGTTTGAGCTCATAGGGAGAGGAATTGATCTTGAGAGCTCCTAGGGTTGAGGGATCTCTGGAAAACAGGATGGTTGTGATCCTTACCCTATGTGGTAAGTAGTATCTCATCTATTATCACCATAGGGTGTGTGTGATCCTTGTCATTTATGAAAAGTTGGGTATCTCCCCCTATCATGATTTTTAGAGTATACCCCAGTATGCATCCTACCCATAGGCAAGGCTCGTTCAGAATTCCTCCCCATCTGGCCAATGGGTTGAGATGACTTGATTTGGTGTGGTCCTTGCATAGTAAGTGGTATCTCGCTCAAGTATAGAGGATGCAAGTGTTCTACCACTTGACTCTTTAGGTTCAACTTGGGAAGATCAGAAAACATTGGGATGGTTGTGATCGCTACCCTATATGGCAAGTTTGGTCTCACCTGGTGACTAGACAATAAGATGGATGTAATCCTTGCTAGTAGATGGACATCGCCCAATTATCGTTGGATGATAGGATGGATGTGATCCTTACTAGTATATGGGCATCGCCCAATTGTCACTAGATGATAGGATGGATGTGATCTTTACCCTATATGGAATGCTTGGTCTCGCCTGTTGACTAAACAACAAGATGGGTGTGATACTTGATGGTATATAGATCTATCTTATTGTCATTGGATAGAGGGTTGTAGATTTAGCTCCCCTATGATGTCAAATTATTTTTCTTTTAGATTCGAGAATGTTGAATAGATGAGCAACGATAAGATTTGACTTGATGGGACATATTTTGTAGTCATAAATTTCTCCCTAGTTGAGAGGAAGTGTTAATTTAGCAGCTCGGGGGTAAATTCCCTTCATTGGAAAAAATTCCTCTTTCAGAGAGACATAAAATTACCCTTGAAAGCACTCAATTTGGTTTAAGGAAAAACATATTTTTGATGCAAAAACCCATAATTGAATAATTTTCCAAGTTGGCCTAGAAGCAAAATTTGCACCCCTCCAATGCATACAAATACAAGTTAAGGCATACCTCATTTGGAATCATAAACAACACATCAATCTTCTCTCTCCTCTTCTCATTGGTTCATACATCTCTAAAGAATTGTAGGTTTATCTCACACGTGTGAAGGAGGAGTCTATTTCTGTTGACCAATTTTGACTTTTTGTTTTGGCTACTTTGACCATCATTCATCAGCTTGGAAAAGGTTCATTTGACTTATTTTCTGACCTGTTTTGGAAGGCTGCATTGTTTGGCATAAGAACCAAGGAGATCAGGGAACTTTTACCTGCACTAATCATAGGATTGATTGCACACTTTAACAACATGAACTCTCCCTTCATTGACCAGGTTTGACTGCTTGGATTGGTATTGTTTTTACCTCTATTTGACTAGCACGGCAGGCTAAGTTTGATGACCTTTGACTGAGCTTCATTAGAGGACTTTGACTGCTAACTTGTTGACTAGTTAGGGCACACTTTGACTATTTTTGACTTGGACAAAATTCTAGACTTTGACAGCTGACCAAAATTGAATTTTGAGGCTCATTATTGGTTGGATATTGGTTTTCCTATTTGGATAGTCAAAGGTTTACTTTGACTCATTGTTAGATTGGATCATTGTACTTTCTACTGAAAATTTATGACAAACTAATAAGAAGAAGAATTTGAAAGGGTTTTCCCCCTCATGGATTTTTCCTTGGTCTTTAACCAAATTTTTTGTCCCTTTTCATTGCTCCTGATTGTCTCTTATTATTCATTTCATTTATTATTCTATCTACAACTGTTATTGATTACTGGAAGATTTAATTGATTGCTAATTGAAGTTAAGAATTGGGCTAAAGTGATTGTAAAAACATAGAACAGTGTAAAATTAATAGAATGTGTGGGAGAATAGAGGTGCAAAGGGAACTATTCTATATTAACAAAATCAATTTTAAACTATTTTCCATTAAAAAAATTACAGATTTAGTTGTGTGGGAGAGAAATTGCATAGAGTTGTGAATCTGTGTGGAATGAAGGATGCGCAGAGGATGGAGCATGTGTATAAGAACGTGGGTGTAGAGGCAAATATATTTTATGGACGCATAATTAATTTAACTATGAATTGAAACTTTAATTCGTAATGTAATAATATTTCACATTTTCCTATTACATATATACAAATTTGCTCGATATACAGATTGATTAAGGTAGGGTAGTTTCGATTTGTGTTTTGCACATTAAAAATTTTGATTTTTCTTTCGTACTCCACACAATGAAAACATTCACTATCCTTCAGCATTGTGTACAATTAAAACGATTATCCTTAATGCAATAAAAAAATTAATTATTGAACATACATGGAAATTAGCTTTCAAAGCTTGTTTTTCGAATAAATTTCACATCACACTTTTCTTGGCAAAATCAATGCAATGAAAAATCATTAGCTAAACAGGGTTTGAAGTATTCGTTATATACAGAATTGAATTTTCAAACCTTTTCAGCAGGAAAACCCTATACACTCTTTATAGAATCAACCTTGTTGATGAGAGCCTTGTTGTAGGTGACTGTCAAAATAAAGGAAATAACAAAGAGACTTAAAGCTCCAACCATTTGCAACTGAAACCCCTTGCTCTTTTTTGTGTTTTCTATTTATTATCACTTTTCTCTTTCAGAGTAGCCACTAGTGTGTTTATATTGCCAAAATTTGATAGATTCCGCTAAAATAATTCAACTCGAAGTACACTAAAATTGATGGCATTCTCATATTCAAAATAAAAATCAATAACTAGAACTATCGCAGACCACATTAATATTAAACCAAATAGTAATGCAATTGTGTAAGTTTTGGCATCATTGGGCAGAGTGGAGGGGCGTTTGTTCAGTTAGTGCTCTAAAACTAAGAGCTAGACAGGAGTTTTTAGTGCCTTTATCTTTAACTATTTCATTTTAAGATCATTTCTCGAAATTTTTTACAGATTTAATCATGCGGGAATGGTTTCATAGAGTTGTGAATCTATGAAGAATGAAGAATGTGCAGAGGATGGCATATGTGCAGGAGAACAAGGGCATAGAGGGAACTTTAATTTGCAAACATGAAATTAATTTAACTAGGAATAGAAACTTTAATAAACATTAAATAAGAAGCATTACTATTTCCTTTTCAATAAGAAACATTTATTTACACCAACAACTTTACTAGAAATTATTAATCACTAATACAAGAAAAAAACATCATTTTTTATATTCTTCAAAAAAATTGATTAAGAAGAAAGTTTCAATTTCATAAAACTTACATTCATTCAATCAACACAATGGAATATCTAAAAATAAAACATGCCAAAAGGTTTTGTCCTTCAAATCAAAGTTTGTATAGAATAAAAAAATTCAAAATATTTGTGCCTCCAACAGGCCCCCAACACAAAAATGTTGTTCGTTCTTGGCCACTAAGTCCTTCTGCTATCACCGTGAGTTTAGGAACATTTGAGCCTTCCCTACATCCAAAAGATAATTTTTTGTAGAATTAACAACAAAAATATGAAGTCTTGGATCATTCACCAAATTCTTCACTCCCTCATCCAATAAGGTTTCTGATGCTTTCGCAGTGCACCATATTCCCATATGCCCTTGGGCATTTAGAAACTCAGAGGTGACTGAGTCTTATGTCTGTCATTGACCTTTGCCTACTTATTGTTGTTTGCCTTCTAATTTCCTCATTAGGAATTGGCATGACCTCAACCTCTATACCTTCTCATGATACCTAGAGTGTTCGTTGTAAGGCCTACATTTAACAGAACAACAAGACAATCAAAATTTTACATAGATTTACCAATATAAATGTGGATACATATCCAGGGTTGATGTTGCTCCAAGCTTGCTCCCAATACTGAACCAACTAATTCCTCCCTGCCTATCTGGGATCAACCTATCTAGTTCCCAAATCCAAAATAATTCAGAATTGAAGTGTTCTAGTCCCCGTGCCTAAAACTCCAAGAATAATGTCCAATTCTCTCAATTTCCAATCGCATCTTGATCCCTAGCTAATCCCTTACTATTATGTTGATGGTGTTGGACCCACCAACATTCAGGGGATCTCCCCTATATGAAGTCCCAACTAGACCTCACATTGTTTGGTGTAGGAGTCCCATCCAATACGATGGTCTGGTTTTCATTATCTTAAAAATATGTCTTAGCTCTTGCTTGTCAACACGTGAGAGTGGTTTCTTTGTCTTTGAACAACGATGTTCGCGTTCCTAGTGAGTGCTTGGTGCTACTTGTGTCAAATTTCTTTCACTACTAAGGGAGAGGGTGGAAGTGAGTCTTGGGTTGAAAGGGGATAGTCCCAACTTTTCTAGAGACATGCAATACAACATGACATGCATAGCTTCCAGTGGAGTAGTCCCTCATAAATGCGGCTGTCACAAACACAAGGTGAACAGATAACATGTACAACACCTAGCGGAATAGTCCACACGAGTGTGACGGGTGTTATAACAAGTTTACACGAATGAATCTGTCGAGTGTCCAACAAGACAGCCGAGACAGTGATAACAACTTATACAACACATTTTCGTAAGCATATGTATTAGAGCAACTGAAATAGTTCAACTGTCTTAACACAGGTTAAAGCAACATGCATTACAAGTTTCCAAAGAATAGTCTTACAAACAATTACAATACATGTGTGAAAACGTGTTGTCCTGTTAACAGGCTTTTAAATTAAGTGAAAGTTCCAAGACACATCCGTACACCATTATATCACTAACCTCGATAGTGGGGCATTGGAGCCACTACTCTCTCCTCAAAGAAAAGATTACAAAATCTCAAGGCTTTGTGGGAGGAGCCAAGGTGAAAATTATTTTGCATGTACAAAGGAGGGGTATTTATAGCCAAGGTTAAAACTGGCCCTTATCACTGTTCGAATTCCCTCATGATTGTTTGACTTACATGACTCTTCAACTTTACATGACTATTCAACTTTACATGACTCTTCAGATTTACATGTGCGTCTCTTGGACTTCCACGTTACATTACATTGATTACAACACTGTGGCCCACAGTAGTGATGTGGTCGAGATGACTCATGACATGACTCATCACAACAGAGCTAGTGTGTTCCTGTTGTTGGTGGTTTGCATGTCGAGTTGCAGTGTTGCTGAGTGATGGATGTCCTCTTGGTGTATCATAGCTTCACCTCTGCATGGTAAGGTGTGTAGAGTCTTCGATGGTCTTGTTGTTTTCTTGATGTTGCATGTGCACGTTGTTCCTTCGCTTGTACTTTGGCATGATTCATGTGTTTGTTCATTTGTGAAAAAATATCCTTGCATGCATTCCTTGTTCTTTCATTCACGAACAAACCTCCTCGCATGCATTTCTCGTTCATCCATTCACGAACAAATCTCCTCACATGCTCTCCATTTTCATCTCGTTCGTCGTCATGTCATGTCTCATCTATGTACCTTTATCTACAATTGCTCATGATGAGACGACATCAAATCCATAAATCTCCATATCTACCATGATGCATTGTCATTCACTTTCGAGTAAAGGTGACAGGGAGAGAGGAAAAGGCTCTGATTGCGCAAGGCATATTTCAAGTCGAGATGCGGGCTTCGGGAAATGTCGGTGAAAATTTCACATAGGTCCATAAGAGACTAAGATGGATAATCTAGATTAGCAGTGACTGTCCACAGGATCTGGCTCGATTGGAGGGAATATCTACACGGTTTTTTCAGGGAGGAAGTGCAGGTAGCAAAGGGGGAGTGGCAGCAAAAAACTGCATAATTTCTCTGGGGAGCTGGCAGCAGACTGCAGGAGTGCTACTGCCAAAAATTGTGCAATTTTTTTGGGGAGCTAGCAGCAGGGTGTGGGAGTGATGTAGGAAAAAACTGGGCAATGTTGGGAGGTTGGCCTGCTGGATTTTATTGTGCAGTTTTTTAGATGAGAAGGATGTTGGGCAGTTGGGGAACTTCTCATGAAAACTGTGCAATTTTTAGGGTGAGCAGCAGGTCGTCTGACTGTGTGACTGGCTGGAAAAACTGCACAATTTTTTGAGGGAGACAGTGATGGACATAGGGTGTCTATCCAACATGTCTACACAGTTTCTTCAGTCAGTGAAGCGGGCATGATTTGCATATTTTGCGCAATTTTTTGGGGGAGTGAGTCCTGAGGTCACTGCCCGATCAAACTCTCTGGTTGACCAGCTGGAGGCTCAGTTGATGTGCTTGCGAGCAGCACAGATTGAAATGGCTTGCTGGGAAACTTCTACATTATTCTGGGGGATAGTTAGTCATGTTGATTCCAGGGTTGTGTAGTGCAGACTGTCTAGGAGGTAGCCTCAAGCTCTGTGCAATTCTGGGCAGCAGTACATAATCACTGAGAGTTGAAACTGAAAAATGCAGCTCAGTGGATGTCCCACTATTGGAGGATGGTCCAGTCAACAAAACTTTAATAAAATTACCAAGTGTGTGAATGAGTGACTTCATACATGCATGACCTCGCGAACACACACTCAACATGACTTGATGACAATACACCTTGAACCAACAAGACAACATACACGTAGTGTGATTGACCGACGGTGTGAGCGACAACTGACACTTGCGATAGATCATTGAACGGTCACGATGATGCTTGCATGACAATGCATACAACTCTGTGTGTGAGTTCGACGGATGTTTACGTAGTAGACAAAACTTGTACACACAAAGGTGGACCTTGTGCATGGCCAGAACATGACTACAAGCATGACATTGTGACCAACATGCAAAAATATGTTTGTTGAACGTTCAAGCAAGGAGGGTGAAAAGACTCAACATGAGCTCACGGGATGAGCTTGATTGCTTGCAAACATAAAGGAAAAAATCCAAGGAAGGCTCTGAAATTGGATGCAGGCCAAAATTTTGGAGGATGTTGCAGCCACTATAACACTTGGCAACACACTGGTTGAACTCCAACTTATCTGTTTTGGTAACAAGTGTATATGACAACCCATGGGCTTCCCAACCAAATCTGCACAGAAACTTAGAGTAGTGAGGGTGGGAGGGTGTGACAATTTAACAGTTGTGTGTGCATGTTCTCCCACGTCACCCTACAGGGGTGGATCTATCTTATGAGGGGAAGATGGACAGTCACTCATGACAGCGGTGGTGTCCTCTTGTGATTACACAACTCCATCACTAAAGTATGTTGAGCGGGGTTTGAAATTCAGCTTCATCTTGGGACAGAGTGATTTGGTGAGGCAATATTCAAATATGTCCATGAGATATTGGAATTTCATCTGACTTTTCGAAGCTTCAAAAATTAATAGATGGAAGCGCTTCGAAAAATCTATAGGTGATTCATGTGGGGCCTTCCATTGTTTTAACATTTTTTATCAAGTGCTTCAGGATCAAAATGGTGAAAAATATATTCAATTAGATCACTGAATTTCTTAAATGAGTGCACAGAGTTATGAAGTAGTATGCTACACCATCGTAATGGGTGGTCGCGAAGTGTGTGTGCAAGCAGCGAACAGACCTTTGTTTCATTAAAACCTTCCACATTCTCCATGATTGCATGGAATTCATCTAAGTGCTTATGCCATGCCACTTCACCTTCACCATCATACCTGATTTCTGACAAGCCATCCCAGACTCCCTCTCGACTTGAAAGATATGTTCGTTGGATAGAAATTTCGGAGCGTGAACTATAAAAAACTCCATGATAGATGTGTGAAGATTCAAAACATATTGTGATGACTCATCTTGTCATTTGGCCCTCCTTCATGCCAAAAATGTTGACCATGTTGGACCTACCAACATTCAAGGGATCTCCTAGATATGAAGTCCCAATTAGACCTCACACTGTTTGGTGTAGGATTCCCATCCAGTACGATGGCCTAGTTGCCATTATCTTAAATATATGCCTTAGCTCTTTCTTGTCAGCACATGAGAGTGGTCTTCTTTGTCTTCGAACAGCGAGGTTCGCGTGCCTAGTGAGTGTTTGGTTTTACTTGTGTCAAAGTTCTTTCACTACATAGGGAGAGGGTGGAAGTGAGTCTCAGATTGAAAGAGAATAGTCCCAATTCTGCTAGAGACACACAACACAATAGAACATGCACAGATTCTGGAAAAGTATTCCACATGGATGCAGCAGTCACAAACACAAGGTGAACAGATAGCATGTACAACACCCAGTGGAATAGTCCACACAAGTGCGACTAGCGTTATAACAAGTTTACACAAATAAATTTGTCGAGTGTCCGACGGGATATCCCACACAGCTAAGACAACATTAAAAACTTATACAACACATTTTCGTAAGAATTTGTATTATAAAAACTGAAATACTTCAATTGTCTTAACACGGGTTAAAGCAACATGCATTACACATGTCCAAAGAATAGTCTTACAGACCATTACAATACATGTGTGAAAACGTGTTGGCCTGTTAGCAGGCTTCTGAATTAAGCAAAAGTTCTAAGACACATTCGTACACCATTACATCACTAACCTCGATAGCAGGGCGTTGGAGCCACTTCTCGCTCCTCAAAGAAAAGATTATAGACTCTCAAGGCTACGTGGGAGGAGCCAAGTTCAAAAGTCTTTTGCATGTACAAATGAGGGGTATTTATATCCAAGGGTAAAACTGGCCCTTGTGACTGTTCGACTTCCCTCATGATTGTTTGACTTACATGACTCTTTAGATTTACATGTGGGTCTCATGGACTTCCACGTTACGTTACATTGATTACAATAGTGTGGCCCATAGTAGTGATATGGCCGAGATAACTCATGACATGACTCGACACAACAGAGCTGGTGTGTTCATGTTGCTGCTAGTGTGCATGTCGACCTACAGTCCTCCTAAGTGATGAATTTCCTCTTGGTGTATCATAGCTTCATCTCCACATGGCAAGGTGTGAGGAGTCTTCGATGGTCTTGGTGTTCACTTGATGTTGCATGTGCACATCGCTCCTTCGCTTGTACTTTGGCATGATTCATGCGTTCATTCATTCATGAACAAATCTCCTTGCATGCATTCCTCATTCTTGTGTTCACAAACAAACCTCCTTGCATGCATTCCTCATTCGTCTATTCTCCTCACATGCTCTCCTTTTTCATCTCATTCGTCATCCATCATGTCTCATCCATCGGTGAAAATTGCGCGGAAGTCACTATGAGACTAAGATAGACAATATATATCAACATTGACTGTCCATGGGATCTAGCTCGGCTGGAGGGTAGATCTGCGTAGTTTTTTCAGGGAGGCAGTGTAGGTAGTAGAGGGGGACTAGCAAAAAAAACTGGCAATTTCTCCAGGGAGCTAGCAACGGGTTGTAGGAGTGTTGTTGACAAAAACTGCGCAATTTTGCTAGGGAGCTTTTAGTGGGTTGCAGGAGTGCTTCTCACAAAAACTATGTAATGCTAGGAGGCTAGCCTACTGGACATCCTTGCATAGTTTCTGAGCTGAGCAGGATGTTGGGCAACTAGGGAATTGGTAATGAGAACTATGTAGTTTTCTTGGAGAGTAGTAGGTCAGCTAATTGGGTGACTGGCTGGAAAAACTACCCAATTGTTTTAGGGAGAAAGTGACAGACATAGGGTGTATGTCCAGCATGTCTGTGCAATCTCTTTAGTTAGCAGAGTGGGCATTTTTTTAGCTTTTGTGCAATTTCTTTAGTTAGCAGAGTGGGCATTTTTTTAGCTTTTGTGCAATTTTTTAGGGGAGTGAGTCCCAGGGTCACTGCCCAGTCAAACTCTCTAACTGACTAGTTGGCGGCTCGGTTGATGTGCTTGTGGGAAGCACAGATTGAAATGGCTTGCTGGGAAATTTCTACGTTGTTCTGGGTGACAGTCGGTCGAGTCGATTCCAGGGTTGCACATTGTAGACAACCTGGGAGGCAGCCTCGAGCTTTGTGCAATTTTGGGCAATATTACATAATCACTGAGAGCTACAATTGCGGAATGCCGCTCAGTAGATGTCAAGTTGTTGGAGGATGGTCTAGTCGACAAGCTTCAACAAAATGACCAAGTGTGTGAACGAGTGACTTTGTACATGCATGACCTCACGAACACACACTCAACATGACTTGACGAAGGGACACCTCAAACCAACAAGACAACATACACTTGCTGTGACTGACCGCCGGTGTGAGCGACAAATGTGACACTTGTGTTAGATCATTGAACGACCATGACGACACTTGTGCAGCAGTGTATACAACTTCATGTGTGAGTGCAACGGATGTTTACATAGCAGAAACTACTTGTACACATGAAGGTGGACCTTGTTCATGGCCACAACATGACTGTAAGCATGGTAAAATGACCAACATGAAAAAAAGATGTTTGTTGAACGGTCAAGCAAGGAGGGTGCAAAGACTCAGCACTAGCTCACAGGATGAGCCCAAGTGCTTGCAAACATTAAGGAAAAATCCAAGGAAGGCTCTGAAATTGGATGCAGGCCAAAATTTTGGAGGGTGTTGCAGCCGCTACAACATATTTGCAGCTCCTACTTCAGCATAATTTTCTACGCCCTTCCCGCCCCCCCCCCCCCCGCTCTTTCATTTCCTCCTCTCCTTAAATCATAGAGGTCCCTTTCCCCCTATGCATTCTCCCACTTTCTTATAATAAAATATTATTATGCCTTTAGATGATGGCCACCTTATCAAAATTCAATCGACGATGAGATAAGGTGATAAGGCTTTGTTGAAGTCCATGTAGGTATCTATCGCCTATGTTAATGGTTGATAGCATATCCCTCTATTTGACACATGAATTTTATTCGTAAGTTTATGTTTATTACGTACTTTGAAATTTGAACAACTTGAATAATTTTATAAATATAAATTTATTTATATTTTTTATTTATTTAATTATAAATATGAATTTTTAATATTTTTTATCAATATAAATTTATTTATATTTCTTTATTAATTTTATTATAAAGATGAATTTATAGTATTTGTTTTAATTATAATTTTATGAATATTTTGTTATTCATTTACTCATAAATATAAATTTAAAATTTTATAGTGAGTTAGGTATTCAATTTGTATCATATCAGTGCAGCGCATATGGTGCATGCATATATAGCTATCATATGCATGTCTCGTATACATATTAATATTCCCATTCTGCATGTAATTTGAGATGGGTCGTTACAATGGTGTAAAGAGTGGTCTTATCCACCCACCAATGCAAGGGTTGTGAATCAACACACCTCATGCCACGCTCGTATGCATGAGGATCAAACCACAATCCATTGTTACATCCCCCCATTGTTGGGATTTCTTGGGATTGCAGGGCCCTCCCATAATTGCAGGGCTCTGCCAAATTAATCTTTGTTAGGTTAACTTAACTGGTGCAACTATGACCTACTATGTAAACCATCCTCGTGAGTGGAATGGGCCCTCTCTTTCCTAGGCCACTTGACGCGATTGGGCCACCACCAATATATGAATTCCCCTATTTCCCTTTTGCCATCTTTGACTCTCCTAACGTTATCTCTTCTTCCATAAATGCATCATACTAGATTAGTAAATAATATAGGCTTTTCCTCATTGCGCCCTCTTAATTGTTTCCATTCCTTTAACTTATCTTTATATTAATAGTGTGGCTTTATCTATCCCTCGCACCATTCTTTCACTACTTTTCTTGTCCTAATCATGGATTCTTCTACTTTTTTGAACTCTAATTGTTGGAGGGTACGTACCTTAGGTCCTACGTTTGAGAAGGCCCTTAGGGTCCAAACCCTTCTTGGAGTTCCCTTCTTCTCTTTTGTCCTGCGAAACAACCAATTCCAAAGAACACATCAGTATCTGGACAAAACCTTATAAAGAAACCATCTTCATGTTATCAATAAAGGTAGTTAGTTATGAAATCCAAACAACCATCTACATATGAATTCTAAACATGAATATCATTAACATAAAGAGGATTCATTTCGGGAACCAAGACATGTGTTTCTTTTATTATAGACAAATAAAGTACATAAAAAGGAATGATTTCACCTGAGTCACCTTCAGCAGGCTCCAAGAAAATCTTCCTTCCGGATCTGTTCCAGCCTCAAGCCTTTAACAAACTCCTTCCATGACTCTCTCCATGATGTCACAAGTAATGGATGAACATCAACACACAAGGAAACAAGAGTTTCCTGTACAAATGGGGGAAGTGCAGAAGGCACAAGGGACTTCAGACCTGGTCAGGGGAAAAATCTCAACATAATAACCTTTCTCTCTCTTCTCTCCTACCTTAGGCCTTCCCTTTGAGGTATTTTTATACCTCTCCTAAAGTAGTTTTTTAGTTGGGAGTTGGTTGGGAACAATTGGGCCACGGGCACTAACAGGTGATCAGCAGGTAAAACCTGCGATCTCTGCCCGAAAATAAGGAGTTTTATATTTTTTTAAGTGTTTTAATACATATACGCGGGTTGGGTATATGCCTACCCACGTATACACGCATTTAACTCAGGGCAATGTCACGTATAAGGGATAAAACATTGTTTTTTAAATTTTAGGACCAGGTCTGGAAGGAGGGGTTGCCCTAGGCCATGAGTGCAACATCACAAAACATAAGAGTGAGATTTGGAGATACGACAGATTCCCCCTAATATATGAGGTCAGAAGGGGTACATGATGGCCGAAATATATTATGCGAGTAAATGGAAAGGAAGTCTGTCAAAAACCGAGGAGGACTTCACCAGAATTCAGCCTGCCAAGCCACCAAAGGAGATCAGAAAGAAACACTGTCTGAGGCGGGCATACCCATGCTCAGAAAAAGTAAAGCATGTCCGCATATCAAGTACAAGCGGATCCACTAGGTATACAAGTATAAATTACTGAAAGATACATAATGGATCATCTGATCATAATGAACAAGTACATGTCTGAATATCACATATAAGACTGTCAATGATGCTGAAAGATGCAATGGATCACTGATATCAAAGACTGATCCAAAAAGGTACCAACTGAACATGATGGAATAGGATGGTACTACACTACAAACTCAAGTGCCAGCATATAGAATGTCACCATGAGTGGCTACAACATATAAAGTGGAGTGGTATCAACTAGCAGCAATAGGAGCAACTGTCAAGTGAACTAATGAATGTTGATACAACTTGAGGTCTTCACCGATCGTCGTGGTACATTTCTACACCATGGGAGTAAATGATCTGAAGTTGACCATGTGAGAAATCGTTTGATTACCGGTCATTGATGTATACCGTTAACAAACGTGAGACTACTCACCGATGATGATAATGAGCGTCAAGGTACCCAGTACAAACTAACAAGTGTGAATAGATGAGCTGGAGTCGAACACCTGTAAGAATCTATCGATCAAGAGAAAATGATGGTTTCCCACTATCGATAGCGAAGGATCTGCCACTAATGACTGCAAACCCCAAGGTACTGCCAAATGGACTCTAGATCTTTGCCCCAGAGCAATGAGTCGGAGTCGATAGGGAAAGATCCGCTAGAAGGAAGGCATTAAGGCATCCTTCATCAATCTAGCGCGAGTGTAACCCATAGGCAAATAATGTGGAAGGAATCGTATGAAAGAGATGTAGTAACCGAACCGAAGTACGTTTCCAGTGTACACAAGATGTGGCTAGCGCACGACAAAAACCCTCTGAGCCAACCAATAATGAAAGCTGACACAGAGGCGAAGTATCCACCAATAGGGTCAAATGGAAACCAAGGTACTTCACGAATCCCAATGTGTGATAATGTAAGTTGATGTTGAACACAAGGGAAACCACTCAGTCAAAGACCCATAATACTGATCGATGTTGAGCACAAGGTGACCTATCAATAATGAAAATAGGGCCAGGGTGCGGCTCTAGGCCTGTCCTCAGAGCAAGATGTCGCCATCGATAAGGACAAGACCCGCCAGCAAGAAGTCAATGGAGACCTTCTCAAACCGGCACGAGTAAAGGACCAATATAGCTGATGTGATGATAGACATGACACTGACAACCAAGGATGGCCGACTGAAAAATGAGTCAAGCGACACTGCAGAGAGGCTGACTCAGGCTAACTTCCCTTGAACAAAAGAACGACTCAATGTGACTATGTGGTAGCATATGATGACTCTGTATAAGTTTGCCATGCAGGAGGCACGAACGAACCCTCCATATGATTGGAAGAGATAACCAATCGGGGAAGAACTGACTCAATAACAAGGTTAAGGCGTACCTAATTCAAACTAAATCCCACCCACACAGAGGAGACTTTGTTTTGAGTGCTTTGTTTAAGGGCGACACGACTGACTCTAGCTGCCAACAATAAATGGAAATATTGTCCCGTTCTCGCTCTTTTTTGAAATATTTATTTTTTGTCTTTTTCTATTAAGCTGGAAAAAGAATAAAAGAATGTTATGGTACAGTGGAAAGAACAAGTGTCGTTGAAACAAATGATATAGTTCCTGGGAATGGAACGTTCCTATGCTCAATGCAGGGAGGTGAAAACTGGTCAGTGACACTCAAAGGTATGTTCCTTTCACGGGTCAAGGTGTGTCAGGCTGTAGAATTCAAAGGTATGCAAGGTTGATTTTGCAGTCGTCATGGTCAAAAGTTGGCGTAAACACAAGTCCAAGTGAAGCCAGCTCTAGGCCAAAAGGTGCAAGTGGTCAACATGCAATGCAGTAGTACAACTCAACACAAAGGAGCCTCTAGGGTATAAGGCTAGAACAAAGCAGAGAAGCTAAGAAGAATGAGTCTTCAACGATAAGTCATGGTGGGACTACAGATGACTCCCGAGCCTACTCAAATCGGAGCAGCATGGGCAACAAATGTCAGTGAGGTGCTAACTACGATGCCCATGTAAAGGATGGCTCTACCATCGTGTCATGATTTAAAGAATCGGTGAGTGAAGATGGCTTACGAACCATAACACGATGGGATCGACCCTATGGTAGATGTATCGGAAAATGGAGGCTAGGATGCATAATGCAATGGAAAAATGGTGTCCCTAACCTATATGCCAGTGAGAAAATGATACATGCCATGATGGGTCAGCAATCATGGAACCGTCTCGAAACTGAAAATCGTCCAAAATGTCCTGAAAAACAAACCAATCTCGACATTCCAAGCTCCCAAGTTAAAAGTCACATGAGGCCAAACAAAATAAAATTTTGAAAAAAATTTGCATTTTCAAAACTTACAAAAAGAATTTTAAACTCACCATTTTTACCATTTGAGTTTGAGAGCAAAGGATTTGGAGCAAAAGGAGCAAAACTTCCCACAGCGAGATTCAACCGTTTAAATTTTTCAAAAACCTCCAGGTAACTCTTATACTTAGCTTGCAATTGATTGTGACTGGTTTTAAGAATTTTGATTAATGTTTCACCATTGAATTTTTGTCAAAAATTTCCCCGCGGCATATATGCGGGTTGGTAATATGAAACCCGCGTACACGCAGGCCCTATACGCGACTGTGTGCATAGGGACCCGCGTATACGCAGTGAACCATTTTTAAACAAAAGCTAATGGTTACAAATCATTTTTTTCTCAGAATGTCTGTCACGTGGCGTGAAAGAGAGCACGCAACGGTGGATAATGAAGTTATGAATAGTCCAGAAGCTTTAGATGCCCTGCGGTTTGCTTAAATTTTTCAAACTGTCGAATATGAAAGCGAACACGTGTCTGCTTGAGATGCTCATTGATTATTGGAACGTCGAGGAGGAAGCCTTTATGGTCAATCAGATGTCGCTCAGGGTAGAAGTGGAGGATATCTATTTTATCATGGGCCTTTCCCGAAGGGGAGAGGTAGTACATTCCCGGGGCAGGACACGGAGTAGCCTCACGATAGAGGACTATGTACAGATATACTGCCCGAGACATCCCAAGAAGGTTGGGAACCAGATTTCCATCACACATGTGTCGAGTTTATCACTTAGGATAGTCCTGTTCACCATAGCTCAAGTGAACGGATCATCCTCTCTGCATCAGGCGTCACAGCTAACCATGAGCGTGGCAGTTGACTGTCTCACTACTGTGTTCGACAGGTGTACTCCTCTTCTGGCCAACATGAAGAGCCAACTCACTTCTATCAGGAGGGGACAGACCAAAAACTTTGGATACGGGACTATCCTGTGCACTTTCTTTTTCGAGAAGGTTCCCGCACTCTGCCCCAGGGTAGCAGTTTCCATCAACACCCCACGCGATCCACGCATGGGCCGGTGGGCTGATCTAATGAAACGTCTAGGGGATGGGGAGGTCCCAAGGGCTGCCTTCGACGATGACTTCTTCACCTGGTGGGATCAGCAGATCATCGCCGTGGATGACTACCCCTATGTTGGGCTGGATTTCCGAGGAGATCCTAATCTAGTGTTACCACCGAACGTAGCATGGGGCGAGATTGGTAAGAATTTTTTTGATTTTATGATTTTTTTTTTAATTTTTCAAATATAATAATGAATTTTGAAAAATATTTTTGATGAGATTCAAATGACTGATATGATGATCATGTTCCAGACATTAGGCCGGTACGACCAGATGGGTTCCCACGGCATGGACGGCGCGGTCGAGGAGCCGAAGAGGCGGTTGCTAATACAGAACGGACTCTAAACAACGCCTAGCAACACTTGGCGAGACTGAGCTACCGAGTACCGATGGCCGCCATAGAGGACCTTCCTAAGGATATGCAGCGTCATGTGGTTGGCATGCCACGTGACTGGGTTCGCACTTTTTGGCGTGTGGCCAATGTGATAGTTACATACTTAGACGCTCATCCTGAGCCGAGGCATTAGATATGTCGGACATGATTATGGGCATTTGAGTCCCAATTTTGTATATTTTTGGACACACATATGTACACTCGAGATGCTTTATGATATATATATATATATATATATATATATATATATATATATATATATATATATATATATATATATATACAGTTTGACTTTTTGATGCTTGATTTTATTATGATGAATTATTGATGTGCCAGTCTAATGCCTGATTAGCGATAGAATCAGCTAACCAATTATGATATCTTGGAATGTGCAAATAATTAATATAAGTAAATGATCTTTGCAACAACCTCACCCTTAAATACTGGCGATATAAAGATGGATCCCTTACCCGATAAATGTTATTTAATTGAGACACTATCAATTGAGAATCAAGATACACTACCAACGAGTCGATCCCATGAGAGATTGCCTCGGATAATAAATTAATAACAGCAGTATACTCCGCCATATTGTTTGAAGCAGGATCGATGCATATGCCTCTTGATACCATCAATTGACCAGTTGGATAATAGAGTACCCAAGCTGCGGAAGCAAGATTCTGAGTGTGCCAACTAGCACCATCGGCGAACCCAAAATAGACCAAGTCATCCATCAACACCTGCCACAGCAGACCAAAAAGTGCTGATATCAAAAAACTCTCGATGATATATGTACAAATATACATGAAGTACAAGGAAGCCATTGCCTGGCCAAAACTAAGCAAAGTACTTCTTTAAGTAGAGCCCGTTTCGGGGCTCCGCCAGCTTGTTTCCCTCAAAATCGATTAACTCATACGACCCTTTTTCTAAAACTCGTTTAATAATGAAAGGACCGTACCACATAGGCTTAAATTTTCCTACCCCCAAGGTGTCTTTATCTTGGTCATAGACCAGGACAAGGTCACCTTCAGAAAAGACTCGAGGACGGACAGATTTATCATACTGCGTTTTAACTCTTTTATTATGAGCCTCATTCACCGTGGCAGCATCTCGACGCTGCTCATCGAGATGTTCCAAGTGAAGTAGGCGCTCTTCGAGACTCGAAGTCTCTGGAAGGAGCACAAAAACCAATTTAAGAGATGGAATATCACATTCAACTGGAAAGATAGATTCCATCCCATAAACCAACTGAAAAGGTGTAAAACCAGTAGTCGTTTTCATGGAGGTTCGGTATGCCCAAAGAGCCGAATACAACATAAGTGCCAATTGGACCAATTTTTATCGATTGTCCGTTGGAGTATCATATTAAGAGTTTTATTGACTGCCTCGACCTGTCCATTGGCCTGAGGATAATAAGGAGACGAATGCTCCTGCCGGAAACCTAATTTGAGTGCCAATTCAGACATCAGTTGATTCTGGAAATGACTGCCATGATCAGTGACAATATCTCTCGGGATACCGAATCTTGAGATAACATGATTAAAAATAAAAAATGCTACCGTGTCACTATCGTTCTTATAAGTAGGCATGGCCTCAACCCACTTTGTAAAGTAGTCTACAGCCACGATAATATACCTGTGATTCGCCGCTGAAGGCAGATTACAAGTTGTAAAATCAATACCCCACTTAGTAAAGGGACCGACGATGACAATGGGAAAAAGAGGAGCTGGATGCGCGTGCATCTTCCGAGTAAATATTTGACACGGGTGACAGAGTTTAACCGCTTCCACACAGCCTTTAAAGAGTGAAGGCAAAAAATAGTCGGCACGTAAGATGCGTTAGGCTGTAGCAAGCCCTGATAGATGACCACCACAAGCTCCACTGTGGTAGTCATTGAGCACTGACTCTGCTTCCTCTAAGGTTAAATAGCACCGAAGGATTGAATCAACCCCTCGATGGTATAATGTGTCACCGATGATAACATAGTTTTTAGCCAGGTGACGTAATTTTCGACGTTCATCCTTGGAGAAAGAAGAGGGAAACTTCGAAGTCTGGAGATAGACAATGATATCTCCATACCAAGGGTCGAGTGAAGAGATGAGGAATAAATGTTCATCGGGAAAACTTTTCTCATAAACCGTGTCCTCTCCACAAGGCAGCTCAAAAATTAGCTTTGCGAAAACCATGGATTTCTTAGACTTTGCAGACAAGAACTTGAGATCAAATTCTTGCAAAATGACTATCCATCGATTATATTTGCCCCCAATCACTCGCTGTGGAGCAATAAAAAGGTGTCTTGTGAACTCCTAATTACCTCACATTAATTATCAACCCAGGGACGACTTTTTATTTCAAGAGTGTACTCTGTCTGAGGCGGCTATTTACTTAAGAGTAATGTTTCGCAGTATAGTGCTTAAAACCCAAAAGTAAATGAATGCTTGAAATAAAATCTAATTGGAACAGCAAGAAACTGAATTGTTCTAAACTAAATCATTCATTCAAATAACCATCAATCGAGGATACAGTTGCAATAACTCATTCCTTTAGAAATTGATGAAGGAAAAGGAATTAGAATATGGATCATGGATCTGGGAGCATAATAGCATCTGCTATGTCTCACGACAGCCTTGATCCTCCTCCCACACTAAGACAGTAAATGCAAGTAAATGGAATGGAAATTAGAGCATGGACCAAAGATCTGGGAGCTAAGCAGCGACTTGCTGACTCACTACAGCTTTAGACCTTCTCTCACACCAAAGCAATAAAGGCAGGTAAATAAATCAGCAGAAAGTAAAATGGAACGGTGAAATGGAAATGGGACAGCAATAAATGATACAGCAATAAAATAGAACAAATGGAATAACAGCAATCCTTAATGAATTACGAAACAACAACTATCACCCGTATGTACATGATTTACATTAATATAGCAATCTGAAAGTATTGAATGATATGATTACGTTTCTGAATAAAGTAATATTGTCTTCAAGCCTCACAAATACTTATTTTATATGAATCCAATGATGATAACATTTATACAAATATCTTGCTATGGAAATAGATGCAATTCAAATAGATTCACTTCGCGTAATACAGAGACATGAGTTAAAGAACTTATTCAGATTCAGATAGTAAGTATAAAGCATAGTCTATCATATGAAAGATAAATCAGATTGCTGAAACAATAGAAATAAGCAAACCAAACACAATTTACCGTATAACAATACAACGGCAAGTGTCCGTTGGAGCCGGGCCCATAGCTTCCAATGGCACCGCCGTAACTTACTTCAGATGCAGGGACGAATTGAACACCAAATCCTTTATATTGATTGCATTAACAAAAGTATACAAAATCAGATCTCAACAAGACTCCATGATCAAAGTTGTTCTGAAACTTATAATTACAACAACAGTCGTCTCTCCCCTTCCTCTGATCTTTGGTTTCATTAAATAGAGAAAGATCAGAGCATAGATAATTACAATCATGATTTCTCTTACAAATTTAGGTTGATTCTAACCCATTGATCAACAAGAACAAGGCGGATTTGGGTTTGCAGCTAAGATTTGGAGGGCGGCCGCAACAACAAATCTCAGAAAATCGTGCTCAAAGAACCCTGCGTTTCTCCCTATACAAGCCGAATTTGGGCAAACTGCTCTTCATGAAGATAATTGGGCCCGTTTTGGACAAAACCCATGTTCCGGATTTTCCAAATTCGTCTTCATTTGCTCAGAATCTTAACCGCAAAACTGTCACTCCTTAAACCAGCGAATTTCTGAGTTGGCTGATTTAAAAATCAAATCTTCAATCTGGAAGTTACTTTGGAGGCTAAAAATGGTAAATAAGGTTACAACCAACTTATTAGAACTATCATTGGTAAAATAATGCATAATAATCAATTTATTAGAAATAAAGGAGAATAAATAATATTTATTCATGAGAGCATAAATAATTAATAAAATGGATTTAAATGATAAATTATAATAAATGGCATGATGAAGAATGGTAGAAATGGGTGAAATAAACGTTCACAAGTGACAATAATAATGGTATATTAACGACTCTACACACCCCCACACTCAATATATTGCATGTCCTCATGCAACGAAAACTGAATATATTGCATGTCCTCATGCAACCCAAAGACAAAAACCCATGTGTTAACCAAGCAATAAAAAAAATATGTTCATCTCAGCTCATGAAATGGATAGAACAAATGAATTCTTCCTTAATTAATGAATATTCACTTTTGGTAATCTTGATGAAGGCATAACAATTTTTACATTGACATTCAATTATATGTATATATGAAGTTGCAACAAAATATGATATATGTAACAGCAAACTTCATGAACCATTTTCTCAAAAACTTACAAACCAGCTTTTGTTGAAATTTGGCAAGCAAATTTATAATATATGAATGTCTTTATGATTCAAAAATCAGATTGTTTTGATGCACGGATCATGAGATATAAACAAAATGGCTGTAAGTGAGAGTGCATGATTTCCGAAATTTTATGAACCACTATTTCTTGAAATTGTGTGGGTTTGTATTAATGATAGGTATGTGTTTTCCAAAAATTACAAGAATTGGGTTCATAGTTTTAAAAATATGTGGAAATCAAAAAATGAAATTGTATGCCTTAAATAAGGAAGAAAGTAGAAAATATCCATCATGCATAGCAATTCCTCCCCCTCTCTGAAAAATTAACATGTCTTCATGCGATGCTAGAAAACAAATAGAGGTGGTTGCTACCAGCTGTTGAATTCTATGCTTGGTGTAAAACAACATGGAATAAGGGAGGTGTTGAGAGTGAATAAGAATAGCAATGGATGATAAAGAATATAAATGGCGTGGTGATCAGAAAAAAATGAAGGAACACTCCCCCATACTCGGAAATGATATGCTGCTGAAAAAGGGGAAGTGGTAAAGATGTGGAATGAAAGATGACAAATAATGCTCAAAATAGATTTTGATGAAATTCTCCTAAATTCATAATAAATTAGAAAACTATGCGATTTTACCTCAAGTTTTACCTCCAAAAAAATGTGGAATGACATATATGGACTAGCAGTTGTTGAAGCTGATATAGATAGAGTTGGTGCTGAAAGTGATGCAAAAGGTGGAATCCAGAAAAGCACATCATATCTGAAGAATTGTTCACGTTCACGAGCCTCTACTGTGAAGTGTAATAGTGTGGTCATGCGACAAATAGAATTTCCCCTGCATACTTGTTGTTCTCCTGTAAACAAAGTACTATTTTGCGTACAATGTGCTTGAATCCATAGTGTTAGCTTTGAATAGAAATAGATAAGATGCATGCAAAATTGCAATTAGAAAAACTCAAATCAACAAGGTATGGCAAAGTGCAGTAATCATACCGCATGCAATCCCATAATGCATACATTCCCCCCTCCAATTGGAAAATGGGTTCCATAACCATAAAGCATATGAAAGGGGTGGTGCTGACGGCAAGGCAATGGAATGAACAATATATCAGTAAGGGAGGCAGAGTACACTTATCAATGATAGGACGGTGAAAGTTATGGTTATTTTGAGAGCACAGTGTGTAAAGATAGTTATGAATAAGAGATAGGACGCTTTGGAGTGATGATAGTTTATGCAAAACGAAAAAGGACAACAATATGCTAAAAAGATGCTTTGTTGACGGTATTCTCGCTGAAAATGATGTGATTGATCAGAAAACAATTTCTCATGCATAAAGGTTCAAATAGGGAAAAAGTTAAGGAAATAACTTCTCTGAGAAAAAGAAAATAAGAAAAGGGTATGATAATAATAATTGACGAAAAGATATAACTTCAATACCATAAGCAGAGCGCTGCTGCCAGCAGGCGTCTATAGCCTCGGCAGGGTTGCTTTTTAACCCATATGAGCCAGGATCCTCAATTTATAAATGGAGAGTTTTAGTGTTGTTCTACAGAAGAGATCAGTGTGCTGGCGTGGTAACCAGATAACCACACTGCCATTCACTAGGAGGTAGCAAAAGTGATCAGGCCGGCTCGTGATGAGACCTCCTGTTCCATGGATAATTTGGCTATCCAATGGATCATAACCCTGGTGTGGTGGCCATAATGGGAATGTCACTTTCTTACAACCTTATGAACATGGTAGGCTGGCTCGTAATGAGACCCCCTATCCTCCATCTGCGAACAAAATTTTGTTGTTATTACATATTTTTATGATAAAATGAGGGAGGCTCAATACTCCTTAAGAGCAGGGATGGCGGAAGAAGTTGAAGATGTCAATAGAAAAAAAAATATACCCATAATCTCATTTATTACAGACAAAGAAGATTATAACCAGGGATGATGGAACCAGCATGGTATTAAGATGATCAATCAATATCATGTTCAACAGAAAACAATACAGTAAAGTGATATATAAATAATTGTGTCCCTTCTAAAAAGAATCTATCATCAAGGAGCTGTCCTGTTAAAGATTATAACGTGAATGATATTAACTTTGCTTCAAAAGAATCCATAATCCTTGTCCTGATAAAAGTAGTGTACTTCATGCCATGAAAGAGAATCAGGAAAATGTTGTTGAGATGAACTATGAATAATCCCACAAGAGAAAGGAAGGGTTGCTCAAAAATACTCTCAAAGTGTTGCTTTTTTTGGAAGGAACAGCAAAAACACTCAAAAAGAAAGTGGTGTTCTGTGTAGGGAACAAAAAAGAAAATGCACACCAAAAAAACAAAAATACATACAAAAAAACGTGAAAATGCAAATGTCGTTCAAAAAATCACAAATGTTGTTTCTTCTGAGAAAGGAACAACAGAGACACTCAAATGTTGTTCCTTTTCGCAAAGGATGAGCAAAAACACACAAGTGTTGTTCCTTTTCGCAAAGGAACAGCAAAAACATGCGCGTGTTGTTCCTTTTCGCAAAGGAACAGCAAAAAACACGCAAGTGCTGTTCCTTTTTGAAAAGGAACAACAAAATCACACAAATGCTGTTCCATTTCGAAAAGGAACAGCAAAAACACACAAATGTTGTTCCATTTCGAAAAGGAACAGCAAAAACACACAAATGTTGTTCCATTTCGAAAAGGAACAGCAAAAACACACAAATGTTGTTCCATTTCGAAAAGGAACAACAAAAACACACAAATGTTGTTCCATTTCGAAAAGGAACGGCAAAAACACACAAATGTTGTTCCATTTCGAAAAGGAACGGCAAAAACACACAAATGCTGTTCCATTTCGAAAAGGAATAGCAAAAACACACAAATGTTGTTCCATTTCGAAAAGGAACGGCAAAAACACACAAATGTTGTTCCATTTCGAAAAGGAACAGCAAAAACACACAAATGTTGTTCCATTTCGAAAAGGAACAGCAAAAACACACAAATGTTGTTCCATTTCGAAAAGGAACAGCAAAATCACACAAATGTTGTTCCATTTCGAAAAGGAACAGCAAAAACACACGAATGCTGTTCCATTTCGAAAAGGAACAGTAAAAATAGCAAAAACACGCAAAGAATGAATTAGTTGTTCACTGCATTGATGCTGAGGATGAGTTGCACTTTTGAATGAAGCAACACCTGAAACACAAAATATAAAAGAAATTAGAAAAAAAACAACATTTTATTTAAAAACAATATGTAAAATAAATTGAGTTGCAATAGCTATGATGTTATGTCAAAAAAATGATCTATTCGAAAAATGTTTTGGCAGCAAAGACATGACATGAATCTTCAAATGGAAATCAATTCTTCATTTGTTCTATTATGAATCCGTTGGGTAATGATTTGGATAAAATTCCTTTGTTTTATAAAAATTTCTTTAAAAATTCACTCGTCCATAAATTGACCTTCTTTATTTTCCCAGGACCTGCAAAAAACGAGTGTCTACCTGCAATAAAACATTCAATCATGGAGAAAGAGAGGTGATCGGGCTCCCCTAATCCAAGAATTATGAAAACAACAACAAGTAGTTACTCTGTTATAACAAATCCATAGAGAAAATAACAAAGTAAAATTTATTTGTTACCTGCGGGAGAGCAGTGGTCGACCATACTAACCAGCAGTGTTTTAATCACAACTTCTTTGTTTTTTGTCCAAATTGAGTGATTCCAAAGCCAAATGAGAGCTAAATCAAAGGTTTATCTCCAGTAGAAACAGGTTTTAAAAATTCAATCATATGATATGTCAAATTTGTTTAGAACAACCTGCATAATAGAGTCATTTTCGATTACCCGGCTTAGACCAACAGTTGATATTTCAAGCATAACTTTTTCGTTTGATGTCGGATTCGAATGATTCAAATTGGAAATGAAAATAGATTCATTTATTGATCTCCAATAGAAACAGGTTTTGAAGACAAGAAGAATTGATAGGTCAAATACTTTAAGGAACAACTGGAAAGACATAGTTTTAAGGGTGCTGATTTACGATAGACAGTCAGTATTTTGATCATAACTTCCCCATACGATATCGAAAATGAGTGATTCTGATTGCATTGTAAACTAGATTCATAGGGGAACCTACCATAGAAACAGGTTTTAAAAATTCATTCATTTAGGCCTCCAAAAACTGACTGTCCCAACTCTGTTCCTGAGCTGCCCGCTAGACATCCGGTCAATGTTTTGGCTCTAACTTTTTCGTTTCAAATCCAAATTGAGTGATTCAAATTGGATTGGAAAGTAGACATCAAGGGATACTTAGGATTGAAACAGGTTTTAAAAATATTCATTTTTGGTCCCTCAAAACATGACTGTCCCGACTGTTTTTCCAGAAAGTTCATCAAGCCCGCAAGCCAAAAAAATGAAATTCAAGCATTTTTTCAAATTGGTGATAAAAATGAAAATGAGTGTTTGTAGAACTTATTATTTCAATTATGATTCATCCACATACACAAATTATAAAAAAAATTATCACCGATGTTGATTTGCATAGCATGTTGCAACAAAAACCCTAGTTTTACATGGAAAAACAAAATGCATTTATTTATTCCCTTATTTATTTTATTTTCTACCCTAACCTATTTTGATTTGAAAAATGAATATGACTACGTGTATGAGTACTTCCAGTGAAGCCATTTTCGAAATAAGGCTTCATGTATACACATACCCCAATTTGAAAAATGGATATTAATGAAAATTAGGGTATAAGAAGGTGGCTTCCCTTGAAAAAATGATATCAAAAATTGTTGAAGCATAGAGTGATGTTGCAAACAAATGATGGAGTGAAACCAATCTTCAATGTATCCTTTATTTTCTTGATTTCGCATAGCCATCATATCATGAAGTTCTTGAGCTTTTAAAATAGTTTGTTGATGCATCCTACAAGAAACCTCATTTTCTTCTATAGCTTCTACAATTTTTGCATTTGAAACATTCTGAATCTCATTGTAGGTTTTCTCTAATAACACATGTGAGATAGAATGGGTGGGAAGGGTGGGTAAATTTTCCAGCTCAACATTGTAAGCATGTTGTACTGGTTTATTGTGGTGAGGGTGTGGAATTAGTTGAGCAGGAAAATCTGTAAAGAATGGAGCATTGTGATGATGTGGTTGGTTGGGTTGAGTGGATAAATTTGATATGCAAGTAGGATGTTGCAAAAGAGCCGGTGGAGAATATGGAGAATGTGCTTGTGCTACAAGATGAGGGAGAGTAGTCATGCAATCATAAGGTGAACCGTGCCAAACTTGTAGACAAGATTGGCGGTTATATTGAAATTGACATGGCTGCCCTAACACATTAGTATTCCATGATGGATTATGCAAGTAAGAGAATGGAGAAGAAGTGTTTTGAACCATACCTATAGGCCATGATTTCCATGGTTTTGACCTTGTTGTAGCTTCCTCACCTCTTTGATATGATACTTCCGTCCTAGATAAGGAAGAGTAGCCATCTATGGTATGCTCCTTTCGATCATGGGTGAAAAACACTTCATCAAATTCTTGATTTTTATGAACCTGCAAAACATCCAATTTTTCATTTAGAGAGCTAATAAAATCAACTTTAAAATTTTCAAATAAAACATTGATTTCAGCTCTTATGTCTCCTATTCTTGTAGCAGATTTGGAAAACAAAGAAAAAACATCTCTAAGATTCTTACCAGCCTTGGAGATTCCTCTTGAATACCTTATGCACAACTCACAAACATCATCATATGATAACTGAAAAACATCACCTTTTCCTATCAGATTTAAAAGTTCTAAAAATTCATCTTTGATTCCTTTAAGAATGAGTGTTTTTAAGATCTCTTTTTCCAAATGCTTATGCTTTGATTTTTGAAGGTTATAATGAAATCGATCTACATAGTCCTCCAAACTTTCTTCTTCCCCTTGTATCATATCGAAAATATCTTCATTGGCTTTGCAATAGTCTTGGTACTTCTTCAAGAATATGTTCTTCATGTCCTCCCATGATTGGATGCAATTCCCACCTAGGCTCATGAACCATCGGAGAGCTGCTCCTTTTAGAGTAAGAGGAAACACTTTCAATCTTTGATCATTTGTATGATAATCATATCCTCTACAAAGTATTTCAAACTCAAACAAAAATGTATGTGGATCTTCATTTGCTAAACCATGAAAATTTGGTAAAGATGGGGGAATTATGTGCATTTGTGTCACTCCTCCTGGATCTTTGATAGGAAATTCAAAAGTAGAAATGTGAGCCATTTCTTACCATAGTTTAAGATGTTCTTCATGTGTTTCTTCGAGGCTCCTTCTTCAAATGTTCCTGTCAATCGGTTAGTGGAATGGGTGGTGCTTACATCACCACTTAAGTGAAATCATGTGATTCATTTTTTAAAAAAATTCTATTTTTCCTAATAATTCACACAAAAATTCAAACATCTATTTCTATTCTAGGTTCTTTAACAGTCCTACTGGAAAGCGGACGGGGGAGCAAGGCTTTTACATGCTCCGTACGCAGGTTCTTACCTTCCGTTTTTAAGATCCAACTCTTCCCTAGCAGGCACTCATCGGATTCACACTACTCTTTAGAAATGGCTACACTCTCCCCGGCAACGGCGCCAAAATGTGGAGCAATAAAAAGGTGTCTTGTGAACTCCTAATTACCTCACATTAATTATCAACCCAGGGACGACTTTTTATTTCAAGAGTGTACTCTGTCTGAGGCAGCTATTTACTTAAGAGTAATGTTTCGCAGTATAGTGCTTAAAACCCAAAAGTAAATGAATGCTTGAAACAAAATCTAATTGGAACAGCAAGAAACTGAAATGTTCTAAACTAAATCATTCATTCAAATAACCATCAATCGAGGATACAGTTGCAATAACTCATTCCTCTAGAAATTGATGAAGGAAAAGGAATTAGAATATGGATCATGGATCTGGGAGCATAATAGCGTCTGTTGTGTCTCACGACAGCCTTGATCCTCCTCCCACACTAAGACAGTAAATGCAAGTAAATGGAATGGAAATTAGAGCATGGACCAAAGATCTGGGAGCTAAGCAGCGACTTGCTGACTCACTACAGCTTTAGACCTTCTCTCACACCAAAGCAATAAAGGCAGGTAAATAAATCAGCATAAAGTAAAACGGAACGGCGAAATGGAAATGGGACAGCAATAAATGATACAGCAGTAAAATAGAACAAATGGAATAACAGCAATCAAATGGAACAGCAATCCTTAATGAATTACGAAACAACAACTATCACCCGTATGTACATGATTTACATTAATATAGCAATCTGAAATTATTGAATGATATGATTACGTTTCTGAATAAAGTAATATTGTCTTCAAGCCTCGCAAATACTTATTTTATATGAATCCAATGATGATAACATTTATACAAATATCTTGCTATGGAAATAGATGCAATTCAAATAGATTCACTTCGCGTAATACAGAGACATGAGTTAAAGAACTTATTCAGATTCAGATATTAAGTATAAAGCATAGTCTATCATATGAAAGATAAATCAGATTGCTGAAACAATAGAAATAAGCAAACCAAACACAATTTACCGTATAACAATACAACGGCAAGTGTCCGTTGGAGCCGGGCCCGTAGCTTCCAATGGCACCGCCGTAACTTACTTCAGATGCAGGGACGAATTGAACACCAAATCCTTTATATTGATTTCATTAACAAAAGTATACAAAATCAGATCTCAACAAGACTCCATGATCAAAGTTGTTCTGAAACTTATAATTACAACAACAGTCGTCTCTCCCCTTCCTCTGATCTTTGGTTTCATTAAATAGAGAAAGATCAGAGCATAGATAATTACAATCATGATTTCTCTTACAAATTTAGGTTGATTCTAACCCATTGATCAACAAGAACAAGGCGGATTTGGGTTTGCAGCTAAGATTTGGAGGGCGGCCGCAACAACAAATCTCATAAAATCGTGCTCAAAGAAACCTTTGTTTCTCCCTGTACAAGCCGAATTTGGGCAAACTGTTCTTAATGAAGATAATTGGTCCCGTTCTGGACAAAACCCATGTTCCGAATTTTCCAAATTCGTCTTCATTTGCTCAGAATCTTAACCACAAAACTGTCACTCCTTAAACCAGCGAATTTCTGAGTTGGCTGATTTAAAAATCAAATCTTCAATCTGGAAGTTACTTTGGAGGCTAAAAATGGTAAATAAGGTTACAACCAACTTATTAGAACTATCATTGGTAAAATAATGCATAATAATCAATTTATTAGAAATAAAGGAGAATAAATAATATTTATTCATGAGAGCATAAATAATTAATAAAATGGATTTAAATGATAAATTATAATAAATGGCATGATGAAGAATGGTAGAAATGGGTGAAATAAACGTTCACAAGTGACAATAATAATGGTATATTAACGACTCTACACTCGCCTACTGAGGACAAATTGGAAGGGATTGACTATTGCTAAGACAAAAGTTTTGCGTAGCAGGATATAATGATGGAGCCGCTGGACAGCATGGACAGCTACCAAGGCCAACTTCTCAATCGGAGAATAGCGAAGTTTAGGACCTATTAAGCCTCGGCTCAAATAATAAATCACATGCTCGATGATAGCATCATCCTCATGAACGAGAACCATACCAATGGTTGATTCTGCTGCAACGAGATATAAAATGAAGTCTCTACCATAATCCGGTGGACTCGAAAGTAGGGCAGAGACTAATGCCTTTTTCAGAGCATCAAACGATCGTTGTGCAAAGTCGTCCCATACAAATGGAACTCCTTTCCATAGCAAATGCATGAACCCTTTAATGATCTCGGCATAGTTTGCTATAAACCGTCTTAAGAAATTAGCCTTCCCTTGAAGACTTTGAAGTTGTCGAATCGAGGACGGGGAAGGCAACTGAGCTATTGCCTCAACCTTGAAGGGATCAACTCGGATCCCCTCATTGGACACGATGAACCCTAACAACCGACCGGACATAACTGCGAAAATGCACTTGTTGGGATTCAACTGGATATTATAAAAACGACATCGCTCGAAAACCAATCGAAGATGACTAGGGTGATCAGTTCTCTTTCGAGAACAAGCAACGAGATCATCCAAGTATGCCTCGATGACATGTTTGATTTCGTGGAAAGCATATGGCATGGCCCTCTAAAAAGTGGCTCCAACATTTTTAAGACCAAAAGGCATCTTTCTATATGCAAAGGTACCCCAGGGACATATAAAGGTTGTCTTATGTTGATCTTCAGGACGGATAGAAATCTGATTATAACCCAAAAAACCATCCATGAAGGAAAAAATCTCATTACCCGCACACTCGTCGATAATCTAATCAATGAATGGCGTGGGGTAATTATCTTTTGGACAAGCCTTGTTTAAGTCCCTAAAATCGATGCATACTCGAATTGTTCCTTGCTTTTTATCGACAGGGTCTGGATTAGAAACCCAATCAGTAAGAGGAACAGGGTATATAAACCCGCCTTTATCAGCTTCTCAACTTCAGCTTTGATAGATGTTTCTTTCCTAGAGTTAATCGGCTGAAGCCTTTGATGAACCGGTTTGGCATTCTCATACGTCTTGATCTCATGTTGAACTATAGAAGGATCAATGCCAGGCATTTCCTCATAAGACCAAGCAAATACATCTTGAAATTCCTTAAATAGGTCGGTGTAAATTTGAATTTCTTCAGGGGAACACTCAATTCTGATGAAGAGATTCTCGATGACGTTAGGGTCCCTAGAGATGTTTATAGGTATTGTTTTTGAAATTACCGACATATTACCTTCGGCACGAATGTGTGCTGGAGCCAAAGGATTTGACACCGTACAAACATCACTAGTAAAGAGCTCGGAGAATCTAGATTCTACTTCCTGCAATGGAGGAAGAAAGTACGAATGATGGTGTAAGTCTTCCCAAGGTCGATCTATACCCATCATTGCTTCGAGGATTGCTTCTTCATAAGGTAAAATTGTATCTAAGCAGTCCAAGGCAGAGGTAGAATCAAGGCTCCAAGCCGAGGCCACATCACCATCTAACTCCTCTTCGGAAAAAGGAGCAGAGTGGTTGTCTGCAGAGTCTACGATAGACTGATATCTAAGCTCAGCTGCAGATATAGGGAATTCCATTCCATTTACTTGTCCTTCAACTAATGTGGTCGTAGGTGAAGGCAAGGTCCAAGGGTCTAAAAAATAACGAGTTCGAAAGAACTCTTCTTGAGGGGACTCCTTAGATGATGAAATGGCATTGATCTTAGCAAAAGGAGAGGGAAGATCAAAGGTACCCATCAATGAGGAATACATTCCCACTCCTAAATTCTCAGTAGGCGGGCGAGGGTTATCCACTAAAGGAACAGTAGAGTCAGAGCTTCCTTGAGAATCGACTCGACAATAATCCATTTGATCAACCTTAACGATTTTCCCCTCATGAGGAAAGAAAATGACACGAAACAGAGTCGAAACAACGGCGTCCATTTCGTATACCCAGTTCCTTCCTAATAGGAGATTATAGTCTAGGTTAGCATCTATGACTTCAACTTCAATATTGATGACCTTCCCCCCAACACATATAGGAAAGGTCGGGATAATCCCATGCGGCTTATGAGAATGACCATCAAATGCAGTCAAGACAGTGGGTGAAGGAACAGTCGAAGGTGATCCAATAGCCTTCCAGCATGACATCGACATGATGCACGTGGAAGCTCCTTCATCGATAACGGTATGAAAAATATTAATTTTCCGGTATGTAGACTTTATTTGGAAAGCCATATGATGAGGGAGTCACTTTTTGACATTTAACATGTCAAAAGTGAGCACTAAAGAATTAGCTGGATCGACTGCTCCAATCACGGAAAGTAAAGCACTTCGTTGAGCCGGACACGATTGGAGAACCTCTAAAGTGGACATGGCACATGGACTCTGAGCCAGATCCTCCACAATGGAGTAATTCTGGGCGGCCCTAGCATTAGGATTAATAGTCACGCATTTAGCGGAACCTTTCGGTATCCATGGTATAATCTCAACAGGGGGTCGCTCAATATGAAGGTCAGTATTTCCAGGAACAGTCTTGTCCTTGGAAGTTTCGGCTTCACCATAATCACATGACCCAGTAGTCACATGGACGTTAGAACCCATCATGAAAACATTCGATGATTTTTCCCCTTCCTGGTTGCCCCCTGCGGAGGTACCAGGATTTGAACTTGCGCCAACAAGAAGTTGCTGCCCTTGGGGAAAGGGTTAGTTAACACAGCTTGAGAATTATAAGTCCCTTGCTGTCCTAATAAGCGCTGAGCGTCTTTGATCTTAGGGCAGAGATGAGTTAAATGGTCTCCACTACACAACTTGCATGGAAACTTGACTTTCTTTCTAGACTCATTTCTACCACCACCAGCGTTGTTGCCGGACTTATTTGCATCAGGCTTCCCATCCTGGTTCTTTTTCTTACCTCGTCCTTTCTTTTTCCCATTGGAATTTTGATTTCCTTTGGGGTTATCAAATTGGATGGAATTAATTGAAGAAGTTTGGGAAGCCGGGGGATTAGACGATGTGACTTGGTTGTTAGAAGCAGTTTGTAAGGACAATTGTTGCAATTGGTTCAACAAGTTCACGGTAGTTGTGTCTACCGACCCAACGATACCATCCGTGTGGGGACCTGGTTTCGACTTAGCTACATCAACCTTAGACCCAGGAGCATCTGGCAAGTATTTTTATAGGATCCCAGACTGAGAGTAGATCAATTCTAATTGTTGGGCCCTAAAAATGGCTTGCTCCTCAGAATAGACCCCAGACATGCAGATATCCTTGGAGATCTTGGGTTGTAAAGATTTCAAAAACCACTCAAGACGGTACGCCGAAGGGATTTCAGCTTTAATGAGCCTCTTTCTCTGTCTCCATTCCTGAATATGGTCAGAGATGTGAGTTGCCTTATCTTGACGAAAAGTAGCCAGAAGTTCAGTTCCGGCATCATAACTAATAGGCAACTGGAAATGGTTTAAGAAAATATTGGCTAAGTCAACGAAAGATGTAAAGCCGCCCCCTGCCCACTCTATATACCATTTGGCCGCATTACCAGTCAAGGTGTGTTGAAAGAGTCTCAACCTAATCGAGTCATCGATAAGGGAGTTAGATGAGCACCACAAATGGAATGTGGTTACATGGTCGCCTGGGTCTTCACCGCTCTTCCCTTCAAATTTTGGAATGTCCGAAGGGAGTTTGGTTGGGACCGGAGGCCAGGCTGGATTGTATTTGATTGGGTCATTTTTTAACTTAGTGAGATCTCAAAATTTCAATGTTGCCAGAAATGGAAGCCTAAGAGGACCTTGGAGATTCCACCCAGACTGGGTAGAACTCCCAAAGTTCTGAAAAGATTGTCCTAGATTTTGGGAGGCACCAGGCTGCCCGAAGTAACCAATAGAACCGGCTGAACCAAAAGGTAAGCCTTGTGATCCAGCAAAATTTGGAGTTTGACCAACTCCGACCGCAAAACCTCCATAACCAGCAAAGTTTCCTCCTAAAGGATTATAAGGAGTTGATAACCCCTGATAAGGATTCCAAGCCGAAGCTAGCTGAGGAATACTTTCAAACGAACTAACTGTGGAGTACGGCCTATTCCCTTGTTGGTTGATAAACGGATTCCCAGTTCCCGCGCCACTAACCCCAGGGTTAGTCCAACCTTGGAAAGGATTACTGCTTTGTCCTACAGAAGAAAAAGGCATGGATCCTATCATCGGGTTGGAATGTGGTATATGACCACTTCTGAAAGGAAAACCCTAGAATGAAGCCGATCCTCCCATCATGGACGTAGCGGCACTAAACGGAACCGATGGAATACCCTGTGAGTGGGTGCCAAATGGGAAGAATCCAGTACCAAAAGCATTGGTTTGGGCTTTTCCACTCGTGGACGGAATGGAGGTAGACCCAACGAAAGATGTGCTAGCAAAAGATCCAAACAAGGAAGCAGAGGAGATGGAAATCGTTCCTCCCCCTTGCACCAATGTTGGAGTTTGCATAGTCGTAACACTTGTAGAATCCATGCTTCCAGTAGTGGTCATCGATGGTAAGTGCGTAGCGTAACCTAGACTTGACGGTCTATGCGTCGGAGTCCCAACGTATTGTAATACGTCTGGATGACTAGATGGTAGTGGAGAATTCGGAGCCGCTAACGACTCTGAGAGTTCTTCTACCTCTATGTTATTCTCCACTTGAAAGAGAACTCAAGAAAGGACTGGAGTGTCCCTCTCTTGTTCAGAAGTGCTAGGCCTTGCTTGAACACTAATGCCCCCGAGAGGAGGATCAATCCCCGATGTGTCAACCGGCGTGGGACGAAACCCACCAGTAGTATTACCTCTGCGCCTTCTAGGAGAAGGCTCTAAACTTGGTGGTGAAAGACCACGAAGTCTTCGAGACTGTCTGGTAGATCGGTCAGCCACTTTGAATTTTTTTTTATGATCTAACTGAAGACTCAAAAAATTGAAAGCTAGGCCAACTAAGAGCACAGAGCACACACTATAAAGTCCCTAAAGATAACAACCAGTCAAAAATCTTCCAAGTATATCCGCTCCGGGTGATTAAGACCAGACACCAAAATACAAGAAAGTGAATTAAGGGGCCTTCTGAAGATAGTCTGGGATGATGAGGGCCCAATCCTATCAGCGAAGGTATCAGAGGAAGTTACGCTGACCTCCTAACAACATCCTGCGCCGGTGCAAGCCCCCAAGCTTCGCAAGGGTGCCCTCCAGTAGTACTGTCGAGAGTGATGCAACGTCGACCTTAGGTGCCACAGGATTCCCCTCCGCAGCCACCTGTGTAGATCCCTAGGAGTAGCAACTATGGATACCAACTTGTCGCAGAAGCCAGGTGAAACAGTCGTGAGGTAAGTTCGGAAAAGTAGGAGAGGGGGTATCTCTCTTCCCTGTCTTC
The DNA here is from genome assembly GCA_031772625.1 of Pinus tabuliformis. Taxonomy (NCBI): domain Eukaryota; kingdom Viridiplantae; phylum Streptophyta; class Pinopsida; order Pinales; family Pinaceae; genus Pinus; species Pinus tabuliformis. Next base: position 698,806,860 of record CM062813.1, on the reverse strand, counting down.
ACAGACCCTCATGCTTAACTCCCAGATCCGGAGCTTTCCTAGTCTTCCTAACGCTATTGGATTTTCTCTCGTTATTCAGACTCCTACATTTGACGTTTATATGGCCTTGGAGAGTTAACTCTCCACTTGCCTAATCCAAGGCCCTAAAATCCTAAACTTGTTTGTGTAACTGACTTAAACAAAAATTTCTAGTGAATTTTAGCTAGCGCTTGATTTTAAAATAGGTTGTTCTTTAAGTCACAAGGTAATGGAAGTGAAACTAGTGGTGTTTTTTGATGCAAAAGAAATTAATAAAAACTTAACTACATGCACATGCACTTTTTCGTTTTTCGATGAAGAGCAATTTCTATAGGGTTCAGAGGAGCTTATAAAAAAACAATTTTTTCTTTTCTTTTCGTTAATTCACGCTTCACACTCACAAAAGCTAACAAAGCTATATATGCCTAAAAAGATATGAAAATCTATCCTAATGCAACAAATATATGTCGATGCAAGATTCGAAACTACTCTAACAAAATGAAAGTTGCTTGCTTATCAATCTTTATCTTGCCACTTAAAATGTCTAGATGGAATATGAGATGCTACCATTCATTTCGTCTAAACACTAAAAAAAAGTTCTAAGACAAACATAAAGCACTTTCACTCACTAAAAGGAAACCAAATGAAAACCAAGTTCAAGAAAGCAAAAACTAAGTTTTTCAAAAAGATTTTCTTCAAAAGTAACAACAAAAAAGTCTTTTCAAAAATGCTCTCAACAACACTGAAACTTGTGATTGAAGAATAGGCAACAAACACTTTTTCAAATTGACACCACTCAATGGATGAAAACTCAACAAAAATAAATGTGTTTAAAAGTGCTCTTAACAATCAAAAGCAGCAATGAAAGCTTTGGCAATGAAAACCAAAAAGATCAAAAAGACAAATTCCAAGAAAGTGTCAATCAACAACTTTCATGAAACAAAGAAGCGGATGGTCACAAAAGCGGTTTTGTCAAGCAAACAAAAAGTCACCAAAAGCAAGATTTGACACGAAGATTGAGATCAATCTCCCTACCCTGATGAATCAGAGCAGCCAAGATTCCTAGCAAGAAATCTTGCGTGCTTTAGCAAAAAACGATGACGCTTGCAATCAACAAAAAACAAGACCAATACTCCTTATAATCAGAGAGAATTTGGAACAAGATGCTCACTGTAAAAACAAAAACTGATACTGGAAAATGATTGTTTCAGACTGACTCAAACTACCAGACAGACCTTCAAAGACAAAAAGATTTCCAAATCTTGAAAATTGCAAGATATACGCGACTGTACTTATGTACAGATTGCGTGTATACGCTACTATAACTAAGGAAACCTGCGTATACGTGGGTTCACTTAAAGAAACATGCATACATACACCTCTGTAACTAAGAAAAATGGCGTATATAAAAGGCTTCAAGAAAAATAAAAAACAAACTGAAGAAACTGGCAAAACTTAAAGTTCAAAAACAGACCAGACAGCAACAGCAAACAAACAGGCAGCTGAGCCCTGATTGGCTTGAAAAACACCCAAACTAGGAACAACAAGAGTGTTGTCCCCAGTGGAGTCACCAATTCTGCTGGAGGGAATTGATCCCCTAGGGCTTTTTGGGTTGAAACCCTAGCAGATTGAAAGTTGTCTATTCAAAGAAACACACATTCACACAACCATTATGCTATTATAAGCAAATTCTATTGTAAAGGGTACCTACCTTAGGTACTACGTTTGAGAAGGCCCTTAGGGTCCAAACCCTTCTTGGAGTTCCCTTCTTCTCTTTTGTCCTGCAAAACAACCAATTCCAAAGAACACAGCAGTATATGGACAAAACCTTATAAAGAAACCATCTTCATGTTATAAATAAAGGTAGTTAGTTATGAAATCCAAACAACCATCTACATATGAATTCTAAACATGAATATCATTAACATAAAGAGGATTCATTTCGGGAACCAAGACATGTGTTTCTTTTATTATAGACAAATAAAGTACATAAAAAGGAATGGTTTCACCTGAGTCACCTTCAGCGGGCTCCAAGCAAAGCTTCCTTCCGGATCCGTTCCAGCCTCAAGCCTTTAACAAACTCCTTCCATGACTCTCTCCATGATGTCACAAGTAATGGATGAATATCAACACACAAGGAAACAAGAGTTTCATGTACAAATGGGGGAAGTGCAGAAGGCACAAGGGACTTCAGACCTGGTCAGGGGAACAGTTGGGCCACGGGCACTAACAGGTGATCAGCAGGTAAAACCCGTGATCTCCGCCCGAAAATAAGGAGTTTTATATTTTTTAAAGTGTTTTAATACATATACGCGGGTTGGGTATATGCCTACCCACGTATACACGCATTTAACTCAGGGCAATGTCGCGTATAAGGGATAAAACACTATTCTTTAAATTTTAGGACCAAGTCTGGAAGGAGGGGTTGCCCTAGGCCATGAGTGCAGCATCACAAACCATAAGAGTGAGATTTGGAGCTACAACACTAATAGACTCTGAAATTTCCTCTATTGGTTCTTATGCTAACATCCCTCCCTTGTCTAGTGTTTTATAACTCTCATAAACTAGCAGCACTTACTCATTCCCATAGACGATCATTACATTGGCTTCATCATTAGTACTTGCAGATCCATATCACTACACTTATGTGCGGAATGTGTGTGAAATATTTTCCATTTCAGTTTAAAAGGATGGTATACACGTGTTACGTCTCAAATTGATAACAATTCCTACTAGCATTATCTTCCTTCAATCATACCATCTTAATACCCAATGGGTCAAAATGGTCATCGACATGCTCTTTCCTGTTACCAGCATGTGTTTCGGGGATAATATTGGCTTCTTTCTTTCATTCAATTATCATAACCATAGCAATGATGGTAATTCCTTAGTCTTCACACGAGGTTCCCTTTACATTGTTTATTGTCACCCTTAATATTGCTTAAGACTTTAGCTAAATCAAACTATTGTACATTGTTAATATTGCATGATTCCAAGGCATTGGGACAATAAAAAATCTAGATGGTAGTCTATTTAGTCTATGATAATCGATTTATCTAGGGACTTGTCGTAAATTCACCATGTTCTTCCTTGACCATCAATGCAGTAGATTCAAAGTTCTTACATTTATAATTATAGCGAGTGGAAGAGGGAGGCTATGGTTGTGTAGTCCTAGAATGGCTGGATTATAGGTTCACGGAGGTACGGAGGAAGCACAATGAAATCTTTGTTTGCATTTTCTACACCTTCGCAAAAATGTGTCAATCTAATTTAACTGCATCGCATTTTGGGTTTTTGTAATAATAGCCAATTTGAAAAATTCTAGTAGGGAAGTTAGCCCCCTGGTTATGCCCACTACAATTCTATACACGTGACAAAACGAAACAATATCGTCTAGGAAAGATTAAAACAAATACTATAATATAAACAAACAAGTGATACATACTATAATACATATAATATAGTAATACATACTATAATGCACAAGTGATTAATAAACCTGGTAAACTCTCCTTTTAATCCATAACTATTAACTATGTTCAGTACAATGTATGAATCCGCACCTCCACATTTCATACAATGTATCAAAAAATATTCACATTCCACTACAATTCTAAGACACATAGTTTGGCAGCTACATGTGAGAAATGTGGTGGTGCAGACAAAATCTATGTGTGGAGGTAAGGAAAGGCAGAGAAGCATTTTGTATGGTAGATTTTTTGGTTCCACTATCGCATTTTTTCGACTACATATATTAGTGTGAAGAATTGTCATTTTTCAAGTGCATTGAATGTGATCTCGAAGGAGATGGTTGCTTCGTAAACAATGACTTGCATGCTTCTAGTGAGAGGTTTGATTTTCTTTATAATCTAGAGGGAAAAAGGCAGGAATTGGGGAGTTGTAATCAGATGAAGTAAATCAAAGATGCATGGTCTTAGAGAATCATAAGATTGGTGAACATTATTTATGGGTGTGAAACCATAGGGAATCAAAGAGCTGATGTACTCCACATAGATTCTTCCATTGATTCATTGTGAAAATTGATTAATATTAAGAGGCTTCAACTATTTAAAAATCAGCATTGTGTGGAAGGAAGGTGTGCGAGAGAACTGTGTGGAGGGAGAGTGCATGCGAAGGTGCAACTTTGCGACAGAAAGATTATGTTTGTTATTGCACACATTTGTTCTCTAATGCAAATCACAAACCAAAAGGTTTAAGTTTATGAAGCTTTTGTAACATAATTTTAACAAGTAATGTGTCTGTAGTTGCATTAGCGAGGTGTTCATCATGCATTTTTTTGACATGCATGTTTTCAATGTGTTTCAGGGAAAACTAGTGTTGATTCGAACTACTGGTCCCACTAAGACGGGTAGCTATCTTAGAAACAAACAAAGAAAGCTTTTCAAGAGTTCCTTTAAGTGTGACAGATGGAAAAGAAGAAAAGAGGACCAACCTGGATCTTCCACTTTCATCCCAGCTTGATTTCTCCTTTCCTTGATAGAATTTTCCACTCCTCTCCTACTCATCCCGCTTCAAAGAGTACCTGTAGAGTCAAAGTAACAACAAACTATCAAAGCATCTCTATCTAAAACATCATAAATAATGCAGAATCAGAAACACATTGACCATACAATTGCATTCATAAACAATAAGATTCACAAATACAAGATCACATGGAGGAAAACTCAAAGAACTTTATTAATAATAATGTAAGAGAGGATTACAACCAAGTTGTCTGATCCAACATCATCCTCCCAGTTGTAGAAGCCCTCTTCACCTCATGAACAAACAAATCACCCAACAATGCAATGTCTCTTCTCAGCAAACCAACAACACTTCCTTACAAAATAAAAAATTCTAGCCTCTAGATCTCTCAAATGAGGGATCCATTTATAGATGTCTTGCAAGGGTGTGAGTCAGCTCTGGGTTTTTGATTAGTGTCATTCCACTGACAGTTCTTGGTTCCACTTGGAGATTTCATGATCTCTTACTCAACCCTGGGTGAATTTAGAGAGGCAAGTGTCACAAGAGAAGTTTCTGGAAGATTCCATGATCGTCCACCTTGCAAACTGTCTCTTCCATTTTTCAATTCTCGCTCATCGCACCCCACAGAAGGCCATTTGAGCATGCATCACACCTGTCCAGTTAGGTAGTCAGTATGCATCACACCTTGCCCATGGAGTAGTCTTTATGGTCCACTTTTGGCCAGTTCTGAGTAGTTTTTTAGGTGGAACTTCTAGGAAATGATGTAATCAATTGACCATGATCCTTTAGGGTGCGAAGTGACACTTTTAGGGACTTAAGGAGCCCTTAGTTTATGGACATATCAGTCTATGGTTGCAGTGCCCAAATATGACTATAATAGCTGCCCCCTAAAGCATGAGGTCGTAAATCTTCTAATATCGGGTGAAATGCTTTATTCATGAGGAATCGAGGTATTCGAACTGGAAGGTGACATGTATAAGATACAATACAATACATAATCATTATATTATTTTTATGATCTAGCTGAGGTGGGCATTCCCATGCTCAGCTTTATAAATTCATTTTCATGTACACGGGACAGACAATCGTCTACTATTGCAGACTTGTGATTCTTCACATGAAGAGTCATCTTCCCTGGCTCGGTGACTATCTATGCAGCTTCTGTGTACAATTGATGTCTTTATTTTCCTGAATATGTCGTAGCCTGGATGGATGAAACTAGATTCGGGGTCTTCAAAACTCGTGCAATCTTCACCCGATGTACAAGTCAATCCATGTGAAAAGATGTTCTGAAGTCAAACATGGAAAGACATCGCCTGATTACTAGCCAATTATGTAAGTTGTTAACAAACACGAGAGGAATCACCGATAATGATAATGAACCTCAAGGTACTATAGTACAATTCACGTGGTGTGAATATATGAGCTGATGTTGAACACCATGCAAAGTCTTTTAGTTGAAGATCATTGATGTAAACCTGTCGTCGGAAGTGAGAAACTTGCCATTGATGCATGCAAGCTTCAAAGTACTGAAAGGGTTGTTTTTAAGTAAACTTCTTGGATAATGAGATGATGTCGACAAGAAGTGACATGTCATAGGAGGGCCTTGATGTATCACACATCTACAATGCAAAACGGAGCAAATGATTTTTGTGGAGGTGAAAACAATCTGATGATATGAGGTTCAAGAATGGCAATCATGAAAAATGAAGCGTGGATGTAAAGCAGTGGATGAGGCATTTGCTGGATGGTGAATTCTTTGAATGACTTATCTTGAACATATTGGTGACACTGATATGGACTGGTAGCATTAACCCCATGGATGGCATGGCAGACCAATGGTGATGGTGAACAGAAACCCAACCCAACTCGATCATGGTGATGGAGTGAAAGTGTCATATTCAAGAGCGACTTGCTACTAATAGAGTTCTTCAAGTTTTCTTCCCATTTTTCCCCAGTCATTGCTGACCAGTACCTCTTTATTTTTGACAAGCTTGAGGAAGATAACATATGCTTGGTCCATAATTTGCCCTTCGGGAAAACCTGTCACTTTGTTTTTAGTGAGCCTAGCGTCAGTGAGACTCGTTCTTGTCTGGGTGGACAAGTTTGTCGCTATTGTTTTAACGAGTTTAACGTTAAAGATAACTCGGTCCTTTTCTTGTTTGGAGAGTCTGAAAACGGACGAAAAGGAGGCTCCAACAGTTCTTTTTCATGGCATAATCCCTTAAGTCTAAAAAAGTGTAAAATAATATGAAAGGGATGAATTTTTCGATAGTTTTAACGAGCCAACAAAGACAAGCGCTCGATCTTTTTGTTTAATAATCTCTCAAGTCCAAAAATATTAAAATATATGAGAGGGATAGTGTTCCCCTTACTTTAACAAGCTAGGAAGGCTAATATCTCAATGATCTTTTTATGTTTAACGAATCTAAAAAGAGTTTAAAAGAGGATCGTTTTTTTAGGAATGAGTGATATTTTTGGGTAGCAGCTGGTTCCAGGTAAGTTTGGAACTTCTCAAAACATAGCAGTGTGAAGAGGGTGGCAATTAGAATCACTCATCACGGATGTTCCTCAGAAGGGTAAACAATCAAGTGGAAGTGTATGGTCGGCTATATGAAATGGAGGTGACAGAAGGAACACAACCAAAGTTCAAAAGGGCAGATAGCAAAGCGATCACAAAAGGTTATTTACAGAGGCGGGTTTATTTTTTAATGAGATTGAACCTTGTGCCAACATGTGCTCATTACGGGTTGATTTTTTAACGAGCTTGAACCTTGCGAGAACATTGTTGTTACCAGTCTTTTGATAATGTCTCTTGGTAGATTTATTTTTTAATGAGCTTGATCACTACTATAACATGTGCTCATGACCTTTTTATGTAAGCTAGAAATGACCAAGCTACGAGGTTAAAGGGTTAAGAACCTACAAACTAAGAAAATCAAAGGTCGCTTTTCACTTGCATGCAAAGGTTTGCATGCCCCCAGGTCTTTCAGTAAAAGGAGAGTTTCTAGGTTACCAAATGGAAGTTCTTGTGGTTAGGCAGGATTGTTTCTGTCGACCGACAAAAACTCTTCCTTTACTTTGCCCATCGAAATGGACAAAGGTGATTGCTGTGAGCCCCAATCACATAACGTACAAAGGTGAATGTTGTAAGCTTCACAATCGTACAAAGGAAATAATCGCATCAGACTAATCACATAACCTATACGGGAATGTTATTTGGTCCAAGTATTATGACCTTTCAAGAAAATCTCTCTTTTCCTCTGGGTTCGCCTGCTGAAGCAGACTAGGGTGCATGCCCCCTAATATTCATCACACTCACCGAACTACTTGCGGTAATTAGGTGGACGAGATGAAGATGGAAGAGACATTGTTGATGTGAAAAGGCCATTTAGGGATGATGGTTGATTTATAGGTGTGTTTGAGCCAGGAAATGAAAGCTGGTTGACAAGTTGCACCAGTCTGCCTTCATGTGGAAAACACATCACTCAGAAGAATGTGGAAACAATGGCTTCCATGCTATATATATAATCACATCCAAGGAGTAGATTATAATCTAGTGGACCTTAGACTACCATCACGTTCACATAAACTGTTTTCTTTCTCAAAGTTATTAGTAACTTTGGAAGGATCCCTAATGGTCAACTGGTTCCTTTGTTGAAGCCTGACAAATTTTGTTTTTCAAGTAAAAGCAATGGCGAACCAAGTGCTTTCCAAGCAGTTGAGGAAAGGATACTCACTGAAGCCCCTTCATCTATGATTGTGCCAGACACAATCATTTTGTAAACTTGTACTATGATTCGGAATGGTACATTAGATGGAAGGCAAGGTTTCGCTAGTTGATTCCAATCAAAGAAAATGACTAGACTGCTTGGAGGAGGTACTGGATAAATGTCCAGATAAGTTTCATGAATTGGGGGGGTCTCTTCCTGTTGTGAAGGAATGGGTGGATTTCCCCCAAGTTCATTAGACTCTATATCGACAAAAAGAATTTGAACGGTGTCGTTCTCATCCTCTTTGGAAACTATATCATCTGAAGGTGGATTTTCTGAAGGTAAGACTGGGTCGACTACCATATCGACTAGTTAACTTTGATCCGGTATGGACTCAGAAGGTTCACTTTCAATGATAGGTGATTCGATCGACAATTGAGTTATGTCAATCAGGTTTTTAACTAGTGAAGGACTTGGCAAGAGTTTCTTGTATCTAGGTGGAAGCTGCTGTGGTGAAGCAGTACGGTTATCCAAAATGATTTTGGCTTCATCCAGAAAAGGACAATGGTGAAGAGTATGATCCCCCTCACATAACCTACATGGAACTCTAGCTTTTCCTTTCTGTCGATTGAGTTTGTTTTCACTAATTCATGGTGTGTTGTCAACCTAACTGTCAGTGGTTGATGACACCGAATGGTGCAATTGGGGAGACCATTCTCTCAATATCTGCGGGATGTAAGGGCAATCTCGATGGTAATGGTTCTCCTTGCAAATTGCGCATGGAGTTTTTGGTTTGGAAACTTTAGTGTGTGGATTTTTGCCAAACGATGCTTTGGTGTTCCCTTGTTTAGCTGGCTTCTTCTTCTTCTCCTTCCCTTTCTTTTTCTTCTTAGTTACTTGGTTTTTAGTGTCACTAGTTTCACCAAGTGAAGAGGAAGAAGGGGAAGGAGAAACAAACAAAGTAGAAGGCGAAGGGGTAACTTTAGTATCATCTAGTTGTTGATTAGATTGTTGAGGAATTGCACTGTTTTGAATGACAGAGGTCGAGAAAAGCCATACTAGCAGGCCGATTATGATTCCTATAAGGGACAATGTAGCCATATATGGAGAAAAAATATCTCCCCAAGAGGAGAAATGACTAGGATTCCCTCAAGGGGGAATACCTTGATTGGTAGACTCCATTATCTCAACCTTAGATCAACGTAGGAACAAGGATGTTATTCCGTTTAAAATAAATTTTAAAGACACTTGGACACAACTTTCTTTTTCAATTTTTAAGAGTCGAGAAAAAGCTAAAGGTGACTCTAGTTGCCTTCGATTTTTAATGAGCCTGAAGTGACGAGTGCTCAGATGGACCTTTTCTTTTAAAGAGTCGAAAAGGAACGAAAGTGACTGCTCTAGAAATCTAGACAGAGGGTTTACCAAATCGATCGTAAAACTGCAAAATACACCTTGGTGATAAATGATAGAGAAATTACCAAGGACTTATGTATGGCAGTAAATCTTCCAGAATACTGTGTTCACTGCATTACGATCAATAGGGCAGCAGACACAACTTCCTAAGGATAAAGGATATCAGCCTATTGTGGTCTCCCAATATATACTCGATAGTACTGGGAGCACAAGTCCGTACTGGCACTTGTCATATGAAAGAGGAGGAATCACCAAACCTTCGATGAAAACGATAGTTACCAGGTTTTACGACACCGGAACACGTCTCTAGCCTAGACTTCTAGATGTGTTGCGTTAGATTCCAAAGCATTTTTATGTTCATTGAGGTTTATTTTAGAATTGATCTTGCTTATAAATTTTTCTTTCAAGGTTCACCGCGTGATGTAGATGTGAAATTCCTAAATATGCAATCTAAAATAATAAACAGTTGTTTATGTTCTTTCAGCAATGAAAATCCTAGCTACAAAGGAAAGAAGATAACGATTTTTTCTTTCAACGGAGAGCATAGAGCACACACTAAATGCACTTTCCTACATCAAATTTCGCAAGCAGTCAAAATACAGATGCACATGCATGTATTTGTTTTCCACTTCCTTAATATGTGAATGACAAAAAGAAAGGTAAGTACAGATCTGAACTATTTTCTTTCAAAGCGACAGTACTAACAATTTTCTCTTTTCAAAATGAAAGGAAGACTAAGACGACACTTTTCGAATTCGAATTTAAAACTATTTTCGACACTTGAAATACTAATAATTTCAAAAATCAAGTGTAATAAACTATCTAGAAGAGGAAGACTTTACGACACTCTTCTTTTGATTCAGGATGATAATTATGACACTTTCATCAAAAACGACAGTTCAATTAGGCTACTTTCGACAAAGGAGGATTGCAAATGATTGAAAAATACACAAAAACATTTACAATTCCTAACTGATGGAGGCTGAAATAATGTGAAGGAAGATGGTTACAACAAGAAGGTACTGATCATGAACAGCAAAACTACTGAATAAAGCTGAAAACAAAGAGAAAAAACCAAATTTCAGAGAAGAAAACACAGTTTACTCAATCATCACACCTGCAACACAGGGAAACAGGGATGCATCTCACCTGCAACACACGGGAGGTGCGATGCATCCAGGTTGCACAGTTACAGACAGTGCGATGGGCTAGGGAGCGAAACTAAGCTTGGTTTTTGCTCAAAACTTGCAGCTAAGTTTAGTGATTTAGGCTGAGTAATGATGGACAGTAAACACAAAGCATAAGGGTAGGATCTGATGAGGTTCTGAGCTACCACAAGGGCACTTAGGATGCTTTGTAAGTCAGATGTTCAGTTCAATAACCAACCCGAAGATTGACTGAAGCAACGTTTATCTACTTTGAAATTTCATAGCAAAGGTGTTCCGAAGGCTAGCTAGCTAACTTCAGGCTCCATCTATAGTTTATAAAGCAAACAATAAACAAACAAAACAAACTATTCGGTCCCCAGTGGAGTCGCCATTTTGTTTTAGGGAAAACTAGTGTCGATTCGAACTACTAGTCCCACTAAGACGAGTAGATATCTTAGAAATAAACAATGAAAGCTTTTCAAGAGTTCCTTTAAGTGTGATAGATGGAAGAGAAGAAAAGAGGACCAACCCGGATCTTCTGCTTTGATCCTAGCTTGATTTCTCCTTTCCTTGATAGATTTTGCCACTCCTCTCCTACTTGTCCCACTTCAAAGAGTACCTGTAAAGTCAAAGTAACAGAAAAATATCAAAGCATCTCTATCTAAAACATCCTAAACAATGCGGAATCAGAAACACATTGACCATACAATTTCATTCATAAACAATAAGATTCACAAATACAAGATCATATGGAGGAAAAATCAAAGAACTTTATTAATAGTAATGTAATAGATGATTACAACCCAGCTGTCTGATCCAGTATCATCCTCCTAGTTGTAGAAGCCCTCTTCACCTCATGAACAAGAAAATCACCAAACAATGCAATGTCTCTTCTCAGCCAACCAACAGCACTTCCTTACAAAATACAAAATTCCAGCCTCTAGATCTCTCAGATGAGGGATCTATTTATAGATGTCTTGCAAGGGTGTGAGTCAGCTTTGGGTTTTTGATTAGTGTAATTCCACTGATAGTTCTTGGTTCCACTTGGAGATTTCATGATCTCTTACTCATCCCTGGGCAAATTCAGAGAGGCAAGTGTCACAAGAGAAGTTTCTGGAAGATTCCATGATCATCCATCTTGCAAATTGTCTCTTCCTTTTGTATATTCTCGCTCATCGCACCCCACAGAAAGCCATTTGAGTATGCATCACACCTGGCCAGTTAGGCAGTTAGATCACACCTTGCCCATGGAGCAGTCTGTATGGTCCAGTTTTGGCCAGTTCTGAGTAGTTTTTCAGGTGGAACCTCTGGGAAATTATGTAATCAGTTGACCATGATCCTTTAGGGTGTGAAGCAACACTTTTAGGGACTTAAGGAGCCCTTAGTTTATGGACATATGATTTTGGGGTTGCAGTGCCCAAATATGTCTATAACACAATGCATATTCAATTAGTTTCCAAGGGGGCTCGTTACGAATTGTTTTTCCCAAAGTTGTCGGAATAGATAGTCAAGAGTGTTGTTTTGAGTACTATGCATTTTTCTCATTGGCATAAGCCAAAAATAGGGACATATTTTATGATATCTGTATCATGTACATTGTGGTTCATTTGTTTTGTGATTCTAAAGCTCATTCGTATAGAAGAGTTTTACTCGAATTGATGTGGATATGCATATGCTATTAATATGTGCATTTTATGTTATCTTATGGATTTATTTTGTGTAGTTATATCGTGTTGTTCATTTTCCTGTTTGTTTTTTATGTTGTGTTTATCATGGAGCAAGAGCTCAAAGTGAATTTAGGAAATGTTTTAAGCATGAATGCTAAAGCATCAATGGAGAAGCATTTGTTTGCTATAAAAAGAGATTGTACATATGCAATTCTATGGTATCATAATCTATTTTGTTTCAACAATTTTACATTTGTTGAAGGAGATTGCTTATTTTATACTATGCAAATTCTATTGCATTTTAGATACACATCAATAGATTTACGTGAAGGAACGATATAACATTTCAGAAATTATTTACATGAACAAAATGATGAAGTGATATTATCTTATGAATTAAATATAGATGAATTGATACAAATGCATGGTATAAATATCCCAAATGTTTACTTGGAAAGGATGACAAAATCAGCTTCAAATTCTATGGTTGTGGAAGAACGAGGACTTTGGGGGGACATATTTTGTATACATTGGTTATCGAATTGGCTAAAAATTTCGATAAGACTTTGGTCAAAGACAACAATGAAAATTTATTTGCATTTTAATTCAAATTTATGCAAAGAAAGTTACAACATATTGTTCCATGATAAAAATCCAATTGTCAGACATTTTGAACCACTTTTGTGCAAGAAAAAATGTTCAATAAGAATTGATCATGAACATATAATAAATATAAAAATGTATGAAAAAACAGAACATAGATGGATGCAGATAGAAGAAACCATGAGTAGACATATGTTTAATATATTTTTTTGGTTCAAGCTTATTTAGGGTGAAATTTTTTTTGAAACAATATGCCAACTGGCAGAGAATTAATATGTCATTCCATGTTTACGACACATAATTGCACAAACTTTTTGCAATGAAACCATGCATAATGATTCATTTGCATTAAACTACATAGAAAAATACATGAATGAAGATGCAATTATGCAATTTCCTAGAATAGTAGATTGGCAAGGATACATTATACAATTAGCAATTCCATATGAAAAAGGGAAGATAGACAGTGGGCTTTTTGTTTATGATTGGATACAATATATCTTGAATATAACTATATACATATGTTTTGCTAATAAGTTGGACGTTGTCGCTGAATTTCATGTATTTGAGAAAGATGCAACGATATTCCATGTTATGCAATTTGGAATGTGTGTAAGTAATTTGCGTTATGGAACTATGAAAGAGATAGTACAAGAGAAAAAAAATCACGTTGTATTGAAGTAGTTAAAAAGGAGAAATATATAGAAGAATCCAATAAAAAACATAGTGAGGTAAATGCAAGGGAGTTTGAAAACATGAGCATAAATGAAAATGTCATAGAACATGACACAAATATTATTAATGCAAATAGGAGATCAAGACTATCATTGCATCAACTCAAGAAACATATAAGAAACAAGTACATTTTTGAAACAAGATACTATACAAGCCATTATGTTGGAAACTAGATCACTACTCGGGGGGGCGAACTGTTGAGATTGCAACAAGATGATGGAGCTTAGTGAAAAGAGTCGCCTTCACTAAGTGGGCCCGCAGGCTATTTTTGGCGCAAGTCTATTTTTAGACTATGTCTATTTTTAGACATATGGATCATGTCTATGTTTATGGATGATTGATCAAGTTGGGAAAAATAGATGGACTTCTATTCTTGATGAAAGTGTGAGTGATCACAGTGTGAGTGATCAAGTCTATTTTTAGACTGGCTGTCAAAAATAGAAAAGTCAAATATTATTATCTCACAATAATATTTGGACTATAAACTTAATCTTATTCTCTTGGAGCACTTCAGTTTGAGCTACGGAAGTGGCACATGCAGCTGTCAGAAGGAAATTCGTTTTTCTTATGAGTCAGTTGAGTTGTTGCATGCATGACTTCAGTTAGAACTCAAGTGAGTTGAGTTTAGTGGACTGGAGGTACAGTTGATGGAGTTGTGTTCAGTTTAACTTAGTTAAACTGGTTGTAGTTAGTCTAACTGTAGATAGACTAATGATGAGTTGTTAAACTAATTATTAACTCATAATACAACTAAAGAATACATCAGTTAACTCAGTTGCATGTCAGTGCATGTTCAGTTCAACAGGGACAGGTGGTAGAGAATCAGATTGCTATCAGTTGTGACTATAGTTGTGCACCAGATCTTGCACAATCAAAGGATTGAGTATGCCAATGAGTTTGCTCACGTATTTGGCCCACATTTTAGCTTTTGCTCACGTCCACAAAGAGTGAGTGACTATTTTGCAGGTGAAAATCGAGTTTGGGAAGCTATTCTCATCAGTTCTTGAGCAGGTATTGAGCAGTGGAGGCAGGCAAGCAGTGGAAGAGATTTGGAGATCAGATCTGAGCTGTATTGTGTGTAACAGAGGTGGAGATACTTGTGAGAAGTATTATGCTGTGTAATGTTACATGACTCAATCATTAATATACAGATAGTGTGGGGCTTTTAGCGAGATGCTTTCCCCGTGATACATACTGTGTTAATGTGTGAATGCTCTTGATGTTTTATTGTTATTGATGCTGCTATATTCTTGATCAACGTAGAGGAGATTATGTATTATACCTGTTCCGCTTAAATTGTATGATCAGGATAATCTCTGTTGAATATGTGTTAAATTATTCAAAATTTCTACATGGTATCAGAGCTAGATAATTGTAGAAAAAGTTTCTACATGGTATCGGAGCAGCTTGATTTGTAGAAGAGATTTTTACAGGATATCAAGCGAGGGTTGATCGGAAGCAGTTGAGTTTGGAGCTGGTGGAAAATCGAATTTGCAGCAGTTTTGTTGAAATGTCTTTCAACGGATTGCAAATGTTATTCCAAAGCAAGAGCGACCTGGCGCTCAAGGATAAACTCAGAAACAATAAAGGTGAGAATGGATCTTCATCAAAGGTATCTGATGAAGAGAATTGCGCTTTGGCTGCCAAAGCAAAGAAGGGGAAGAACAGGAAAGCTTCTCATTCCGGTGCGAAAGGCAAGAAGCAGGATATGTCCAAGGTGAAGTGTTTTCACTGTCACCAGCATGGACACTATGCCACAAATTGTCCACAGAAGAAGAAGAACAAGCAAGCTGCTGGATCTGCAGGGGGAGAGGCTTTAACTTCTCAGTTTGAGCTTGATTTTTCATTGATCGCATGCTTGGTTTCAAGTGTGATGGGATCAGTGTGGTTCTTGGACAATGGTGCGTCTTTTCACATGACGGGAGATAGATATTTGTTCTCTGATCTGGAGGACAAAGATCTTGGAGTGCACATCGAGATGGGCGATGATGGTAGATACAGTGCGACCGGTATCGGTACCATTTCTGTTGAGAGGGAGTCTGGTAAACCCTTTGTATTGAAGGAAGTCATGCATGTTCCAGGATTGAAGAAGAATCTCATCTCAGTGGCGATGTTAGAAGACAAGGGGTATGATGTTGTTTTCAGCGAGGGAAAGGCCTTCCTGCGTAGCAAGACAACTGGTGAGACCCGGAAGATAGGGGTTCGAGTGAGGAACCTTTATCAGTTGCATGTATATGGATGCGCAGCAATGGCAGGCAAGGCAGAAGGATTGGTGAGTCGGGATGATGGCGAGTTGTGGCACAGGAGATTGGGTCACCTTCACCATGGAGCCTTGAAGATACTGCAGCAGATCACTACAGGGCTTCCTAAAGGCACACTTGCGCAGTCAGATCAATGCAAGGGGTGTACTTTGGGGAAGTTTGTGAAAGCCACCTTTCACGAGAAGGATAGTCGCGCCACGACGATCCTTGAGAGAATTCACACAGACGTGTGTGGACCTTTCTCAGTTGCTTCGACAGCAAAACACAGGTATTATGTGATTTTTGTTGATGATTTCTCTCGTAAGTGCTGGATCTTCTTCATGCAGAAGAAGAGCGAGACATATTCAAAGTTCTGTGAATTCAAAGCACTGGTCGAGAAGGAGTCGGGGAAGAAGGTGAAGGCTCTTAGGAGTGATAATGGTGGTGAATACATCTCGGACGAGTTCAAGGATTTCTGCAAGGCAGAAGGGATTCGTAGAGAGCTCATAGCTCCCCATAACCCACAGCAGAACGGGGTAGCTGAGCGGAAGAACAGAACGTTTGTGGGTGCTGCACGGGCAATGTTGCATGATCAGGGCCTACCCCTTCACTTGTGGGTGGAAGCATGCAATACAGCAGTTTATGTGCAGAACCGTTGTCCTCATAGGATACTTGGCATGAGTACACCCGAGGAGGCTTATTCTGGTAAGAAGCCTGATCTTTCTCATTTGAGGATTTTTGGTGCTAACGTTTACATGCATGTGACGAAGGATGCCAGAAAGAAGTTGGAGCTGACTGTAGAGGTTGGGATATTTGTGGGGTACACTGATACGCCCCACAACTATCGTGTGTATTTGCCAGACAGTGGTAAAACTGTTGTGCGACGGGATCTAAAATTTCAGGAGGAGAAAGCCATGAAGTGTTTGCTTGAGAGGGAGCTACACTTTTATGCAGATGAGGAGCTATTAGTTCCTAAGGATGAGCTTCAGGACGTGGATCAGCCACAGGACGAGGTTCATGGAGTGGAAGAGACCACTCATGCAGCGCCAACCATCCGAGGGCGAAAGCGCTTGACAGAAGCTGAGCGACTGGCTCAAGATGCAGAGAAAGTTGTAGGACCACCTACAGCCCAACGCAGGCAGAGACAGTCACCTAATCGGTACACTGGATACATGGCTCTTATGAGCAAGTGTGTTGTGACTGAGCCATCCTCTTTCGAGGAAGCTGTGGAGGATCCCGCATGGGTAGACACCATGGTGGAAGAGTATGATTCTATTGTCAGAAACAGTGCATGGGAGATTGTTCCTAGACCGGAAGGGAAATCAGTGGTGGGTTCGAGATGGATCTACAAAATTAAGCAGGCAGCTGACGGGAGTGTGGAGAAGTACAAGGCAAGATTTGTTGCCCGAGGCTTTTCACAGATTGAGGGGATCGATTATGAGGAGACCTTTGCACCTGTCGCAAGGTATTCTTCCATACGGACGATTCTTGCTCTCTCAGCGCAGATGGGATGGCACATTCATCAGATGGATGTGAAGACTGCGTTCCTCAATGGAGTCATTGAGGAGGAGGTGTACATTGAGCAACCCGAAGGCTTTGAAGTCTTCAGCAGCGAGTCGCATGTGTGCAGGCTCAAGAGAGCGCTGTATGGGTTGAAGCAAGCACCACGTGCTTGGTACACACGGATAGACAGCTATTTCACAGGACTTGGATTCTCCAAGAGCGAGGCGGATCCGAACCTATACCAGATTGTGGTGGAGGGTAAGTTGCTTATCATTGTATTGTATGTTGATGATTTGATTCTAACGGGTGATGAGCTGTTGATACTGTCATGCAAGAAGGATCTTGCTATAGAGTTTGAGATGAAGGACTTGGGCCTCCTTCACTATTTCCTAGGATTGGAAATATGGCAGCGCAGTGGTGGACTGTTTGTTTCTCAGGGCAAGTATGCTCGGGAGATACTGGAGAAGTTCAACATGCATGGCTGCAAGCCTGTTGATACTCCTCTTCCTGGAGGTTGGAGGAAGGAGGATGCCACTTCGGGAGAAGAAGTGGATGCCACTGTTTATCGACAGTTGGTGGGGTCGCTGATGTATTTGGTCAATACACGACCTGATATATGCTATGCAGTTAACCAACTTTCACAAGCTATGGTTAAGCCTACCAAGCTCTTTTGGAAGGCAGGCAAGCATGTATTGCGCTACCTGAGAGGCACATCGGGATATGGTTTGTGGTACAGACAGGAGGATGAGGTGAAGCTATGTGGCTTCACGGATGCAGATTGGGCAGGGAGCCCAACAGACATAAAGAGCACATCAGGAGGGGTCTTCAGTATCGGATCGACAGCAGTTTCTTGGTACAGCAGGAAGCAGAGATCCGTGGCACTCAGTTCAGCGGAGGCTGAGTATATGGCAGCAAGTTTGGCTGCATGCGAGGCTATATGGATGAGGAAGATCCTGGTTGGTTTGTTCGGTTCTCATTTGGATCCTACTGTGATTTACTGTGATAACCAGAGTTGCATTAAACTCTCGGCTAATCCTGTATTTCATGATAGATCTAAACATATTGACATCAGGTACCATCATATCAGAGATTGTGTGCAGCGGAGGATCATGTTACTTTCGTACATTCCAACGAAGGATCAGGATGCTAATATTCTGACGAAGGCTCTCACCAGGAGCAAATTCGAGTACCACCGAGGTAGGATAGGGGTTGTTGATAATCCATATCTTGTCGAGAGGGAGTGTTGAGATTGCAACAAGATGATGGAGCTTAGTGAAAAGAGTCGCCTTCACTAAGTGGGCCCGCAGGCTATTTTTGGCGCAAGTCTATTTTTAGACTATGTCTATTTTTAGACATATGGATCATGTCTATGTTTATGGATGATTGATCAAGTTGGGAAAAATAGATGGACTTCTATTTTTGATGAAAGTGTGAGTGATCACAGTGTGAGTGATCAAGTCTATTTTTAGACTGGCTGTCAAAAATAGAAAAGTCAAATATTATTATCTCACAATAATATTTGGACTATAAACTTAATCTTATTCTCTTGGAGCACTTCAGTTTGAGCTACGGAAGTGGCACATGCAGCTGTCAGAAGGAAATTCGTTTTTCTTATGAGTCAGTTGAGTTGTTGCATGCATGACTTCAGTTAGAACTCAAGTGAGTTGAGTTTAGTGGACTGGAGGTACAGTTGATGGAGTTGTGTTCAGTTTAACTTAGTTAAACTGGTTGTAGTTAGTCTAACTACAGATAGACTAATGATGAGTTGTTAAACTAATTATTAACTCATAATACAACTAAAGAATACATCAGTTAACTCAGTTGCATGTCAGTGCATGTTCAGTTCAACAGGGACAGGTGGTAGAGAATCAGATTGCTATCAGTTGTGACTATAGTTGTGCACCAGATCTTGCACAATCAAAGGATTGAGTATGCCAATGAGTTTGCTCACGTATTTGGCCCACATTTTAGCTTTTGCTCACGTCCACAAAGAGTGAGTGACTATTTTGCAGGTGAAAATCGAGTTTGGGAAGCTATTCTCATCAGTTCTTGAGCAGGTATTGAGCAGTGGAGGCAGGCAAGCAGTGGAAGAGATTTGGAGATCAGATCTGAGCTGTATTGTGTGTAACAGAGGTGGAGATACTTGTGAGAAGTATTATGCTGTGTAATGTTACATGACTCAATCATTAATATACAGATAGTGTGGGGTTTTTAGCGAGATGCTTTCCCCGTGATACATACTGTGTTAATGTGTGAATGCTCTTGATGTTTTATTGTTATTGATGCTGCTATATTCTTGATCAACGTAGAGGAGATTATGTATTATACATGTTCCGCTTAAATTGTATGATCAGGATAATCTCTGTTGAATATGTGTTAAATTATTCAAAATTTCTACACGAACCAGTAGCGAAGGCACTTATAAACTTTTTCTCCAAATTATTAATATTTTAAACCATGCACAAACTAAAGCACATAAGTAAATATTAGAGCATCAAACACAAGTAAAACCATGAAATCAATCAACACAAAATGCAGATATTTCTAGTGGAAAACCCTCTCCAGGGAAAAAAATCACCTGTTGTTATGCTACTCAAATATTCTAGTATGTCAAAAAAAATTACATAGAGATACAAATCGTTATGATCAAATTGAGACTCTTTATCATGTGAATCTACGGACTACCATCCACTGAAGGCCAACACGATCAATGATCCTCACCCGGTTACTCATGAACTATCAATCAAATCTATAGACACTTATCTGGAAGCCACCACTACCAACGAGACTCGCCCACATTCTTTTGAACTATCCAACCACCATTGGGTTAAGAAAAAATCTCACTTATATTGTTTTCTCTGGAGTACTCCAACTCCACTCCTCTATGTGGTTATCATTTCAAAATGTTTTAGACTAGAACCAAGAACTTCTCAACATGAACATTGCAACAACATAACATCAAAGCACACAATGAAAAACCAAAACTTCAATCTCCAAATACACCATAAACTGTAACACAATCTCTCCACACACTTCTACCAATCCACACTTCACCTTCTCACTCACTACACAATGATGAGGGCTGAAACATATTCATCTATCCGCAACAACATCTGCAAAATGATTTAGAAATTTTGCAAAACAACTCACATAACTTGCACACTCTTCTCCACTTCCAGACTCAATTAACAGATCAAGAAATCAACCAAACTATCATTGAGCTATCTCTAATATATAAATGAAATGAGGTCCTCAACTCAATAATTACCAAGAACAATTGAGCTCCACAAGCTTTGTCCATATGCTTGATATGATCCAGATTCAACTCATTGACTTGATCAAGCCACTAACCCCACTTTCCTTTTGATATTTTTAACTTTGATTAGCTTCTATAGGCCCCACTAACTTTTCCGACCATATGCCGAAACGTTTTGATCAAGAATGTCGCTATAATACCAAAATTAGTTGAGTTATGTGAGGAATGCAAAGAAAAAATCATGAAAAGGTGTGGTCACATATACAACATTGTACAAACTCAACTGGAGCTCCTCAATCTCTCCCATAGTCCTGCCTGCCAGCGACCGTAAATTTTCAGTCGCTCCCATGACTCACCATCCATGCGACTTGGCAAAGGATGAAGGAAAAACACAACCAAGTCATCTCAAATATTTTCCAAACTCTAGGAACACCTTCATTAGCTCCAAAACACACCTACAAGCCTCTGTGACATGTCTACAATTGATGGCATAGGCCAAGGACTCCTGCAACCAGTCAGTGACAAGCAGACCCTAGTTTTCCAACCTCATCACCAAGACCAACACCTCCAAATCCTCAAGCAGCAATGACAACTTGTCTAAACACATCTAGCACCTATAAAATATCTCTAACTCTTGTAGTAGCATCTGCAACTCTTGAAACAACATTATCATGTCATCTAACTACCTTTAACACTGGTAGATGCATCACCAACATATCTAGCAACATATCTGATGTTTCTAACACATGTAGAAGCTTATGAAAGACTTGTAGCCGCACTCCAACCACTTGCAGCAACAATGTCATATGACAATCCAATCATAACATGCCTTGCAACCATCTCTACTCAGCATCCAAATCCATGTCGACATCAATGTTAACCAATAGGACCACCATGCCAAACACTCATCACAAATTATGAGGGGGACTAATCTAATCAAGTTGACATGAGGCATATAACAAGCAGTAACATGGCCTTGTTGACATCAATGCCAACACTACAATGCAAAAAATACACCCCTTTGGCATTGATTTCAACCTCAACCCAATCTCCAACATCTTAGGCTAATCTTCAACTCAATCCAATACTGAAGTATCAACTCAGAAGTTGATCTTTATCCATCTAAATTATCCCCCCCTTTGACACCAATGGAAAAGAGCCATACCAACACTCAATGCCAATAATGTGTCGGATGAGATAATTGCTTCCTCTATCATACTCAACATGATGTTGATGTAACCCAAAGAAGTATCTCTTGCAAGATAAACATGTGAAACAAGGAACTCTACTACCAACGCCTCTAGCCAATACCATGCAATCTCTAAAAACTGAACATGCTCCCCCTAAGCATGTAATGGAGTTGCAATCACACTCTCTCTATTGTTGAAACAACACATATTCTTTACTACAATAAGCCTCCTTTCCAAGTGCAAGAGACTACTCCTCATGAACCATGACTCAAACTAACTTAGGACAATATATACAATGAATTGCAGTACAATACAATGCTTCATGGAGAAAGTACATGGCTATGACAAGTACACAGCATTGACAAATGACTCCTCTACACTTATCATCAACCAAGACTTCCATGGACTCAATTTTATAGCATGCACCCAATATAGTTAGGCTACATCAAATATATACAAAATAGAACATGACTTAGACACCCATTGACCCATACAGAGATAATAACAACACATAATCGACACCATTGGTCTCTCCATGAGCAATACACCCAAAAGATGACACAATGATAGTGCATCACTTTTACATATGCACATAAGTGTGCTCTCTTCTATACATGTCCAAAACATGAAATAACGTGAGTACATGGCATCAATGAGCAATGATATATACTCCATATAGCAGTAACAATAAAAATGCAATACATGGCATGTGCATCAAAAACATAAGGCCTATATGAGACATGACATAAGATCTCAATGTGTAGCAACAACAATAGGAGCATTATCCAAACCATATGTTGGTGCATGGCCACTCAACACTTTTGCCATCACCATCCCAACAATGAAGATCCTACAATAACATCATGATAACCACTAACAACCACCATGATCCACATAAGCATTAGCAACAAAATCATCTACTAGTAGCAACATGCAAATATGTCATAGGAAACTACAAATACATATCTTCATCATCATGAGGTTCACCGACTTTTAACTATAATCATGAGCAGCACATAAAATAGTCAAACAATGGTGCAACAAGGTTGATACACGTGTCTTTCCCACTCATATATAGTAAATATGTCAGTTACAAAAATAATGAGTGAAAAGAAATAAACATGAAGAACAAGCCTTGAAAAACATAGCTCCCCATGAGCATGATATACCTCATGAGCATGTTGATCCTATGGACCCGAATATGCATGGCTGAACTGGATCAAAATCTCATTGGTGTTGGTACTCCTCAAGCTGCCAATGCTCCCCGTGAGACCATGCTAGTCTCATCCATATTGTTGCAGTCAAGTAGATCTAATATGCAAGAATGAACTAAAGTAGGGACTGATATCATCTACTCTAAATATGATGAAAAAATATCATCCCTCTGATGTCTTCTTACTCTTCACTCTTCCCTTCAACACATACACATTATCGGGGGTCTTGACTTCTCTTGCAATCACTCTCTTTAATCCTTGTTTTTGGATGATGCAACCTTTGGAATTGAAAATCACTTCCTTACCCCCCTCAACCATTTGGCTCACACTCAATATATTATGCTTTAGGCATTCAATGAGCCAAACATTTCCTACGTTTTTCCTCTTCTCACCAAGATTGGCTTTGCCACTTCTCAATGTTGTAGTTGTTTCGCTACCTTCAAACACAACACAGCCACTCTTGGTTTTATTGAGAAAATGAAATTTTCTCCTATATCCTGACGTATGGTGTGAACATCCGCTATCTATATGCCACATGCTAACCTCATCATGAGAAAAAAGTGCAATGTCACATCTTCCTAAATGTTGCTCCTTCTTCCATGTGTTCCTTGGTTGCATATTCTCCCTTTATTGTTTCTTTTGAACAAATGGCCTTAGTGGTCTAGGCATCTTACATTCCTTAGAAATGTGCCCAAAATTATGGCACAAATAACACTCTATGTGACCAAGATATGTAGCCAAAGGATCTTATCTTTTTCTGCTCAAACTTGAACTATATCTTCTCACGTTAGATCTGCAATCAATGGCTTTGTGCCCAAACATGTTACAATAAAATTAATGACCATTGAAATAACTTGTATACCTGGACGTAGAATCTCTTTTTGGCTTACCATATTGTTGCATGGATGTGTGTATTCTCCTTCTACAATCAACTGCCACATGACCAAAATTGTGACAATTGAAGCACTCGATCTCATCCATCAAGGGGGCAAAGGAATTTTGATTTCTCCTCTGAAATCTGCCACCATCAATCCTAGGAGTGAATGGTTTCCTTGGTTCTTTTTTTTGTTGTTTCTAAAGGATCTTCTTTCTTTCTCATTTCTTGCTGCTATTTTTGGTCACATTCTTTGTTGCAGGCTTCTTTGGTTATGCTTTGTTATTCTTTCCTGCATGCAAACTTGTCTCACCCTTTTGAAAATTACTGCCAGATTTTCTCACTGTTATGGTGCTCTTCACTTTTTCCAACTGTTGGTTCTTTTCCTCAAGCTCCTTTCTCAATTTTTTAATCACACCTTCAAGTGCTTCAACATAATCCTTCCTATATTTTTTCTTGCTACAATTGACTTCTTCTAATCTTTTCGATTCTGCCAGCTGTGTTCTCAAGGTAGTGATTTCTTCCTTGAGATTTTTCTCCTTTTGATCACAACCCTGCAATTTCTTCTCATGCTCCTTGCATACATTTGTTAGTCTACCAATTTCACTAGAAAAATCTTTAATAACAATCATGGCAGATTCATATTCAGCTTTAAGGAGCATATAATTGTGATCATCATCTCTTTCACTAACTAAATCTTAATCATTGTCACTACCGCTATCAGAAATATAACTCAAAAGTATTCCATTACGACTTATACCTTCATATTTATTATTCCTTTTCACATTTGGGTCATTCAGATATTTCTTCTTGTTTTTGCAACCTCTTCATCATTGTTGGTGTTGATGGCTCCATATAACATATGCAATATATCCCAAACTTCTTTAGCATATTTCAAATCTCCAATTTTCTCTAAAGCTGCATTATGGAGATTTTTGAAAATATTTTGCCTTGCTTGATCATTTTTCTTCCATACTTTAGATGAATGAAAATATCCATCATATCCTTCACAAATCAATCTCCAAATGTTAGAGCCACAAGGCAATAATTTATTTTTCACACTTTCTTTCCATACCTTAAATTTTGCGGAAATAAGAACTGATTTCCTTGGCGAACTCATCCTAAAAATAAAAGAAAAATGTAAATTTATGCCAAAATCTCCAAGATCCACTCTCCAGTGATCAAGTTGTAACTAAGAAACCCACTCTGATACCAATTGTTGGAAGCTAAATCACTACTGAGAGTTGGGGGAGGGGTGAATCAGTAGTGAAGGCACTTATAAACTTTGTCTCCAAATTATTATTTTTTTAAACCATGCAGAAACTGAAGTACATAAGAAAATGTTAGAGCATCAAACACAAGTAAAACCATGAAAGAAATCAACACAATAGACACAGATATTTCTGGTGGAAAACCCTCTCCAGGGGAAAAAACCACCCGCTACTCAAATATTCTATTATGTCAAACAATTATTTACATAGAGATACAAATGGCTATTATAAAATGGAGACTCTTTCTCATGCGGATCTATGGACTACCATCTGCTGAAGGCCACCACGATCAACGATCCTTGCCAGGTTACTCTTGAATTATTAATCGACTCTACAGACTCCTATATATTGGAAGCCACCATGACCAACAATCCTCGCCCACTTTCTTCTGAACTATCCAACCACCATTGGATTGGTAAAACTCCTCACTTAAATTGATTTCGTCGGAGTCCTCCAACTCCACTCCTCTATGTGGTTCTCATTTCAAAATGTTTTAGACTAGAACCGAGAACTACTCAACATGAGAAATGCAGTAATATATCATCAAAGCACACAATGAAAAAAAAAATCTCAAAATACACCACAAACTGCAACACAATCTCTCCACACACTTCTACCAATCCACGCTTCACCTTCTTAGTCACTACACAGAGATGATGGATTAAACATATTCTTATATCTATAGCAATTCTGCAAACTGCTTTATAAATTTTGCAAGACAACTCACAGATCTTGCACACTCTTCTCCACTCTCACACTCACTCAACACATCAAGAAATCAACCAAACTATCATTGAGTTATCTCCAATATATAGATGAACTGAGGTGCTCAACTCAATAATTACCAAGATCAACTAAGCTCCACAAACTCTATGCATATTCTTGATATGATATGGATTCCGCTCATTGACATGATCAAGCCACTAACTCCACTTGCCTTTTTATATTTTCAACTTTGATTAGCTTCTAGAGGCCCCACTAACTTTTCTGACCATATGTCAAAAATTCTGATCAAGAATGTCGCTATAATACCAAATTTAGCTAAGTTATGTGAGGAATGCAGAGAAAAACACGTGGAAAAGGCTCGATCACATGCACAACACTACACAAACTTGGTTGGAGCTCCTTAGTCACTCCCATAGGCCTTCCCACCAGCAACTGTAAATTTTAAGTCTCTCCAGTGACTCACCATCCATGCGACTAGGTAGAGGATGAAGGAAAAACACTACCAAGTCCACTCAAAGATCTGTCAAACTTCAAGAACACCTTCATCAGCTCCAAAAGACACCTCCAAGCCTTTGTGACAAGTCTGCAAATGATGACATAGGCCAAGGACTCTTGTAAAAAGTCAGTGACAAGAAGTCCCTAGTCTACCAACCTCATCACTAAGACCAACACATCTAGCTCCTCAAGCAACAATGACAACCTATATAAACACCTCCAGCACCTATAGAAACATCTCTAACTCTTGTAGCAGCATCTCCAACTCCTATAGCAACGTCATCATGCCATCCAACTACCTCCAACACTGGTAGAAGCACCTCTAACATATGTAGCAACATATACAATGCTTCCAACACATGTAGAAGCATATGCAAGACCAGTAGTAGCACTCCAACCACTTGTAGCAGCAACATCATATGACAAGCTAATCATAACATGCCTTGCATCCATCTGTACTCAACCTCCAAATCCATGTTGACATCAATGTCAACCAATAGGACCACCAAGCCAAATACTCATCACACATCACGAGGAGAACTAATATTATCACGTTGACATGAGACAAATAACAAGTAGCAACATGACCTTGTTGACATCAATGTCAACACATTAAATTCTAGCTTTAAAAACATCAGCATAGTCAAGATACTATGGAACTTAGTACAAATCCTATCAATGTAAACAAGAGACCACGTTTCTCCTTGAATCAACTCAAAAAATACATAGAAACAATAATGTTATCAAAACAAGTCCAATTAGAAGTGTTATAGACATTTTTGTGCCTTACAGCATGAAGCATGAAATGTCCATAATCTAAGGGATCCAAAGTCCCTAAACATGTTGTTCCTACCCCTAGAGGAACAAGGTCAGCAAACCACAACACTAAATAGCAGTTCTCCACCTGAAAACACTCAAAAACAAGGCAATTCTGGATCATGTCAACTGCTCCACTGAGCATCTGCGCTGAATGTCAACTGCTCCACTGTCTACCTGTGCTGAATGTCAACTGCAAAGAAGGCTACCTGCGCTGGGCGAGTTGGGACATGTGGCACATTCATTCCTCAAAGTGTCAATGCCCAGGAAGCTTCCAAAATGACACTTGGATCATGGAATTCAACTGGTGATGAGTAAGAGGGTCTAGATCTCCAAGTGGAAGCAAGAACCTCCAAGTGGACTCAAGAACTGAAGAATAACTAAAGTGGGAGAGGACACTAGTCAGCTTCATGCCAGCTTCAAGCTGACTCATCCTTTCTCCAAAACTCCTATATATAGAGCTCTCTCATGAGGTCTAAGGGGGCTGGAATCTTGTGAATGTAAGGAAGTGTTGTTGGTTTGAGTTTAGAACTATTGGGTGATTTTCTTTGAAGGAGGTGAAGAGGAGATTTCTTTCTGCTGGGAGGTGATGCTGGATTGGGCCTCTTATGGTTGTATCACTTCCTGAACTTTACTTCTTCCATTAATAAAGCATTTGAGGTTCTTCTATATGCATGTGTCTCAATGATGTATTGTTATACTTGTGTATTTGATTTATTCTAATCCTTGAATCAATTATGAATGCATGCTTCTTGTAGTTTCCCTCTCTTGCCATTTTGCAGGATCTTGGTGTAGCTGGGCCAGTGCAAGAGCAAGGAGCTGGGAGCAAGCAGCAAGGAGAGAAGATTGGATCAATCATTAGCGGAAGACATCGGTTAGTGGATCTCTTTCTCCCCTCTTTTACATCTCATAAAGAAGTAATCTTAGATAGCTTTGCTTTGATTGTTGCTGAGGTACTATCACCCTTAGAGTGGGATAGGGTAATTCCGTATTGGATACTTTTCCCAACAACAAATTGGCGACTCCACTGGGGATCGTATCTTGTTGGTTGTTTGTGTTTTTGCTATTCATTTCCTAAACACAGACTGTACCGAATCGAACTGCATCTGGATCTTTCAAATACAAAGTAGAGGGCAGCTACTCTAGCTTAGTTTCTGGGCATGTTTATGATTTGAAGAGCTGATCCACAAGGACTCTGAATAGATCTTAGTGATAGCTTTTCATCCTTTAGTGTGTACTTGATTGATAGCTTCTGATTTGGCCAAAAACTGTGAATTTTTTAGCAATCTGTAACCCGGAAACTGAGAAAAACGAAATTTTATCTCTTCATTGCAGGCACTGTGAAGGCAGTCTGCATTTCATCGCAGGTCCCGAAGGGGCTACCTGCACTGAATGTCAAACTGATAGTGTACTACCTGCGCTGAACCAGTTTTGCCTTGTGCAACTGGGGTTCCCTGTTGTTTATTGCCCTGTTTTCATCCTTGTTTTTGCAGCCTGTTATCAGTCAATGTGCCTATCTGAAACCAACTTTCCTTGCCACTATTCCGCCTCGGTTGTATAAAGAAACTGTATTTGTTCTTTGTGTATTTCTTATATCATTTGCAGTTTCCCATAAAGAAAGTGAACTAGTCTTGTTGTGGCCTCTTAGATCTAGACCTGTGATAAGTGTCGTTTTGATCTTAAGAGTTAGTTTGTTTGTTGTTCATAGCTGATTGAGCTTTTGCTTTCGTCATATGGTTTGAATTTATGTATTTCTAGTGTCGAAACAAGTAAATCTTAAGGTGTCTTTTGATTTTGGACAAAGCTTGTTTGCTTTCACTTGAAATTGAATTCAAAGTTATACAACAGCTTTCTTTTTGTAGTACACCAACATTAAGAAAGAGAAAAGAAATACCTCCATTGTGCATGTGCATTTTGACAGCTTGTATGTTGATTTAGGAAAAAGTGCATTAGTGTGTGCTCTATGATCTGTGTGAAAAGATGATGTCTTTCTTTTCCCTCAGTAGTTAAGATTTTCAAAGTTGAAAGATTGAAAAGCTTGATTATCATCTTAGACTGCATTGGAATTTGTATCATACATCTTGTGGTGAACCTTGAAAGGCAAACTTTAAAAAGATCAACTTAAAATATATTGAATGAACCTAACAACGCTTTGAAACATAATGCAAACACATAGAGGTCTAAGCTAGAGACGTGTTCCGGCGTCGTTAAACGTAGTGACTGTCGATCTCAAAGAAGGTGGGTGATTCCTCCTGAGAGTCGGTGGCACTAATACGGACTTGTGCTCCCACGTACCGTCGCGTATATATTGGGAGACCCCTATAGGCATATATATTTTATCCTTAGGAAGCCGTGTCGACTGCCCTACTAATCGCAATGCAGTGAACACAGCATTCACGAAGATCGACCACCCGTACCGTAAAACGTATTCTGTGGTTTTGCGAAAGGTTTGGCACACCCTCTGCCTAGATCTCCAGAGCAGTTTCTTTTGGCCTTTTTCAAACTCTATAACTAAAAAATTCCATCCGAGCATTTGTCACTTCGGGCTCGTTAAAACATCGAAGGAGACTAGAGTCATCTTTAGCTTTTTCTTGACTCTTAAAAAGTGAAAAAGCAAGTTGTGTCTAAAAAGCATCTAATAAAATTCATTCAATTCGAAAACACAAATTTCCCCTTTTAATATTTTGGTTGATTGAGTAATCCGCAATCGTGGAAGAAAGTCAATTGAAACCTCGTCGTTCGCGGAGGCTTACGAGTCATCTGTCTTTGTCTCCGGAATCGAAAACAGTACGGACAAAGCGAACTCATTTAACCGGTTCAAAATCTCCTATAAAAGTTAGAACAAGTGTTCCAACTGCATCTGAGGTTCCGGTTACTCCAAACATTTCTGGAAACCCTGCCTCTATAGAAGAAGTTCAACAGCCACAGAAGGACAGTAATACTGATCCTAGTCTGGGGGCAAATACTTGTATAACTGAACCAGTTCCATCTGTAACCGGTCCAGAGAGTTTTGCTCCTGAAACAACTGTCGCTGTCGAAACAACCACTTCTTCGGCACCAGAAATATTTTACGAACCTGACGGTCTTCCTCTTCCACCGGGTTTGATTGCGATAGAGGAAATTGCAGAAGATCCGCAAGCAAGTACTCCAACTCATTTTGGAGTCGGGGTCACTCTATTTCCTTCATCAGAGGTTAATCCACCACAAGCGGAGGTTCCTGTAGAATCGCTAGGCAATCTATTGGATAGACTTAAAATGTCTGAACAACCGTCATCATCTAGGACTATTTTAAATGACACAGCGACAGCAGAAGCCCCTGCCATCACTCCGACGATGTTTGCCGGCATACCATCTGTCCCAACTAGCTCACAACCGCTAGAAGGAGTCCACCAAGGGACTATGACGACAGTGTGGTCTGTTCCAGTTTGTTCATCCGGAATAATATCCGGCAACTCTTACGTTGAGACTCGACAGATTGATCCTCATGGAGGTCAATTTGGGCCATCCAGTCCTCAAGGACAAACAATCCCTCTGAGTTCCGGATTGCTACCGTATGGGGGGCAGTATGCCCTTTCATTACCTCCTCCGGGAGGATATCCATACAGCAGTTCTCAAAAGTATTCAGGTTATACTGGAATTGCATCAAGTAGTTGGGTACCTATGCTACCTCAACAACCAAGGGTTGTATATTCTATGCAACAGTGTGTACCTATGACGAACATCCCAACCACACCGGCTATTGTAACAGTGTCACAAGTTCAAGCGATACCTGTTGCATGTCAACCTCAGATTTCTCAGGTTGTAATGCAACAGCCACTTGACCATGGATCACAACCACAATCGCCAACTGGTGGGGCGACATAGGTCCAAACGGGTACAATTACCCCACACCTTGGTCCAACAGTTAACATAGCACAACAGAACACAGCTTCACAACCGTGGCTAGTGCAATACCAACAACCACAATTCCAGCAAGTGTACCAAGGTTCTGAGCAGCAGATCTTTGCGAACAGTGGACAACCGTATATCCAAAACGGTCAAAACCAACCACTTTATAGTGGTCAAATCCACCAACCGTATCAGTCATACCAACATCAATTACATTATGCTGGTATGCAAAGGCCCATTGCTCAAGCGATTCCATCGTACCCTGGTTACGCTTCGCCTAACCTGAATCAACAGTTACCATTCGTGGAAACTTTAGAGTTACCTGATTTACACCGGTTAACCAACGATCTGATTGCTTATGCCCCTTGGTGGCTAGCGATTCCTCATAAACTTCCATCTGACATTCCTAAATTCAATGGAAATCCAGGTGAAGACCCATCGAATCACGTGATGACTTTTCATCTGTGGTGTTCGTTGAACACCCTAAACGACGATTCGATAAGGCTTCGCCTTTTTCAGAGGACATTGACAGGTCTAGCGGCTAAATGGTATATTGAATTGCCAAGAGCCTCTTTCGACAATTTTACTTCCCTAGCCACGACTTTCTTAACCCATTTTCAATTACCGATAAGGTATGAAACGGGAACAGAAATATTAACCAACTTCAAACAGACAACTGCCACCCATATATCTGATCATATACATGAGTGGCATCATCGTCGTAGGATGGTGAAAACATACGTTCCCGATCAGCTATTAGCTGAATGGTTTATAAAGTCGTTACTTCCTGCTATTACGGAAGATGTGGCCAAAGGGGGAGTCGTAACAGAGGAGCAAGTCATTGCTCGTGCACAGTATTTGAACTTAGTTTATACTCAGTCCGGCACGCTCTACGACAAAATACCCGACACCCCTAGACCAGAATTTTCAATTCCTCCTCCTCCTAAATCAAATAATGACTCTCATGCCAGTGACAGTGTGATTGGCACGGCAAACGCGAAATCGATAAAGGCTTCGTCAAAGAAAGCCCGTAAGAATTCGGATCAAAATGCAAAAGAAGAAATTCTTGCTTCGGAAGTAAATGTCGTATCAGCAGATAAGGGCAAAGAAACCAATCAACCAGGAAGCAAGAAGAAACAAAACAAAGGGAAGAAGAAGAAACAGGGTGAATCATCTCCTCGAAAAAATTCTTCAAACCCTCCTGGAAAAGGGAAACAAAATTATCCATGTCAAATATGTGATGATGAGGATCATATCACAAGGAATTTCCCATTCAAAGCTGAGTTAAAGAAGTTCTTTAAAAGTTCCCAAACCTCAGCTCTGTTAACTGATCCATTTCCCAACCCAGGTCAAAATCTGGTTGACAATGGAAATGCTTCCTCGTCGCAAGTGCTTATGTTGTCGGTTTCAAAACAGCAAAATGATGCTTTGATTTCGACAAGGAACAAAGATTATGGGAATCCTCAGCTGTCGAACGAAAAAGGTAAAGATCAACCAAGTAGTTCGACAACAACTTCGACAGAAGTTGTACCGCCCATCATTCCTGAATTAACAATAAAACCGCCAAAAGGTGTAGTACACAAGTCGACATTTAATCCTCGCGCCAGAGCGGCGCAGCATTATAACATAGTGGAAGATTTGGCCCAATCGCCATCCGCTATGTCGACTCTTGAGGTATTACAAAATTGTCCATCCCAAAGGCAGGCGTTGTTATCAGCAATTGGTGGGTTTGATCCTAAGGATTCCAATCTTGTATCCTTTGATCACAAAGGATATGATCCTCAGTTACCAACTCAACTAGCTTTCCTTATTCAAGTGAAAGCCCTCAACAAAACTATTCACTAAACAATTATTGATGAGGGGGCATCAACATGTATTATGTCGATGAGCTGCTGGAAAACTTTAGGATCTCCAACCTTGTCGCGATCATCGACAACATTAAAAGCTTTCGACGGAAGGACTTATACCCCATACGGTATCCTTAATAACTTGAAAGTTGAACTAGGAGGAAAAACAGTAGAAATTGATGTTGAGGTCATTGATGGAAATCTTGACTATAACATCCTACTGGGTAGACCATGGATTTATGCCATGGCAGCTGTCGTGTCGACTTATTTTAGGAAGATCGCATTCCCATTTGAAGGAGGGATTACGATCGTCGACCAACAGAATTTCCTCCCTAATGGTTCACAAGTTACAGGAAGCATTCCCATGATCCATGAGAGCAACCATTCGCTTCAAGATATCGGAGTAGGATTATTGAAAGACCCCACATTGATGGGAACTTTCGCGCTACCACCTCCTATTTATATAGGAAATGTACCATTTGTAGCAACCTGCAACATGATATCTTCCACGAAGGTCGCAAAAGACAATGTCAACATGGATCATACAATGGTTTTGCCCCCAAGCTCTTTAGAAATATTGTAGCAATCAATGTTTCAAGCATGGGAGGCGAACCCAAATCAACGCTCGTTAAGCGTTTGGGTAGATAGGTCTAGAGAATATGGAACCCCATTAGATCCTTGGTCGAAAGTACATGGGACTGACGAAGGAATCTTACAATCAATGATGATTGAGGGGGCACCATGGAATGATCACCACCATCGTTCCCTTCTTCCGGAATATGAAGAAGATACTCAAAGTGACCTTTATCACCCTTCAGTTTTTGAATTCCTAACAAATACTGTAAACACGGTGGATTCCGAGCAAAACCTATCCAATATTGAAGAGACTATAGCCATAAATATCTCGACTAAAACATATGTTGTAGAGAATATTTATGTCGGCAAAGGTTGTTCCCCTTCAGAACTAGAAATATATAACGCTCTTTTTCGCGAATTTAGAGATGTCTTTGCTTGGTCATATGATGAAATGCCAGGCATTGACTCGAGTATCGTTGAACATGAAATTAAAGTGTATCCCAATGTCAAACCAGTAAGACAACGGCTTCGGCAGGTGCACCCCAAGAAAGCCGCTGCCATTAAGGCAGAAGTTGAAAAACTTCTCCATGCTGGATTCATCTACACGGTTCCTCTAACCGATTGGGTATCGAATATTGTCCCTGTTATGAAGAAACAAGGGACGATTAGAGTGTGTGTCGATTATAGGGATGTAAACCAAGCTTGTCCGAAGGACAACTACCCTACACCCTTCATCGACCAGATAATTGATGAATGCGCCGGATGTGAAATCTTTTCATTTATGGATGGATTTTCCGGGTATAATCAAATAAATATCCACCCACAGGACCAGTCAAAGACTGCATTTATTTGTCCGTGGGGCACATTCGCTTATCGAAAATTACCCTTTGGTTTAAAGAACGCAGGGGCGACATTTCAGAGGGCAATGAATTATGCCTTCCATGACATCAAGAACATTGTTCAACCTTATCTCGACGATCTTCCGGCTCATTCGCAAAAGCGGACTGATCATCCGCAGCATTTAAGAGCAATATTTCTACGTTGCCGACACTACAAGATAAGACTCAATCCACACAAATGTGTGTTTTGCGTCGGTTCTGGTCGTTTACTTGGCTTTGTAGTCTCTAAGGATGGGATTCGTCTCGACCCCTGCAAGGTTCAGGCAATCATTAATTTGCCTCCACCTTCAAATTTGCTTCAGATTCAGAAACTCCAAGGGAAAGCAAACTTTCTAAGGAGGTTCATTCCAAATTACGCAAAACTTGCTAAAGGTTATACCCGTCTTTTGAAAAAGGATGTACCTTTTGTCTGGGACCAGGTGGCGCAAGCTTCCTTTGATGCTCTGAAAGATTGTCTAGTAAAAGCTTCATTAATGTACGCTCCAGACTATCAAAGAGATTTTAACCTGTATCTGGCTGCAGCAGATACGACCATTGCGATGGTTTTAGTTCAAGAAGTCGATGGAATTGAACATCCTATATATTATTTAAGTAAAAACTTAAATGATACAGAAAGTAAATATTCTTATGTTGAAAAACTAGCGCTTGCAGCTGTTCAAGCGATTCAAAGGTTTTGACATTATGTCCTCTTTCGGAAAACTACCGTCTTGTCAGATTGCAACCCCATGACTTATATACTGTCGCGACAGTTGTTGGGGGGCAAATATTCAAAATGGATAGTGATCCTTCAAGAGTTTGATCTGGAATTTGTAAAATCCAAATCAAAGAAAGCTCTAGTTTTCGCAGAATTATTATGTGATTTCCCATCATCGTCCAACGATGAAACATCGGAAGAGTCAATCGTGGACGAAAGTTTGTTTCTGATATCTACAAGCGATGAGTGGTATGGAGATATCATAGTTTATCTCCAAACCCAAAAATTTAGGCCAAACACCTCTCACTCCGAACAAAAACGTATACGATACCAAGCAAAAGACTACATGATCGTCGATGATACACTTTACCGTCGTGGTATCGATACAGTTTTGAGGAGGTGCCTTACCCATGAGGAGGCCGAAAAAGCCCTGAATGAATGTCATTCAGGCGCGTGTGGGGGGCATCAATCTGGATATGCAACAGCACAAAAAATCTTACGAGCAGGATACTTCTGGCCAACCATGTTCAAAGATTGCATAATCACAGTCAGAAGTTGCCATGCTTGTCAAATTTTTGATAGCAAAACCAGACGACCACCCGCACCTTTACAGCCGATAGTTGCTGTTGGGCCCTTCGCCAAGTGGGGCATCGATTTCATGCAATGTAACCCCATCTCGACCGGGGGGCATGGGTATATTATAGTCGTCGTCGACTATTTTACCAAATGGGCCGAGGCGATGCCTACATTGGATAACACTGGTGAAACAACTGCCCTTTTCTTTTTCAATCATGTAGTCGCCAGGTTCAGCGTACCACAGGCTATAGTTACAGATCATGGGTCGCATTTTTGCAATCACATGATGGTCGAATTAGCTGCCAAGCTAGGGCTATCTCACGACAGCTCTACCCCATATTATCCGCAAGCCAACGGACAAGTTGAAGAAATCAACAAGGTCCTGAAGCGTATGTTGCAAAGGATGATCGGAGTTCATAAAAGAAGGTGGCACCTAATCCTGTACTCAGTCTTGTGGGCTTACCGAACGTCGGTAAAGAACGCAACCGGGTTCACACCTTTTCAACTGGTGTATGGCCTGGAAGCAATCTTGCCAATCCAGTGCGAAATTTTGTCGCTTAAACTCGCAATCGATCTTCTCCCCGGAACTTCAGAAGAAGAAGCTCATTTCTTGGAATTAATCCAATTGGATGAAACCCGTCATGATGCCGCTTTGGCTAACGAAGCCCATAAGAAACGAGTCAAGGCTCAGTTCGACAAAAGTGTCAAACCCCGTGTCTTCTCAGAAGGTGATTTGGTCTTGCTTTATGACCAAGAATCCGATAAATTGGGAGCAGGTAAATTCAAGTCTTTATGGATGGGCCCCTACATTGTTAAAAGGGTGTTAGCGAAAGGAGCCTACGAGTTAATGGATTACGACGGAATTCCACTGGCGCAGCCCCGCAACGGGTTGTACCTCAAGCGTTACTATGCTTAATAGTAACCTATATGCTTTTGTTGTATTTTGTTTTCGCTAAAGTATTTGTTCTGGTCGAGTGATCCACCTTTTCTATTTGTTCCAGATGTCTAACCTTCTGGAGACATGTGTTGGATATGCCGACGGAGCGAGTCGTAGTTCACGGAACCTATCCTCCGCAGCATGGGCCATTTTTGATCCAAGCGGTGAGTTAGTAAGTTTCAAAGGTGTGTGTATTGGGCAATCAACGAATAACATCGCTGAGTATAGCGCGTTGATAGAACTACTCTCTGATGCCATCACACGTGGGATACGCCGACTAATTGTCAGGCTAGACTCACAGCTCGTAATACTACAACTCAATGGTATATATTTCGTTCGCAATCCAGCTATTTATCGCATGTTCCTAAGGGTTAAGATTTTGGAAAGGCAATTTGATTCAATTCAATATCAACATATTTCCAAAAACTTAAACACATTAACTGACTCATTAGCAAACTATGTGTTAGACAGACATTTGCAACATTTATAAAAAGGACACATCATCAAAGATTGTACATATGGATCATATAACTCAATCAGAATAAAACTCGAAAATCAA
The DNA here is from genome assembly GCA_031772625.1 of Pinus tabuliformis. Lineage (NCBI taxonomy): Eukaryota > Viridiplantae > Streptophyta > Pinopsida > Pinales > Pinaceae > Pinus > Pinus tabuliformis. Next base: position 698,769,517 of record CM062813.1, on the reverse strand, counting down.
AATATATATAAGCTGTTTATAGTTCATACATAATTTTTTGTAACCAAGATAAAATTGGTCATATGACCTAAAACTCAAAAGATGCTAGGGGGCACCCTAGCCTAGTGGTGCTCATGATAGCACGTCACGGCATGTGCAATCATGCGCAAGAGACGAGTCCATCGTCTAGGCACACCAGTAGTGTGTCACTGCAGCTGTAAAGGTAACTCATCAATCCTCACATCGGGAATGCCAAGAGTAAGGCTCTCAACCTGCTCCTGCACAGCTGTAAGGGTCTCAGTATCGTCAAGGTCGCGGAGAATAGCTCTCCTAGCAGGCTCCACTGCTGGGGCAGCAACTGGCGGTCTCGGACGAACTTCTGGATGAACAGGACCAACATCTGCATGCACCCAAGAGTATGATTAAAAGTCTTGATAGAATAAAGCACAGCAACATTATGAATAAAACAGTAAACAGTGATATGGTCAAAGAGTTTACCAATAGCACCCCACTGTTTGCCATCCGGTAGCACCAAATCCGGATCACCTCGGAAATCCATACCCACATATGGATACTCGGAAAAGACCATCTCCTAGCACTCGAACCACCTGAAGAAGGCATCAGTAAAAGTAATCTGAGGTTGACCAGCATGCCTAGACATGTGATCGACCCACCTTTGCATGCGTGGCTCGGTCGGAGAAGGCAAGTCGAGTATGATGTACTGAGGCTGCATCAGTGGGATTTTCTCCAAGGCAAAAGCAGTCAGAATAGAACCAAATCCAAAGTTCTTTAGCTTCCCATCCTTTACCTTGGTCAACTGACTTTTCATCTGAACAAGTACTGCATCACACCAGTTGAATACTTTCGGTTGGAGACACTCCAAGGCGTGCTGCACATAAGATCTGTTGGCAACATGTAGAGTTGTGCTACCAGCCATCCTACCAATGGTACACAGAATGGACCTGAGAGACCTGTCAGTAATCTCACGGATAACAACCTTGCCGTCTCTGCTCGGCTGGGAACCTTCCCTGCAATACTGGCGGACATAATCTCTGGTGGAATCGGTCCCCCGGGCCGTACCTGACAAGGAAATGGGGGCACCTCGTCTTGACAATCCAGTCAAGAAGTACATGTCCTCTATGGTCAAGGGGATGGACTTTCCCCTAATCTGGAATACTTGGTTAATAGGATCCCAAGCATCAAGCATATACTGCAGCAAAGTAATCTGTGCTCTCATGCTAGAGATACGGAAAAACTTCAGCAGGCCACAGTTCCGCAGCGCGTTCACCGTGACAGGGTCATGGAGGGCAATCATGTCCTCCTCTTCATGTTCTCGTTCTCGCCATGTAAGGGACATTTTGTTCAAAGTTCCCTGCAAAGCAAACAAGAGAAGGAGTAAGTTCCTGATTTTGATGAAAAACTGGCGAAAATTCATCAAAAAATGAGCTGGAAACTCAGTTTTCTGAGCCCGGCGCAGGCAGAGAGTGTCCCATCTGCGTTGAAGGTCAGGTTGCCTTAAGGCAGCTTGACATTCAGCGCAGGTTTCGAATGGGGAACCTGAGCTGAAGTTATGGCACCCTGGCAAAACCTCTGAGGCCCAGAAAGACTGAAAAACAGACATGAAACTGGAAAAGGAAACCATGAAAAGAAAGAGCTAGGGTTTAGCTCCTATCTGGTCCAGACGGCGCCGAAAATCGTTCGCAGAATCTCCTGGAATCAGCTAGTGAAAATCAAGGGGGAAGAGGCACCTCCAGAGCTCCAACAAACCAAATGCAAATGAAATGGTAAATGAGAGGTAAAAACACCTTTTAATGGATTTTTACGTAGTTCAAAGTGAAATATTAGGGTTATAATCTCATTTTCATGCAAATATTATTCATTTCTAACAAAGTTTGTTGCAGCAATTGAGAATGCAGTACTATCCTTGAAAAGAGAAAAGCTAGTAATGGTAAAAAATCAAAATTTGATCATATATTCGAGCAGTTTTACCGCGGAATTTATGCTCGTTAAAAAATAGAAAAGCGAGATCCAAGCAGTTTTAGCACATAGTTCATGCTCGTTAAAAAATAAACATAAGATTGAGCAATGTTTTAGCACATTCAAGCTCGTTAAAAAATGAACCTATCCCGGTAAATAACCACTGTGATCGTAAATTTATCAGCCATAAAAAGCCTTGGTCGTGTTTTGCACCTGCCACCTCCATTCCATTTGGCCGATCGTTCACCTCCATATGATTGTTTACCCATTTTGAGGAACAGCTGCGAAGAGTGATTTCACCTAGCCATCCTTGTGACACTGCCGTGATTGGAAAATTCCAACCTGTACCTGGAATCAGTTGCTATCCCTGTTTATCACTCGTTCCTCAAAAGACGAGTCTTCTTTAAGCTCTTTTCAACTGACTCGTAAAATATGAAAAGTTTGCCGAGTTTTGGCCTTCCAGCTCGTTAAAAGGACCGGAAGAGCTATCCCTCCTCTGGATTTTAATCTTTTTGGACCTAAGGGATTATTGCACAAAAAGGTTGAGCGCTTGTTTTATTCGGCTCGTTAAAGTTATCGAAAACTCATCCCTTTTGTATTGTTTTATACTTTTTCGGACTTAAGGGATTAGATGACGAAAAAGGAAATTTGGAGTTAACTTTCTATACCTTTTCAGACGCTCTAAAAATAAAAAGGACCGAGTTTTCCTTGTCGTTAGACTCGTTAAAATGATTAAATAGCGACAAACTTGTCTTTAGACGAGAATGAGTTTCCCTATCGCTAAGCTCGTTAAAACATAGCGATGGACTTGCCCGAATGGCAGGTTATAGAACAAGCATATGTTATCCTCCTCAAGCTTGACAAAAATAAAGAGGTACTGGTCAGAAATGACTGGGGAAAAATTGGGAGAATCTCAAAGCTTTAATGGTAGCAAGTCGCTCTTGAACATGACACTTTTCCTCTGTATCACATCGGGTTGGGTTGTTTCATTCACCGGTATCATCACCATGGTCTCGCCAAACCATCCACATTTGGGGTAATGCTACCGATCCATCGCATCAGTGTCGTTATATGTTCAAGAGATGTTGTTCAAAAAGAGTCAACTGTGTCCCATCCACTGCCATACATTATCCTTCATCCATCCATGATCGCCACCCTGAATCGTATGTCACAGATTATTTTCACCTCCATTAAAATCATTAGCTCTGTTCCGTGTCACTGATGTGGGATTCATTAAGGCCCTCCTTTGACGGATCGCTTCTTGTCGACTTCAGCTCATTATCCAAGAAGTTGATCTAGGAACACCCCCCTCAGTACTTTGAAGCTTGCATGCCTCAATGGCAAGTTTCTCACTTCCGGCGACAGGTATACATCAATGGCCTTCGACCAGAAGATTTTGTGTGGTGTTCGACGCCAAGTACTTTATTCACACCACATGAATTGTACTGCAGTACCTTGAGGGTCATTATCATTATCGGTGATTCCTCTCGCGCTTGTTAACGGTTTACATCATTGACCAGTAATCAAGCGATGTCTTTCCATGTTCGACTTCAGCACAATTCTCACATGGATCGACTTGTACTTAGAGTGAAGATCGAACGAGTTTGAAGACCCCGGATCTAGTTTCATCCATCCGGGCTGCGATATATATTTAGGAAATATAAAGACATTTGACATGTACATCATTGCAGCAGATGATCATCCTACTCAAAGGATGATAATTTCAGCAGAGAATTATCAGTATATCATCAGACGATCGTCTATTCTATGTACCAAAATGAATTTATAAAGCTGAGCATGGGAATGCCCGCCTCAGCTAGATCATGAAAGCAGAATGAAAAATAATGTATTGTATTGTATTTTATTACAGGTCACCTCTCAGCGATTGAATGAACTTCGGATCCTCCTGATAAAGCATTTCACCCGATAAACGACCTCATACTTTAGGGGGCAACTGTTATAGACATTTTTGTGCCTTACAGCATGAAGCATGAAATGTCCATAATCTAAGGGATCCAAAGTCCCTAAACATGTTGTTCCTACCCCTAGAGGAACAAGGTCAGCAAACCACAGCACTAAATAGCAGTTCTCCACCTGAAAACACTCAAAAACAAGGCAATTCTGGATCATGTCAACTGCTCCACTATCTACCTGCGCTGAATGTCAAATGCAAAGAAGGCTACCTACGCTGGGCGAGTTGGGACATGTGGCACAGTCATTCCTCAAGGTGTCAATGCCCAGGAAGCTTCCAAAATGACACTTGGATCAGGGAATTCGACTGGTGATGAGTAAGAGGGTATAGATCTCCAAGTGGAAGCAAGAACCTCCAAGTGGACTCAAGAACTGAAGAATAACTAAAGTGGGAGAGGACACTAGTCAGCTTCATGCCAGCTTCAAGCTGACTCATCCTTTCTCCAAAACTCCTATATATAGAGCTCTCTCATGAGGTCTAAGGGGGCTGGAATCTTGTGAATGTAAGGAAGTGTTGTTGGTTTGAGTTTAGAACTATTGGGTGATTTTCTTTGAAGGAGGTGAAGAGGAGATTTCTTTCTGCTGGGAGGTGATGCTGGATTGGGCCTCTTATGGTTGTATCACTTCCTGAACTTTACTTCTTCCATTAATAAAGCATTTGAGGTTCTTCTATATGCATGTGTCTCAATGGTGTATTGTTATACTTGTGTATTTGATTTATTCTAATCCTTGAATCAATTATGAATGTATGCTTCTTGTAGTTTCCCTCTCTTGCCATTTTGCAGGATCTTGGTGTAGCTGGGCCAGTGCAAGAGCAAGGAGCTGGGAGCAAGCAGCAAGGAGAGAAGATTGGATCAATCATTAGCAGAAGACATCGGTTAGTGGATCTCTTTCTCCCCTCTTTTACATCTCATAAAGAAGTAATCTTAGATAGCTTTGCTTTGATTGTTGCTGAGGTACTATCACCCTTAGAGTGGGATAGGGTCATTCCGTATTGGATACTTTTCCCAACAACAAGAAGGTGATCAAAGCGACCAAATTAAACATAAAATACCATATTTCCAAATAAACATAAAGAATTGTTACAGATGTTCGATTATACATTTGAAACAATCGTCGAACAATAATATTTTAAGAAAATACAATATGTTCCTATTTATGATTGTGCAATATGCAACCAAACTTGGTTTAAAAGAGATGTCATAGAAAAACAATTCAACAATGTGTCCAAAGTTAAGTGTATATGAAAGAAATGAAAAAAAAAAAAAAAGCATTAGACAATGACGAAATTATCAAATTTGCAATTCTATAGTGAATTAGGTGTAATAGACAAATTTACATAGTGAACGAACTTTATGAATTGGAGGAAAGGATAATAACCTTAAGATTACCAATTTAGAAAATATGGGAATTGTTGTAACTGTGTAGATAATTCTAGGTTAAGGAATTATGCCAAAGTATCTAAAATATTGTGTTTGTTTTTTTAATGTTTGGATGACCAATGTTCTAAACCAATTCAAACAGTGCTTAATCTTAATTAATCATGATATAATAAAAGGGTTGGTTCTTTACCTATTGATAGAAATTTGGTTTAAAATAGATGTGTAAGGCATAAATCAAAGAATCTATGGTCTATCAAATATTCAGATAGAGTATTTAATTAACCATATGGAAAATATGCATGTAACCTATGTTTACAACCCAACAAAAATATATTTAAATTGATGAAGAAGTGACAATTTAAAGATGTAGAGGAGTTATCTCAGACAAACAATCCAATAAGCTAATCTCTTTAATATATTATAAATTCACATATGATTTCAAACAAGTTGACACTAAACCTTATCTTACCCAAATCTCTTCATTCAAAATTAAATATATGCAGAAATTTACAATATGAAATGAAATAACAATGACGAACTCACGAGAACACAAGTTGCTTTGATGCAAATCTATAATCCTTTTATTAATATCAGAAAAACTTCAGATGAATACAATTCTGCTCAATAGCTCATCCCAAGGGTTCAACCCATTTTACTTTGATCTATGAAGTATTTATACAACTTTCCTCAAACTATCTTGATTTAAATATCAAGATTTCTTTGCAAAATATCTAAAAATTGTTTACATAAATAGTTCAAGAATAAAGAAAAATTAAGCTGCTAAATATTTATGGCACTAATTTCAAGGATTCTTGTGATACTCGGACTGAAAAGGTTGTTTCTTTTTTGTTGAAGATCAATATCAGTTTAATCAAGAAGCTGACATAATTTATCTCATATTTCTTCATCTAGAATGGAGTATTTAATTAACTTTATATATGTTTCATCCACTTCGGTATATTTTTGGAAAGTGGGCTTGACTATAAACAAATGTTTTATTTCATGCTTGATCAATAAGTCAAAACTTAAGCCTTCCATGAAAGCCTTCCCTGTAATAGTTCCTTTTATGGTGGAAAATTTGGACTTATCTGCTGCTATAGAATATAATTTTTGTTGATAGTTTTCCAATTGAACTAATTTGTCTCCCACCACTTTAAACCTGGAAGTCCTTTTTGATGCAGTATATTAAAATTTCAGTGGAATTTTTTAATGTTGGCCTCTAGACTATGACATTTATTCTCTAACTTTAGCATTAAATTTCTTTTAGTAATAACTCTTCTTACATCAAGAATGGTCTCAGTTCTATATGCAATCTCATATTCTTCCAGTTCTTCTTTTGTCTTTGAGTTTAAAATTCTTATCAAAGTAGTAGCTTCTCCTGGTTTTTGACCCAAATCTTCCTTTACATCTTCTATGACCTTCTTTGATTTCTGAATTAACTCTTCTTGCTCGAAAATAATTTCAATTGAAGGCCAAAATTCAGTCATGGATTCATTAATCTCTATCTAAATATTCTCCTTTTCTTGTGCAATTGTTTGTGCCATAGAAGATTCATTCTCTAGATATTCAATCCTCTGAGTTAATTTGTGAGTTTTCTGGAGCTCTAACAAATAAACATTATCAACTTTCAATATTTATTCTTGGAGATTATTAAGCTGAGCTTTCAGTTATTCAATCTCCTTCCCTCTGATAGATATATCTTCCATAGCTTTGATTAATTTAGTTGTTGTATCCGTATATTGTGTCTCCACTGTTATAGTAGCTACTGAAGTAGAAGCCCCTATTGTTGATGTACCTGTGATTGGAATTTTTGTTAGAGGAATGATTGTTGATTGAGTTGATTGTTTTTTCTTTCTCTTTTAGTATTTTTTCTATTTCAGTCTCCATTTTCTGAATTTGTGCATTTTGTTCAATAATGATTTTTAACGTATCTTCTTTCTCCTTTTCCAGTTCACTAATTCCTTTATTTGTAGATCTTCAGTGGATGGAAGTTTGAGTTGCTTCCTTAAGGCTACAATATCAGCATTTTTCTTTTAATTATCTCCTCAACATCTTTTACATTACTGGGATTATATCCCATTTTAATCACCAAAACCTCTAAAGACTTTATTCTGGTGTCTTTAGCCAAAGAAGATATTTTTTGTAATTTTAATTGAGACTGGATATTATTAACTGAAGCCCGGAGTCTGGATGTTGCCATTGTTGAACTTGTCAGAGTAGATTATAGCATTTCACATGTTTGTTTATGAAAATCCATTTGATCAATAGGATGGATTTGTTCAACATCAAAAGGAAAAATGGAATTTTTGTAGTCATTTGTAGTCTTAGGAAAAGGAACTTCAAGGTCAAGGAAAGCTATTTGCATTTTTTGTAGGAATTTATAGGGTAAGTTCCTCAGATAGAACACCAATGGACACCACTCACAAACAGATCATAGATCAATACACCAGTATCCTTGACGTTAAAACCCTCAAAGAAGGAAACAATCTACGACCTGAGCCAACATAGCCACTTCAGGCAATTTATTAATAAAAGAATGAAAATTTACATAAGCTTCTCTCATGAAGGGTCACCCTACAAATGACCCTCCATGCTCTTTAAATAGAGATCATGGACCAATCGGGTGTTAAGCCACGGATCAAGTGTCAGTAATACTGAGGAGAGAATGAACTATCAAATCACTTCATGTCTAGACCATATCATGATTGTTGGATAGTAAGTTACAAAAGTACATGGTAAAGAAACACACTTAACCTAACTCTACACTAGACCAAGTTATACTTAACTATTTCCTATGTGTCGGAATATCCTAACATCCCCCCTTAAGAACAACTTGGGATAGGATTGAAGGATGTACAAATATGACACAATAGGAGAAGGAAGGAGGCATTAGATCCTATCCCCCCTTAGTGGCAACATCCTGAACTCCAACCATAAATCAAAGTTTAGTAAACTTCGCCTCTATGAGAGCCTTTGTAAATATGTTTGCAACTTGATCATTGGTTGAACAATATTTCACTTCAAGAACATGGTCATGAATGAGCTTTCCAACGAAGTGCATGTGTAGTTCAATGTGTTTTTTGCGCTGATGTTGGACTGGATCTTTGCATAGTTGAGTGGCACTTTGATTATCACACCAAAGTGTACTCGGATGTTGCTGCTAAAAGCCAAACTCTGATAGGATCTGACGAAGCCACGGAGCTTCCTTACTAGATTCTATGGCGCCATGATACTCTGCTTCTACTGAAGAAAGAGAAATGGCACTTTGTTTCTTGCAATCCCTTGTAATAGGTCTAGAACCAAGAGTGAACACATAACCTACAGTAGAATTCCAATCATCAGGGTCACCAGCCCAATCAGAATCAGTGAAACCAACCAATAGAGGAGATGCTTCTGCACTGTAATGAATCCCAAACTGAACTGTACCTAGAACATAACGAAGTATTCTTTTAGTTTCTTTCTAATGACTTTCATGTGGGTTTTGTGTAAACCAGGAAATAAGGCCAACAGCAAAGGAAAGGTCAAGATGGGTATGGATCAGATACAAAGGTTTTCCTACAAGCTGACGGTAGAAGGTAGCATCAACTTCAGGGGAAGTACAAGTGACTAAAATTTTGGCTCCAAACTAAAAGGGAGAAGGGGTTGGCTTATAGTCTTCCATGTGAAAGTGGCATAGAAGATCACAAGCATACTTGGACTGGGAAAGGGAAAGACGTTCCTTGGATTACAAGACTTAAAGACCAAGAAAATACTGCAAGTGTCCTAAGTTTGTCATTTCAAACTACTTTTTAAGGCTAGACTTCACATGGTTTACAAAGTTGGGATCACTACCCGTAAGGATAAGATCATCAACATAAAGAACAAGAATGTTAAGAGACATACCCAATTTTTTGGTGTAGACAGTATTTTCATAATGACACCTAGAAAAGCCAGTATCTAAAAGAAAGTTATCCATTTTGGCATATCAAGCCCAAGGGGCTTGTTTGAGACCATAAATGGGTTTCTTAGGACGACTTACAAGGCTGGATTCTGTTTGTATAAAGTATGGAGGTTGTTCCATATAGATTTCTTCATGCAAGTCCCCATGCAAGAAGGCAGATTTAACATCCATCTAATGGACTTCCCATTTGAAAGAGGCAGCAAGGGAAAGAACAAGGCAAATAGATTTCATTTTGGAAACAGGGGAGAAGGTTTCATTATATTCAATGTCTTCAACTTGTGAAAAACCCTTAGCAACAAGACAAGCTTTATTTTTATCAACTTTTCCATTTGATCCAAACTTGGTTCTGTAAACCCATTTGCATCTAACAAATCTTCATCCCTTTGGAAGAGGAACAAGATCCCATGTATAATTTTCCAATAATGAATGATATTATTCATTCATAGCTACATCCAAATCTGGATGGCCTAAAGCTTCTACAAAGGTGTCAGGATCATAATTCGCTAAAGCTTGAGCTAGTAAAGAAGAGGCTCTATCGAACTAAGAACGTGTACGTCGTTGATTTGAAGGATCACCTGCAAGAGAACCTACTGCATCTCGAGTAGCATGAACCCATTTTGGAAGCTGAGGAGCGGAAGGAGGATCCTGAGAAGGTGGGGGAGGATTGTCATCCTCGTTGTCATCATCTGAAGAAGAAATATTTTCAGAAGTATAAGGGATAGAGAGAGGTGGCAAATCCGCCGAACTAGGTTTGTAGGCCGATATATTATCAGCAAACTTTACATCTCTTCTAATTATAACATTTTTTGACTCAAGTGGAATAAGTCTATATCCTTTGACATCTTCATAATATCCAACAAAGATAAATTTTTCACTCTTAGGTTCTAAAGCTTTATGTTTCTCATCTGGAATATGGGCCCATGCTTCACTTCCAAAAACACGAAAGTGACTTACATATGGTTTAATTGAGCTTCGTGCTTCTTCTGGGGTGATATTCTTTAAAACCTTAGTAGGAGTGTGATTTACTATGTAATTTGCACAGTTAATTGCTTCTGCCCAAAAATTAAGACTAAGTCCTTTAGATTGAAGCATACAATTAGCCATTTCCTTTAAGGTGTGATTCTTCCTTTGAGATACACCATTTTGTTGTGGAGTATATGGAACAGTATGTTGCATTTGAATTCCATGCTCAGTGCAAGAGTTGATGAATTTGTTGTTAACATATTCTCTGCCATTATTAGATCTTAGATTAAGAATTTGATGTCCATATTGTTTTTCAACAAAGGCCTTAAAGGCCAAGAACATGTTAAATACTTAACTCTTGACTTTTAAGAAGTATACCCAAGTGTGTCTGGACAAATCATCAATGAACATTAATAAATAATTGTAGCCAGAGAATGAAACAATTGGAAGTGGACCACATAAATCAACATGCACAATTTGTAAAGGGGTTGAGGCGTGCCAAGAGGCACATTTTTCAAAACTATCTCGATGATGTTTTCCGAGTACACATCCGGAACAAGCACCATCTCTGCAAGATACCATAGGAAGACTTGTCACCATATTTTCTTTACATATATTTTGAAGGAAACAATAGTTTAAGTGACCAAATCGCTCATGCCAAAGTTTGCTCACTTCATCATTATGAGCAACAAATATCGAGGGAAGAGTTGATGACCCAAATTTGTTAAACTTAAACAACCTTGTAGAATCATCAGCAATGCCAGTAGCCAAAATCTGTTTAGGATCTCTTAGGTCCTTAATTACAACATCATGAGGTGAAAATTCAACGATTTTACCTTCACCTGAATGAGTTATCTGATATACAGATAGATGGTTGCAGGATAAGGTTGGAACACATAATACATCATTAAATTGACCATTATATAGATGAACAATTCCAGTCCCTACAACACTAAGAGATCTATCATCACCAACATATATATTTTTGGTGTTATAATCATTTAAAGAAGAAAACATGGCTTTGTTTTTTTCCATGTGATAAGAAGCTCCAGAATCAATGAGCCACTCATGAGAATGAGAAGAAGAAGACGCATTTAGTGCATAACCAGACTGAGATGCTTGAAAACCATATGCAGAAAGTGTTATTCCTGAAGATGAAGTTGAAGTTGAAGAGTGCTCCAAATGGATGTTATGCTTCTTCATTGATACTTCCAAGGCTTCCATCTTCTTAAAGCATTTGGATTCTAAGTGGCCCTTTATTTTTATTTTCCATATCATTTTGTTGAAATGACTTTTCATTTTGAGACTAAAATTGCTTAGGACCCTTGTTTGGTTTAGGACCATTCTTTTTAAGATATTGTTTCTTAGGATTCTTTGAACTTGGTTGTTATTGGACGGCTAAGGCTTTCTTGGAAGAGTTTCCAAGATTAGAAGACCAAGATGTAAGAGTTTTTCTTGTTCTCTTATTAAAGAATCACAAAAGGCATCAAAATAGGGGGACTTGTAGTCTTGTCCTTAAGAAATAAAGGCTTCTCTAGTAGAATGGAAGGTGTAAACAAATACAGAGTAGGCTACCATCTTCTTTCTTAACCTTAACACATTCCAAGAGAATTCTAAGGGTCTTGAACTTGGATAAAAAATCTTCAATGGAAGAAAAATTAGTGGAGTCAAACGTAAGCAACTCATTTTCAAGTTGATGGGCTCTAATTTCATTTTTAATTCCAAAAACTTTAGTGAGTTGTTTCATTGCTTCATTAGGGGTATCAAGTTCTATGATATGGAATATAAGGTCTGGAGAAATAGACATCCCTATCAACCCAAGTGCTTGATCTTGCCTATTTTCCCATTTGGTTGCCTTACCTTCATCTTTAGGTTTAGTTTCTTGGCCTGAGGCTATTCTGTAAAGACCTTTACTTCGAAGTAAATCCACAATGTAGGACCACCATTGGAAGCAGTTGGTGTTGTCAAGAATAAATTGGCATGGAATTTCCATTTTAATAGAAATAGAAGCTATAGATACTTAAACTAAGTGTTCCAATGGAAAGATCTCAAAAAATTATGCCGATTAAAAAAAAAACAGCCCTTAAAATGGATTATGGATGAAGAAGTTATGGCTTTTTGAAGAAAAGTTGTTGAAGATGTCGACAAAGTGCGTGAATGTGTGGAAATGAATGATAATGTTATATTAAAAAAAAAAAAATCTCCCCCCTTTCCAAACTTAATCTAATTAACTCCCTTTAAAAAAAAATTATTTTATGTGACCCAATTTTATAAATAAGTGAAAGTCACTTTTACAATGGTACTTTATGACCTACTCACTAAATTGTAATTTAAATAAAAGATAAAGAGACTTTAGAATTACAAGTGACACACTTTTCATAATGGGTGAGAACACTTTTACATAAAGTAACTTTAAAACATAAGTTACATGTGATTTTTGAAAATGTAAATCAACAAAAGAAAGACTTTAACCCAAGACCTCTATACTCATAAAGTAACTTTGGACCAAGTGAGCTAGTTTAAAAGGTTAGTAATTTTTGGAAAAGAGGAAGTTTTTTTTTTCTTTTTTTTTCCTTTTTTATAGTCACTGAAGCTTTGGGATGCATGCTTATTTGAAAGAAAACTATTTTTCCCTACACCACACAACCCAACATGGACATGCAAAAAAACCAAACCTTATGGGTGGAAGTTAGCTTTCGCCAAAAACTAAATATTTTCCTCAATGTTTCTGATTTTCCGAGATCACACTAAGGCGTAGCGGAAAAGAGCATACGCATGAGAAAAAGCCATCCTTTCTATTTCTGATTTTCCCAAATCACACAAACTCACGGGGCAAAGAGCATACGCAGAAATGAAAGGTTGTCATGAAACCAACTCAAGAAAAAGATAGAAAAGATAGATCAACGCCTTAAAATTCAGCCTCTTCGAGGGGGCAACCTCCTTTACATTACATAAATGAACAATTCTTGGATGATTCAAATGACAAAACCTCCTTTCTATATATAGGAGTCTAAGGAGTCACAATATAACCCAGCCGACCTAGCAATAATAATATAAAGCCACAAAAATAACAATAGAGGGATTCTATGGGGCACAGTAATAACAATATGGGGACAATAGGGGCACAACAATATAAATAAGGGGTACAAATATAATAGTAATGGGGTAATCACTAGTATTATAGGGACCCAACATGCCCCTCTCCTTCAAAAAAGTGTTTTCCTTAACGCTTGAGTAGTTCTGGATGCTTCTGTATAAAATTCTCATCCTCCCATGTGGAGTCTTCAGCATATAAGTTCTTCCACTTGATAAGATACTCTGAAATTGATCGATTTCGCAGCTGTCGAGTTCTTGTTTCTGTGACTGCTTTTGGTTCCAATATAATTTTTCCTTCCTCGTCAAGTTCTGGCAATATTGTTTTAACTGGGAGATTATCGCCTATAACCTTCTTTAAACATGAAACATGGAAAACTGGGTGCAATCGAGAAGCTGCATGAAGCTCCAATTTGTATGCCATAGTACCAATATTTTGCAACACCTTGTACAGACCATAATACTTTGGTGATAATTTATTATCCTTCTTAGCTTGCTTGAGGGACATTCTCTTATATGGTTGTAGCTGTAGGAATACCCAATCACCTACATCAAAACTTCTTTCACTGCGATGTTGATCTACCTGTTGTTTCATTCTATTTTGTGCCAACACGAGGTTATCCTTTAAGAGTTGAAGGTCTTGTTGTTGATGTTCGATGTGATGTTTCGCTGCTTGAACCTTAGAATTTTCTCTTAAATATGATGTGATGGATGGTGGCTGATACCCATAAAGTGCCATAAATGGGGTCATTTTTGTTGTTGTATCGAAGGAAGTGTTATACCACCATTCAGCCAGAGGCAACCATTTGACCCATTGTGTATGTTTATCATATACAAACCAACTAAGATATCCTTCCAAACATTTTTTTACTATCTCTGTTTGCCCATGAGATTGAGGATGATAAGATGAGCTATGACCTAACTGAGTACCAAGACAAGAAAATAATTATGTCCAAAAATTTCTAGTGAAAATGGGATCTTTGTCACTTACAATAATCTTTGGGTTTCCATGTAGCTTTTGAATTGTTTCCATAAATGCAGTAGAAACTGTACTGGCTTTAAATGGATGTGATAATGCACAAAAGTGTGCATACTTGGTAAGTCTGTCAACTACCACCATGATAACACTCTTTCCCTCAGACTTGGGTAAACCTGTGATAAAATCCATTGAAACCTCCTCCCCACGTTGGCTTGGAATGGATAAAGGTTGTAATAGACCCGGTGTCTTAATTATTTCAACTTTATTTTGTTGGGAAACCAAACATTCCACCACAAACTTTTGAATATATGATTTAATGCCATCCCAAAAAAATTCCTTCTTAACCCTATGGTAAGTTTTTAAAAATCCTGAGTGCCCTCCTAAGGGAGAAGTGTGCAATTCCATAAGAATCTTTTGTTTTAGCTGGAAATTCTTACAGAGGTATAAGCGATCTTTGTACCATAACGAATCATTTTTCCAACTAAATGTATCAGACGTATTGGAATCTTGTTGTAACTTTTGAATAAATGCCCACACTTCTTCATCATTCTTCCATTCCTCCCTTGCTTCGTTTATCCAATCTGGTTGGATAATAGAAATGGCGCACAACAATGCTTCCACATCCTCATCCTTTCTTGAGAGTGCATCTGCCACCACATTTTGCTTCCCTTTTTTGTAGATGATTTCAAAGTCATAACCCAACATCTTTGTGACCCACTTTTGTTGCTCTTCAGAGGATAATCTTTGTTCTAAAAAGTATTTAAGGCTATCATGATCCGTTTTTACCTTGAAGTGTCTTCCCATTAGGTAAGGTCGCCATTTCTTAAGTGCATGGAGTATTGCCAACATTTCCTTCTCATAAATAGCTTTGTGTAAAAACTTTCCCTTGATTGGACGACTTTCAAAAGCAATGGGTCTTTCATATTGCATTAAAACAACACCAATTCCATTTCCTGAAGCATCACATTCCACAATAAAGGTTTTTGTGAAGTCCGGTGTAGCTAAGACAGGTGCTTGGCACATTGCCTCTTTAAGATGTTTGAAGGCCTTTGTTGCTTCTGGAGTCCATGAAAATGCATCTTTCTTCAATAATTTGTTAGAGGTGCTGCTATTCTCCCATAATTCTTAACAAACTTGCGATAATACCCTGTCAACCTGATAAATCCTCGCAGATGCTTTATGGATGTGGGGATTTTCCATTCCTTAATGGCTTTAATTTTGCTAGGGTCTACCTTAACTCCTTCATGAGATACAATATGACCCAAATATTCCACCTCTTGTGCTCCAAAGAAACATTTGGATCTTTTTGCATATAATTGTTTCTCCTCCAATAGTTGTAGCACCCTGTCAACATGTTCAACATGATCCTTCCAAGACTTTCTGTAGATTAGTATATCATCAAAAAATACTAACACAAATTTTCTAAGGAATGGTTTGAAAATTGAATTCATCAAACCTTGAAATGTTGAAGGTGCATTGGTAAGGCCAAAAGGCATGACCAAAAATTCATAATGACCCTCATGAGTTCTAAATGTTGTTTTCAGAATGTCTTCAATCTTCATTCTGATTTGATGATATCCTAAACGAAGATCCAACTTGGTGAAGTAAATTGATCCATGCAATTCATCCAGTAATTCATCAATGACAGGAATGGGAAACTTATCTTTAATAGTGAGCTTGTTGAGCTCCCTATAATCCGGACACATGCGCCATGATCCATCCTTCTTGTGCACCAATACTACTGGAGCAGAGAAAGAACTTTGACTCGGTTGAATTATACCAGCCTCTAGCATTTCTGCAACCATACGTTCAATTTCACTCTTTTGGGCATAGGGATATCTGTACGGCCTGATGTTTGGAGGAACACTTCCTGGAATCAGATGAATAGCATGATCATGATCACGAATAGGTGGGAGACCTTTGGGAGTCTCAAATACCTTGGAATGATTGTCCAAGACTTTTTGGAGATCTGGAGAAATAGATGATTCCAATGTGGAAACATCTAGCGAATATAATTGTGCAATTACACCTTTTCGTTCCTTTTTTAGAAGCTTTGTCATACCATTAGAGCTTATTATCTTTCTTGGTTTCCCTGCAATACCCCTTAATTCAACTTCCTTTCCTTCCATAGAAAATTTCATGAAAAGTTCTTGAAAATTAAAAGCTATTGTACCCAAGGATTGTAGCCATTGGACTCCTAATACAACATCAGCACCTCCCATTGGAATGGAAAGCATTGGGCTAGTCAATACATATTCTCCCATGGATAGCTTGATATTATGGCACTTTCCAGAGCAATTTATTGTTCCTCCATTTGCAACCATCACTTGACACTCTGGTGCTAGATATAAGAAGCAATTCAATTCTTTTGCTACCTTACAATGAATAAAATTGTGGGTACTTCCTGAATCAATCAACACTATTACCTTTTTCTTCTTGATTTGTCCTTCTATCTTGATGGTTTGAGGAGTGGTAATTCCCGCCAATGCATTACAAGGTATGGTCGGATTCATTTGTTCTTCATCTAGGCTTTGCTCCTGGAGTATATCCTCTTCTTTTGACCTTTCTTGCTCATTTTATTCTTCATCTTCACAATCTATGTAGAATAATTTCTTCTCAGCACACTTATGACCCTTAGTGTATTTGTTATCACAACTGTAACAAAGCCATTTTGATCCTTTTTCTTCTAATTGTTTTGGTGTCAACCTTATAGGTTTTGGAAGACTAGCGGCAACAAAACTTTCGTCTTTATAGTTGTGAGTGGTATGCTTCCTAGTTGCCATAATTTTGCTTCCCATTTTTCTTGCTAACCTGAATGCCTTCTCTAATGAATCAGGTTCCCAAAGGCGAACATCATGTTGGATATTATCCTTTAAAGACCCTATGAACACATCAATCCTATGCTCCTCTGGAATATTTTTTACCCTTATGTTCAATTTTTGGAACTCCTCAATGTGCTCCATTATTGAACCCTTTTGTTTGAGACTTATCAATTGGCTAAAAAAAGTGTTGCTTTTTGTATCCTCATAATGTGCTATCAATTCTTCCGTAAAATTGCCCAAGTGATAAATTGTTTACAAGAGCAAAGCATTGATACCATACAAACTGATTTGGTTCCAAATATAAAGTTGCAATACGTACCTTTTGTGTGTTTTGCACATTATTGAGATCGAAAAATTGCTCCATCTGTAATATCCATGTTGCGGGATCCTTGCCATCAAAATTCCTCATATCGATTTTTGGAATATGGTGCCTCTTCGCTCCAACATTAGAGTCTATGAAATCATGATTAACATTTCCTTTATTTGCATCATGAGTTTCATTTCCTCCCCTTTCACCATTAGTAAGTGTTACCAGGAAAAGTGTCTATTTAGAACTGCTCTATCCCACAAAGGTGTGACAGCTGCCTTAGAAACAAATAGAGAAAACTACTTTTGTATTTCCTTTATGAATTAAAGATAGAGGGGGATAGAAAGAACCGACCTGTGTCTTGCGCTAATCCT
The DNA here is from genome assembly GCA_031772625.1 of Pinus tabuliformis. NCBI lineage: Eukaryota > Viridiplantae > Streptophyta > Pinopsida > Pinales > Pinaceae > Pinus > Pinus tabuliformis. Next base: position 698,751,730 of record CM062813.1, on the reverse strand, counting down.
TTGATCCAATCCCTCTCTTCTTTGACAGCTTCCAGCTACCTGCTCCCTTACTTGCCCAGCTTCACCAAGTACCTGTAAGATCACAGAAGAAGAAAACTATACAAAGACATGGATCTATATTCATAAACAGCTTAGGATCAGATTTAAGCTAACCATACAAATGTAACAAGCATCAATGATACACAAGAATGGAGGAAAAACTCAAATAGTTTTATTGATATAACAAGAAGATCCAGGAGGAGTTACAACCGATGATTCCTGACCCAGCATCAACCTCCCAGCAAAGAAGCCCCTCTTCACCTCCAACAAAGCATAAATCACCCAATACTCTGATCTCTATCTCAAAACCAACAACAATTCCTTACAATGTGCAAAATTCTAGCCTCTAGATCTCTGGGATGAGGGATCCATATATAGATGTATGCAAGGAGGATGAGTTAGCCTGTGATTTGATTAGTGTCTTCTCTCTATCAGTTCTTGCTTCCACTTGGAGACTGAAAGCCTCTTACTCATCCTTGGTCGAATTCAGTGAGGCAAGTGTCATAGGAGAAGATTCTGGAAGCTTCCATTGTCTTTCCACCTCGCGGAATGGCACTTCCATTTGTCATTTCCAGTTCAACGCACCCTCATAGTGCATTTAGGTGCGTTGCAACGCACCTAGCTAGTGTGTTTAGGTGCTATGCAACGCATCTAGCTAGTGGAGCAGCTGAAATGATCCTGTTTTGACTTATTCTGAGCAGTTTCTGGTGGAGAACTTCTAGGAGAAGCTGTAATTTGTTGACCTTGTTCCTTTAGGGGTTGGAACAACACTTTTAGGTACTTAGGAGCCCTTGGTTTATGGACATTTCATGTTTGGAGCTGCAAGGCACAAAAATTTCTATAACAGTTTCCCCCTAAAGTATGAGGTCGTTAATCGGGTGAAATGCTTTATTATGAGGATCCGAAGTTCTTTCAATGCTAGGAGGAGACGTGTAATAAGATACAATACAATACATTATCTTCATACTGTTTTTCATGATCTAGCTGAGGCGGGCATTCCCATGCTCAGCTTTATAAATTCATTTTCATGTACATAGGACAGACAATCGTCTGAGTGTAGACTGATGATTCTAATAGAGCCATCATCCTTTTGGTAGGATGATTATCTGTGCTGCAATGCTGTACATTTAATGTCTTTATTCCCCTAAATATATATCACAGCCCGGATGGATGAAACTAGATCCAGGGTCTTCAATATCGTCCGATCTTCACTCGAAGTACAAGTCGATCCATGTGAAAAATGTTCTGAAGTCGAACATGGAAAGACATCGCTTGATTACCAGTCAATGATGTAAAATGTTAACAAGCGCGAGAGAATCACCGATAATGATAATTACCCTCAAGGTACTACAGTACAATTCACGTGGTTTGAATAAAGGACTTGGCGTCGAACACCACTCAAAATCTTTTGGTCGAAGGCCATTGATGTAAACCTGTCGCCGGAAGTGAGAAACTTGCCATTAAGGCATGCAAGCTTCAAAGTACTGAATGGGGTGTTCCTAGACCAACTTCTTGGATAATGAGCTGATGTCGACAAGAAGTGATCCGTCAAAGGAGGGCCTTAATGAATCCCACATCAATGAAACGAAACGGAGCAAATGATTTTGATGGAGGTGAAAACGATCTGATGATATACGGTTCAGGGTGGTGGTCATGAAAGTATGGAGTATAATGTATGGTAGTGGGTGGGACACAGGTGACTTCTCTGGATGACTTCTCTTGAACATGTTGGCGACACTGATGTGATGGATTGGTAGCATTAACCCCAAATGTGGATGGTATGGCATGACCATGGTGATGTGACCGGTGAATGAAACAACCCAACCCGACTCTGACACGGAGTGGAAGTGTCATGTTCAAGAGCGACTTGCTACCAGTAAAGATTCTTTGAGTTTTCTTCCCAATTTTTCCCCAGTCATTGCTGACCAGTACCTCTTTATTTTTGTCAAGCTTGAGGAGGATAACATATGCTTGTTCTATAATTTTCCCTTCGGGAAAACCCATCGCTATGTTTTAACGAGCCTAGCGATAGTGAAACTCGTTCTCATCTAAAGACAAGTTTGTCGCTATTACTTTTTTTAACGAGTTTAACGACAAAGATAACTCGGTCCTTTTCATTTTGAGAGAGTCTGAAAAGGTACGTAAAGGTAACTCCAAAATTCCTTTTTTGTCATCTAATCCCTTAAGTCCGAAAAAGTATAAAACAATACAGAAGGGATGAATTTTTGATAGTTTTAACGAGCCGAACAAAACAAGCGCTCGATCTTTTTGTGCAATAATCCCTCGGGTCCAAAAAGATTAAAATCTAGATGAGGAATAGCACTTCCTGTCCCTTTAACGAGCTGGAGAGGCCAATGGCTCGGCAATCTTTTCATATTTTACGAGTCAGTTGAAAAGAGCTTAAAGGAGACTCGTCTTTTGAGGAACGAGTGATAAAATGGGTAGCAGCTGATTCCAGGTAAGGTTTGGAATTCTCTAATCACGGCAGTGTCACAAGGATGACTAGTGAAATCACTCTTCGCAGTTGTTCCTCAAAATGGGTAAACAATCAAATGGAGGTGAATGATCGGCCAATGAAAAAGTGGAGGTGACGGTGCAAACACGACCAAGGCTTTAATGGCTGAAGTACTACATTCACGGTGGTTATTTACCGAGGAATAGTTCAATTTTTAACGAGCTTAAACGCAGGTGGAAACATTTGCTCGGTCCGGGTTTATTTTTTAACGAGCTTGAACCTCGCGGTAAACACTACTCGGTTAGATGGTCTTGTTTTGATTTTACCATAAATAGCTTTGTCCTTTCAAAGATCGTGCTGTATTTTCAACTGCTTCATCAAACTAGTCAGAAATGAACAGTATTTGCTTGAAAATGAGTTTAAAATGCTAATATTTTACTTTGAACTACGTAAAAGTAATGAAAAAGTGTTTTTTACCTCTCATTTTACCATTTCATTTGAACTTGGTTTTTTGGAGCTTTGGAGGTGCTTTTCACCCTCGATTTTCATCCGTTGATTTCGGGAGATTTTGTGGACGATTCTCGGCGCCGTCTGGACCATGTAGGAGCTAAACCTGAGCTCTTTCATTTCATGGTTTCCATTTTGCATTTTGAGCTTGATTCCTATCTTTTCTGAGCCCCTGGGGTTTAAGGAACTCGTTCTGCCATCAACGCACCCTCAGTGTATCGAAACCTGTACTGAATGTTGGCCTGTATAAAGGATATCTGACATTCAACACACCTAGAACACTGCTGTAGGTGCGTTGGGCGCAAAAAGGGAATTTGATGTACAATTTTTTATGGAATTTTTGCCTGTCTCTCACCAAAATCAGGACCTAACTCCTCTCTTGTTTGTTTTTCAGAGGTCTTTGGAGTAAGATGACCATTACATGGCGATAACGTGAGCATGAAGAAGAGGACCTGCTTTCCCTACATGATCCAGTTACAATGAACACGCTGCGGAATTGTGGCTTGCTGAAGTTCTTCCGCATTTCTAGCATGAGACAGCAGATCAACTTACTACAGTATTTTCTCGATGCTTGGGATCCTACCAATTAGGTTTTCCAGATCAGGGGCAAATCTATCCCCTTGACTACAGTAGACATCTATTTCTTGACCGGCTTGTCGAGGCGGGGTGCCCCCATCTCTTTGTCAGGTTCGGCTCGAGGAGGTGATTCTGTGAGAGATTATGTCCGTTGGTACTGCAGAGAAGGATCTCAGCCGAGTAAAGATGGCAAGATCATTATCCGTGATGTCGCTGACAGGTCCCTTAGGACTATTCTGTTTACTTTTGGTAGGATGGCCGGTAGTGCGTCTCTTCATGTAGCCAATCGATCTTATATGCAGCATGCCTTGGAATGCCTCCAACTGAAGGTGTTCAACTGGTGCGACGCAGTACTTCTTGTGATGAAAGAACAACTGACCAAGATAAAGAACGGGAGGTTGAAGAACTTTGGGTATGGTTCTATTTTGACCGCCTTTGCCTTGGAGAAGATACCACTGATGCAGCCGCAGTACATTGCACTCGATTTACCTTCTCTTACTGAACCACGTATGCAGAGATGGGTTGACCATATGTCTAGGCATGCTAGCCAGTCTCATATTTCATTTTCTGATACCTTCTTCAGGTGGTTTGATCATCAGGAGATGGTTTATTCTGAGTATCCATACACTGGCATGGACTTCCGGGGTGATCTAGATTTAGTACTGCCAGATGGCGAGCAGTGGGGCGCTATTGGTAAAATATTTGACCATATTGATGTTTATCGTTTTTGTTTATAGTGTCCTTGTGCTTTATTCTATCAAGACTTTAATCAAACTCATGTGTACATGCAGATGTTGGTCCCGTTCGTCCTATAGTTCACCTGAGAGTACCAGCTACTGCCCCAGCAGGAGAGGCCGTCGGAAGAGTTGTTCTTCGTGACCTCGATGTGGCCGAGACTCTCACAGCTTTGCAGGAGCAGGTTGAGGATCTTACTCTCGGTATCCCAGATGTGAGGACCGACGAGCTACCTTTGCGGTTACAGTGGCATACTATTGGTGTGCCCAGACAATGGACTCGTCTCCTACGCATGATCGCACAGGCTGTGACTTGCTATCACGAGCATCATTAGACTAGGGTGCCCCCTAGCATTTTGAGTTTTTGGGTCATTTGACCGATTTTGTCTTGGTTACAGAACATTATGTGTAAACCATAAACAGTTATATATATTTTTGATTTTCGGAGTTTTATTTTGGTTGAGTTACATGATCCACATGCAAAACATTGATGATATGTTTCTTTTTATAAATATTGCAAATGTCTATCTAACACATAGTTTGCTAATGAGTCAGTTAATATGTTTAATTTTCTGGAAATATGTTGATATTGAATAAGATAAAATTGTCTTTCCAAAATCTTAACCCTTAGGAACATGCGATAAATAGCTGGGTTTCAGACGGAATATATACCATTGAGTTGTAGTATTACGAGTTGTGAGTCTAGCCTGACAATTAGTCGGCGTATACCATGAGTGATGGCATCAGAGAGAAGCTCTATCAACGCGCTATACTCAGCAATGTTATTCGTTGATTAACCAATACATACACCTCTGAAACTTACTAACTCGACGCTTGGATCAAAAATGGCCCAGGCTGCGGAGGACAGGTTCCACGAACTACGACTCGCTCCATCGGCATATCCAACACATGGTTCCAATAGGTTTGACATCTGCAATAAATGTAAAAAGTGGATTACTTGACCAAAACAAACACTTTAGCGAAAACAAAAACATAACAAAAGCATGCTGGTTACCATTACGCATAGTAACGCTTGAGGTACAACCCATTACGGGGTTGTGCTAGTGGAATTCCGTCATAATCCATTAACTCGTAGGCTCCTTTTGCTAACACTCATTTAACAATATAGGGGCCCATCCATAAAGACTTAAATTTACCTGCTCCCAATTTATCGAATTCTTGGTCGTAAAGCAAGACCAAGTCACCTTCAGAGAAGACACGGGGTTTGACATTTTTTTCGAACTGCGCCTTGACTCGTTTCTTATGGGCTTTGTTAGCCAAAGCGGCGTCACGACAGGTTTCATCCAATTGGATTAATTCCAAGAAACGAGTCTCTTCTTCTGAAGTTCCGGGGAGGAGATCAATTGCGAGTTTGAGAGACGAGATTTCACACTGGATTGGTAAGATTGCTTCCAGGCCGTATACCAGTTGGAAGGGTGTGAACCCGGTTGCATTCCTTACTGATGTTCGGTAAGCCCACAAAGATGAGTACAGGATTAGGTGCAACCTTCTTTTGTGAACTCCGATCATCCTTTGCAGCATGCGTTTCAGGACCTTGTTGATCGCTTCAACTTGTTCGTTGCCTTGCGGATAATATGGAGTAGAGCTGTCATGAGACAACCCTAGTTTGGCAGCTAATTTTACCATCATCTGATTGCGAAAATGCGATCCATGATCTGTGACTATAGCCTGTGGTACGCCGAATCTGGCGACTACATGATTGAAAAAGAAGAGGGCAGTTGTTTCACCAGTATTATCTAATGTAGGCATCGCCTCGGCCCATTTGGTAAAATAGTCAACTGCGACTATGATATACCCATGCCCCCCGGTCGAGGTGGGGTTACATGTCATGAAATTGATGCCCCATTTGGCGAATGGCCCAATAGCAACTATTGGTTGTAGAGGTGCGGGTGGTCTTCTGGTTTTGCTATCAAAAATTTGACAAGCATGGCAACTTCTGACTGTGGTTATACAATCTTTGAACATTGTTGGTCAAAAGTATCCTGCTTGTAAAAAAATTTGTGTTGTAGCATATCCAGATTGATGCCCCCCACACGCGCCTGAATGGCACTCATTAAGGACTTTTTCGGCCTCCTCATGGGTGAGGCACCTTCTCATAACTGTATCGATACCACGACGGTAAAGTGTATCACCGACGATCATGTAGTCTTTTGCTTGGTATCGAATACGTTTTTTTTCAGAGTGGGAGGTGTTTGGCCTAAATTTTTGGGTTTGAAGATAAATGATTATATCTCCATACCACTCATTGCTTGTAGATATCAGAAAAAACTCTCATCCACGATCGATTCTTCGGATGTTTCATCTGGACGATGATGGGAGATCGCATAATAATTCTGCGAAAACTAGAGCTTTCTTTGACTTGGATTTTACAAATTCCATATCAAACTCTTGTAGGATTGCTATCCATTTTGAGTATTTGCCCCCCAGTAACTGTCGCGACAATATATAAGTCATGGGGTTGCAATCTGACAGAATGGTAGTTTTCCGAAAGAGGACATAGTGTCGAAATATTTGTATCGCTTGAACAGTTGCAAGCGCTAGCTTTTCAACATAAGAATATTTGCTTTCTATATCATTTAAGTTTTTACTTAAATAATATATAGGATGCTCAATTCCATCGACTTCTTGAACTAAAACCATTGCTATGGTCGTATCTGCTGCAGCCAGATACAGGTTAAAATCTCTTTGATAATCAGGGGTGTACATTAATGATGCTTTCATTAGGGAATCTTTTAAAGCATCAAAGGAAGCTTGCGCAACCTGATCCCAGACAAAGGGTACCTCCTTTTTCAGAAGACGTGTATAACCTTTAGCAAGTTTGGCGTAATTTGGAATGAACCTCCTCAGAAAGTTTGCTTTCCCTTGGAGTTTCTAAATCTGAAGCAAATTTGAAGGTGGAGGCAAATTTATGATTGCCTGGACCTTATATGGGTCGAGACGAATCCCATCCTTGGAGACTACAAAGCCAAGTAAACGACCAGAACTGACGCAAAATACACATTTGTGCGGATTGAGTCATATCTTGTAGTGTCGGCAACGTAGAAATATCGCTCTTAAATGCTGCGGATGATCAGTCCGCTTTCGCGAATGAGCCGGAAAGTCATCGAGGTATGGTTGAACGATGTTTTTGATGTCATGGAAGGCATAATTCATTGCCCTCTGAAACGTCGCCCCTGCGTTCTTTAAACCAAAGGGTAATTTTCGATATGCGAATGTGCCCCACGGACAAATAAATGCAGTCTTTGACTGGTCCTGTGGGCGGATATTTATTTGATTATACCCGGAGAATCCATCCATGAATGAAAAGATTCCGCATCCGGTGCATTCATCAATTATCTGGTCAATGAAGGGTGTAGGGTAGTTGTCTTTTGGACAAGCTTGATTTACATCCCTGTAATCGACGCACACTCTAATTGTCCCTTGTTTTTTCATAACAGGGACAATATTCGATACCCAATCGGTTAGAGGAACCGGGTAGATGACACCAGCATGGAGAAGTTTTTCAACTTCTGCCTTAATGGCAGCGGCTTTCTTGGGGTGCACGTGCCTTAGCCGTTGTCGTACTGGTTTGACATCTGGATACGTCTTAATTTCGTGTTCAACGATACTTGAGTCAATGCCTGGCATTTCACTGTATGACCAAGCAAAGACATCTCTGAATTCGCGAAAAAGAGCGTTATATATTTCCAGTTCTGAAGGAGAACAACATTTGCCAACATAAATATTCTCTACAACATCTGTTTTGGTCGAGATATTTATGGCTATAGTCTCTTCAATGTTGGACAGTTTTGCTTGGAATCCACCGTATTTACAGTATTTGATAGAAAATCAAAGACTGAAGGATGATAAAGGTCTTTTTGAGTATCTTCTCCACAATCCGAAAGAAGAGAATGATGGTGGGAATCATTCCATGGTGCTCCTTCAATTACCATAGATTGGACAATTCCTTCGTCGGTGACAAGCACTCGCGACCAAGGATCTAAAGGAGTACCATATTCTCTAGACCTATCTATCCAAACGCTTGATGAGCGTTGATTTGGGTTTGCCTCCCATGTTAGGAACATTGATTGCTATAATATTTATGTTGGGCTTGGGGGAAAAACCACTGCATGATCCATGTTGATATCGTTTTCCGAGATCTTTATAGAAGATATCATGTTGCAGGTTCCTATTGTTGCTACTTCCGCCAGATTGATTGGAGGTGGAAGAACGAAAGTTCCCATTAGTATAGGATCTTTTAGTAGGCCTACTCCGATATTCTGAAGCGAATGGGGGCTTCCATGGATCATGGGAATGCTTCCAGTAACTTGAGAACCATTGGGGAGGAAGTTTTGTTGATCGACGATTGTAATCCCTCCTTGAAAGGGAAATGCAATCTTTCTAAAATAGGTCGACACAACAGCTGCCATGGCATAAATCCATGGTCTTCCTAGTAGAATGTTGTAATCAAGATTCCCATCGATGACCTCAACATCTATTTCTACCGTTTTCCCTCCTAGTTCAACTTTCAAGTTATTTAGGATACCATATGGGGTATATGTCCTTCCGTCGAATGCTTTTAATGTCGTCGAAGATCGCGACAAGGTTGGCGATCCTAAAGTTTTCCAGCAACTCATCGACATAATGCATGTAGATGCCCCCTCATCAATAATTGTTCGATGAACAGTTTTGTTGAGGGCTTTCACTTGAATAAGAAAAGCTAGTTGAGCTGGTAACTGAGGATCGTATCCTTTATGATTGAAGGATACAAGATTGGAATCCTTTGGGTCGATCCCACCAATGGCTGATAATAAAGCCTGCCTTTGGGATGGGCAATTTTGTAGTACTTCAAGAGTCGACATAGCGGATGGCGATTGGGCCAAATCACTATGTTATAATGCTGCGCTGCTCTAGCGCGGGGATTAAATGTTGACTTGTATACTACTCCCTTTGGCGGTTTTATCGTTAATTTAGGAATGGTGGGTGGCACAACTTCTGTCGAAGTTGTTGTCGAACTACTTGGTTGATTTTTATCCTTGTTGTTCGACAGTTGTGGATTCCCATAATCTTTGTTCCTTGTCGATATCAAAGCATCATTTTGTTGTTTTGAAACCGACAACATTAGCACTTGGGAGGGGGAAGCATTTCCACTTTCAACCAGATTTGTTCCTGGATTTGGAAACGGATCAGTTAATACTGCGGAGGGTTTTTGAATTCTTGAAGAATTTTTTAATCTCAGCTCTGTATGGACAGTCTGTGGTTCGATGATCCTCATCGCATATAAAGCATGGATTTTTTGGTTTCATATCTCTAGGAGGGTTTCAAGAAGATTTTTCAGGTGATGATTCTTCCTGTTTCTTCTTCTTCCCTTTTCCTTTCTTCTTGCTCCCTGGTCGTTTGGTTTCTTTGCCTTTATCTATCGATACGGCATTTACTTCCGAAGCAAGAAGTTCGTCTTTTGCATTTTGACCTGAAACCTTACGGGCCTTTTTGGATGTAGCCTTTGTCGATTTCGTGTCTGTCATGCCAATCACGCCATCGCCGGCATGAGAGTCATTGTTTGATTTAGGAGGAGGAGGAATTGATAATTCCAGTCTAGGGGCGTCAGGTATTTTGTCGTAGAGCGTGCCAGACTGAGTGTAAATCAAGTCCAGATATTGTGCACGAGCGATAACTTGCTCTTCTGTTACGACTCCCCCATTTGCCACATCTTCCGTGATGGAAGGTAGTAATGACTTGATAAACCATTCAGCTAATAGCTGATCGGGGACGTACGTTTTTACCATCCTATGACGACGTCGCCGCTCATGTATATGATCAGATATGTGAGTGGTCGTTGTCTGTTTGAAGTTGGTAAGAAGTTATGTTCCCGTTTCGTACCTTATTAGTAATTGAAAATGGGTTAAAAAGGTTGTGGCTAAGGTACTGAAGTTGTCGAACAAAGCTCTAGGCAATTCAATGTACCATTTTGCCGCCAGACCCGTTAACGTCCTCTAAAAGAGGCGAAGTCTTATCGAATCATCATTTAGGGTGTTTGATGAACACCATAGATGAAATGTCATCACGTGATCCAATGGATCTTCACCCAAATTTCCATTAAATTTAGGAATATCTGATGGAATTTTATGTGGAATCGCTGGCCACCAAGGGGCGTAAGCAATTGGATCGTTTGTTAACCAATTTAAATCAGGTAACTCTAAGGTTGCCACAAAGGGTAACTGTTGATTCAGGTTAGGTGAAGCATACCCAGGATAAGATGGGATTGCCTGAGCAGTTGGTCTTTGCATACCAGCATAATGCATTTGATGCTGGTATGTTTGGTAAGGTTGGTGGACATGACCATTGTAAAATGGTTGATTTTGACCGTTTTGAATGTACGGTTGTCCACTATTCACAAATATTTGTTGTTCAGAACCTTGGTATACTTGTTGGAATTGTGGTTGTTGGTATTGCACCAGCCATGGTTGTGAATCCATGTGCTGTTGCGCTATACTAACCGTTGGACCAAGGTGAGGGGTAATTGTACCCGTCTGGACCTGTGTCGCCCCACTAGTCGGCGATTGTGGTTGAGTCGCAGGGTCAAGGGGCTGTTGCATTACAGCCTGAGAAACCTGAGGTTGGCATACAATAGGCAGCGTTCGAACTTGCGACACCGTCACAATAGCTGGCGTAGTCAGGATATTCGACATAGGTACGCATTGTTGCATCGAATACACAACTCTTGGTTGTTGAGGTAGTATAGGTACCCAATCACTTGAGGTAATTCCAGTGTAACCTAAATGTTGTTGTGAACTCACGTATGGATATCCTCCCAGAGGGGGTAATGAAAGGGCATACTGCCCCCCATACGGTGGTAATCTGGAACTCAAAGGAATTGTTTTCCCTTGGGGACCGGACTGCCCAAATTGACCTCCAAATGGATCAATTTGTTGAGACTCAACATAAGAGTTTCCGGATATTATTCCGGATGAACAAACAGGAACGGACCATACTGTTGTAATAGCCCCTGAGTGGGCTCCTTCTAGCGGCTGAGAGCTAGTCGGGACAGATGGTATGCCGACGAACATCGTCGGAGTGATAGCAGGGAGTTCTACCGTCGCTGTGTCAGATGACACAGTCCTAGATGTTGACGGTTGTTCAGACATTTGTAGTCTATCCAAAAGATTACCTAGCGATTCTACAGGAGCTTCCGCTGGTGGTAGACTAACTTCTGATGAAGAAGGATATAGAGTGGTCCCGACTCCAAAGTGCGTTGGAGTACTTGTTTGAGGATCTTCTACAATTTCTTCAATTGCAATCAGACCAGGTGGAAGGGGAAGACCGTCAGGTCCGTAAAATATTTCTGGTGTCGAAGAAGGTGTGAAATCGGCAGCGACAGATGTTTGAAGAGCAAGACTCTCTGAACCGGTTGTAAATGAAACTGGTTCGGTAACACAAGTGTTTACTCTCATACTAGGATCAGTATCACTATCCCTCTGTGGATGTTGAACTTCTTCTGTAGAGGCAGGGATTCCAGAAATGTTTGGAGTAACCGGAGTCTCTGATGTCGTTGGAACACTTGTTCTAACTTTAATAGGAGATTTGGAACCGGTTAAACGAGTTCGCTTTGTCCGTACTGGTTTCGATTCCGGAGACAAAGACGGTTGACTCGTAAGCCTCCGCGAACGACGGGGTCTTAATTGACTTTCTTCCACGATTGCGGATTACTCGATCAACTAAAATAAAAAGGGGAAGTACGTTTCTGAATTAAATGAGTTTTAGACGCTTTTGACACAACTTGTTTTTTCAGTTTTTAAGAGTCGAGAAAAAACAAAAGATGACTCTAGTCTCCTTCGATTTTTAATGAGCCTGAAGTGAGGAGTGCTCACATGGACCTTTTCCGTTAAGGAGTCTGAAAAGGAACGAAAGGGACTACTCTAGAGATCTAGGTAGAGGGAGTACCAAACCAATCGCAAAACTGCAGAATACTTTTTACGGTACGGCAGTCAATCTTCCTGAATGCTGTGTTCAGTGCATTGCGATCGATAGGGCGGCAGACATGGCTTCCTATGGATAAAGGATTTAAGCCTATAGGGGTCTCCCAAAATATACTCGACGGTACATGGGAGCACAAGTCCGTACTGGCACTTATCGTCTCAAAGTGGAGGAATCACCCAACCATCAATGAGGACAACAGTTACCAGGCTTTACGACGCCGGAATACGTCTCTAGCCTAGACCTCTAAATGTTGTGCGTTAAGTTCCAAAGCGTTGTTAGATTCATTGAATTTATTTTAAGTTGATCTTTCTTATGAAGTTTGCCTTTTGGGTTCACCATGAGATGTATATGTAATTCCTAAAATGCAATCTAAAGATGATAAGCAAACTTTTATCTCTTTTCTGCAATGAAAAATCCTAGCTACTAGGGGAAAATAAAGACACAATCTTTTCACAAAGAGCAAAGAGCACACTGTAAATGCACTTTCCTAAATCAAGCCAAACAGACTGTCAATATGCAAATGCACATGTGCATGTATTTGTTTTCGACTTCCTTAATATTGATGCTAAAAAGAAATTTGATGTACAAATCTGAATTTGCTTTCAACCGACAAACACAAACAAGCTTCTTTTCGAAATCAAAAGATACAGACGATTACGACACTTTAAGATTTTGAAATAAATACTCGTTTTTGACACTAGAAAGTCACAAATTCAGACCAAAGGCAATAGTAAAAGTATAATCGACCATCAACAGTAATCAAACTTTATCCTATGATCGAAATCGACACTTGCGACAGATCTAAATCAAAGGACGACAGTACGACTATTCTACTTTTGCAATGGAAAACTGTAAACGACACAACAAACACACAAAAACATCTACAGTTATTTTGTACAAAGGAGGCGGAATAATTGTAACGAAAAGGGGTTTTTAAATAGGCATATACTGATCACAGGCTGCAAAAAATCAGAGACAAAACTGGAAAGAATGAAGCACAAGAACCTCAGTTGCACAGGGCTATTCTGATCAATGCACCTGCAACACAGAGAAACTGGATTGCAGCGCAGGTTTCCCTTTCAGGAAGTGCGCTGAAATGCAGGAACTCTTAACAGTACCTGCGTTGGGCTAGAAACGAGAATCTGTTTGGGTTCTGGGTCACGGTTTGCAGCTTAGTCTTTGGTTTTTGGCCAAGTAAAAGCAATCAGTAATGCACAATCAGGGGTAGATCTATGGAGGTTCTAAGAGCTATCACAAAGGGCAATCAGATCATTTGTGAATTAGTTGTTCAAATCATAACCAGATCTAGTGAATGGATTGAAGCAACAGATGTCTACTTTGCATTTGTTATGGCAAATGCAGTTCGAATGCTACTTATAAGTTTATGAAACAAACAACAAAAGATACACAAACAAACTAATTAGACAATCGTCCCCAGCGGAGTCACCATTTTGTTACCGGGAAAAGTGTCTATTTAGAACTGCTCTATCCCACTAAGGTGTGTCTATTTAAGAAAACTACTTTTGTATTTCCTTTATGAATTAAAGATAGAGGGGGATAGAAAGAACCAACTTGTGTCTTGCGCTAATCCTTTGATCCAATCCCTCTCTTCTTTGACAGCTTCCAGCTACCTGCTCCCTTACTTGCCCAGCTTCACCAAGTACCTGTAAGATCACAAAAGAAGAAAACTATACAAAGACATGGATCTATATTCATAAACAGCTTAGGATCATATTTAAGCTAACCATACAAATGTAACAAGCATCAATAATACACAAGAATGGAGGAAAAACTCAAATAGTTTTATTGATATAACAAGAAGATCCAGGAGGAGTTACAACCGATGATTCCTGACCCAGCATCAACCTCCCAGCAAAGAAGCCCCTCTTCACCTCCAACAAAGCATAAATCACCCAATACTCTGATCTCTATCTCAAAACCAACAGCAATTCCTTACAATGTGCAAAATTCCAGCCTCTGGATCTCTGGGATGAGGGATCCATATATAGATGTATGCAAGGAGGATGAGTCAACCTGTGATCTGATTAGTGTCTTCTCTCTGTCAGTTCTTGCTTCCACTTGGAGACTGAAAGCCTCTTACTCATCCTTGGTCGAATTCAGTGAGGCAAGTGTCATAGGAGAAGATTCTGGAAGCTTCCATTGTCTTTCCACCTCGCGGAATGGCACTGCTATTTGTCATTTCCCGTTCAACGCACCCTCATAGTGCATTTAGGTGCATTGCAACGCACCTAGCTAGTGTTTTTAGGTGCTATGCAACGCAGCTAGCTAGTGGAGCAGCTGAAATGATCCTGTTTTGACTTATTCTGAGCAGTTTCTGGTGGAGAACTTCTGGGAGAAGTTGTAATTTGTTGACCTTGTTCCTTTAGGGGTTGGAACAACACTTTTAGGGACTTAAGAGCCCTTGGTTTATGGACATTTCATGTTTGGAGCTGCAAGGCACAAAAATGTCTATAACAGTAAGTATTTCTTGTAGAAAATTTGTCATATCTGCCTTCAAATCTATCTTCAAATCGTCAATCTTGGCTTCCACGCCCTTTATCTTAGATTCCACTCCATTTATCTTAGCTTCTGTTAGCTTTTGTGAGAGTGAAATTTGTTGCACTTGGTCTTGTAATTTTGATATATCATGTAGCATTTCTTCCTCTTCTTCATGAGTCATGCTAGAGCTTTCAGATTGCTTACTAGGTGTTTGCATTTTCTTTCCTCGGGGCATTAGTTACCGATACTAATTCTCTACTATGCCCTTTGAATTCCTTCAAAATAATTTTTCAAACCAAGCTTAAGCAAAAATTTAAAAAGTCTACACACCTTTTTTTCACTTTGTAGGAGCTCGATATTGCCTCTAATGTATCTTTGTAATTTTGGATCATCCAATTCTAAAATTGCGATCTATGGTAGTCCTCTGTGTCCTCTTTCCAATGCCACCAGTCTGACCCCAATTGGATTCTCCAATGAAGAGTTATGCCAAATCTCCCACAGTTACCTGATTATAGACTAATTCAGTAGAGCGAATTTGTACGACGTGCCACGTGTCCCTGTTTTGACCTTTGGCTCTGAAAAATATATACAAGAAACTACATTCCATCCTCTTTCTGTACCTTCTTACAAAATTTCAATCTGATGCTCAGAGAGAAAGTTATGATGATTTTCCCCAGGTCACCTGTTTGGAATGTAATTCAGGAGTCTGCAAAAATACAAACTTCCTCAGATCATATCTCCGTAAATATAGCGCGAAAAACTCTGAAATTCGGACCCGAGCTTCAGCGTGATGTCTTCTCAAATAGGTTTTTTTTTAGCTTCTGAAACGTCACACAAAAAAAAAAAAAAAAATTATAGCGAAAATTCCACGATGACCTGTTTGGAGCAGCGAAACCCTAGAATCCAAAGCTCTGATACCAAATGTTATGAAACCAACTCAAGAAAAAGATAGAAAATATAGATTAACGCCTTAAAATTTAGCCTCTTCGAGGGGGAAACGTCCTTTACATTACATAAATGAACAATTCTTGGATGATTCAAATGACAAAACCTCCTTTCTATATATAGGAGTCTAAGGAGTCACAATATAACTCAGTCGACCTAACAATAATAATATAAAGCCACAAAAATAACAATAGAGGGATTCTATGGGGCACAGTAATAACAATATGGGGACAATAGGGGCACAAAAATATTAATAAGGGGTACAACTATAATAGTAATGGGGTAATCACTAGTATTATAGGGACCCAACAAAGGTATAGATCTGGTAATAAAAAAATAGAGAGCTAAATAAACCTAGTTGGCTTGACCATATTGCCCAAGGTTAAGGAAGACTTATTCCAAAAGGTTAGTTTTCCTGGTTAAGGGTTTTCAAGATGAATATTACCTTTATGTGTTTGTTTATGTTTTTTGTGCCTATCCTTGAGTTCCTCTTTCTCTTCAAATTTTGAAATTCCTACCCCACCTAACAACCTACCCCTCTTCTCCCCAAAGAATATCTCAAACACCTTAGGAGACTCCTGCTTTTGTCATCCTTATTTGGATGTTGAGGGGACTATAAGAATTTAATACATATAGCATCCATTGGTAATGGAAGTTTCTATCTATGATTTGCAAATTGTCCTAAAGATTCCACTAAATAGTTCGTCACAATAGATTTGATAATCCAAAATTCTATGCTATGAAGGTGGTTAACAAAGTGTTGTCATTGATGTCAAAGAAGTGTTGTAATTGATGTCAAATAAGTGTTGTAATTGATGTCAAAGTTGTCATTGTTGTCATTAATGTCTGAATTGAGTCATTACTATCTATCTGTGTAAAGTTAAGGGGGAGATTGGTGAGTCAAGGATATAGGTTATAGCTTTAAATATTTGAAATTATTCCTTAATGCCTCAACTCAAAAGTGAAAACTAAGTGTTTCAACGTGTAGTCTTCTAAGAGACCTTTCCAATGGTATATAAAACATAGTGAACCTCCTAAGGGTTGATGAGAAACCAAGTTATGAAATTTAGTTAGGTTTAGTAGTGAAGAAATTTAGGATATATAGACTTATTCATGAATCTAGATTCATTTGGGGATGCAGGAAATCCAGACTCATCTAGAGAGCAGGTAATCTAAGACTTGCAAGAATCTGATGATATCAGGAATTTTGGAAATATCCAAATCCATCCAGATGTTTTAAGAAATTTAGGTCTTTGAAGAAATTTGAATGTTTGGAGAAATATGGATCCATTTAGATGTTTAGAGAAATGTGGATCCATCTAGATGTTTGTCAAAATACGTGTCGCTTGAAGGTAAATCCAAGCATTCACCTATCTGGCTTTATAAAAAAATTTAACAAAGGAAAACACTAAAATCACTCGGATATCAGAATTTGTTCCATACCAAAACATGTAGAATTGGTGACACATGGAGGAATTCAATTGGATGATGAAAATGATGTGTAAGTATGAGCTAGAGATGGTGTGGCAGAGTGATGTGGCGTACATGTGGCAATGATGTGGCCAATGTGATGACATAGCACCTCGGTAGCATGATAAGTGGCAAGTGATTTTGGACTTTTTGGGTGGCCAAGTGGCTATTTCTAGGTGAAATGTGGCACCACTCAAGGGATGCCATGTGGCAGGATGATGCCATCCAATGACATGGCACATTCTCTGGATTTCTGTTAAGCGGTCAATTTGTATAAATATCTATGGCTCGGAAATAGGGACAAAATAGCCTTATGAGCCATTCGAAGTATCCAGAATTTGGATCCAAAGAAAATAGCTTGCTTACAAAATGACTCAGATACCAGATTCCTTGAAGAAGCATCTAGAGTATTTACAATTCAACCTCAAAGAAATGTCACTCACCTTCAAAATGACTTGGATACTGGATTGAACTAGATAAGTGCCTTTTTGGTCTATATCCATTGGTTCTTCTATAAAGTTATATGGTGCAAAGAGCTGAAGGTCAAGGTTCTCTGTATCCTCCAATGGATAGCACACACAATTCATATCTCAATCATATTTTCCAAGAAATGAATTTTAAGAAAGTGACACAATCAAATTTGGTGTTACAAACACTAAAATATAGAGTAGTGGTAGTTAAAGAGAAAACTCAAAATCATAGTTGTGAACTAAATTGAAGTTAAGGTAGCATGAAGACAATGTGAATATGATGTCAATTCAAAGACCATGAAATTTAAAACAGTGTAAATTTGAAACCAACAAACCAACGAATTTCAAACAACATGAACTTGAAGTGATTTAATTCCTGATAACTGTGAATGTGAAAAGACACAATTGATGAGAAGAGACTGATATAAAATAGTGCTTCAAGTTGTAATTAATAATTTTTCTCTTGTTCTGACCAAATTAACAACATTAGAGAAAGAGAGAAACAATGGATATGAAAAGATAGTGAGAGATATCTCAAATGTAAAAAACTTGAAGTAGATAAGGAATGAAAGGACAAAACAAAGGTTGTAGGTGGAGATTGAGTGAAAACAAAAGTTATTGTGTATAAGAAAATTGCAAAGGATTAGAAGTAAAAGGAGTGTTGTAGAAAGAAGATCATAAGAGTTTAACATAACAAATATTATATCTTTTATCAGGGGATTGGCGTTTCCTTCAGCAAGGTGCATGAAAAATATCAATAGGTTGGTGCCTATAAATAGTGGGAGTTGTTGCTTCCAGCAAGTGGGCACTTGAAAATAAAAAGATATTGGAGCTTCTGATAGGTTGGTGCCAACATAATATGATGTAGAAAGAAGTTGGTGGTTGCATTTACATCAAAATTAAAAAGAAGATTGGTGGTTTTCTCCCTTTATGGGTTTCCACTTTAAAATCAATGTTTCATAAGTGTATGATGTTTATGTTGTTGTTGTGTGATTTATGTATTGTTTACATGATTATTTCCTGAATATTTGAATTTGTATATTAATTAATAAAATTGGTCATAATATTGATTCACCCTCTCTCCCCCAGTATTATCTTGTTTTCTAATAGAAGTTTAAATTTCCATAATTGTGTTAGTGCAAATAGCTTTTCTGCTTCCTCTGCTAATAATGTTCATTTTGTATTTGAAAACACTTTCTCAATTAATAACACTCTCAATGTTGGTTAACTGCATAATTTTTCAGTTTTGTATATAATCACCAACTATTACTATTGCAAGCGCGAAATGAACTCTTAGTATTGCAAGTGTGAAATTTGTTATACAAAAAAATTCTTAATAAATATCAATTGAAGATACCAAAGCCAATGTTTATGGAAACTATTGCAAATAAATCTCAAAATTCCAAAAACATCTCGTCCATTTGTTACACATCTTGCTTATGCATTACTATGAATTATTTGTCATAATGACAATTATCTTACAAGTTGTCGATAATAATTCTCACTATAAAAGATGTACTCAATTATCCCTGTTACGAAGCAATTTGGTCGCATGGCTGGTCCCCACTAATTTTTCACTATCGACTTTGATTTACGAATAGTCTGACACCGGGATTTGAAAAAGTTCAAAGACACATGCAACTTTGGTCAATCATCGCAAATTGCTTCGCTCTCTTATTTATTAACCATATATCAATTTTTCTCGTAAACATGTAATATGTTCCCTAAATAAAGTATAGTTAAAAAATTAATCCCATTTAAAAATTGCATGAACGTACAGAAAATGTATCACGAGAGATGGAGATATGTGAAGAAAATGTGTGAAGCGGCAAGTATGTACTGGGAAAGGAACATGTAAAAAAGATAACAACACTTCCACACATTCACAACACTTGGGCGTCTTTCATATCTTTTGTGGTTGTGCAATCAATAATTAGCTTAAGTTATGATAATACAATTAATAAATCTGAACTATCAAATATTGAAAAAATAAAACATTAAAAAAAACAAATACTTAAAGATTTAAGAATACTCATACCTTGAAAGTATATACGATTCCTGCAATCTATGGTTGTTATTACCTTGGAACAGTTAAATTAATTACTTATCCATTTTGGACTTCACATGAGAACAAACAAACAAATGTATCGTTACAACTTATACAAAATAACTGTTATTTACAAACAATTTGTTGTATCACATTTATAATTTCTAGTGAACTTTACTACTTCAAAACAAAAAATGCATAGCTTATGCAAGGTTAGAATCACAAAAAGTGTAGTGAAGCATGAACTGCATCATGATCACTCCAGTATGAATGTGAAATATGAACATGACATTGTTGAAGAGGAAAATTTTTCCAAATGTGATCAATAATTGTCTTATTCCTGGAAATAAAATTTCTCATTACTTCTTGTAATTGTTCACACCACATGTACTCCAATAATTGTTTACTTTGTTTGCTATTTGAATTGATGTCGATATTGAAATATACAATAAGTATAAAAATGTGATCACTAGGTGTGAATTGTGCCCTTGCTATTGCTATCACTTCAATGATTGCTAACACAGATACACATGGCGCAACATATAGATTTATTATGGATATTCAACATTGGAAATATATTTCTGACAAACAAGTTCGATTATGCTATTGCAAATGTTTTTCGTTGATATGCCTTCTATGTTTATTGTATGCAAGTAAGTACTCCATGAAGACATTTTGATATGTTGAAATTGAATTTGCGAAATTCAATATTTGATGGGGTAAATTTTAGATGTGTTTCCTAGATACAAAGAATCATAACATTCATTAGGTCTTCATTGCTATTATCACCCAAAAAATTTCCACCTTGCCATTTCTTACTAGGGGGATCAAAATACACCATGTAGGATGGGTTTTTACACATTAAAACCTACTTTCACCTTAGCAAAAAATTAGTGAACCAATTTCCTAAATTATTTCTCATTAAAATCCAAAAGCCACATGAGAATAATTAAATAGATCATTATTTATTTAATACTGTCTCAAAATAATTATTAAATGATTATTTAATGATTATTTCTAACCTTTTTTGACTTAACCACTAAAGAATAATTTAAAAATCATTATTTATTTATTATTCCCTAATTTCACTCATGAAAAAATTATTAAATCATTATATATAATTCAAATTTGGCTTAATCACCATAAAGTAATTAATAAATCATTTTTTATTTGTTAATTACTTTAAACATTTTCTAAATAAAGATATTTGACTATTTCAAATATCTTTTCCCTCTCAAAAAATATAATAAAATATTCACAACAACTAGATTTTGATTCTATAATATTATATTATTTTTTAAATCTCAATATATCCCAATATTTTGTTATAAATAGAAAGGTTTTTCCGTCATTCTTCACTATGACCATTTTCATCGTCCCTATTACTATTTTGTAATGTTTGAGCTCCCATATTGAGTTCAAGTTTCCATAACCACATTTTGCTCACTGCACACATTGAGAGAGAGATGAATCCCGCTGAAGCACAAGGTCAAAAAGGACCCATCCCACAAAGGGGGATTTATAGACCCAAGTCTACAAACTATCCTCATCACATGTAAGTTTTTTAATTTGAGAATAATAATAAAATCATTCCTTTTTCCATTGGGTCTTTATCATTTTATATGTCGCTATTTGTTATTTTATTTGCATGATATATCTTTCTGCAAGGTTTCTAATCTTTATTTTGCACATCTAAAGGACAAACTGCAACTATCATTTTGTTGTTAGGGTTATAAGTCACCTCTAACTTAAGTAAAGGATTTTGGTAGACTTCTTTGAAAACTTTACACTAACAAACAACGACTCCACCAGTGTAGCAATTCAGAACCTTCGTGACTGTTGTTTCAATAATTTTCAATATTTTTCATATTTCTTCTTTCTCTCAATTCTCATTCTTATTTCTGTTTTTAGATTCCTACTATTTGCTAGAAAATTCTTTCCTCTGTTTGGTTTTTGTGTCTTTTTTGCAGGTCACATGTACCATTCGTGCAAGAGATGACACAGTCTACAATAGATCTGTTGAGCGAAACCTTTGGGAACATAGCACAGTTTTGGCCCCAAACCTATGTTCATGAACATACTTTTGGACAATTTCCTGCATCCAGGTGCACTTAACAAGTAAGAACCTGCGCACTGCATTTTTCCAAAAAAAATTATTATATATACATCAAGGAGATTTAACCCTTTGACCTCCTGATAAGCGAGGTACTTAGCAACAGGAACTCAACCAACTGAGTTGTATATATATATATATATATATATATGCACCAAGGGATAGCTCAGTTGGTCGAGTTCCTGTTGCTAAGTACCTCGCTTATCAGGAGGTCACAGGGTCAAATCTCCTTGACACCCTTGGGGTTAGGCCTTGCTAGTTTGACCGACAGGTAGATCCCTTCGAGTTGATCTACCTGAATTTTCCCATGGATGTATCAGTCACTCAATGTCCGTGAACCACCCTTAATATATATATATATATATATATATATTTATTTATTTATTTATTTATTTATTTATTTATTTATTTTCCAAGAGTGTTTCTTGGGTGTTGGGAAGGTCTTCTATTCTTTTCTCATTCACCTCTAGGCCTATATCCACTTAGTATGTTTTCTCATTTTGAGGAAGGAAAAATCCCCTTAGGGTTTAGAGTACACCTCTACCATTTAGGAGAAAATTTGTTGAGTTGAGGAGTCTAGTTTTGCATAACTTTCAACAACTGTTTTCCAACATTTTTTCCATCATTTTCCAGTCCTTTTTTGGCCATTTTTACAACACTTTATTCTCCTTTAATACTCGTGTTGTGTTTCTTCTCTAGGATTCCCTTAAGCACCCTTCTTTTTGAATTTATGCAATTTTTTAGTACTTTTCTTTCTATTTTTTGTTGGTTTTCTGCATCATTTCAACAATTTTTTTCCTTAATATCCCTGCCCCTTTAGACATTATATATTTTGGTCATTTTGTGTCTTTTAGTTTCTTGTTTTTCCATCATTTTTCTTGCTTCTTCATAGCCTTTTTGGGTGGTAATTGTGTGCTTGAGCTTGTTGTTTATTTTATTGTTCATTTTCAGTGTTATTTACAGTTTATGCAGTTTATTTTCAGCAACATTGACATCATAAAACATGCTCAATTAACTCATCCACTAACACATTTTCCACACGCTCACACCCTAAGCAAACATGATCTTGGTTACAACTGACAGCCCAAGACTTGAAATGCTCCAAATTAATAATAACTTAAGTCACATAGATTAAACCCACTTGGGAGGTAGGGAAAAACAATTTTTGCATTTAGGTTTAGGATCGGTGCGATAGGATTCCAAAAACACCCATAGATCACTTACACTAAGACATAGAAAGTTGACATTATAGGGAGCTTAAAATCCTTCACAATCCCATGGTCCAAAACCAATGCACATCAAAGACCTGTTTGAGAGGGGGTCAGGCTTAACTCTCAATGTGTGTGAATCTCCACGAGGCTAGCTTGACTCATTGGTCCAGGTTTTTACATTGTTGACTGACTACCAAGAAGCCCAAGATTCAACCATCCCCGTGGGACGAAGGTAACCTTAGTGGCCAATCTTAGGAAAACACCCTATAGGCAATGTATGTGGGTAAATCAATCACTCCTCTACCATACCTTCCCCTAGACAACTCTACTTATAGATATCAAAAAACGTCAAGTAAGAAGTCTTTTGGAAGGCCTTCTGAAACAGTAGAACTAGGACTTGTTTTAGGATTTATACCACCTTTAGGCTAGAGGTCATTTTCATTTTTATAGGATGTGTTTTCTTGGATTAGAGTAGCATATCATTATAGTAAGTTTACATTTGGCACCATTTCACTAGGTGTTTTCTTTCTCTTTGTTACTCTCTTCTTTCATCTTTAATATTTAGCCTTTAATGTCATTTTTTCCTAACACCATTATGCCCCTAAGGATTCTGGTGGAGACTTCGTGGCCTTCGCCACCAGTTTCCTTTAGGACATCTTATCACTCCTGCTCCTCAACTTAGGAATCCATCCTCCTATTCCTCCATTGAGTCTGTATATAGATCTAGTTCTTCTGATTCTTCTAACTCTTCCTCTGATTCCGCATCCTCCCAATCCCACACTGCTACCATGTCAGTAGCTAATGTGGGTGGTGGAAACCCAAGTCGTAACACTGGTCCCAACCAGGTTAAATCTCAAGGAGGTAATATCAAAACCTATTCAGGCATGGATGCTTACCAACCTCTTCTTCCATACATGGTTGGTTTGAGTCTCCTCGACTTAATCCATCTCATCAATGATCCCCTTCTCCATGACCAGAATTAGCCAACCACACCAAAAAATCTTTCCTCAGACAGACCCAAGTTTGAAGGTAATCCTAGAGAAGACCCTACCAATCATGTGTGCTCTTTCCACATGTAGTGTTCATCCAATTCCATCATCGAGGACTCCATTCATCTTCATCTCTTTCAACACACCCTAACTGGAGTTGCTACCAAGTGGGATGTTGACAAACCACATGCCTCTCATTCCACCTTTGTGAATCTTGCCAATGAATTTCTTTCATACTTCCAATTATCTATTCGATATGACACTGGTACCGAACTATTAAATTCCTTTCATCAAACTTCTACCACATGCCTTTTTGACCATGTACAATAATGACACAAAAGGAGGATCCATTGTAAAGCTCCTGAGTTTGACGATCGTGTTTATATGGATTGGATTTTGAGAACTCTTTTGGCCCCCATAGGTAAATATATCACCTCACACTTCCCCCGGACTGAGGAAGAAGCTCTCCAATTAAAATTAAAATATGATATTATATGCAACTAGTCAGGTTATGTTTATACTATCCTTCCCAATCTACCTTAGCTTGGTGTTGCTTCTATGCTAGGGGCATCTCATTCCACCAACAGTATCATTGGATCCATATCCAACCCTCATTCATCACCATATTCTCAACCTCCTATGAGTTATGTTCAACCCCGAGGAGGGCCAGTTCCTCTTACACCTATCCCCATTTTAATGCTTTGTGTGTCAACTCTTAATAAGGTGTTGTAGGTGTTACAACCACCATCCAAAATTTTTCCTATGCTTTGATTTTAGATCCTTACTTCTATCTATAGAAGCTTATGTTTTAGTGTCATCAAGTATTCATTCTATGATAAAAGAATTATATTTTCATGATTTGTTTGTGATGTATTGATCTCAGTTTGACATATTTCAAACACAAGCTAAATCTTTACTTGACCTTGCAACATTGTTGGGCTTGCCTCCAGAAATGTGCAACCTTGGAAGGCCTGCGGAATTCTTTTTGGCAGGCCAACATTGAGCATGAAAATTGCACAATCTTGGATGGCAACCCAACCTTGATGATGGAAATTGCACAAATCATATCTTGAGCTCAGAAACCACACAATGCACTGAGTCAAGAATTTTCCCAATCCTCGAGAATTGTGCAATCCTTCTTGGCAGTGTGCATGCAAGTTTCTGCCAAGTGTCACTTTTTCCTTGATTTTAGGCATGCATGTCATAAACCCTAATTGGTCTAGATCTATATAATGGATGCCCATAGATCTCATTTGTACATTCTATCTTGGAGCTCTAGCATTCCCAAGGAGATCAAGGAGCCTTCAGTGGAGTTTGCAGTGCTTTTCCAGGTGAGTTTTACATTTGTCGTCTTTTGTCGTTTTTTCATCTATTTTTGTTGTTTGGCTTTTGTGAGTGTTGTTTTGATTGTTCCTTTCATGGTTGTTGACATTTTAATGTATATTATCTTGTACAAGTGTTGGTATGATATGTTGTTTGCCTTTTACAAGTGTCACATTAGTTTTCTTGTTTTTTCCCATTATTGGTTGTTGTTTTAGTGAATCTCCATGCATGCTTGTTTTTCCTTTTGCATGTTGATATTCCATAGTCGTTTTGCATATATATATCCATACTTAGTCAGTTATGCATTTTGAGATGCACTATCACTCAGATCTTCTTATTTCCCACACTCTTACTGGGCAGATCTACTCATCCCTTGGCCATGCATCACCTTGTCTAGCCAAACATTGTGCAAGTTTGAGGCTCAATATATCAACTTGGCCTATGATACTATGTAATGTGCAGTACCAGACTAGCCCAACAGTGCATTACGTAGTTCTAGGGCTCAATCCTTTACCCTTGGCCACTGAGACTACGCAATGCACAATCTCCACATCAGTTTTCCTAGGCAGAATTGCGCATTGCACAGTCTCTAGCCTCAACGTACATCACTGGTTTTTGAAACTGCACAATGTGTAGTTCCCTCAACTAGTCTCTTTCCCTTGACCTTAGGAACTATGTAATCCTCCTCATCAGTTCACTGGCTTGTTGCTTGATATTGATTTGTAAGTTTATTTGTTGAAGCTAATTTATATCTGCCATGAGTGCTTTTTCCTCCCACAGGTATTGTAGGTGTTGAGCAATTCCCTTCATCAGTCATTATTATCATGGCACCCATGACAACTACTTCAAAGGATACCATAGGGAGCATCATCGGGGAGGCAATTGAGAATATGCTAGTTTACTTTCCAATTTACGCAAACACTCAAGTGTTTGTAGAAAAGGAATTAGATATCACATGGAAAAAGGTGAATGAATTTTTCTCAGCAAGAAACTTTAAAGTAGATCTGGAAGACCGACAGGTGTATGTCAATGTCCAAAAGTCAGGGTTACATAGGATTGAATGAAGATATCTGACTTTTCCATGCACATACATTGTTAGTTGGATACTATCCAATACAAATCCAAAGACTATGACTCTCAATAGTGCCAACGGACAAAGGCTTGCTTCTTTTCCAACAGAAGAGTATCATCTCATGTACCATTTTCTTGAGCCAGAATCACTCATGGATTCGTACTTCTATGAAAAAACCAACTACTTGAGCACCAAGGAGATTGTTAAAAGCTGGGTGAAAGAGACAACAAAATTTCGTCAAACACCCACCAACACCTACAAGACAAAATATTTGAGGAGGGCCTATCAACTCTTGATAGTTTTATGTCACATAATCTACAACTAGCATAGCACTGAGACCTTTTCTGAAGGGTGGGATTTCTTACTAGACTAGATTATGAATGAAGGTAAACCATTCAACTAGTCAGATTTGTTGGCTCAACAGCTACGAATCCATGTATCTAACACCCTTAGTTCCCCCAAGGGCGGGCAAGCCATATTTTACATGTTTTCCTATCTACTGGATGCAATTTGCACACACAATGCATTCCCTGGCATGATTTGGACTTTGTTGTCTAGGTAAATCCTCTCTGCGGACAGAGACGATCCCTCTAGCCCAATGAGTGGGTCTAGCAACCTAAGTGACAATCTACCAGACACTTTCCTAAGTTACAATTGAAAATAGAGACGAAGAAGATGGCCTACCTCATTTTGATGCTATCTCAATGTCCTTTGTTGAAGACCTTGAATCACTTGCGTCACGAGCTCATTCCTACTGCTCATAGTGTTTATGCACCTGCACAAGATATCAAGACACAAGAAGGTATGCAAATACAAATAGCATATTCAAAAGCAACCTACTTAATTAATCAAGGAATGTTAAGATAGATGATACATGAGCATACACATCGATGGAAAATGAAACAGTAGTTGTATATTAATAGAAAAGAAGGGGAAGTATACAACCAGGCCTTGACGTTGATAGGCTCTCCATGAAATGAATATACAAGTCCAAGCTGAGCTCTACAATTGCTCCTTCTCCAAGCCAAATGAGTAGCATTTTGCACAATCTTAGCATAAGGGTGCAAATAGGCATAGACCAACCATTTTTGAATGGGAAAATATGAATATATAGGCAGGGAAAGGGAGTTAGGATCTCTCCAAAGATAGGAGTAGGCTCTCATCTCAAGGAGGTATCTCATAGGGATAAGACCAAGAGCCCAAGTTGGGATAATTAAACCTCATCCATGCTAGACAACTTCCAACTCATCACCCTCGAAGCTTCTAGATCACGAAGCTTCTTATCCTCTTTGGGGAACATCACGGGTATACAATTGAATAGAGCGATTCCATCATGGGTCAAGCGTGATGCCACATGTGACCATCGTAGTTTTTAACTTCATAGGAGTGATGAGTCTCAAAATTAGGGTTTTAGAGCTATTTCTTCAGGGGAAAGCTCAAGGCATTTTCCAATCAATGTTTTAGAGAGGATGCGAGCTACATATCTGAATGAGTACACTGCATGATGGTCATGTTTCAGGCACTTTAGGGTATGTCACAGGGAACTGCAGGAGGTGTGACAAAATACTGTGTAACAAATGCCCCCTAAAGCATGAAGGCAGAATAGGGAGTGATGACTGAGATGCTTTACGATATTTTGTAAGGACGACAACAAACACTGTCAGGAGACCTGCAAATCAAGGACACATATACATATACATATCTGATATCAAAACATGAATCCACAATATGGATGCAACCATCCGGATGATAAGGAATATATGAAATGATCCGTGGTATGGGCCAACAATCCAAATGAGAAGGATCATCATAAATGTAAAGTCCCACGGTATGGTCACAACCATCCTGTTGGCATTATGATTCAAGTGTTGTCCTTGATGGCAACTCACTCAGAGGTTGGTACAGGTGCTCAGAGGTTGGTACAGGTGATGGCAACTTAATCAGAAGACAGATCTTAGTACAGCATGCCAAGGAAGTTCATATACGCAGGTTAGTTAAGCCCAAGTCGCGTGTACACGCTAGTTGGATTCAGAAAAAGCGCGTGTATGTGGAAAAGTACCTTTGGTCCATGGTGGTTAGTCCTTGGAAGTTGTGCCTATGGTTTCGGACCATTGTGTCTCGACGGGCGTGTCGATCCCTAGTTTTGAAGTTGATGGTATTATGTTACTATGGTTTTGGCTCTTGGTATTGAGCAAGGCCTAAGGCTATATAAGGAGAAGAAGATCATTAGGCAAAATCATCTTTCGACAAGGCTTGAATATCTAAGAGAGAAAGAGATCTGATATGCAGGTTCTGGGTTGCTTGATCTAAGCCAAGGAGAGATCACATCGGTTGATGGAAGACTAGATCTAAGGATAGATCGGGATCTAATGGTTTGAAATGCACTATCATGATATGGTTGATTATACATATTTCTAGATCTGCATATTGTCGCAATGTTATGTTCTGGGTCTAACTGATGTCTGGTATTGCTGCAAATTGAGAAAGTTTATTTTTAGATCTGTACGCAGGTTGGCTTCGGTAAAAACGCGTGTATACGCGGGTTTTGCTCATTGAAGTAGCGTATATCTTTTGAAGCTTGATTTTGGGTTTACAGTGGGGTCTGACTGTTATTGCAGAGTTCTGTAGTCTGCTCTGTGTTCTGGTAACTGGTGATTGACAGGGTTCAGTGATTCAGTGATTCAAAGTTTGGTTGTTTTATGCTTCAATGATCTGTTGTGAAAGTTGAATGAATTGGGGTCTACAGATTGTAATGTTGTGCTTCAGGAATATCCAGTCTGAAAATGTATGAAAGGTGGTATCTGAAGGAAAGAAGATTGTAGGTCAGCACCTACGTACTAGTATCTTGGCTAGTACAAGAGCAAAGGGGGTTGGAGCTCCCTTCCAAGGAAGTTTGGAGAACGAGAGAAGGTTGTAGCCTTCTGCAGGTTGTAGCCTGCGTACTGGTATAAGGCTGCACCAGTACAAAAGATTGTAAACTGAAGTTTCATATTAAAGAAAGATAGAGACAACTTGCAGCAGGTGGTTTTCACCCACATTGGGTTTCCACCTTATATCTTGGTGTTCATGTGTGTGGCTTTTGATCTGTTCTGTTATACTGCACCTAGTTACTATTAATGTGGTGAATAATGTCCTGATGAACTTAACTGAAGAATAAGCTAACTAAATTATGAGTTTTCTTCTTATACGCTGTTTTATTTAGTCACAGTAGCGTGTACACGCTGGTTCACCTAACTGAAGTAGCGTATATGTTTCTGAGCATTGAAAAAGTTTGATTGATCTGATAATACTGATTCACCCCCCCTCTTAGTATTATTTCCAACAATTGGTATCAGAGCAGGTCCTTCAGAGAAGCTTGATCGCTTGAAGGTAGATCATTCATCATGAGCAACTACGAGAAAGAAGCATCAATCAGGCCACCGATTTTTGATGGGACAAATTTCAATTATTGGAAGGTAAGAGTTACTGCATATCTTCAATCTCTTGGTACAGAAGTTTGGAACATTGTAGAAACAGGCTATGCTTTTCCTTCAGCTACTCCTACAGATCCAGCTGAGAAAAAGCAGTATGAAACAAATGCAAAAGCAGTCAGTACTCTATTAGGAAGTATATCCCAAACAGAATTCATGAAGGTCATGCACTTAAAATCAGCAAAAGAGATATGGGACAAAATGATCACTAGCTATGAAGGAGATGAACAGGTAAAGCAAGCTAAACTTCAAACTCTCAGGATTCAATATGAGACTCTCAAGATGTATAATGATGAAAGTGTGGCTAATTATTTTCTTCGGGTAGATGAGATTGTTAATTGTATGAAAAATTTGGGTGAAGAAATAAAAGAGACTATAGTAGTTCAAAAGATTCTAAGATCATTATCCCCCAAGTTTGAATCTAAAGTATCTGCAATAGAAGAAAAAGAAAATCTCCGTGTTCTCACTATGTCTCAGCTACATGGAATTCTAACTGCTTATGAAATGAGAAAGGGAGGTCCATCTGACAGAAGGGAAGCTGCTTTTAAGGCATCAGGAAAAGAAGATTACTATGAAGCAAGCCATGTTCCAGAAGAAGAGGAAGAAGAATCAAATTTTGTCAGAAATCTTCAAAGGGGTTCTGGAAGGTTCAGAGGTAAGCTACCTTTCAAATGCTTTGCTTGTGGAAGAGTAGGTCATTATGCTGCAAAATGTCCTTATAAGGATAAAGGAAAAGAACCTGCTAGATGGAACAAGAAACAAAGTGCAAATAAGAAAAGCTACTACACCCATGAAGATAGTGATGGCTTATCAAATAGTGATGAAGATGAACAAGGTAATAAATATAAGCTGTTAATGGCATTTGAAGATGATGATTATGAGGATGCTGTAGATGTGGATAATCTCTATAATGAAATTACTAGACTCAAGAGATGCATAGAAGAAAAGAATGTGATCATTGATACTTTGCAATTTCAAATTGATGAAAAGGAAAAACATCTTGAAAAACTAGAAGGTGAAATTGTTGGTCTCAGAAAAGAAATTGAGAAAACAAAAGCTATTAATCTTAAGTTTGTCAAAGGATCTGAAACTTTGGATGAGATTATCAATGTGCAGCGGTCTCCTCTAAACAAGACAGGTTTGGGCTATAATGGAGAAACCTCTCAAGCATCCACCTCAAAAAGTTATCTTGATGCAGCAAGAAGAAATGAGCAGAAGAACAATGAAGATAATCAGGTAAAGCAGGGACGAATTACAAACAGAAACTATCAGGGACAATCCTTCTTAAGGGTGAACAAAAGCTACAACCAACCACAGGTAAAATCTTCTCAGTTTGGCTCAAGAATAGATGAAAATAGAAATTACAATCAGTTGGCTGGTAGATTCAATAACCGCAGAAGCTTCTTCAATGGACAATGCTTTTCTTGCCATAACTTTGGTCACAAAGCAGCTCAATGTGTTGCATATAAAACAATCATGACTAGGGAAGCTCAAAAACAAAGAAGTATGACAGGGATTACAAAAAGGACCTATAACAACTTTTCGGTTCTTGAAAATGAAGTTGAATGTTCTATTTGCAATAATTTTGGTCATAAAGACTCTGAATGCAGGAGCAGGTTTCAGGAGAAAAAGGAACAAGCCACGAGCACCAAAACATGGAGAATAAAGGAACCTCAAACAGAAAGATGTGGGATAGCATTTTATGCAGAAGGACAGGAAAATCTATGGTACATTGACAGTGGATGTTCGAAACATATGACAGGTGATAAAGAAAAACTTGAATCTTATTCTACTTTAGAAAAGGGAAAGAAAGTTTCTTTTGGAAATGATACTCCTGCAACTATAAAAGGAAAAGGTATTGCTCCTTTGAAAGAAAAGGTCAAGGCTGGAAATGTTTTGTATGTTGATGGATTGAAGCATAATCTACTAAGTGTCAGCCAGATGTGTGATCAAAAAACCGAGGTTATTTTCAGATCGAATGGATGTCTTGTTCGTGATCTTGATACAGGTAAAACAGTTCTCAAAGGCAAAAGAACTCCAAATAATCTGTACATATTTGAAGAAGGACAACAACAATGCTATCTTAGCAAGGATGAAGAGCACTGGTTATGGCATCGAAGGTTGGGACATCTAAGCTTCTCACAAATAAGGAAAGCATGCAAATATCAGGCAGTTCGCGATCTTCCAGATATCAAAATTCCAGACAACACCATATGCAAATCTTGTCAGTTTGGAAAGCAAACCAGAACTAACTTTCCAGAGAAGGAAGGATCAGCTAGCTTGCCTCTTGAGCTAGTCCATACAGATGTATGTGGTCCATTTAGGAAAAGGACACCTCGAGGAGAAGAATATCTGATATTATTCATTGATGATTTCTCAAGGTTTGTTTGGTTAGGGCTTATGAAGCACAAAGATGAAGCATTCGAAAAATTCAAATCCTTCAAAGCATTGGCTGAAAATGAATCAGGACACAAAATTAAGTGCCTCAGATCTGACAGAGGTGGGGAGTTCACATCAAATGAATTTTTCGATTTCTGCGATGAACATGGGATAAGAAGAGAATTCTCTACAGCTAGAACTCCTCAGCAAAATGGGGTTGTGGAAAGAATGAACAGAACTATCCAACAAATGGCTCGTGCTATGCTCGATGAATCAGGTACTCCTGCAACCTTCTGGGGTGAAGCTGCACATGCTGCTGTTATTATTCTTAACAAAACAAATGTCCGAGTAAACAGCACTCAAACACCTCATGAGCTTTGGAGTGGTAAAACTCCTTCCGTGAAGCACTTCAAAATCTTTGGGAGCAAATGTTATATTAAGAATACTGATGAGCAACTTGGCAAACTTGAACCAAGAGCAGATGAGGGCATTCTTCTTGGTTATTCTCCACATAGCAAAGCATACAAGTGCTACAATAAAAGACTTGGCAGAATTGTTGACAGTATTGATATAGTGGTTGATGAGAAGGGATATATTCCTAGGCAAGTTCATCATGAAGACATTGAAGAAGATGAAGGTTACTCTCAAAGGCGAAATGATGAAGAAGAAGAACCTCAAGAAGAAGAAGAATCTCAAGAAGAACCAGAGGAGCAGACAAGAATAGAAGAGAAGACTCCATCCAGATATGTTCAAAAGAATCATCCAGAAACTCAGATTGTGGGGCAGAAAGAAGCAGGAGTACAAACAAGAAGGACACTTGCAGAAGCTTCAAGCTACTTGGCATTACTCTCCTCCATTGAACCACAAAATGTGAAAGAGGCATGCAAAGATGAATGTTGGGTCAAAGCAATGGATGAAGAACTTGAGCAAATCGAAAAGAACAACACTTGGGAATTAGTTCCTAGACCAAAAGATAAGAATGTAATAGGAACAAAATGGGTCTTCAAGAATAAATTAAATGAAAATGGAGAAGTAATTAGAAACAAGGCCAGACTTGTTTGTAAAGGGTATGCACAGCAAGAAGGAATAGATTTTGAAGAGACCTTTGCTCCTGTGGCAAGACTTGAGGCCATCCGAATGTTCCTTGCTCTCTCAAGCTTTCAAAACTTCAAGGTATTTCAAATGGACGTGAAATCAGCCTTCCTGAATGGAGACTTAGAAGAAGAAGTATATATTGAGCAGCCAGATGGTTTCATTCTTGGGAATGATCCAAACCTTGTATGCAGATTGAAAAAGGCACTCTATGGACTCAAACAAGCTCCAAGGGCTTGGTACTATCGGTTGGACAAATATCTTCACCAACAAGGCTTTTCAAAAGGATCAGCAGATAGCAATCTCTATATAAAAGTTGAAAATAACAAATTGCTAATTCTTGTTGTTTATGTAGATGATATTATTTTTGGCAGCAATGAAGAGACTATGAGTCAAAACTTTGCCTTGGTTATGCAGAAAGAATTCGAAATGTCACTTCTTGGAGAATTGACATATTTTCTTGGATTGCAAATCCAACAAAATGAAGGAGGTATCTTCTTGTCTCAAACCAAATACCTCAAGCAGATCTTGAAGAAGTATGGCATGGAAGAGTCAAAGCCAGTATGTACACCCATGGTTACAGGATGCAGCCTCAGTGCAAATGATGAATCAGCAGCAGTTCACCAACCCACTTATAGATCCATGATTGGGAGTTTGCTTTATTTGACAGGTACTCGACCAGATATTACACATGCAGTAGGAATGGTTGGAAGATTTCAAGCCAACCCAAAGGAAACTCATCTTCAGGCAGTCAAAAGAATCTTCAAATATCTTCAAGGGACCCAAAACTATGGCTTATGGTATCCTAGAAATACAGATCTCACTCTTCATGCTTACACAGATGCAGATTGGGCTGGAAGTGTGGATGATAGGAAAAGCACAAGTGGTGGTGCTTTCTTCATGGGTTCCAGATTAGTATCTTGGTTCAGCAAGAAACAGAGTTCGATTGCCTTATCTACAGCTGAAGCAGAATATGTGGCTGCAGCATCTTGTTGCACACAACTTCTTTGGATGATGCAGACCTTGCAGGACTTTCAAATCACTTGCACTCCACCCGTCTCTATCTTATGTGATAATACAAGTGCAATCAGCATTTCAAAGAATCCAGTCATGCACTCAAAGACCAAGCACATACCAATCAAGTACCATTTTCTTCGGGAACAAGTGCTTGAGCAGAAGGTCAAGTTGGAGTATGTTTCTTCTAAGGAACAAGTTGCTGATATTCTCACAAAACCACTGCCCAGGGAAACTTTTGAATATCTCAGACAAAAGCTGGGAGTAGTAGATGCTTCATCCTGCTGTTGAAGCTTGTCTGTTCTACAGAAAAGTTGGTATACGCAAGTTACGAAAGGTATATACGCGTATACACGCGGATTTATGCAGGGAAAGTCGCGTGTATGGTGTACGCATGTTGCAGAGAGTATATCCGCGTCCATACGTTGGTTCATGCAGGAGAAATCGCGTATATGAAGTTCTGAACAGCAAGGGCAAACTCTGGAGTTATGAACAGCAATGGGTATGTCAGAATTCTTCAGGCACAGTTTCAGGGAGTGCAGCAAGCACAGGTTCAGGGGGAGCAGCTTAAAAGTCTCATAAAGCATTGTTGGCATTCAGCTGTTTTGGTTGTTGATTTCAGGAAAAGGAGCTCAGAAAGACATCCTGGTTGCTGATCTAAAAAGATGTTTATAATATGCTGCTGATGACTTTCATAAGTCTTGGTCTAGATCTGTTGTCTCTATGTCATGTATCTCTCTTGTGATATCTCTTTTATGGTGTCAAGGTCATGTAACGGCCTATGTTAGTTTCCCCACTATGCCTGGGATGAATGCTGTAATATAATTGGTTGTTTCTGATATGTCCCCTCTTGGTAGGGAGTATGGATGTATGTATTGAGTCTTTTGGTGATAGGAAGGTCCCTTATGGTGTATAAGTCTTGGTTCTTGTTGAAGAACATCTTTTGCAGATCTGGCCTACTGTCAGGGGGAGCATGAGTCCGCACAGCCAAGCAGAGGTATCAGCATGTCCTCAAGGGGAGCACAGCCCTTTGCCCTTGATGTCAAAGGGGGAGAGTGACTTGGTGTGGTGGTTGCCATCAAGTCCAAAGGGGGAGATTGTTG
Organism: Pinus tabuliformis; assembly: GCA_031772625.1. Lineage (NCBI taxonomy): Eukaryota > Viridiplantae > Streptophyta > Pinopsida > Pinales > Pinaceae > Pinus > Pinus tabuliformis. The sequence continues at coordinate 698,716,245 of CM062813.1, read as the reverse complement.
GCATTATGATTCAAGTGTTGTCCTTGATGGCAACTCACTCAGAGGTTGGTACAGGTGCTCAGAGGTTGGTACAGGTGATGGCAACTTAATCAGAAGACAGATCTTAGTACAGCATGCCAAGGAAGTTCATATACGCAGGTTATTTAAGCCCAAGTCGCGTGTACACACTAGTTGGATTCAGAAAAAGCGCGTGTATGTGGAAAAGTACCTTTGGTCCATGGTGGTTATTCCTTGGAAGTTGTGCCTATGGTTTCGGACCATTGTGTCTCGACGGGCGTGTCGATCCCTAGTTTTGAAGTTGATGGTATTATGTTACTATGGTTTTGGCTCTTGGTATTGAGCAAGGCCTAAGGCTATATAAGGAGAAGAAGATCATTAGGCAAAATCATCTTTCGACAAGGCTTGAATATCTAAGAGAGAAAGAGATCTGATATGCAGGTTCTGGGTTGCTTGATCTAAGCCAAGGAGAGATCACATCGGTTGATGGAAGACTAGATCTAAGGATAGATCGGGATCTAATGGTTTGAAATGCACTATCATGATATGGTTGATTATACATATTTCTAGATCTGCATATTGTCGCAATGTTATGTTCTGGGTCTAACTGATGTCTGGTACAGCTGCAAATTGAGAAAGTTTATTTTTAGATCTGTACGCAGGTTGGCTTTGGTAAAAACGCGTGTATACGCGGGTTTTGCTCATTGAAGTAGCGTATATCTTTTGAAGCTTGATTTTGGATTTACAGTGGGGTCTGACTGTTATTGCAAAGTTCTGTAGTCTGCTCTGTGTTCTGGTAACTGGTGATTGACAGGGTTCAGTGATTCAGTGATTCAAAGTTTGGTTGTTTTATGCTTCAATGATCTGTTGTGAAAGTTGAATGAATTGGGGTCTACAGATTGTAATGTTGTGCTTCAGGAATATCCAGTCTGAAAATGTATGAAAGGTGGTATCTGAAGGAAAGAAGATTGTAGGTCAGCACCTACGTACTAGTATCTTGGCTAGTACAAGAGCAAAGGGGGTTGGAGCTCCCTTCCAAGGAAGTTTGGAGAACGAGAGAAGGTTGTAGCCTTCTGCAGGTTGTAGCCTGCGTACTGGTATAAGGCTGCACCAGTACAAAAGATTGTAAACTGAAGTTTCATATTAAAGAAAGATAGAGACAACTTGCAGCAGGTGGTTTTCACCCACATTGGGTTTCCACCTTATATCTTGGTGTTCATGTGTGTGGCTTTTGATCTGTTCTGTTATACTGCACCTGGTTACTGTTAATGTGGTGAATAATGTCCTGATGAACTTAACTGAAGAATAAGCTAACTAAATTATGAGTTTTCTTCTTATACGTTGTTTTATTTAGTCACAGTAGCGTGTACACGCTGGTTCACCTAACTGAAGTAGCGTATATGTTTCTGAGCATTGAAAAAGTTTGATTGATCTGATAATACTGATTCACCCCCCCTCTCAGTATTATTTCCAACACATCCATATAGTAGAAACATGTGTACAATCATGAATAACACATAAATCCATGTAGCCTAAGTCATATCAGACAAGGCTCAGGGTCTTGCGCTCCATCCCAACCCAATCAAAGTATGAATTCTAACATGTGAATGAATGTGTCAAAGTCGAACATGCTAGAAAACCACCTGATTATCGGTCAATGATGTTAACTATTAACAGGCATGAGAGAAACCACCAGTAATGAAAATGGCTCTCAATGTACAACAATAATCCCTGAATGTGAAAAATGAATTTAGAGTTGAACATTCGTGGACTCATCCAATCAAAGGCCAATGATGAAAACCTGTCGTCGAATGTGAAGAACTTGTCATTAAGGCATGCAAGCTCTAAGGTACTGAAAGGGAGTTTCTAAGTCATATTCTTGGATAATGAGCTGAAGTCGACAGGAAGTGACCCATCGAAGGAGGGCCATGATGAAACCCCCATCAATGACACGAAACAAGGAATAAAGTGGAACGAAATGATTAAGATCCAAGACTGTAACAATGGGTTGGACAATGTATAGGTAAATAACCGCAGATAGGACTTCTCTTGAACATATTGGTGACACAACTTTGGAGTGTGGTACCATTAGACTCAACATAGGACCAAGGGTCATAACGACGAAGTGGAATAGTTAGACGAGAGCCAAAATGGATCACCCAAACCTGGAAAGACAAGTGACTGAGCGAGGATATCCCAAACCCGACACGAGATGCAGATGAGTGTCATGTTCAAGAGCGACATGCTGCCTATACAAGAGATGTTTCACTTTCACTTTTACCCCACTATTTCTAGTGAGTACCTCTTTATTTTTACACAAGCTTGAAGAGGATACCATATGCTTGTCATAAAAGTTCATCCTTTGGATGAATCCATCCTAGTAAATTTTACGAGCGCTAGCAAGGAGAGACTCGATATCATCATAGTCACAAGTTTTTCTTCATAAAATTTTAACGAGTCTGATGTAAGAATAACTCGATATCTTTTTCATATTTAGAGAGTTTGAAAAAGAGACATAAAAAAGAAAACTCCATCAAGTCCCTTTTCGTAATTTGTCTCTCGAATCCGAAAAGGTAGAAAACAATATTCGAGAGAACCTCTTGACCATGCCGACCAAGGTGCACCTTTTTCATAAATAGTCAACCTCAACCTGAAACGGGGGTAAAAGTATACTGAGACGACATCAATTAATTTAATTTAATGAGTTCGAAAAGACAAGTACTCGACGATATTTTCATTTTTCGAAATTCAGAAAAGATCTTAAAGATGACTCCTCCTGGAGCAACAAGTGGTATAAAAGGATAGCAACTGGTTCCAGCCATGATGGAACTACTCAAAACACGTAAGGGTTAAGAGGTTGGCTAATATGACCACTCATCGTAGATGTTCCTCGGGCAAGGGTAAAACAACCAAGTGAAAGTGAATGATCAACCAAAGAGATGATGGCGATGTAATGGACAAACCAAGGCTCATCGACAAAAATCATCTGATAAAAATGACAATCACGAGATGTACAGTGGGAATGGTTTCATTTTTACACAAGCTTGAAACATGAGAAACTATGCTTAAGTATACTTTGAAGATGGTTTCATTTTTTCACAAACTTGAAACATGAGAAAAAACTATGCTTGGATCTGGTTTCATTTTTACTCAAGCTTGAAACATAAACAAACTATGCTTGAGATGAGTTTGCATGCCCCCAACATAATGACTTAATTTTAGGTACATGCCCCCCAAGCTTCATTACATTCACCTAAGTAGACTATTGGTTACTAACAGGTGGATGGAACGAAGGTTCACTTACAAGATCAAGTGAAAGACTCAACTAGGATTTTACGAGATCTAATCAAAGACTCAAATTGGAAGGGGATTTGTTTCATTTTTTAATGAGATTGACACAGGAAAATAATCATGCTCATGACACCCTATTTCATTTTTTACTGAGCTTGACTCAAGTAAAATAGCTCTTCTCTCGGAGACCTATTTCATTTTTTTAACGAGGTTTACATAGTCAAAGAACTATCCTCATGAGGCCTATTTCATTTTTTAACGAGGTTGACATAGTAAAAGAACTATCCTCATGGTATTTCGTTTCATTTTTTAAGGAGATTGACACAAGACAATGAACTCTACTCCAAAGACCCGATCACAGACCAAAAGAGGCCATGGCTTCCAAGGGGTTCTCATCAGATGGGAGAACAACACTCTAGAAGGGATACATGTCCAGGGATCTAATGGAAAAATCAGGCTCCAATGCACCAAGTACATGGCGTACTACATCACCTACTATATGATCAGTAGATGTGGGCATGGAACAGGTGAGCACGTAATTAACCTGTGGTGGGGGTGATACCACTTGCACATAAGAGCCATTTAGGGATGATGGTTGATGGGGAGTTGATTCAGGACCAATGAATGTAAGATGATCATTGATCACAATGTTTCCTTCATGCGGGAAACACATCACTCGAAAGAGGGAAGAGACAAGAGCTCCCATGACATAAACATAGTCACAACCAAGGAGCAGATTAAAATCTAAAGGGCCTTAGACAACCATCACATCTATATAGATAGTCTTTCCTCCCAAAGTAATAGGTAACTTAGGAAGGATCCCTAACGATTGACTGGTTCCTCTGTTAAAAGCTAATAGATTCTGGGTGATAGGGACAAGATGAGGAGAACCTAAATATTGCCAAGCAGTTGAGGACATAATGCTAATAGATGAACCCTCGTCTATGACTGTGCTAGGTACAACCATATGGTAAGCATGTACTATAATCTGGAAAGGCAGATAAGACGAAAGGCAATATCCTGCCAGTTGACACCAATCAAAAGAAGTGACTAAACTACTTGGAGGGGGTGACATTGGAATGTGAGAGCTGACTTCTTTCTTGATGGGAATAGGAGAAATGCTTTCATGCACCTTGGGAACAGGAGGATTTACCTCTATTTCATCCAAAACTGAAGAAATCAGAAGAACCTAAGAAGTATGAGGTTCATTCCCTACCGAAAAGGTATGGTTAACTGAAGGTGGAGTCAAGTCTATCGGTTTCTCAACCAATGGTTGGTCAAGAATAGACTCATGAGACTCACTTTCAGAAAGACTTGGGTTGACCAAAGATGATTTTTGATCAATCACCGGATCAACTAGTGAAGGATTAGGGGAAAGTATTCGATAACCAGCCAGAAGATGAGGCTAGGAAGCAGTAAGGTTTTCCAACTCTTTGGAAGTTTCAACCATTAAAGGATAAAGGTGAATCGGATGATTACCATCACACAACTTACAGGGAAATTTGACCTTTCCCCTTTTCCCGTGGAATTTACTAGTTGAAGGTTTATCACCAGCATGATCGCCAGAGGCTGATGGTAAAGGTCGATGTGAACCTGTGGACCACACTTCTAAGACCTTGGGAATACCAGGACAATTCCAAAGAAGGTGATCACCTTTACATAAAATGCAAGGGAATTTTACTTTTTTGGGCTCATTGTAAGATTTTTCTTCATTAGTTGCATCTGTAGCAATGGCTTCTTGGTTCCCCCCTTGTTTATTTTGCTTCTTCTTCTTTAGACCCTTCCTCTTCTTAGCTTCCTGATTACTAGAATCCAGACTTTCACTAGGCGAAGAGGAAGAATGGAGTAAAGAAATAGGCAAAGAAAGTGAGAGGTCAACTTTAGGATCAACATGAGGTTGATGTTGTTTACGTGGAGGAGAACTTGGTTGAAAAGCAGTTTGGACACTCAAAACCACCGAGGTCAAAAATAACCAAACTGGCAGACCAATGGTCAATCTAGGAAGGGACAACGTCGCCATATAGGAAGCACCAGTATTTCCAAAATAAGGAAAAGGATTGGGATTACCATGGGAGGGGTTTCCTTGACTGATAGACTTAGGAAATGTCGCCATTGGTATCAACCTAAGATATACTAAGGAGTATTTCGATAGGAATTATGTTGTTCTACGGTCAATTAATTTTAGAATTTGAAACCAAAACTTTGCCTTTTCATGTTTTAAGAATCTAGAAAAGGACGAAAAGGTGACTCTAGTAGCTTTCGTTGGTTTAGCAAGCTTGAAAGGACAATTTCTCGATGATATTTTCAAGTTTAAGGAGTCAGAAAAGATCGAAATGACTACTCAGGATACTCTAGGCAAAAGGGATACCAAGTAACGTGAACTGCAATATACACCTTAGAAAATAAATTTACTAAGGACTTGACATACGTTTAGTCAATCTCCCTGAATGTTGTTTTTATTGTATCATGTTTATAGGGTGGTAGAGTCGGCTTCCTATGGATAAAGGTTTGCAACCTATAAGGGTCTCCCTTTATTTACTCGACAGTATAGGGAGCAAAAGTCTGTGTTAGCGCAGTATAATGCAAGAGTATACGAACGAAAACTATTGAGTTTTATAGACGCTGAAACACGTCTCTAACCTAGACCACCAAGTATGAGCGTTAATGTTTCAAATGCTCCTTAGATTAATTGATAGATTTTAAAGTTAATCTTCAATTAAGTTTTGGTTTTAAGGCTCAAGACGATGTCACCTGAACACCTAAGATGCAACTATATGAGAAGAGGAAAACTTTCCATTTTTATGGAAGCTAGATTAACCAAGGGAAGAAATTTCAATAAATATTACATCAAACAAAATGCATCATGCAAAATACCTTCCACTAACTTTCACTTCCGTCTTCCAAATGCAATGCCAAAAGTAAAAATGATTTTCACTTTTCACTATCCTAAATGCAACTTTTTCGAAAGCAAAATGATTTTGACTTTACTAAGATGCATTTATATGAATTATGTTTTTCTTTTTGTTTTGAATGATTTAATGCACCTAATACAGTTTTTAGCTCTCAATCACTGAAAAATGTGATCTATTTTCAATGATGAATATTAAAAAATAAATTTTCAATGCAACTAATCTAATGCATTTTTACGAAAAGTAAATTTCAAAATACAAGCTAAAACAAATGCAAAACGATGTTTCCAATGATTTCAATAGAAAACAACACTCAATCAATCAACAAAAAAAACATCTCAACGACACCAAAAAGCAGCGAGTGATGACCAATTGACTAGAAACCCTAGAACTCAATCAAATTTCACTTCAAAGCCAATGAGACAAATTTTTCAAACTAATCAAGACAATCAATCAAAAAATGAAAAATCCAAGCATACAGGATGGGAAAAGACCTTAGGGACCAAGACACACTGGATTCTAAGGAAGAGACCTTAAAAATTCTCACATTCAAGGATCATCGCTACTTTATATACCAAAACCCGTGATGATTAGGTTATCATCACTACTTTGCATACCCAAACCCATGATTGTCGGGGTCATCATCACTACTTTATATAGCAAAAGTATTGATGATTTCAGCGTGACCAAATAATGAAGATTTTTTTTCCATCGCGACTGTACAAGTAAAAACTCATGATTCCATCGCTACTGTTAGAGCTAAACCCGCGATGGGCGAGGAATATAGCAAGAAACAAAAAATATTCCAAGAAATAATCTAGTCTTAGCACTCTAAGGCAGCAATCAGTGATCATATAAACCCAGACTAATGCAGACAAGTTAAGAAATCTAATGTTGGTCTAACTAGTTAAAGGGTATGATTGAAGGAATGGAGGGAAAGGGTTATAGCTTCCCCAATGGAGTCGCCATATTGTTGTCTAGGTAAATCCTCTATGCGGACAAAGATGATCAATCTAGTCCAATGAGTGGGTCTAGCAACCAAAGTGACAATCTAATAGACACTTTCCTAACTTATAATTGAAAAGAGAGACGAAGAAGATGGCCTACCTCGTTCTGATGTTATCTCAATCTCCTTTGTTGAAGACCTTGAATCACTTCCGTCAAGGGATAGTTCCTACTACTCACAGCATTTATGCACCTCCATAATATATCAAGACACAACAAGGTATGAAAATAGAAATAGCATATTCAAAAGCAACCTACTTAACTAATCAAGGAATGTTAAGATAGATGATACATGAGGATACACATCCATGGAAAATGAACCAGCAGTTGTATATTAATATAAAATAAGGGGAAGAATACAACCAAGCCTTGATGTTTATAGGCTCTCCTTGAAAGGAATATCCAAGTCCAAGCTAAGCTCTCCAATCACTCCTTCTCCAAGCCAAATGAGTAGAATATAGGCACAATCTTAGCATAAGGGTGCAAATAGGCATAGACCAACCATTTGTGAATGGGAAAAGATGAATATATAGGTAGGGAAAGGGAGTTAGGATCTCTCCAAATATAGGAGTAGGCCCTCATCTCAAGGAGGTAGCTCATAGGGATAAGATCAAGAGCCCAAGTTAGGAGAATTCGACCTCATCCATGCTGAACAACTTCCATCTTGTCACCCTGGAAGATTCTATATCACAAAGCTTCTCATCCTCTCTGGGAAAATTGCCTTTTTGGGGATCATCATGGGTATACAAGTGAATATAGAAATTCCATTGCGGGTCAAGCGTGATACAACATGTGACCATCGCGGTTTTTAACTTCATAGGAGCGATGAGTCTCAAAATTAGGGTTTTAGAGCTATTTCTTTAGGGGAAAGCTCAAGGAATTTTCCAATCAATGTTTTAGGAAGGATATGAGTTGAATATCTAAATGAGTACACTGCATGATGGTCATGTTTTTGGAACTTCGAGGTATGTCAGGGGAAGTGCATGAGGTGTGATAAAATACCATGTAACAGACTTGGACACCACGGGAGCCTGTTGTGTATGTTTATTGCAAGCTGCTTTCGAAGTATAGCCATAGAGGAGTAATGGAGAAGCTAAATGAGAACTTAATAATTTTGTTATACAAGTTTATCTTTGAAGAAGATCCACCTTTCATGTCACGTGGGGCAATGGAATCAATATTGGAGATAGCACATTGGTTTTCCTCACCCGACGGTACTTTCCTCAGGTCGTTCAGTGGACAAAAGTCTCCACATCTTTTACTAAGGTATGCCACCATTAAGTTATTCATGCAAGAAGTTGTGTATCATCTCTCCACAAGGTTGTCAACAACTTTGCACAGGGAGAAGAAAGCACCTTGACCAACTCCTCTTATGAAAATCAGATTATATGAGATCAAGAATATGAAAGTTGCAAATATCGTAGGAAATGTGATAGAAAATTTTTCATTCGGTAGTCTGGACTTCAATACGTATGATCCCCATAATGTTTGTAGAGACCAATATGTGAGAATCCATTTCTAGTGGCTAAGCAAGACCTTTCACTACCCAGAGGAGGAACAATGGAAGAATTGTTACAATGCCTCCAAGTCCCATGAACCAGTCAATTTTGCAGGAACTTCACAGGTTTCTCTGCAGCAGGAAGTCACTCTAGAGGTAGAAAGAGCAGAAGAGTGCAACCCAGTGTGTGAGAAGGGAAAGAGGAAGGTTATTCACAATCCAAGGGGAGAACAGAGTTGCAAGGTGAAAGCAGATCTAGTAATCATGAGAGAAGCTATAGCAACAGAGAAGAAGAGGAAACAGAGGGTGCATGAAGCAAAATGAAAGCAGAGGGAAGAACGAGAGAATAATATATTGGAGGAAGAAAGCAGAAGGAGGAAGAGGAGGAAAGGTGAAAAGTAATATCAGAATAAACAAAGCGAAGACAAGCTAAAGAACAAGAACAAAACTGACAGTTAGAGGAGGAGAGCATACAAACGTAGGATAAAGATCTCACTCAAGAGATTGAGGATTTGATTGAAATCCAAGACATGGAGGAGGAAATGGAGCCACAGAATCAAGATGTTGACCTTATGCTGGTTATACAATAGGTCACCATTCACTCTCCCCATCCTTTGGTAGAACAAGTTCCAAGCAAGAAAGAGGAAATTGTTTCTCTCAATGATGGTCCGGTTATGGACACGTACAATCTCACTTATGATGAGCTTCATAAAATACAAGAAAGAAAGAAGCATTTTTTGGATGACCTTGTGTCTCTTGCATTCATTATAGAAAGGATGATCATGACAGACACCAGGAAGAATTTGAATGCCATTGTCGCAACCAACTTGGCCTTTGCAGATGCAGCAAAGTCAAACACGGAGTATTTGATGGCCGAGAAAAAACATTTGGTAAAGAACTTGCAGACTGTTTGGAAAGAGGTAGAACATCTCCTAGAATAGGTATAGAACATAGCTTCCACATAGGTCTATTATGGAGAAAAAAAGGCAACGATACTCAGTGAAGTATCGACACTAGGAGAGACCATGTGGAGTCTTTATGAGGAGCTTGTTACCATGCATAAGGTAGTTTTCCACTTCCATGGGTTGTAACATAATTGTAAAGATTATGTAAAAAATCTCAAGGTGTGCAATCAGTCGTTGTTGCCGTGCATGAATGGTCAATAAAATGCAAAGGGGCATCACTTGAATTGGGAAAAAGAACAAGGAAAGAGGCAGAGTTGGAGAAGGCAAAGGTTTGGATGCTCATCCAAAATAACAAACAAATCACCTCGTTCATTTCCAACACTCAAGCCTCATATGCATGTTTGTACAACAACCTAGACTTCTTGGTGAAATTGGATGAGATCCCATTAGTCGGCTCACTCACAAAGATCGATTGTAGGAATCAAGTCAGACAGGAGATTGAAGAGTACTTGGAATAGTTGAGATAGGTATCCATCAAGGGATATCTTGAAGTAAACAAATAGAATATGCACAAGTACATTGGTGGCCTTGTCCAAATCAACACGATGTTGCTCCTGCTCAAGAAGGAAACACAAATCGGTTCCAAGTCAGTGTACCTGGATGCCATGGAGGCTAGAGTCTGCTTCTAGTCTAACACCATCACACAATTTGGGGATGTCATTGCGCAGTACAAAGCTTGGCACCATTACGTAACTGAGAAACATAAAGTGGAAGTTGGTGAGATGGAGTTTCCCTAAACTCAAGCTTAACTATTTTGTCTTATTAGGCTATATTGTGGGCTCTACCCAATTTTGTCTTATATGGGTACGAGTGTATTATAATATTCTTTTGTAATTAATTTGTAAGTGGAATTCCAAGTGTCAATATTGGAATGTGAAGAGTCATGATGTAATGAATGTAAAGAGTCATTTTGTAAAGAAGTTTAAGAGTCATGAGGGAGGTCCATGAGTCACAAGGGGAAGTGAATAGTCACCCCTTTTGTTATAAATATACCCTCATAACTAATGTAAAGTGCTTTTGGGAGTGAAGCTTTTGGCTAGGCTTAGGCTTAGAATTAGGAGCTTGGGAGTTTGTGAGAGCCTTGGCTTCTCCGTAGCATAGAGGGAGTATCTTTCTTTGGAGGAGCAGGTGTTGAATTCATGTTCCACTATTGGGGCTAGTGGTCCATTAATGGTATATGTATGATTGGAAATTTCACTTAATAAAAGCTTAGAGCTGACACGTTTTCATGTAGATGTTGTGAATATAGTAGGACTATTCTTGTTATGTTTGCAATGTATGTTATTTAACTTATGCTTATGCTTATGAACTATTTTGTTTGCATTGGTACAAATCTTGTTGAATACATGTTGTTGTTTAATTCCATCACTATTAACTTGTGAACTATTTCATAGATTAGCTTGTGATGTCTTTATGCTCATGTATTCCTTCTAAGCTACGTACTATTACAGACTTCTAAGGGACTCACTCATTTTTTGTGTGTTAGAACCTCCATGCATTGCACTTGAATTTCCACAAAGTCACACATTTGTTCCCACCAAATTCACCATACACCACTTTATACGTTATTTCAGCTAAGGTACATCATCAAAACCCACTGCATTGACAATTGAGCCATATTTCGAATGGGACTCCTCCACCAAACACTGTGATGTCTAATTGGGACTTCATATTGGGTAGATCCCCTGAATGTTGGCGGGTACAACACCATCAACTATTTTGGTGCTAGAAGGAGGGCCAGATGACAAGCTAATCCCATGAAGTCTGTTTTAACTTTCCACTTCTTTAATAGCTTCTTCCCAAATCTTAACCCTGACATGTTTTTCTAAAACCGCTGATATGAAAGTGCCTCTAGGAATAATTCATGACTTGTCAAATCTAAAATTTGATGGCAAGGTGAAACAACCATTCTTATGCACACTGCTCACTTTTTTGAATTCTGCACCAAACATAATATTCATTGCAAGGATGTTGCATGTAGGTCGTTCATTCTCACATTCAAAGTGCACGTCAAGGAAGGGTGTCACACATTTCCAACCACCTCTATTTACTCTTTCAAACATTTTTTCAAGGAGATTTATCATGCCTTTGAAAGTTATGATTACAAACATGTTTTCAAGAAAATCATGCCATTGCTAAAAGCACCTAATGAATCTCTTAGTGATTTGCACGACTGTTTCATTCATTTTTGTCTTAAATTTTCTGAAAATGATATTGATTGGAATTTAAAGAAAGATAAATTTGAATTTATTGTTCATATTTCTATGAATCCACAAGAATATGAGTCTTTCAAAAGTCTCCTAGCATACCTCGATTATAGAGCTCGTAAATCTATGAGGAATGAAGTTGTTATTCCAAGTGACACTTTGTCTTCCCCTCATCTAACAACTCCATTTCCACAAGTTGAAGTAGGAGAACTTGAGAGTTCATCCGCTGATTTGCCACCATATTCTCCTACCCCACATACACAGAATTTTTTCAAGGGTTTGGACTATGAATATGATGTTTGTGATGATGTGTTATCTCCTCATCCTCTATCCATAGGTTCATTTGGTCCTCTTGATTGTGAGTTGTTTGGCTCACCTATTTCAACTGTTTTTGTTGATGTTCACTGATAAGCCTCATCATTGGGTAATTATGTGGGCCTTAATTCACCTCCTAGCTTAGTCAAACCAATTTTTCTCACAACTTATTACATGTTTTTTATTATATTTTGTTTATGAGATGAGTTAGAGTTGGATATTATGCCTAGTGGACTAATATGCATTGAATGCAATATTGAAGGAGAAAATCAAGGAATTTTTGAAAATACTAAGGTTAAAACTAGAATGGGATAAGGGAGAGGGATTGTAGGAGGTAAATCCTCCTCATTTACTTATCCCCCATTCGAGTATTCCTCCATCCATCACACCATCTCGGAGTGCAAGCAGTGAATCCATGAGGATTAGAAGGCAGCCGAGCAAGTGAGAGATAAAGAGCTAGTTTATCTCGAGTTTGATAGCCGAGCCTCCCTGATTTTAAGGAAGTCGTTTGGGACTTCAATTGTATAAGTAAAGAGGCCTAGAGCCTCATTGGGATTCTAATTTTTTGTTGAAAAACTCTAAGCTCTTTTTGAGTTCCGGACTTGTGAAAGTGTTATTGATGTAATTTTTGTTTTGGTAATAAGAATGAGTTTTGTTTCGAGCCAACACTGAGTTAACTCAGAGGGTTGAAGCTCTTGGGTTAGGGGCAAACCCTAGCAGCCAAGGCTCCTCTTTCTTGTATAAGTATGTTTAGTGTAGTTTCATAGCTTCATTGTTAATTTTCTTTTAGATGCATTTCCATTGCAAGTAGTGTAGATTGGATTGGTTGTTTATTAGTTTGCTTCCATTTGTGCCTTACTTTAGTAGCAGGTTAGCAGGGATAAGAGGAGCACCACAAGGTTGTCAACAGGTGTCTCAGCCTCACTTCCTCCCTCTCAGATCATGTCGAAAATAGCAACAAGAAATGCTGAAAATAGCATTTCTAAGGATATAATTTCAGGATATTCCAATTTTAATTTGTCCTTGAATTAAAATTGAGAATTAAAATTCGAATTTAGTCTCACCAACTGTTTGAAAAATAATTAATTAATTCATCCTGAGTTAATTAGTTGGAGAAATTCAAACATGAAGTCTTTGTGAAGTCATGCAACAATTATCCCTTTGATTGAGGAAGTTATCCCTTAATTAAGGAGATAAGGATGAGTTATATTTGAGTTGTAATTAGTTAGCTCAGTTAACTAAGTTAAGTCCAATTAAATTAGCTCCAAACTATTTGAGTAACTAATTGTGAGTTATCAGTCAGTTGATGCATGCATGCACTCAACAAGTGTACTCCAGATAATTGAAGATTCCCTCATTAGAAACTCATGCATGTCTATTTAGAGAAAGACCCAGTGGAGCTAAATGTCAAGGATAGTGTACTATCAGTTGCATGTGTTTTCCTATAAGGGAAACTCATCCATGCAGTCAAGGTAAGGTTCCTTGACGATTGCGCAGTTTTACAGGGTGTGAGATCAGTGTGAGTGATCAGTGTTACACTTGGTAACATTAGGATCACCCAAGAGAAACAATGCAAGGAAATAGGAGGCTTGGAGGGCAGAGGAGAAGGTTTGTGAGAAGCCTTGTTTTCCTGTGAGCATCTAGGAGGATTGTACTGAGAGCTGGCTAGCTATGAGAGCTAAGGCTTTGTATAATTTAGATGTATTTCCACCTTGTATGATAATACAAATAGCGAGGTTTTTAGCTGAGGCTTTCCCCAAAGTATTCTTCTGTGTTTCATGTGTGATTGATTTTTCTTCTCTGTTATATGTGTTATGTTTGATCTTGCTCAAAATCGATTAAGCTTTCGCAAGTTTGATAGTAGAAGTAGATCAAGTATTTTTCTTTATTCAAATTGCATTATCAGGTTAATCTATAGTCAGATTTTCTACATAGATCTCAGAGGTAGATTTGTATAGAATTTGCAGGAAATTCTACATGGTATTAGAGCAAACGCAATCAGAGCTGTGAACAGTATACTGAGAAGGGAAATTCGAAGTTTGAAGTTCGGGATTGAAGGTACAAATCGAATTCATCTCATACTTCAGGTTGGTCAATGGCATTCTATGGATTGAGACTCGAGTATGCCTTGGATGACAACTCGAATTACATAGCATGGAAAGATCGCATGGAAGTTGTATTAGAAGACAATGGTTTGAAGGATTTCATTGATCAAGAAATCCCAAAGCCAGGTTTAACTTATACACAAGAGTTGGCTGAATGCAAGAAGTGTGCGGCGAGGGCGAGACGGATCATCCTTGAGGGAGTTCGAGACCATATTATCTCGAGTCTCCATGGGAAGGAGACTCCATTTTCAATGTGGAAGACATTGAAGGACCTATATCAGAACAATAGCGACCAGAGGAAATTGGCGCTCAAGGATAAGCTTCGAAGAATCAATATGGAGAACAGTGATACTATTTCCACATATCTAAACAAGCTCACCACTTGTAGAGATGAGCTTAGAAGTGTCAGAATAACTACTACCAATGATGATATGGTGAGCCTCGCTCTCCTTGGCCTTCCGAAGAGCTGGCATAGCTACCAAGACTCTGTGAATTGAAGGGAGAAACTACCAGATTGGGTATGACTGTGGTCGGATCTCATGCAGGAGGAGATCAGGAGGAACACATGAGACAGTTCTTCATCCAAGGAGGTTGAAGAAAATTTGGCCTTAGCGAGTAAGGCAAGGAAAGGGAAGGAGAAGGATTCTCATCCCAAATTGAGTTCTTCTCATGGAGGGAAGAAGGGTGACAAATCTAAAGTGAGATGATTTAATTGTCACAAGATGGGTCTTTATGCAACTAATTTCCCATCAAAGAAGTCCAAGAAGGGATCCTTGGAAGGATCTGAAGGTGAGGCATTGGCCTCTCAGTTCAAAATGGACTTCACCCTCATCGCATACATGGTGTCTTCGATAATGGGTTGTGGTTGGTTTCTTGACAGTCGAGCCTCATTCCACATGATCGGCGATAAAATTTTATTTAGTACCTTGGAGGAGAAAGACCTCAAGATACTCATAGAGATGGGTGACAATGAAAGGTATAGTGTTTCAGGAGTGGGCATGGTTGCTTTTTAGAGGGAGCATGGAGCTTCTATCACCTTGACAGATGTGAAGTATGTGCCTGGACTAAAGAAGAACTTGGTATCGATCGCGATGTTGGAGGACAAAGACTAAGATGTTGTCTTCAATAAGGGAAAGGTTTTCCTTCGACACATCACCACAGGATAGGTGAAACAGATTGGTTCACAGGTACAGAACATGTATGCTCTTGAGGTTCAAGATGCATGCAAAGCCTTGAGGAGCAAGGCCAATGTTAAAGACTTGGTCATTGAGAGGGAGAGTAAATTACCTCTCAACATGCAGTCCCAGAAGAAGTCTCAGACAATTGTGGAGGAGCCACTATTGGAGATGTTGAGAGGAGACTGAGTGGAGACATCCACTCATGCAGAGACCTCCAGTGTTGTGGGGAAAAGTATCCGACTCGGAATGACCCTATCCCTACTCTAAGGGTGATAGTTCCTTAGCAACAACTGAAAGTAAAGCTTTGATATTTTTCCTTTATGAAAGTACAGAGAAGGAAGAAAAGATTGACCAACCGATGTCTTTCGCTTTCGTCGATCCTGTCTTCTCTCTTTGCCTCTTGTTCCCAGCTCCTTGCTCCCTTTGCCGGCCCAGCTACACAAAGATCCTGCAAAAACAAGAGAGGGAAACTACAAGAAACATGTACTCATAACTGATGCATGGATTAGAATGAATCAAATATACAGATAAAAACAATACATCATTGCAATACAAGTATATAGGAGAACATCAAAGCTTTATTGATAGAAGAAAAAGGTTCTGAGAAGGTTACAACCATAAATGGCTCCAATCCAGCAGCACCTCCCCAGCAGCAAGAAATCTCCTCTTCCCCTCTATAAAAGCAATCACCCAATAGCTCTAACTGTAGACCAACAGCACTTCCTTGCTTTGCACAAAATTCCAGCCTCCCTAGACCTCATAGAAGAGCTCTATATATAGGAGATTTGGAGAAAGGATGAGTCAGCTTGAGACTGACCTAAAGCTGCCTTGTGTCCTCTCCCTCTTCAGTTAAACTTCAGTTCTTGAGTCCACTTGGAGATCCTTGCTTCCACATGGAGATCAAGTACCTCTTACTCATCATAGGGCGAATTCCTTGAACCAAGTGTCAGTTTGGAAGCTTCCTGGGCAGTTGACACCTTGCAGAATGACTGTGCCACTTGGCCAATCTCGCCCGGCGCAGGTAGCCTTCATTGGTTTTGACTTTCAGCGCAGGTACAAGGAGGAGCAGTTGACATTCAGCACAGATGCTCAGTGGAGCAGCTGACATGATCCAAAAATAGCCTGTTTTTGAGTGTTTTCAGGTGGAGAACTGATAGGAAGTGCTGTGGTTTGCTGACCTTGTTCCTCTAGGGGTAAGAACAACATGTTTAGGGACTGAGGATCCCTGTAATTATTGACATTTCATGCTCCATGCTGCGAGGCACAAAAATGTCTATAACAGTTGCCCCCTAAAGTATGAGGTCGTTTATCGGGTGAAATGCTTTATCCAGAGGGTCCGAAGTTCATTCAAGTGCTGAGAGGTGCCCTGTAATACAATACAATACAATATATTATTTTTCATTGTTTTCATGATCTAGCTGAGGCGGGCATTCCCATGCTCAGTTTTATAAATACATTTTGGTACATAGAATAGACGATCGTCTGATAATAGACTGATAATTTTCTGCTGAAATTATCATCCTTTGAATAGGATGATCATCTGCTGCAATGATGTACATGACAAATGCTTTTATATTTCCTGAATATGTATCGCAGCCCGGATGGATGAAACTAGATCCGAGGTCTTCAAACTCGTTCGATCTTCACTCTAAGTACAAGTCGATCCATGTGAGAATTTCGCTGAAGTCGAACATGGAAAGACATCGCTTGATTACCGGTCAATGATGAAAAACCGTTAACAAGCGCGAGAGGAATCACCGATAATGATAATGACCCTCAAGGTACTGCAGTACAATTCACATGGCGTGAATAAAGGACTTGGCATCGAACGCCACGCAAAATCTTCTGGTCGAAGGTCATTGATGTATACCTGTCGCCGGAAGTGAGAAACTTGCCATTGAGGCATGCAAGCTTCAAAGTACTAATGGGGTTGTTCCTAGATCAACTTCTTGGATAATGAGCTGAAGTCGACAAGAAGCGATCCGTCAAAGGATGGCCTTAATGAATCCCACATCAATGACACGGAACGGAGCTAATGATTTTAGTGGAGGTGAAAACAAACTGTGACATATGATTCAGGGTGGCGATCATGAATGGATGAAGGATAATGTATGGCAGTGGATGGGACACGGTTGACACTTTCAGAATGACCTCTCTTGAACATATAACGACACTGATGCGATGGATCGGTAGCATTACCCCAAAATGTGGATGGTTTGGCGAAGACCATGGTGATGAGACCGGTGAATGAAACAACCCAACCCGATGTGGTATGGAAGAAAAGTGTCATGTTCAAGAGCGACTTGCTACCATTGAGCTTTGATGTTCTCCCAATTTTTCCCCAGTCATTTCTGACCAGTACCTCTTTATTTTTGTCAAGCTTGAGGAGGATAACATATGCTTGTTCTATAACCTGCCCTTCGGGCAAGCCCATCGTTATGATTTAACGAGCTTAGCGATAGGGAAACTCGTTCTCGTCTAAAGACAAGTTTGTCACTATTTAATCATTTTAACGAGTCTAACGACAAGGAAAACTCGGTCCTTTTCATTTTTAGAGAGTCTGAAAAGGTACAGAAAGTTAACCCCATAATTCCTTTTTCGTCATCTAATCCCTTAAGTCCGAAAAAGTATAAAACAATACAGAAGGGATGGGTGTTCGGTACTTTTAACGAGCCGAACAAGACAAGCGCTCGATCTTTTTGTGTAATAATCCCTCAGGTCCAAAAAGATTAAAGTCTAAAAGAGGGATAGCTCTTCCGGTCCCTTTAACGAGCTGGAAGGCCAGAACTCGGCAAACTTTTCATATTTTACGAGTCAGAAAAGAGCTCAAAGATGACTCGTCTTTTGAGGAACGAGTGATAAATAGGGATAGCAAGTGATTCCAGGTACAAATTGGAATTTTCCAATCACGGCAGTGTCACAAGGATGGCTAGGTGAAATCACTCTTCGCAGATGTTCCTCAAAATGGGTAAACACACAAATGGAAGTGAATGATCGGCCAAATGACGGTGGAGGTGACGGTGCACAAACACGACCAAGGCTTTTATGGCTGATGAATTTACGATCTTAGAAGGTTATTTACCGGGATAGGTTCTTTTTTTAGATAAAAATGAGCTTAAACTCTGGAGGGAACATTGCTCACTGCTTTTATTTATTTTTTAACGAGCATGAAGACCGTGTTAAAACTGCTCGGATCTTGCGTTTATTTTTTAACGAGCATGAACCATGTGCTAAAACTGCTCGAAATACTAGTCATAAAATAAGAATGCCTCCTCTAAGGTTCCATTTTTTATAGAGCTTGCGCCTTACCAAAGCTATGCTCCAACTCATCCTTCCTTTATGTAAGTTCGGAAAACGGTTAATCTTAAAACCAGATAAATAACCGCCCCTAGCTTACACTCCAAAAGGTTTGCATGCCCCCAGGTATAGGATATAATTTCGAGGCTGCCCCTCTTCTCCCCCACTTCTGCTCTTCTTTGGGTGTTCCCAGCTACTTGTCACCTTACTAATCTAATGTTTAACGATACTAGTCTTCTCGTTATTTTAAGGGGTCTTACGCGGTACTTGTCTTCCCGTCGGCCCAACTTTTAACGAACAGCTGTTTGTGACAAGAGAAGAACACTTCTCAAAGACAAAACATTGGTGTTATTGAAGGAGGCTTGCCTCTTTCTTATTATCCAAAGACGGTTCTATTCGCTGCCGCAAATCAATCTCTTTCTTTGGCGATTTCTATCATTAGGTTACTCAAAGATGGTTACCCTATGTCACAACAATAGAATCTCTTTCTTTGGAGGCTGCCCCTACTTATCCTTCAAAACATTTGTTTTAATGGGTGAGGCTTGCTTTTCCCCAAAGATGGTTACTGCTTGTCGCAATAAGGGAATTCCTACTTGGGCATTGCCCACTTCTTTAGACAAAGGTGAATGAATCTTTTGCCAAACACATAACTTTAACAAAAGAATACTATTCCAGAACAACCCCTCTTCCATCCACGGACGGGGTACGGACTAGTCATATTCTTCTGCGGAAATTCTACCTTATACCCAGGGTTTCTTCTGCCCGAAGCAGACCAGGGTGCATGCCCCCTGGGTTCCAGTCTTTCTTTCCGAATCACTCGCACTCATCGGGAAGGAGGACTGGGGGTGGAGGCATATCTTGAGTGAACAGACCATTTAGGATTGGTATTTGACTATTTGCGATGCGAGATCCCGGAAATGAAAGTTGGTCTACGAGCTTGACCATCCTTCCTTCGTGTGGAAAACACATTACTCTAAAGAGTGAGGAGACTATCGCTCCCATGCAATAAATATAGTCACGTCCAAGGAGTAGGTTATAATCCAAGGGTCCTTGGACGACCATCACGTTCAAATTAACAGTCTTCCCTTTCAATGTAACAGGCACATTGGGGAGGATTCCTAATGGTCGACTGGTTCCTTTATCAAAACCTGAGAGATTTCTTAACTCAGGTAAAAGCGCCGGGGAACCCAGTGCTTTCCAAGCAACAGAGGAAAGGATACTCACAGACGCCCCTTCATCAATGATAGTACCAGCCATAATCATTCTATAGATCTGGACAATGATTCTGAATGGTATACTGGCTGGTAACCGGGGTCTACCTAGTTGATTCCAATCAAAGGATACAACCAGGTTGCTTGGTGGTGGGACCGAATATACAGCCGGGTATGATCCTGATGATGTTCCTTCCTGCGATAAAGGAATGGGCGCATTGCCCTGACGCTCATCAGAGTCGGTGCTAATGAAAAGAACCTGGATGGTGTCATCCTTATTCTCTTCGGTGAGGGTGTCGCATGAAGATGACTCTTCGGCGACGGTGTCATTTGAAGATGAAACTTCTGAAGGTAGAACCGGGTCAACTGCTGTATTGACCTTTGGACTTTCGTCCGGTCTGGATTCAGTAGGTTCATTTTCAGTGACTGACGCTTCAGCCGACCACTTGAGCGGGCCAGCTGTATTTTCAACCAACGAAGGACTTGGCACGAGTTTTTTGTATCCAGGAGGAAGTTTTACCGGTGAAACCGGACGAGCTTCCAAAACTCTCTTCGCTTCGTCTAAGAAGGGACAACGGTGGATGGCATGACTGCCTTCACACAACTTACAGGGGAATCTTACTCCCCCTTTTTGTCTTGATCCTTCACTTTTGCTGGTTGACGGAAAGCAATCAACCTGATTGTCAGAGGTTGATGCCCCCGAATTGTGCAGACGAGGGGACCAGTCCCTTAGTATCCAGGGAATACAGGGACAATCTCTGTGGAAATGGTCTCCTCTACATATGACACATGGCGATTTAGGCCCGGTCTGTGCAGTGGGTGGGTTTTTGTCAGATGTCTTTTGCTTGCCCCCAGTCGCCTTAGGCTCCTTCTTCTTCTTTTCCTTCTTCTCCTTGGGAGGCTGACTTTCGCCGGCTCTACCTTGCGAAGACGAAGGATCGGAGGAAGAACTTTTGGAAGTAGAAGGCTGGTGGGCAGCTCTAGACTGATCTAACTGTTGACTCGATTGATCAGGAACCATGGTGGCCTGAACTACATTGGTTGAGAACAGCCAAACTGGCAGGCCTATTGTCAGTCCTGGAAGCGACAATATGGCCATATGGGGCGCACAAACTTCTCCCCAAGAGGAGAAAGGACTAGGACTTCCATCTTGTGGACTTCCTTGGTTGGGGCGTTCCATGTTCTCAACTTACAGATCAACGCGGGAATAAGAGGTGATTATGTTCCATTTAAAATGAATTTTATAACGACGCTTTATTAGACACAACTTTGCTTTTTCATGTTTTAAGAGTCGAGAAAAAGCTAAAGATGACTCTAGTCACCTTCGATGTATTAACGAGCCCGAAGTGACAAATGCTTGGTTGGACTTTTTCAGTTATAGAGTTTGAAAAAGGCCAAAAGAAACTGCTCTGGAGATCTAGGCAGAGGGTGTGCCAAACCTTTCGTGAAACCACAGAATACGTTTTACGGTACGGGTGGTCGATCTTCGTGAATGTTGTGTTCACTGCATCGCGATCAGTAGGGCGGCCGACACGGCTTCCTAAGGATAAAGGCTTTATTCCTATAGGGGTCTCCCAATATACTCGACGGTACGCGGGAGCACAAGTCCGTATTGATACTTATCGCTTCACCGTGGAAGAATCACCCAACCACTCAACGCTAAGATATCACGTTTAACGACGCCGGAACACGTCTCTAGCTTAGACCTCTATGTGTTTGCGTTATGTTTCAATGCGTTGTTATGTAAATTCAATTCATTTTAATGTTGATCTTGCTTAGCAGTTTGCCTTTAAGGATCACCACGAGATGTATATATACAACTTCCTAAATGCAATCTAAGATGAGAAGCAAAACTTTTCAATCTTTCAACTTTGAAAACCTTAATCTACTGAGGGAAAAGAAAGACATCAACTTTTCACACAGATCATAGAACACACACTAAATGCACTTTTTCCTAAATCAACATGCAAACTGTCAATAATGCACATGCACAATGCAGATATTTCTTTTCTTTATCCTTCAATGTTGATGTAAGACAAAAAGGAAACTGTTGTATAACTTTGAATCTAATTTCAAGCGAAAGTAAACAAGCTTGTCCAAAATCAAAAGACACCTTAAGATCGACTTGTTTAGACACTGGAAATGTATAGATTCAAACCACAAAATGAAAAACAAACAAACTCAAACAGCCATGAACAGTAATAAAACTAGCTCTTAAGATCACAAAGACACTTTTACAGTTCAAGATCTAAGAGGCCATAGCTATACTGGTTTGCTTTTCACAATGGGAAACTGTAACTGAAACAAGAAATACTAAAAGAACAATCACAGTTTCATCACACAACTGAGGCGGAATAATGTCAAGGAAAGTTGGTTTACAGCAAGTACAAATGACAAGCAATCAGCAGCAAAACAACAGTGAAAACAGGGCCAAGACTCAGTAGGAAACCTGAGCAAGACACTGGCTAACTGGTCCAGCGCAGGCTCTGGTCTGTCAAACTGACTTTCAGCGCAGTTCCCGAAGGGAGTACCTGCGCTGAAATGCAGACTGCCTTTGGGCAGCCTGCACTGAGACACGAGAGTTGCGTTTACAAGGGTTTCCGGGTCATAAAAAGCTCAAAAATTCACTGTTTTTGCTGAAATAAAAAGCTATAGGTCAAGTACAAGCTAAGGGATGATCAAGAGGATGAAAAGCTATCACAAAGAGCACAAGAGTCCTTGTGGATCAGCTCTTCAAATCATAAACTTGCTCAGAAACTGAGCCAGAGAACCTGCCCTCTACTTTGCAATTGAAGGACTCAATTGCAGTTCGATTTGGTGCTCTCCTTGTTTATGAGATGAATAGCAAGAAACACAATAAACCAACAAGATACTAGGTCCCCAGCGGAGTCGCCAGTTTGTTGTGGGGAAAAGTATCCGACTCGGAATGACCCTATCCCTACTCTAAGGGTGATAGTTCCTTAGCAACAACTGAAAGTAAAGCTTTGATATTTTTCCTTTATGAAAGTACAGAGAAGGAAGAAAAGATTGACCAACCGATGTCTTTCGCTTTCGTCGATCCTGTCTTCTCTCTTTGCCTCTTGTTCCCAGCTCCTTGCTCCCTTTGCCGGCCCAGCTACACAAAGATCCTGCAAAAACAAGAGAGGGAAACTACAAGAAACATGTACTCATAACTGATGCATGGATTAGAATGAATCAAATATACAGATAAAAACAATACATCATTGCAATACAAGTATATAGGAGAACATCAAAGCTTTATTGATAGAAGAAAAAGGTTCTGAGAAGGTTACAACCATAAATGGCTCCAATCCAGCAGCACCTCCCCAGCAGCAAGAAATCTCCTCTTCCCCTCTATAAAAGCAATCACCCAATAGCTCTAACTGTAGACCAACAGCACTTCCTTGCTTTGCACAAAATTCCAGCCTCCCTAGACCTCATAGAAGAGCTCTATATATAGGAGATTTGGAGAAAGGATGAGTCAGCTTGAGACTGACCTAAAGCTGCCTTGTGTCCTCTCCCTCTTCAGTTAAACTTCAGTTCTTGAGTCCACTTGGAGATCCTTGCTTCCACATGGAGATCAAGTACCTCTTACTCATCATAGGGCGAATTCCTTGAACCAAGTGTCAGTTTGGAAGCTTCCTGGGCAGTTGACACCTTGCAGAATGACTGTGCCACTTGGCCAATCTCGCCCGGCGCAGGTAGCCTTCATTGGTTTTGACTTTCAGCGTAGGTACAAGGAGGAGCAGTTGACATTCAGCACAGATGCTCAGTGGAGCAGCTGACATGATCCAAAAATAGCCTGTTTTTGAGTGTTTTCAGGTGGAGAACTGATAGGAAGTGCTGTGGTTTGCTGACCTTGTTCCTCTAGGGGTAAGAACAACATGTTTAGGGACTGAGGATCCCTGTAATTATTGACATTTCATGCTCCATGCTGCGAGGCACAAAAATGTCTATAACATCCAGTAGGGGGGAATTTCAAGCCAAGTCAGCAGAGGGATCACATGCAGCCATACCTCTAGGTGTGAGGTGGGTCGATGTGAAGTGATAGTCCCATGAAGGCTGAAGTAGGGGAAATATCCTTGAGGTACCCAGCCTCTTTGATTAGAGCTTGCTACGGGAGCCCCGACGAGGAGTAGCAGGATTGTCTGAGTGGGTAGAGACAGATGCGAATGGAGTGGTAGAGGGAGCTTCAGCATCAGAGGGTGTTTCTAGCCCAACAGGGAGGTCAGTTGGGAGATCAATTACTTACTTCTCAGTAACTGAGTTGCAGTGCAGCAGTGGGCAGCACAATGCAACATTATAAGAGGAGGTGCAGTGCGGATGCAGTGCTGAGAGATAGGACCAATAGCAACACAGATGCAGTAGGAGGAATTAGTGTGATTGATGTAGTCAGAGATCAAAGTGATAGAGGTTAGCGCAGTCAGATACTAAAGAGCAAAGAGGTGCAGAGTTTTCAGTCGACAGAGGCAATAGTAGTCAAAGACTTTGATGACAGAGGCATCATTCTGATTCAGGTTGGATATTTTTTGTTTCTAGAGTTACTGGAGCAACAACACTTGAGAGAAGTGTTGCATGCAGAACATTCCAAAGGTTCAGGATCAGGATCGAGTTGAATTCCTTTCTTGTTGAGAGGGAGTGCTGAAAATAGCAACAAGAAATGCTAAAAATATCATTGCTAAGGATAGCATTTCATGATATTCCAATTTTAATTTGTCCTTGAATTAAAATTCAGAATTAAAATTAGAATTTAGTCTCACCAACTGTTTGAAAAATAAATAATTAATTCATGCTAAGTTAATTAGTTGGATAAATTCAAAATGAAGTCTTTGTGAAGTCATGCAACAGTTATCCCTTTGATTGAGGAAGTTATCCCTTAATTAAGGAGATAAGGATGAGTTATATTTGAGTTGTAATTAGTTATCTTAATTAACTAAGTTAAGTCCAGTTAAATTAGCTCCAAACTGTTTGAGGAACTAATTGTGAGTTATCAATCAATTGGTGCATGCATGCACTCAATAAGTGTACTCCATATAACTAAAGATTCCCTCATCAGAAACTCATGCATGTCTATTTTAAGAAAGACCCAGTTGAACTACATGTTAAGGACAGTGTACTATCAGTTGCATGTGTTTTCCTATAAAGGAAACTCATCCATGCAGTCAAGGTAAGGTTCCTTGAGGATTGCACAGTTTTACAGGGTGTGATATCAGTGTGATTGATTAGTGTTACACTTGGTAACAGTAGGATCACCCAGGAGAAACATCACAAGGAAATAGTAGGCTTGGAGGGCAGAGGAGAAGGTTTGTGAGAAGCCTTGTTTTCCTGTGAGAATCCACGAGGATTGTACTGAGAGCTGGCTAGATGCAAGAGCTAAGGCTTTGTATAATTCATATGTATTTTCACCTTGTATGATAATACATATAGCGGGGTTTTTAGCTGAGGCTTTCCCCAGAGTATTCTTCTGTGTTTCATGTGTGATTGATTTTTCTTCTCTGTTATATGTGTTTTGTTTGATCTTGCTCAAAATCGATTAAGCTTCTGCAAGTTTGATAGTAGAAGTAGATCAAGTATTTTTATTTAGTTACATTACATTATCAAGTGATCTACAGTGAGAATTTCTACAGATCATGACTTGAGGAATGGACCCTTATGCAGCCCGAAAAACACAGATTTATATTTCTTTTATAAGCTTTGGAGTTTGTTGTCTTTAAATTATTATTTGGTCAGTTTTGCAAAGTAGGAATCCATTGTCATCTTTTTCATCTTCATTTTTACAGTATATCTCATCCATGCTTTCATTCCTTTCAGCAACTTTCCTCATGCATAATGTAGGAAATTAGTTCATTAATTATGCTTTTCTAGTTTATGAGAATGTTTATTGTTTTTTAGAAGAGGAGGAATGACCTGTTACGGAGTTTTGTGAACCCAACGTTTTGGACTACCATGTGAGTCCATCATTAGGGATGTGTCAATAGATCTTCTCAGATGTTAATGATATATCCATGAGCTCTATTTTGGTTTTATATATATATATATATATATATATATATATATATATATATATATATATATATATATATATATATATATATATATATATATATATATATATATATATATATATATATATATATATATGTTTTTTGAAGAGAAGTTATAAGGAATTTGGTCGACTTGTTACATATATTTTTGGTAAATATACATGTTTTATGCAGAGTAGGTGCTTCAGGAGGAGACAAAGGCTTCATAGCCAGCAACCACCTTCCACTCCATCCACCATAGCCATCCCTTGTTTTCACAATCACTTTCATTAGTTTTCATCATTTTCCATAGAAATTCTTCCAAGCACATTGAGCGAATCCAACCATCTCCTATCTTTGTTGTTGACTTCTAAGTGATCCTAGACCTTCTCCCACTCCATTCCACCCATCAACCACCTTTCCTAAGCCTTCCATCACCTCCAACACCTCACATTTTTCTCTCGGTTGTATCCTGTAGGTTTACAGGGAATCCTGTAGGTTTCTAGTACATCTTGTAGGTTTTCCTGAAATGGCCTGTTTTGAGGCCGAATTGAGGGAAAACCTCTAGGAAGTCACCAAAATCCTCCCAAGGGTCTCCCACACCATCCAACCATCTCATAACCCTTCCATCCATCCTCAAACATCCTTAATTCACTTGCCACATCACCAGAAGAAATTAGTTTGCATACTTGATTTTGCATGAAAAGACAAAAAGGCAAAAACATATTTATTTCAGTCTCTTTACTTGCACATTAGTGATGTTTGATGCTTCTTACTTCTATACTTAGATAGTAGCATTTGGTTCATGTTAATTTAGCATTTTTTCAAAGCATAGTTTCTTAGCAGTTACTTAGGAAATGGTGTGATTTAGCATTGAATTTCGGTCTTCTCCATTATTGCAGTAGAGTAGCTCTCTCTTAGAGTAGATTTACCTTTCTTCCATCAAGAAATCAAGCTTCTTCTGACTCCATAGAAGTCTGGCTTGAAAACCCCAATGGTCCCTCGCCAGCTGAACAGTGACAATAGGAAAAACCATCACTTTTACTTGTGTATATAGCATTGTCACCTCCAAGTTTGTACGAACCCTGGGTTGATAAAGTAAAGATGGTAACCCAGGAGTTGCAGCATTCTTGCTGCAATACTGGCACTCATCATTCACGAGGATCATTTTTAGGATGGAGTTAGTGTTTATCAGCAAAATTGTGATCTCATTTATGATGACTATGTGTGGGAGTCTATCTCTGAACACAAAATTGTGATGAAAGTTGATATTTATCCTTCCACACCTCTCCCTCATTATCCTGACATATTATGTGATTCTCTCATTCTTGTTAAATCTTTCAAAGAATCATTTTATGATGTTGCTATTTATAATCACACTCAGAACTTATGAGATGTCAATTTTACACTCGAATGCAAAGAGGAAAAATATTATCTTCTTTATCCAATCCATCAACTGATCATTGTGAAGAAATAGAGGGTGGAATTTCTTTTTTTCAATCTTCCCCTCTTTACAATTCATCAGATCATGATGATGCCTCTATTTTTTATCTTGAAATTTCTAGTAATGGCTGTCATGATCTCTTCATTGATGCATATGGTCACGACTCTCATCTTTTAACGATTGATTTTCCTAAGCCACTGGTTTTTGATGATCTATCTTCTAATGTTTTGGAAATTTCGCAAGTTGTCGGGGTACTTCAGCTTGAGCTGATGGTTATGTCAGGTCCTCACAATCTTGAGGAAAATTCTAATTATTATTTGAATAAAAATGTATCTTTCAAGGCTCCTCATCACTCCTTTGCACAAATTGAAAATCAGATCATTTCTCAAATTTCGCATCCTCTATTTGTTTTGCACGATTCCATCACTCAATCATTGGAGGAATCATACCTGTCGAGCTTTGTTATGAAACACAAGTTTTATTCTTTGTTTATGTTTGCCTAGTTTACAAGTTTGAAATATTGTTCATGCGTGTCATATTATCACAGTTTTTATGAACACCGTAATTATTCGGCAAAGTGTTTTACATGCGCTCTTCTTTTGTATTTCTCTGCATGTATTCTCAAACTTTGAATGTTACAATATGCATCATCTTATCTTTATTGTGTCTTGTTATTTTTGAATATATTTCTTGATGCACATTCCCTCACCCATATAGGCCAGCCGATGCGCCGATGGTTACAATGGAAGTTTCATTTTACGTGAGTCTGGCCTATTCTTGGTTAGTGTAGGATTAGGGGTATTTTTTGTTTTCTTTGTTTTGATTACTTTCCACCCTGCTCTTTTCTTTTCTTTCCAATTTTAGGATAGCTTCCGCATGAGACGGTGTTTGGTTTCTAAAGCAAGCATGGTGAAGTTTAAGAGGAAGTTGTGATACTGTCAATGCTTGGTTATTTGTTTATTCCCTCTCTTTGCATGAATATTGCATCTTTTAGTCAATGATACCCTAATGGAAAATACATTATTTTAAGAGAAAACTGCAGTGGAATTGCGAGCTTGAATCTATAATTAGTACCACTTTTTTTTTTTGTAAGCTATGGTAGAACCCATTCTATTACTCGATAGAAATAAAAACTTTACAAACCATCAGGATAGTGCAGAGAACCCGCCCTCATGGGGAAACCGGGTGATAATCCACCTATAGTTTCTGGTGGCTGCCCAAAAATAAAATGCCCATAGTCTCAAAATTTTAGCCAAAATTACAAGACAGTCCTTAGATTTTCTAAAACTATTCATCTGTAATACGCAAATATCAGCCTCTACATAACCCAAAAAACTACAGTTAAAAAGGCATTGAAGATTTTCCAGCATATCTTAGCTCAGGTGGTATCCAGGTCCGGTTGCTGTCGCGTTCCTCCAACATCAGCTCCTTGCATGCTCCTCAGCAGTTGATGCAGGGCCTCCATCTTCTCCTCCTGACGTTCCATAGCAATTCGAATGAAACTCAGCTCCCTGCGCAGGTCCGGGTCGCCCTTGGCCAACTTCACCATCTCTTGAGCCACCTGCTCAAGCGCCTTCGCCAGGAGACCTTTCATCACCCAGTAAATGTGTAATGACTGTTTGAAGAGCGTCATTCGCCCCCTAGTATGGCCGGGGTCATGAAGCAAGGATTCCCATTCTTCCATCTCGTCAGCAGACTGGTTCTGGAGGGACTCCTCCTCCAAAAACTCCATCACTCTACGGACCGCGGGGTTAGACTCCTTCCGGAACGCCCTTTCCGCCCGTTTAAGTCTGTAATTCACCGTCATCCAAGTCTTTTTCTCCAGATTCGGCTTCCATCCCGTCCTCTCACTTTCCCTCTGCACCCTATTCCTCGGGCCCCAACCTCTTTTTCTGCTTCCCTCTGTTTCCTCGACAGGGGTGGTAGCACTATTCCTCAACCCCGGGCGTCACCCCTTCTTCTCGCTTGGCTCATAGAACCCATCACACTGCTGGTGCTGGCTCTCAGCAGCCATCCTTTTCAGCGGAACCGACCACCCTCCTTCTCCGTCCAGAGGAATTTCCTCCTCCGATTCATCTTCGATTTCCCAAATTTCTGTCGAAGGGCTGTCCTGGGCAAGTCCTTTCCCTTTCTGATTCTGCGCCTCTGTCGCCATCCTTTGGTGTTCTTCGGCCTCCTTAGTCCGTTTCCTGGTCTCCATCTCTCCCTGTCTCCCTTTGCTGGGCAGTCCCTGGTACTCTGCGCTCTTAGTCCCAGTCAGATACCTTACCAGCGCCCTACTCTCTCCTCTCCTAATTTGGAAACAAACAGGAGTCCGAGCCTCTTCCCCAATCTTGATATAAGTGGAGGTGTTTACCTCATGGTCCCGTTTATCACCGGCTGTCGAATGCCGCCAGTTACCAGCACGGTTGGCATCATTAATGGTAGTTATTGTATGATTTATGTTTGCTATCGAGGCTTCTGACAGCCCACCATTCTCTCCACTAAAAATACACAGGTTAATGCTCGCACTTTGGGCAAAATCAAGTGCCATTACCTTCTCACACTGCCACAGTACATCTCTGCACTCAGCCATTATTACATTCCATTTCCTCGAGTGATCATTGATCAGACATCGGGATCTCCACGGCCTTAGTTCATGCCAGCTCATTGATCCGACAAGGTGCTTATGTGGCTTGGTCATAATCCAATTTGATGATCCCGGCTAACTCTTTCCACTCGCTACGGCCACTCACAGCCTTCCATTGTTGGTCCATCCTGTTACCCCTCCCTCTGCTGCCCCAATTGGCCAGGTAATCAGCTGCCTGGTTACCTTTCCTGCGAACATGATTAACTACCTTATATTCAATCTTTTTTAAGAGAACAGCAATGTCCTGAACGATCCCCGCAGTACGCCAACTGCTGGTGGCTTTTTCCCAGCTCTTACCATTATTTAGTTTCTTTACCATGTCCACGGCAATCTGGGAATCACCTGTGATTTCCAGGTTAGAGTAACCATTTCTAACTGCAATCGTTAGTCCTTGATGGAGGGCCCAAAATTCAGCTTCGTTGTTGGTCATCTCCCCTCCTCCTTCTGCAAATATCCATCTGACCTGTTTATTACTGTCCCTGAATATGCCTCCGAAGCCTGCCTCTCCTGGGTTTCCTTTTGAAGCCCCATCGAAATTTAATTTAACGAAGGAGTCCCTGGGAAAACTGAATTTGTCAGGGCTCGGGCTCCTCATGTCCTGAGGGACAGTGAGCTTGTGCTGGACCATCTCCAGTTTTAAGTTTAACTTAATCAAAATTTCTTGTTCCTCTTGATTTGTCTTCCAATCGTCCTCGTACCACCTTTCCACTAGGACTGTTTCCCGCATGAGCTCTACCGCTTTTATCCAGGTAGTCTCTGGGTCCTTTGACAGATTCTGGAAGATCCTCCGGTTTCTCTCCTTCCAGAGCATCCACATGAAAAATCCCGAGATAAGGCTCCAGGGCTCTTTTCACAACCTTGCAGTGGAAAACCTCCTTGTTCCAATTGAAGACCAATTCATTGAAATCACTGATAACGAATCCAGGTTTATTGAAGGTTCGCTTGATGTTCACCCACAGATTCTTGGAATACTAACATTTAATAAGGAGATGATCTCTGGTTTCCCCCTCCTTCTTGCAGAGACAGCAGATCGATGGCCCATTAAAACCCTTCTTCTGGATTCTATCCCAGGTAAGAATCTTATTTTTTGCAGCCAACCATATGAACATGGAGACCTTTGGCCACCAATTGTTTCCCCAGACAACTTTCCAGTCAAGGTGTCCCACATCCCCATTCTGAGAGTCGCTTAAATAATAGGCTTCTTTGGTGGTAAACAGGCCTTTCATGGTGTTTCCCCACCTCAGGATATCTTGGCCTTCACGAGCTCTGATTTTCCTGGACCCAACTTCTTTTTTGTAATTGTCTTGCGTATCTTGATCAATCTCTCTGTCCCATTCCATTGGATCGATCCAGACTCGCCACCCTTCTTCCGTCGGCTGAGCTCTCCAATAGTCTCTAACACAAGTCCTGTTTCCTTCTATTCTGGTTCGGATTTGATGAAGATCTGGGATTCTACTCAGTCTTTCCCTCTGCTGCCACCTATCTTCCCAAAAGTTTGCCTCTGCTCCTCCACGGATCTCCCAGAAAGCTTGTTGTTCCACCAGATCCCGGTTCTGGCGAGCCAGGTCCCAAATGAAGGATCCTTTAGGCGTTACCTGTTGCCTTAAGATCTCTAACGTTGAGTTAGGCATGTTATATTTAGTCCTCCATATTTTCTTCCACAGATCATTGCCCCCCCGGAGCCACCTCCACCACAACTTGGCTCCCAGGACCCTGTTGAGAGTTTCAGGGTATCTTAGCCCCAATCCTCCTCTCTCCTTCCTCTTTGTTAACTGTTCCCAAGAAACAAGAGCCCACTTCTTTTTTTGATCAGACCCTCTCCAGATGAAATTCCTGATAATCTCTCTGATTTTATCACAAACCCCCAGAGGAGCAGCCATTATCGAGAGGGAATAAATAGGGATAGCTTGCAGTATAGATTTCACCAAGACTATTCTACCTACAATATTTAGAGCTCTGAAGGCCCAATTTGCTATCTTAGCATGCAGTTTATCCAAAATCCCCTGCCAGTTTTTCACCTTTTTTGAGGTAAGGTCTAAAAGATTGCCTAAATATCTCGTAGGAAGCTCCCCTCTTCGAAAACCCAATAGTCTGATAAGATGGTTTCTAACATGTTCTATCGTGTTGAAGATGAAGATACAGGATTTGTCTCTGTTGATTTCCAAGCCTGATGCCTCCGCGAATAAATCCAGAATTTTTTTGATCTGTCTGACTTCTTTGACGGTTGGTTCTCCAAACAGCATAATGTCGTCTACAAATTGTTGGTGGGTTAAGGGCAAATTATTCCCCCATAGCTTGAGACCCTTCAACCTGTTTGTCTCTCTTTCTTGTTTAATGTACCGACCCAAACCTTCAGCTGCAAGTATGAACAGAAAAGGGGATAGAGGGTCCCCTTGTCTAATCCCCCGGGAGGCATTAAAAGTTTTTGTTGGAGTGCCATTAACTAAGATAGAAAAATTTGGGGATGAGATCAAGCTATGGATCCAAGCAATCCATCTCTTATTAAACCCAAAGCTCTCTAGGACTTTTCCCAAATAGTTCCAATTTAATCTGTCATAAGCCTTAGACAAGTCCAGCTTGATCAACATACCCTTTTGCTTTCTAACCTTGAGAGAATGCAAAACTTCCTGGGTTACAACAAGACCATCAAGGATCTGTCTTCCTTCAACAAAACCAGTTTGTTCTGTGGATATTAGCTGGTCGAGAAGGGGTTTTAATCTCTTGGCTATCAGGGACGTTACAATCTTGTAAATTACATTACACAATGCTATTGGTCTAAAACCATTAGCATCCTCTAGATTTTCACCTTTGGGAATTAAAGCAAAAAAACTAGAGTTGAGAGCCGGCCATACCTTTTGGTTCCTTCTTGATTCTTCCACCAGATCAAGGATCTCTCCCCCCAGGAAATGCCAACCCGCCTGGTAAAAGTCTACTGTGAAGCCATCTGGTCCCGGGGCAGTCCCCTTTTTCATTGCTTTCACAGTCTCCTCTACCTCCTCGAGGGTCGCCGCTCGCATTAAGGCCTTGTTTTGATCTTCAGTGACTATGCTGGGGATGGCCGAGCAGATTTCCTGTATAGCTCTAGATCTATCAGCCTGCGGTTCAGATAGGATCTCTTTGTGGTGGTCCACCAGAATCTGTTCGATCTCTTCTTGCTCCACAGCTCTCCTTCCATTCTTATCTTTGATGGAGAGGATTCTATTCCTCTGTCTATGTTTAATCATTGCCTGGTGGAAGAATTTAGTATTACGTTCTCCCTCTCTTAACCATTTTATCCGAGATTTCTGACGCCATAGCACCTCCTCCTGTTTTCGTCTTTCTTCCAATTTCCCAAGGATGATCCCTTCTTTGTTAATGCTATCCTCTGTCCTGCCTTCTAATATCATCTTCTGCTGAATGCTTTCCATTTCTCCTTCTAATTTTTGCTTATCCTCAAAGATGTTACCAAACTCTTCTTTGTTCCACTTTTTGATTTTTCCCTTCAGCTCCTTCAGTTTTAATTGGAACGTTTGCATTTGTCCCCTACCCTACACAGAATATTGACGCCACCATTCCTCGATTTTCTTGATAAATTCTGGGTCTCTCAACCAGAAGGATTCAAACCGGAAAGGTCTCCTCCCACGATTTTTTTTTATATCAATTTCTAATCTAATCGGCCAGTGATCCGATCCCAAGGAAGGTATAATCTTCGCCTCTACAAAAATGTCTTTGTTCATGATAGCTTCTGTAACTAGGAATCTGTCCAGCCTAGAAGCTATTTGATTTTTGCCTCCTCTCCTGTTATTCCAGGTGAATATCCCATTGATAGTTTGAATGTCAACTAGTCTTAATTCCTCTATCATCTCATTGAATCTATCCATGATTTGATCCACCTTCCTCACTCCTCCTTTTTTCTCATCCAAGGATCTGATTAAATTAAAATCTCCCCCTATGATCCAGGCAGCTTCAGGATATAATCTGCGGATGACTTTCATGCTTGCTATGAAGTTTTCTTTTTCCCCTATGGAGGGGGGGCCATAAACCCCTGAAACAACAACCTGCTCCTTGGTTCCCACTATCCTACCCTGGCCAGTAAGGATTCTACTCATACTAGTCCACCGATCCATGATAATATCATTGGGGTTCCACAGAATTGCTAAACCTCCTGCAGATCCAATAGCATCCAACCCCATCACCTCGTAATGAAGATTATTTTTTCCTAAAATACCCTCAAGTTGTTGCACCGATATTTTAGTCTCCTGCAGAATCATAATGCTAGGTTTCTCTCTTTTTAACTTGTCCTTCATATACCTTTGTTTACCCTTACTGTTTAAACCCCTAATATTCCAACTTATGACAATCATTTATAACTTTTGGTAAGAGGGGAAAAAAACCTCTGACAGAGGTATCACCTTACCTGAATTGATCAACTCTTCACCCACCGTCTAGATTGTTTCGCTCATTGTTTTACGGCCCCTCTTCCGATTGTTCTTGCCAGAGCTGTCCATTCCCACCATTCCTGTCCCCTGATCATTTCCGGTCATCATCTGCTGGACTATATTCTCTCCTATTTTCTCCTTATATTTCTGGAATACTTCCTTATATATCTGTTTCTGTTTTTCCAGGATGAATCTGCTGTCAAGGTATTTCCATTCTTGAAGAAGTCTTCTCATTATTCTCTCCTCTTCAACCGCATTTTCTGCCTGGTGCTCCACTTCCATGTGTGATTGCATTGTGGTATCTTCCCCCTGCTCTTCCGGTCGTTCTCTCTCGATTTTCCTTGGGTTCATTTCCTTTTCTTTGTCTTCCCCTGTGATTTCCATCGGGTTGTTCCCAGGATCCTCATCATCTTCTAGATTTATTTCGTAATCCTCCTCACCATCCTGTAATACCTGAAATTTGTTCGGGCTTGTCATTGGAGCAGGTTTCCCTTGAGATTGTGATCTAGGGCCTTCTTTGTTTTGCCTTCGTTTTCTTGTAACCTGCTGGAAACCCCCAGCCACTGCCTCTTGACTTTTCTTCGGTTCCTCCTCATTATTTAACGGGCATTGCCTGTATAGATGACCGTATTCGTGACAGTTTCGGCATCTAAAAGGGATGTGCTCGTAATCTACTGGCTGTTGCCAAACCTCATCATGATATTCGACCTCAACGGTATCAGGAATGGGTTCCGCCAGATTCATGTAGACACAAATTCTTGCAAAGGAGTTATATTTGCCTCGTTTTGTAGCCTCTGCAAGTTTAACAAACTTCCTGATTGTGTTACCTATGCCTTCTAATGTTTCAGGGTCCCAGAATTCGTCGGGCAAGCCAAAGAGTCTGACCCAGATTGGTGCCTCCAGCAGTTTTTCCTTATCTGGGCTATATCGTTCCTCCCAATATTTCATGAACAGTCCTGCATTGTTCAAAAAATAGGGCCCTTCTTCGAATATCCTGTTCTTGTCTTCCACGTTTGTGAAGATTGCTGTAAAAAACCCCCTGGCCCCTAGTTTGAGGTCTATATGACCTTGAGGTTTCCATTTCTGGTCAATCCATCTGAGTAACTCCCTTTCCGAAGGCCAATAGCCAATGAATTTACATATCAGGGCGTGGTCTTTCATATAGCAGTTGTATTCCTCCAGCTTATTACAAGGTATGACATATCTCGGTTTTTTTTGAGCTCGCGGTACACATTTCCCTTTCATCCTTTTCTGCCAAAGATTCCCCATGATTGGGGCCTGGTTGTCCGTCTAGTTATTCCTTATTCCATTCTCACTGCTCTCCCCAGTTACCACATTCTTGAAGGAGGGGATCTCTCCCCCCCCCGTCTGCTCTGCCATTTCCTCTCAGCGCTTGACTCTCTGTTAATATCCTAGTCCAATAGGTGAAGAAAACTCAGCTATCGGGTCTGACCCTCCTGGCCGGATCTCTTTCTTGTCCTGCCGTCTTCAGCCTTGTCCGCGCCGTGGCAACTTCTGCAAACCCTAGCAGAGCCCATCTCCCTCCGCCTCTCAAAATTGAACCTATAATTAGTACCACTTACTGTAATCAGTCTTTTATAATTTTTAGTTCATTGTCGACAAAGTCGAGTAGAGTAAGGAGGGGAGGAAACTTTAACAAGTATGTTAGAGATATATAGATATACTTATTTGAAGGGAAAACCTATTCTCCTCTCAATAAGTCAGGATCCCTCTTTTGTCTCATTAAATCAATAATTTCATATGCACAGTTCTTTGAAAAAAATGAAAAATAATGAAAAAAATATAATAAAAGGCGAAAGAAGAGAAAGTATTCCTTCGCAGAGAGGTGAAACAAGAAACTCTACTGGGGTATTGTCCAGGCTTGCTTGCAGCGGAGCAATGTTTGTGTTCCTTAAGTGACTCTATAGGGTACTTTCCAGGCCTGCTCACAACGGAGCAACACCAGAGATCAAAACGAAGACTCTGACAATTCTTTTATTTGTGTGTCTATATACTCCTCATCCCCAATCGAAACAACTAATTTTGACTTGTCTTGGTTAAGTGTGTCGATGATGAAGAGAATGGTAGGCACTATATATTTAACGCAAGCTAAGTGAAGAAACTACAATGATTAATGAACTGAACAGTACTTCCAGAATATTTAAAATTGTTTTGTATAAGAAAAGACCCATATAGAGAGTTGGAGTTATACTAATGTGTCATAAAGTGTTGTAGCTGCTACAACCACCCTCCAAAATTTTTCCCATGCTTTAATTTTGGAGCCTTCCTTCTATCCACATGAGCTTATCATTTACTGTCGTCAAATATTCATGCTATGTAAAAGACTTATCTTTTCATGCTTTGCTTGTGATGCACTGATCCCAGTTTGACATCTTTCAAACACAAGCTAACTCTTGACTTGACCTTGCAGCATTGTTGGGCTTGCCTCCAGAAAATGCGCAATCTTGGAAGCCATGGAAACCTTTCCTCCAGAAATTGTGTAATTATTCTTGCCAAGCTAGCCTTGAGCATGAAAATTGCGTAATTTTGGATGGTAGCCCAACCTTGATGATGGAAACTGTGCAATGCACTGAGTCAAGAAGTTACCCAGTCCTCTGGAATTATGTAATCCTTCTTCGGAGTGTGAAAATAAGTTTCTTGAAAAAGGAAAAAGGAAAAATGCAAAAAATCATCCCTAGAAAATAGTGATTCATTAATTAGTTACTCAAAGGTGGCACACTTGCTATTTTTGGAACTTTCTCCCAAGTGTCACTTTTTCCTTGATTTTAGGCATGCACGACATAAACTCTAATTGGTCTAGATCTATATAATGGAAACCCATAGATGTCATTTGTACATTTGATCTTGAATCTATAACATTCCCAAGGAGATCAAGGAGCCTTTGATGGAGTTTGCAGCACTTTTCCGAGTGAGTTTTTCTTTTGTCATCTTTTGTCGATTTTTCCATTGCTTTTTGTCGTTTGGCTTTTGTGGGTGTCGTTTTGCTTGTTTTTTTTCATGGTTGCTAGAATTATAATGAATATTATCTTATACGAGTTTTGGTTCGGTCCATTGTTCGCCTTTTAAAATGTATCACATTAGTTTTCTTGTTTTTTCCCATTAGTGGTTGCCATTTTGGCGACTCTCCATGCATGTTTGTTTTTCCTTTTGCATGTTGATCTTCCACACTTGTTTTGCATCGATCTATCCATACTTAGTCAAATCTGCACTTTAATATGCACTGTCACTCAGATCTGCTTATTTCCCACACTCTTACCAGGCATATCTACTCATCCCTTGGCCATGAAACACCTTCAGTTGGGCATTGCTCAAGTCTGAGGCTCAAGCTCTTAGCTTGGCCTCTGAGACTGCACAATGAGTAGTACCAGGCTGACCCAACTGCACATTGTGTAGTTCCATGGCTTAAGCCCTCACCCCTGGCCACTAATACTATGCAATGCGAAGTCTCCACTATGTGAGGATCCATTTCTAGTGGCTAAGCAAAACCTTTCATTGGCCAGAGGAGGAACCAATGAAGAATTATTACAATGCTTTCAAGTCCCATGAGCTGGTCAATTTTGCAAGAACTTCACAAGTTTCTCCATAGCAGGAATTCACTCCAAAGGTAGCACTAGAAGAAGAGCGCAACCAAGTGTGCAATAAGGGAAAGATGAAGGTTTTGTATAGTCCAAGGGGAGAACGAAGCCGTAAGAAGAAAGAAGATCCAATCATCATGGGAGTGGTTGTAACAATGGAGAAGAAGAGGGAAAAAAGGGTGCAGGAAGCAGAATGGAAGTAGAGGGCAGAACGAGAGAAAAATATATTGGAGGAAGAAAGGCATAAGTAAGAAGAGGAGAAAAAACGAAAAATAATAGAATAAGAAATAGCACGGAGCCAAGTTGAAGAACAAGAACATAATCGATAGCTAGAGGAGGAGAGAAAATAGACACAAGATAAAGAGCTCGCTCAAGAGATTGAGGAGTTGATTGAAATCCAAGACATGGAGGAGGAAATGGAGCTGCAAAATCAAGATGTTGACTTGATGTCGGTTACACAAAATGTCACCATTCAGTCTCCCCATCCTCTGACAGAGCAAGCTCCAAGCAAGGGAGAGGCAATTTTTCCTCTCGATAACAGTCTAGTTATGGACACATACAATCTGACTTATGACGTGTAATATCCCTCCCCTTAATAATAAATAATAAATAGTATAAATAATAAAAATAATACAAAAATAATAATTAATAATAAAAATAATGAATAATAATAAATAAATCACTTAATAATAAATAATAAAAATAATAAATCATAACTGTTAAATAATAAATGATATTAAAAATTATATAAAAAGAAATAAATAATAAAAATAAA
Source organism: Pinus tabuliformis (assembly GCA_031772625.1). NCBI lineage: Eukaryota > Viridiplantae > Streptophyta > Pinopsida > Pinales > Pinaceae > Pinus > Pinus tabuliformis. The sequence continues at coordinate 698,677,382 of CM062813.1, read as the reverse complement.
TAGTAATAACCATATTAAAGCTCTAAATAAGAAATAAAACAAGAAAAAAAGTTGCATGCAGACACATGGAGTGTGTGCATGTGGTTCCCCTTCCAATGTTTTGTTCTATTTAATAGATGGTGAGGAAGATGAGAGGAATTCCTGCATTCCATCATTCCGAGATTCTATCTTTCATTCTCTTGGGAGAATGATATACTAAGACTTAGGAGCACTGGCAGTAGTACGTTGATTGAGGCTCAGGGGTGGCCAATTGTAGCAGAATCCTTGCACAATTGAGCCTACGGTTGGGTGGAGGGTCGTCCCCAAAACCTTGTTGCGGTAAGCCTACTTCTACAACAGGTAAGCACTATTCTTAGTTGAATCTAATGTTAATCAGAAAAGTTAATTAGATATTTATTTTCGACTGTTACATATGGTATCAGAGCTTAAGTTTAACCCTTAGGGCCTATGGGCATCCGAAAAATTTATTTGTTGGAATTTTTAACTTGACTTGTTTTAAAGTTACAGGTTGATTACTTCCAGGAGGCCGCATATTTTTCTACAAACCCTCACTATGCCGTAAATTTTCTTTATTCAATGCGTAGTTATATTTTGATTGGCTTTGGTGATTACTTTTCTTTATGACTTAGAATACAAATGGAATACTATAACATGCTGATCGCACCTTTTAAAATATCGTGATTTTTCCTCATTTGTTGTGGAGATTTTAATTGATAGCAATTTTAGTGTTGTTTTTTTATATTGATCGTTAAGATTCACTTCCAGACATTTGTCAAAAGGAATGTGTGGCATTGTAGTTCTTGATTCCTTATGATGATCTAGTTATCCAGAAATTCATCGAGAGGAAAAAGCTTCATTGTAGTTCTTCACTCCTTACATTGCAGGTTAAGGTGGTTTGGACTAATTAGACTTGTTTTGGTGGCTTGACTGTTTTTTTTTCTCCCTTGTCAACATATTATTGCAGTTTTGAGACACGTCTTTTGGAACAGCATGCTCATGACCTTCGTTGTCGCCAGTTTGATAATTTCTTGGGGGTCCAACACTTCTTCTTTTTACAAGGCCCGCCACAGATCCCGCCCTTTCCACAACTTCTCGCTTTGTTTCCCTAATTGCCACTGTGCCTTCTGGGCAGTCTCTTCCAACGTTAAAGCTTGGAAATTTTAATCCAGTACACCATCATCAGACACACTTTGGCTCAGAGCTTGTAGCCATCTTGAGCCTACCTAGCTTTGATCTCGTGTTTAAAACGAAGCCGTTTAGGTGTCGAACCTAGGACTTGTGCTCAGTAGCTAGGTTGTTTGTAATGTTCCCTTTCCGAAATGTCTCAAAGAACTCACAATTTCTGAATTTCACACTCTGGCTCACTGTGGAATTTCTACAAACAGATTGTCTGCAAGGTGCTGGAAATGTGTCCTTTCATTTATCTAACTCAGTTGAATGTGTACAATAATCATTAATTGCCATAAGAATGTTCCCCACAAAGCTCGAGGCTGTTAAAATAAGTACACAGGGCAGATATCAACGTATATATATTTTTAACACGAAACAGTGATAGCATGCAGTTCAGGAACAAATATGGAATATTATAGCATGAGTGATGGATTATAACGAACAGAAGAAAGATAAGGATGGATTTACCCTTTTAAGTGGGAGGGTGCTAAGTAATATTCCTTTGAATCCATTCTCTCTTGGAAAGATAGACAACAACATGGCACCATCCCAATTTTATTTTCTAAGATAAGGATGGATTAAATTTTTCACCATCCATGGATTAAAGTTGTTGTGCTTAGATAAGGATGGTGCTAGGAAAGGATGGTCTAATGCTTTCTAAGCACAACAACTTGGAAAGATAGACAACAACATGGATCCATCCTTATCTTAACTTAAATTCATCCTTATCTTTCTTCTGTTCGTTGTGCTTAGAAAGAATTCGACTTGCTCCAAAGAATTTGTTCCTCTAGTGATGGGACAAGAACTTATTGGTGACTACCAACACATCTCCTTAAGGGGGTTGGGGTTATACTCTCTAGTCTCTCATCTAGTCGGCTCACTCACAAGGATCAAGTGTTGGAATCAAGTTAGGCAGGGGATTGAAGAGTATTTGGAACAGTTAAGATAGGTAGCCATCAAGAAATATTGTGAAGTAAATAGATAAAATATGCATAAATACATTGGTGGCTCTGTCCAAATCAACACGATATTGCTCCTGCTTAAGAAGGGAACAAAAACTAGTTCCAAGTCAGTGTACCTGGATGCCATGGAGGCTAGAGTCCACTTCCATCCTGGCACCATTACACAATTTGGGGATGTCATCATGTAGTACAAAACTTACCACCGTTATGTAACCGAGAAACATCAAGTCAAAGTTGTTGAGTTGGAGTTCCCCAAAACTCAAGCTTAATTGTTTTGTCTTATTAAGATATCTAGTGGGGTTTACCCAATTTTGTCTAATAGTGGTACAAGTGTATTATAATATTCTTTTGTAATTAATTTTTAAGTGGAATTCCAAGTGTCAATGTTGGAATTTGAAGAGTCATGATGTAATGAATATAAAGAGTCATTTTGTAAAGAAGTTGAAGTGTCATGAGGGAAGTCCAAGAGTCACAAGGGGAAGTGAATAGTCACTGTTGGGTCCCTATAATACTAGTGATTACCCCATTACTATTGTAGTTATACCCCTTATTTATATTGTTGTGCCCCTATTACCCCCATATTGTTATTTTTGTGCCCCATAGAATCCCTCTATTGTTATTTTTGTGGCTTTATATTATTATTGTTAGGTTGGCTGGATATATTGTGACTCCTTATACTCCTATATAAAGAAAGGAGGTTTTGTCATTTGTATCATCCAAGAATTTTTCATTTATGTAATGTAAAGGAGGTTTCCCCCTCGAAGAGGCTGAATTCTAAGGCATTGATCTATCTTTTCTATCTTTTCTTGAGCTGGTTTCATAACATTTGGTATCAGAGCTTTGCATTCTAGGGTTTCGCTGCTCCAAACAGGTCATCGTGGCATTTTCGCTATAACTTTTTTTTCTGTGACGTTTCAGAAGTCGTAAAAAAAACGCATTTGAGAAGAAATTATTCTACATAGATTGTGAAGAGGAAGAAGAAAAGGAGCAAGAAAGGTCAAAAGAAGAAGATATACTCCAGGAACAAAGCCTAGATGAAGAACAAATAAATCCGACCATATCTTGTAATGCATTGGCGGGAATTACCACTCCTCAAACCATCAAGATAGAAGGACAAATCAAGAAGAAAAAGGTAATAGTGTTGATTGATTCAGGAAGCACCCACAATTTTATTCATTGTAGGGTAGCAAAAGAATTGAATTGCTTCTTATATCCAGCACCAGAGTGTCAAGTGATGATTGCAAATGGAGGAACAATAAATTGCTCTGGAAAGTGCCATAATATCAAGATATCCATGGGATAATATGTATTGACTAGCCCAATGCTTTCCATTCCAATGGGAGGTGCGATGTTGTACTAGGAGTCGAATGGCTACAATCCTTGGGTACAATAGCTTTTAATTTTCAAGAACTTTTCCTCAAATTTTCTACGGAAGGAAAGGAAGTTGAATTAAGGGGTATTGCAGGGAAACCAGGAAAGATAATCAGCTCTCATGGCATGACAAATCTTCTAAAAAAGGAGCAAAGAGGTGTAATTGCACAATTATGCTCGCTAGATGTTTCCACATTGGAATCATCTATTTCTCTAGATCTCCAAAAAGTCCTGGACAATCATTCCAAGGTATTTGATACTCCCAAGGGTCTCCCACCTATGCGTGATCATGATCATGCTATTCATCTGATTCCAGGAAGTGTTCCTCCAAACATCAGGCCGTACAAATATCCCTATGTCCAAAAAAGTGAAATTGAACGTATGGTTGCAGAAATGCTAGAGGCTGGTATAATTCAACCGAGTCAAAGTTCTTTCTCAGCTCCAGTAGTATTGGTGCACAAGAAGGATGGATCATGGTGCATGTGTCCGGATTATAGGGAGCTCAACAAGATCACTATTAAAGATAAGTTCCCCATTCCTGTTATTGATGAATTACTGGATGAATTGCATGGATCAATTTACTTCACCAAGTTGGATCTTTGTTCGGGATATCATCAAATCAGAATGAAGATTGAAGACATTCTGAAAACGGCATTTAGAACTCATGAGGGTCATTATGAATTTTTGGTCATGCCTTTTGGCCTTACCAATGCACCTTCAACATTTAAAGGTTTGATGAATTCAATTTTCAAACCATTCCTTAGAAAATTTGTGTTAGTATTTTTTGATGATATACTAATCTACAGCAAGTCTTGGAAGGATCATGTTGAACATGTTGACAGGGTGCTACAACTATTGGAGGAGAAACAATTATATGCAAAAAGATCCAAATGTTTCTTTGGAGTCCAGGAGGTGGAATATTTGGGTCATATTATATCTCATGAAGGAGTTAAGGTAGACCCTAGCAAAATTAAAGCCATTAAGGAATGGAAAATCCCCACATCCATAAAGCATCTGCAAGGATTTCTTGGGTTGACAGGGTATTATCGCAAGTTTGTTAAAAATTATGGGAGAATAGCAGCACCTCTAACAACATTATTGAAGAAAGATTCATTTTCATGGACTCCGGAAGCAACAAAGGCCTTTGAACATCTTAAAGAGGCAATGTGCCAAGCACCGGTCTTAGCTACATCGGACTTCACAAAAACCTTTATTGTGGAATGTGATGCTTCAGGAAATGGAATTGGTGTTGTTCTAATGCAAGATGAAAGACCCATTGCTTTTGAAAGTCGTCCAATCAAAGGAAAGTTTTTAAGCAAAGCTATTTATGAGAAGGAAATGTTGGCAATACTCCATGCACTTAAGAAATGGCGACCCTACCTAATGGGAAGACACTTCAAGGTAAAAACGGATCATGATAGCCTTAAATACTTTTTAGAACAAAGATTATCCTCTGAAGAGCAACAAAAGTGGGTCACAAAGATGTTGGGTTATGACTTTGAAATCATCTACAAAAAAGGGAAGCAAAATGTGGTGGCAGATGCACTCTCAAGAAAGGATGAGGATGTGGAAGCATTGTTGTGTGCCATTTCTATTATCCAACCAGATTGGATAAACGAAGCAAGGGAGGAATGGAAGAATGACGAAGAAGTGTGGACACTTATTCGAAAGCTACAACAAGATTCCAGTACTTCTGATACATTTAGCTGGCAAAATGATTTGTTATGGTACAAAGATCGCTTATACCTCTGTAAGAATTCCCAGCTAAAACAAAAGATTCTTATGGAATTGCACACATCTCCCTTAGGAGGGCACTCAGGATTTTTAAAAACTTACCACATGGTTAAGAAGGAATTTTTTTGGGATGGCCTTAAATCAGATATTCAAAAGTTTGTGGCGGAATGTTTGGTTTGCCAGCAAAATAAAGTTGAAACAATTAAGACATCGGGTCTATTACAACCTTTATCCATTCCAAGCCAACATTGGGAGGAGGTTTCAATGGATTTTATCACAGGTTTACCCAAGTCTGAGGGAAAGAGTGTCATCATGGTGGTAGTTGACAAACTTACCAAGTATGCACACTTTTGTGCATTATCACATCCATTTAAAGCCAGTACAGTTTCTACTGCATTTATGGAAACAGTTCAAAAGCTACATGGAAACCCAAAGATTATTGTAAGTGACAGAGATCCCATTTTCACTGGAAAATTTTGGACAGAATGATTTTCTTGTCTTGGTACTCAGTTAGCTCATAGCTCATCTTATCATCCTCAATCTGATGGGCAAACTGAGATAGTAAACAAATGTTTGGAAGGATATCTTCGTTGCTTTGTATCTGATAAACAGACACAATGGGTCAAATGGTTGCCTCTGGCTGAATGGTGGTATAACACTTCTTTCCATACAGCAACAAAAATGACCCCATTTATGGCACTTTATGGGTATCAGCCACCATCCATCACATCATATTTAAGAGAAAATTCTAAGGTTCAGGCAGTGGAACATCACATCGAACATCAACAAAAAGTCCTCCAACTCTTAAAGGATAACCTCGTGTTGGCACAAAATAGAATGAAACAACAGGCAGATCAACATCGCAGTGAAATAAGTTTTGATGTAGGTGATTGGGTATTCCTACGGCTACAACCATATAAGAAAATGTCCCTAAAGCAAGCTAAGAAGGATAATAAATTATCACCAAAGTATTATGGTCCATACAAGGTGTTGCAAAAGATTGGTACTATGGCATACAAATTGGAGCTTCCTGCAGCTTCTCGATTGCACCCATCTTTCCATGTTTCATGTTTAAAGAAGGTTATAGGTTACAAGCTCCCAATTCAAACAATATTGCCAAAACTTGACGAGGAAGGAAAAATTATATTGGAATCGGAAGAAGTCACAGAAACAAGAACTCGACAGCTACGAAATCTATCAATTTCAGAGTATCTTATCAAGTGGAAGAACTTATCCGCTGAAGATTCCACATGGGAGGATGACAATTTTATGCAGAAGTATCCAGAACTACTCAAGCGTTGAGGACAACACTTTTTTGAAGGAGAGGGGCATGTTGGGTCCCTATAATACTAGTGATTACCCCATTACTATTGTAGTTATACCCCTTATTTATATTGTTGTGCCCCTATTACCCCCATATTGTTATTTCTGTGCCCCATAGAATCCCTCTATTGTTATTTTTGTGGCTTTATATTATTATTGTTAGGTCGGCTGGATTATATTGTGACTCCTTAGACTCCTATATATAGAAAGGAGGTTTTTTCATTTGTATCATCCAAGAATTGTTCATTTATGTAATGTAAAGGAGGTTGCCCCCTCGAAGAGGCTGAATTCTAAGGCGTTGATCTATCTTTTATATCTTTTCTTGAGCTGGTTTCATAAAAGTCACCCCTTTTGTTATAAATAGACCCTCATAACTCATGTAAAGGGCTTTTGGGAGCCAAGATTTTGGCTGGGCTTAGGTTTAGAATCAGGAGCTTGGGAGTTTGTGAGAGCCTTGGCTTCTCCATATCATAGAGGGAGTATCTTTCTTTGGAGTTGCAGGTGTTGACTTCATGTTACACTATTGGGGCTAGTGGTCCATTAATGGTATATGATTTATTGGAACTTTCACTTAATAAATGCTCAGAGACAAAAAAATTTCATGCATATGTTTTGAATATAGTGGGACTATTCTTGTTATGTTTGCAATGTACATTATTTAACTTGCGCTTATGCTTATGAAATATTTCATTTGCATTGGTACAAATATTGTTGAATGCATTCTATTGTTTAATTCAATCATTGTTAACTTGCGAACTATTTCATAGATTAGCTTGTGATGTCTTTATGCTCGTGTGTTATTTCCAAGTTGTATACTATTACAGGATTCTAAGGAACTCACTCAATTTCCCTTCGTGTGTTAGAACCTCCATGCATTGCACTTGAATTTTCACAGAGTCACACACTTGTTCCCAACAAGTCACCATACAACACTCTATGCGTTATTTCAACCAAGGCACATCATTAAAACCCAATGCATCGACAACTAGGTCGTATTTCAGATGGGACTCCTACACCAAATGGTGTGAGGTCTAATTGGGACTTCACATCGAGGAGATTCCTTGAAATTTGGGAGGTCCAACACCATCAACACAACATACTAAGACATCATATGCATTTTCCCATTCACATCAATTGATATCAAGGCCAGTTGTTTCTCAACCTAGTTACCATAATGTTACCGCGAACCCTTATTATCCCTTTGCACCACCTAGCGCTCCAGCCCCAATGACACTAGCACCTCAACATTCCATGCCTTCAACACCTCTACTGTAGCAACAAGTGCCTCCACAGAGTCAAGTGTATGCTCAATAAAGTGTTAGCATTCCCCCAAACCCTAATAGAAGGAACAAGGGGAAGGGTAACTAGGCCTAACCAACTCAGAGTAATAAAGGAAACCAAGGTAGACAACCTAATCCTAATAAAGTTGACTAGTCCAATCCACAAACCCAGCAATAGGGCAAACAAACCAAGTAGAAAAATGCTCTTAGAAATAATAAACCTTGTGCTTGTTACGGGACTTATGGCCATTATACTCATGGATGTCCCCTTCTCCCTCAGATGTGTCACGCATGGTAAGTTGAAACGATTGCCTCTAGAGGGCCGCAACCCATTGCTCAACATCCTCATTCTTCTTTGCAACTGAAAGTTCTTACCAATCCATTCCCTCATCAAGGATCTGTGGTTACCCAACCCTCCTAGAATCCTCCAACCCCCCAACATTCGCAACTTTGGAATAGAAATTATCAGATTCTCATGATGAATTCTGAAGACATCAACCTATAGACTCAATCGTGTTATTTTTAAAATCCTCATAATAAGTTAGCAACTAATTCTCAGCCCAAAAGACCCACTGATCCCCTATTGTCACCAAATGGTACCTTATAGATTTCTCAACCTAAGGTATAGATTATGCTAATCTAGATTGTTATTGATGTCAATATGGAAATATTTTGGATACTAAATAATGATGTGAAGCCAAACGGAGTAGATCTTTGAAGCAACAAGATCAAGAAGCCAAAGAGGAGAATCCATCGAGAAGCAAATAAGAACACATCAGCGGAGGAGCATAAATAACATTATCGGAGGAGCTAAGAACCCAATCTAAGAAAAAAACCATGGAAACCTTTTTCCACAATGCATCGAAGTTAACATATTAGCAGTATATTGTATTGGCAGCTTTATTACGTGTCACATTGAAAACCTACGATTACAATACCATTGCGGACCCACTGCACCATTGTAATACAACTCAATAAAATATCGCATCCGTCGCATCAGAAGTTTCATATGACAAGTCTTAAAGGGTTGTCAACGCGTAAAACCCCTATTGCGATATTACTACGGACCCGAAACAGGTTATGGCAACAACCCTATACAATATCACATCCTTTGCATAATCGCAAGTCCTTTTAAAGCTATTTTCACATTAAAACCCCGATTGCGGTATAAGGTGCGGGCCCAATTGCTCCATTATAACACACCCTAAAGAAAAATCACATCCATTGTATCAGAACTTTCATATCACAAGACTTAAAGGGATGTAATGTTAAAACATTAATTGTGAGATAATATGCGGACCCAACAACTCCATTAGAATAAACCTTTATGTAATATCGCATCTGCCACGTCAGGAGTCATATCGCAAGTCTTAAGGATTGACACAACCAAGCCACTGATTGTTATAAAGGTTGTGTACCCAATGGATTTATTAACGATTTTTTAATATTATATCACTTCCACTCCATTGGCAATAGGGAAATTAGATATATTATGAGCATGCTTGTAAGAGACCTCCAAAATTTGCGATTGCGAGATTTCAAAAAATTGTGATTGCGATTAATAACATGGCATGTGGGACCTCCATGTGGGTGTTGGATGAATATTAAAAAGGGCATCTCTAATATATTATAGTAAGAGACCTCCAAAAGTTGCGATTGCGATTAGTGGTGACATGGCATGTGGGTATCATTAGACTTCTAATATAATATGGTTATAGCCTCTCTAGTTTCTCTGAAAATAAACAAGTCGGCCTCCCTCCAATATATGTGTCTCTCAGTTATTGGTGAAACTCATATAAAAACGAGTTAAAAATCTTCACTTCTGAGCATCGATCTCAGGCATCAAAACAGTGAACAAGGAAAGTTCACAACTCGTGAACTTGAAGAAATAGAGGAAGCCGAAGGTCTAGCAGACGTCGAAGGTGCAGCAGAAGCCGAATGCCAAGCAAAGAAGGAATCTGAAGACAGAGTGAGAGGACAATATTTTAACCTGATTGATCTTAGAAGGATCTGACTTGAAGTGAGGCCATAGTGCAAACAATGACCTGTTGCAAAGACTACAAGGACATGGTTTGGTAAAGAAGTCCTTGAAAGCATTATAATACAAACAAACATTTTTTGACAAAGTAAATCTATACTGTCAGAGCCCTTGGGGTTGGTGCCTCAAAATTGGAAGGATTAGTGTCCTTGAAGTTGGTGCCTTTGTAAGATAGGGTCAGATCCCTAGAGGTTGGAGCCTCATCAAAGTCCAAGTTGGTGCTTGGAAAAATTCATCAAATATTATACTCAATATTTTTCTATATATTAATAAAATCATTTCTTTGATTAAGATTGTAAATAATCTAAACTGGTAATAATAACAATTGAAAAGAAATATTGATTCACCCCCCTCTCAGCATTTCCAACAATTATTTTCAGAGCCAGCTTCTTCATAATCAGCCTAACAGCTAGAAGAAGGATTCTTAGTTACAATGAAGAATTAAGAAATGATAGGAAGGCTTCCCTTGTTCGATGGTACTAACTTTGGTTTTTGGAAAAAGAGAATGTACTACTACTTAATGTCCCTTGGACCAAAAGTTTGGAACATTGTTTTAAATGGGTACAATGCCCCTCCCACTCTTCCTACTGATCAAGATGAAAGGAAAGTATACATTGCAAATGCCAAAGCTCTAAATTCCATTACCAGTGGAATTACTGATTCTGAGTTTACGAAAGTCTTGAATTGTGACTCAGCCAAAGAAGTATGGGATAAAATGGTTAGCGTATATGATGGGGACTCCAAGGTTAAGAAGGTAAAGCTTCAAAATCATAGGAGGCAGTTTGAAAGTTTGAAAATGGATGGTGAAGAAGATATTGCATCATGCTTCCTTCGAGTAGCTGAAGTAGTCAAATCTCTTAAAGCATTAGGAGAAAAGATTGAAGAAAGCACTATTGTTCAAAAAGTCTTAAGATCTCTCCCAAACAAATTTGACTCTAAAATAAGTTCTATCTAAGAAATGAAGGACCTAGACACTCTAAAGATGGATGAACTTCATGGAATCCTCATTGCCTATGAGATGAGAAAAGGAATCCCAAGTTCCAAAGATGCAACATTCAAGGCCTCAAAATTAAAAAATGGGAAAGGATGGAATAACAACAGTGATGACTCCGATGTTGAATCCGAATTGGCACAATTTGTATGAAGGATAAAGAAAGGATCCAAGCTAAAAGGTAAGCACCCTCTTATCTATTTCAGATGTGGAAGAATAGGTCATTATGCTGCAAAATGACCTCATAAGCATGACAATGATGATGAGGAAGTTTCAAAAGGAAGGATATACAAAAATAAAGGATTTACTAAGAAGAATTTCCTTTCTAAATAAGATGAATCTAATGACGATGAAATGTGGCCATCAAAAAGAAATCATCCAAAGGAAGTAATGATGAATCAGATGAAGAAAATGGCTATGCTTGAAGCAAGGAAGTATTATTTATGGCATTCACTGAAGATGATGAACCAAGACAGGGAAATGAAGAAGATACAAATGAATTAATAATTTGTGCCATTGAAGAAAATGAAAAGATACGAAAGAAGGTCATCTCACTTAAAAAAGATAAAGAGGAAGCTAAAAGAAGGGAGGACGTTATATATGAAAAACATGAAGCTGAAATAATATCTCTCAAGAAAGAATTAGAACAAATCAAAAGAAGCAGGCAAAGTTCTCGAACACTTGATCACATTCTCAACACTTAGAAATCTCAAAGTGACAAGTCCAGGATTGGTTTTAAAGAAGAATCATCAAGTGCTAATGATATTGCAAGAAGCTATGTTGATGTACTTTGCAACAATCCAAAAGAAGAAAAATCATCTCATCGAAGGCCCGACTCAAATCTAAAGAATGAAGAAAGAGCAACTCCAAGAAATAAGGTTTATTCAAATCATGGCTATTATGACATGTACCAAGCTATCTTTATTGGGCATTGTTATTATTGTAAAAATTTTGGTCATCAAGCTAAACATTGCATGGCGCATAAGAATGAAGCATCAAGATTGAAGGATCAGACAAACAAACCATGTAGTCTCAAAGGGAAAGGAAAAATCAAGACCTTCAACTCATTTGATCCTTTGGCCAAATTTGATCCAATTTTCTCATTATGTAATGATAATGGACATACTGAACAAAATTTCCCCCTCAAAAGTAGAGAAGCAAAAGATGAAAATCCCAATACGGATAAATGTGGTCTAGCTCTATGTGTTAACAGTGAGGAAAATATTTGGTTTGTGGATAGTGGGTGCTCCAGACATATGATAGGTGACAAAAGGAAGTTTGTCTCATTAAACAAAAAGGAAGGAAATGTATCCTTTGGGAGTGGGTCTGCCAAAATTGTTGGAAAAGGAACTATTACCCTTATTAATGGAAAAGGAAAGGCTCAAAATGCTTTGCTGGTAGATGGGCTCAAACACAATCTCTTGAGTGTTAGCCAAATCTGTGATCAAGGACATAATGTTGTATTCAACACTAAAAACTGTGAAATAAGGAACTCTTCCTCAGGATAACTTGTGGTGAAAGGAGTTAGAACATCAGATAACGTCTACATTTTGAACAAAATTCAAGAAGATAAATGTTATCTAAGTCAAACAGATGAAAAATAGTTGTGGCATAAGAGACTAGGGCATACAAGTTTTGATAACTTGATCAATATCAGAAAAATCAATGCAATAAGGGACATTCCAAAGATTTCCAAACCTGATCAAGCTATATGTGTCCCATGTCAACATGGCAAACAAACTAGAACCAACCACAAGACTAAGGAGTTCTCCACAACAAAACCTCTAGAGATCATTCATGCAGATTTATGTGGGCCAACCAGAACTCCAACACTCCAAGGAGAAAGGTATTTTACTTTATTTGTTGATTACTATACTAGAATGATGTGGGCATATTTCATAAAATATAAATCTGAAGCATTTGAATGTTTTAAGAATCTTAAATCTCTTGTAGAAAATGAAAAGGATTTAAATGTCTTATAACGGCTAGAGGAGGAGAATTCACATCAAAAGAATTTAATGAATTCTGTAAAGAACATGGAATCGAAAGAGAGCTCTCTGCTGCTAGAACACCTAAGAAAAATGGGGTAGTTGAAAGGAGAAACCGAACTGTTCAAGAAATGGTCGGAACTATGTTACTAGCAGCTGATTTTCAACCAAAATTTTGTAAAGAAGCAGTTGGCACAACAATTTATACCTTGAATCAAACTCAACTAAGACCAAATAACGAGAAGACTCCTTATGAATTATGGGAGGAAGACTTGCTTCAGTAAAATACTTCATGATTTTTGGAAGCAAATGCTTCATAAAGATCAATGATGACTCACCATGAAAATTTGATTCTCGAGTTGACGAAGTAATATTTCTTGGATATCCTACCAGAAGCAAAGCTTACAAGTGCTACAATCATCGATTACAGAAAATAGTGGAAAGTATTGATATGAAGATTGATGAAGGGCTTCCAGAAAAGAAAATTTAAGATTATGAAGTTGACCCCTTTATTGAGGAAAGCGAAGAAGAACCTGAAAAGGAAGAAAAAGATCAAGAAAAACAAAAAGAAAAGGAACCATCTCAAACTCCTTCAAAAGTGAAATTCCTCCAAAAACATCACCTGGAAGAGAAGATTATTGGCGATATAGATGAAGGAATACAAACCCGAAGAAGGATGACAAGTACACCAAAGAGAAATGATGTTGCTCTCTTATCTATGATAGAACTAGAAACTTTTACTCACGCAAGTAAGGATCCTCATTGGGTGGAAGCCATGGAAGAAGAAATGTCTCAAATAGAGAAAAATGAGACATGGGAGCTGGTACCTCATCCAAAGGATAAAAATATAATTATAACTAAGTGGGTTTCCAAAAAAAAATGAATGAAGATGGACAAATCATCAGAAATAAGGCAAGACTTGTCTGTAAAGGTTATTCACAAATTGAAGGAATCGATTTTGAAGAAACCTTTGCACCAGTAGCTCGTATGGAAGCTATAAGGATGTTCTTGGCATTTTCATGCTCAAAATGATTCAAAGTCTATCAAATGGACGTAAAATCATCATTTCTGAATGGGGAACTCAAGGAAGAAGTCTACATGGAGCAACAAGAAGGTTTTGATCTAGCAAAAGGAAAAGACTTTGTATGTAAGTTTAAAAGGGAATTATACGGTTTGAAACAAGCTCCTATAGTGTGGTACGCAAGATTGGATCACTATCTACAACAATAAAACTTCAAAAGGTGTGTGGTAGGAAGTAGTCTCTACATGAAGATGGATGAGGTTAAATTACTAATCACCCGTGTATACGTTGATGATCTGATTTTTTCTAGCAATAATGATGAAATGAGCCATGAGTTTTCTCAAAATATGTCAAAAGAATTCAAAATGTCAATGAATGGTGAGCTATCCTACTTCCTTGGACTACAAGTATCGCAGACCACAACGGGTATGTTTATCTCTCAAACAAAATATCTCAAAGACATTCTTAAAGAATATGGAATGGAAGAATGTGCACCTATGAGCATACTAATGACCACAAACTACAAATTAAGCAAAGATGATGAATTTCCCCTGGTAGATGCAACTCTTTACAAGTCAATAATTGGAGCTCTTTTATACTTAACTGCTACAAGGCCCGGCATTACGCAAGAAGTGGGAATGGTGGGAAGATTTCAATCAACTCCTAAGAAATCCCACGTGTTGGATGTGAAAAGAATTCTCAAATACTTGAAAGAAACTCTTGACTTTGGTCTTTGGTATCCCAAAAGCACAAATACTATAGTGAAAACTTATATCGATGTTGATTGGGCTGAAAGCATGGATGATCGTAAAAGCACCAATGGAAATGCAGTTTTTATGGGAGATTGCCTGGTAGCTTGGCTCAACAAAAAAGAATCATCTATGTCTCTCTCTACAACTGAAGCCAAATATATAGCCGCAATTGACTTTTGTACACAAATGCTATGGATGAAGGAAGCTTTGAAGGATGTAAACATATAAACTAAACAACCAATCACCATCTATTGTGATTACACAAGTTCTATAAGTCTCAATAAAAATCCAGTGATGCACTCAAAAACCAAACATATACCAATCAAGTATCATTTTCTCTGTGAACATGTGGCTGGACAAAACATCAAGTTGGAATATATCAATACAAAGGAAAATATTCCAAATATTTTCACCAAACCTCTTCCTCGAGAAGAATTTGAACATCTCCATCAAAAGATTGGGATTATTGCTCTAGCATCAAACTAAACCAATGCTTAAAATGTCGCATGAAAAGGGAAGCAATTTGATAGGGGGAGTAGTTTGACAGGAGGAGAAATTCGACAGGGGGAGTCCCTGTGCACTCCTTTTCCAATGATTTCAAAGGGGGAGAGAAGAAGAATATTGCCATCAATGAAAAAAGGGGAGATTGTTGATCTTGATTGTCATTGATGTCAATATGGAAATATTTTGGATACTAAATAATGATGTGAAGCTAAGAAGAGCATATCCATGAAGCAACAGGAGCAAGAAGACAAAGAGGAGAAGCCATTGAGAAGCGAAGAGGAACACATCAGCAGAGGAGCATAAACAATGTTATCGGATGAGCTAAGAACCCAATCTAAGAAACAAACCATGGAAACCTTTTTCCACAGTGTATCGGAGTTAACATATCAATAGTATATTATATCAGTGACTTTATTACGTGTCACATTGAAAACCTACGATTGTGATACCATTGCGGACCCACTGCACCATTGTAATACAACTCAATAAAATATCGCATCCTTCATATCAAAAGTTTCATATCACAAGTATTAAATGGTTGTCACCTAGTAAAACCCTGATTGCAATATCACTGCAGATCCGAAATACGTTATGGTAACAACCCTATACAATATCACATCTGTCGCATAATCACAATTCCTTTTAAAGCTATTGTCACATTAAAACCCCAATTGCGATATAAGGTGCAAACCTGATCGCTCCATTATAACATGCCCTAAAGAAACATCACATCCATCATATCAGAACTTTCATATCACAAGACTTAAAGGGATGTAGTGTTGAAACACCAATTGTGATATAATGTGTGGACCCGAAATCTACATTAGAATACACCTTTATGTAATATCGCGTCCACCTCGTCAGGAGTCATATCGAAAGTCTTAAGGATTGACATGGCCAAACCACCAATTTCAATAAAGGTTGTAGACCCGATGAATTTATTAATGATTTTTTAATATTATATCGCATCCGCTCCGTCAACAATAAGGAAATCGACTATGTTATGAGCATGCTTGTAAGAGACCTCCAAAATATGCGATTGGGGGATTTCGAAAAATTGTGATTGCAATTAATAACGTGGCATGTGGGACTTCCATGTGGGCCTTGGATGAATGTTAAAAAGGACCTCTTCAATATATTGTAGTAAGAGACCTCCGAAAGTTGCGATTGCGATTAGCGGTAACGTGGCATGTGGGGACTGCCATACTTCTATTATAATATGGTTATAGTGTTATAGACATTTTTGTGCCTCGCGTCAAGGAGCAGGGAATGTCGATAATTACAGGGATCCTCAGTCCCTAAACATGTTGTTCTTACCCCTAAAAGAACAAGGTCATCAATCAACAGCACTTCCAATCAGTTCTCCACCTGAAAACACTTCAGAACAGGCTTATTTTGGATCATGTCAGCTGCTTAACTGAGCTTCTGCGCTGTATTGCAACTGTCCCACTCTGTACCTGCGCTGGAAGTCAAAAACAATGAAGGCTACCTGCGCTGGGCGAGATTGGCCAAGTGGCACAGTCATCCTGCAAGGTGTCAGTTGCCCAGGAAGCTTCCAAACTGACACTTGGGTCATGAGATTCGCCCTGTGATGAGTAAGAGGTACTTGATCACCATGTGTAAGCAAGGATCTCCAAGTGGACACAGGAACTGAAGATTAACTGAAGATGGAGAGGACACTAGTCAGCTATATTCCAGCCTCCAGCTGACTCATCCTTTCCTCTTCCCTCCTATATATAGAGCTCTTCTATGAGGTCTAAGGAGGCTGGAATTTTGTATAAGCAAGGAGGTGCTGTTGGTATACTGCCAGGATTATTGGGTGATTGTTTTACTAGAGGTGAAGAAGAGAGTTCTTGCTGCCGAGGAGGTGCTGCTGGATTGGGGCCAACATCATTGGTTGTAACTTCCTCTGGAACCCTGTTACTTTCTATCAATAAAGTTTGCATGTTCTTCTATATACTTGTTTTACATAGATGCTTTTGTGTTTACATGTATATTTGATGCAACCTAGTCCATGCTTCAATTATGATTGCTTGTATCTCGTAGTTTGCTCTCTTTTGTTGTGCAGATTCTGTGTGTAGCTGGATCGGCTTGGAGAGTAAAGAGCTGGGAACGGGATACAAAGCGAGAAGGACAAGGATCGACTAAGCGCAAGACACCAGGTTGGTTGATCCTCTTTCTATTCTCTCTGTGCTTTCATAAAGATGAACATGAAAACTTTGTCATTCAGTTGTTGCTAAAGTCTGTCACCTTTAGAAAGGGTTAGTGTCATCCGCATCGGATACTTTTCCCCACAACATATAGCCTCTCTAGTTTCTTTGAAAATAAATAAGTTGACCTCCCTCCAATAAAAGTGTCTCTTAGTTATTGGTGAAACTTGTATGAAAACGAGTTAAACCGCTTCACTTCTAAGCATCGATATCGGGCATCAAAACAAAGAACAAGGAATGTTCATAACTCATGAACTTGAAGAAACATAGGATGTCAAAGGTCAAGAAGCCGAAGGTCTAGAAGATGTCGAAGGTGTAGCAGAAGCCAAATGTTGATCGAAGAAGGAAGCTAAAGAAAGAGCGGGAGGACAATCTTTTGACCTGATTCATCTTGGAAGGATCTGACCCAAAGTGAAGCCATAGCGCAGACAACGGCCTATTTCAAAGACTTCAAGGATAGGGTTTGGTAAAGAAGTCCTTGAAAGTAGTATAATACAAACAAACATTTTTTGATAGAGTAAATCTATAGGGTCGGAGCACTTAGGGTTGGTGCCTCAGAATTGGAAGGATTGGTGTCCTTGGAGTTGGTGCTCCTAAATTCAAGGTTGGTGCCTTGGTAAGTTTTATGCTATTCAAAAACCCCCCATTTATTAATGGTACTAGTTAATAGTACATTAATAAATGGGGACCCTTTAAAAATCCATCCAAAAAATAAACTTAGCATTTAGGCATTTCTTTTATTTTTGGAATAAAGCAAGATATCAATCAAACCCCTTTTTTTTCAAAAGAACTATTAAATGCTTTCCTTCCCACATACAACATGATTAAGCATCATCAAAAGACCTTGCTAACCCACCAAATCCAGTAAAAAACAATTGAAAGAGGACTCTATGCTTTATACCTCGAAACTATCATATTTTTGACATAAACTAGGTCCTTAAGCTTTTCTCTTCAAATCCAAGTCTCACATCGCATATCGCTATTTATAAAGAGCCCGCCTTAAAAGGTTATCTCAAAAAAGCGAGATGCAAAAGTGTGATGGTGTCATAACCTTTATCACATCACATTTCGAGCATTGAAAAGAACACCGCAAACTTACCATCAGCGGATATTGCGAAACGCGATCAAGACCTGGACACAATCCTTAAATATATCTCGAAAAAATGTTTAGGTCTGCCACTCATTAAAAAATGTCTTTACATAGAAAAACCTGACAAGCAGCTACATTTTGAAACAATAAACGAGTGGCTCGCATCTCGCATCTCGTAGAAACACAAGAGAAGGTAAGAAAAGCGAAAAGGAATAATGCAATATTGTGATCTATGATATTGCTTCGCAAATCGCAAAATCACCATTATCGTAGTTCAAAGGCTCACCACCCTAGAAGCTTTCTTCCCGATTTACGATGTAGACATTTATGAGAATTAAAGCTAAGGGATAATGAAGCATTAGTGGGCATTTAGTAAGAGCTAACTGCATTTATGTGTGAAAATCCATTAAACATGATATGATATCTTCTTATGTGCATTCAAATAAAACTCCTTTTATCACCTTTACAAGTTATCCGCATTATTGCATTTCACATTCATTATCATCTTTGTGTATCTCATAACTATTGTTCTTCACTTTCAGGAAAAATCCATAGAGTAAATTGTTGAGAGAAATGGTGAAGAAAGGCAAGGCAGTCATCTATGAGAAGTCAGAAATGACTCCTCTATTTACGGATACTACATGAAACAGAGAGGGATGAACCTCTACATGGGAGGCCATGTATAATATACTGGAGGAAGAGCAACCAAGGATTTTGGAAATGAAGGTTACAGTTGACGAACATGATTCCTCAGACTCTTCCATGTTTGAGACATCATGCTCATTTTTGCATCGCATAGTTGCGCGCCCGAAGATAATACCTTATATAGATCGCATAGCTGCACGCCCGAAGATAATCCCTTATATAAACATGGTTAAATGGGTTATTGATGAAGCTGACATCTCAAATAGAGAATTCAAGACAAGAAGCCAAGAGATTATGGGATCTTTTATGCCAGACAACCTGCAGCTTATGTACCACCTACCAGAGCCACAAGTCATCTACAACAGGAATTTCGTCGAGAAGTTTTCCAAAGAGAATAAGGACCTAGTGGATTGCACCTAGACCTGGTCAAATAATGAGAGAAAAATCAAGAAAGACAAGAATGGTATGTACACTACTACGTCTATTTGTCCCCCTCATAGTTTTGCAGCGGCCATGCTATGTAGACTATTTGGAAAACCCGATAGTACTAAATTCTCCCCAGAATGGTTGCCATTAATAGATGTAGCCATTAACGCAACTGTAATGAATTGGGCACAAATTTTGTCTAACAATTTAGCAAGAACAATAATGGAGTATAGAAGGAAAATAAGTGTTGCTTCGAGGGTTTACCCTCCATTTTTTATGAGTGCTTATGTAATGGATGCAATTTGTTTCGGTTCGAAATTTCCTGTCATGGGATGGAAGTGGACTATTCAAAATCCACTTCCCATTCACATATACCATAAAGACATGTGGGAATCTAACTTTCAACCACATTTTTTCAAAATTTGTCATGGAGTTATGCTCCCTATCCACAAACGGCTTTATAACCAAGATGCCCCCAGGTTTTCCCAAGAAGCCGAGGTAGATATCCTCCCAGTGGCCAGATGGTTTAGGGAGGAGACATTTATGTATATCAGGGTATTTGGCAACATTACCTCCCCCCATGTCCTCCCATACTATGTTCCAGACAAATTGATGGCTAGAGAGATAGCCTATCAAACAGCTAGTGAGGGAGGGATGAGCAAAACATTAAAGGAAGAAAAAAAGGCCATCTGGCCTACATTCCCTTTGCAGTGTGGAGCATTTTCATTACATGACCTAAGGCATGCATTTAAAGAAGTAGAGATTATGTTATCTCTGCAATTACCTAAATTCCCTGGAAGGAAATATGACCCATTCGGCACTGTCAAATACTTTACCACCATGGTGAAAATAAAAGTATTCAGTAATGAGGAAGATGCATTTGATGACATCTTTTTGCATAAAAACACCTTCACAGAGGTGAAGCATATGGCACAATTACTTTTTGACTGTGAAGATCTTGAAACCTTTTACGAGTATAGAGAAAGGAGGCTAACAAAGGTCCCATTGGACCAATTATTGATTGAACCAATAAGGGAGCCTACTCCCAGTGTAAGTATAGAAGGTGACTCCAAAGAAAATTCTAAAACTGATTCTGGAGCAGAATCCCAAGAGAAATCTACCAGGGAATCAGAGAAGTCATCACAAAATGGGAAAAGCAGAAGCAGAGAGTCGGAAAAGGATACAACCCAATCTACAGAGAAGACAGTTGAGCAAACTTCAGCTAGCAAACAGGCTGAAATCCATGCCACCTCCACACAGCCAATAAAACCCCTGGTGATTGATTTAGAGGAAGAATGGGACAACTTTAATAAAAGGCTCAATATAGAGGAACAAACACCAGAGTTGAAAACTCCACAATAGAAAACAACTCAAGGAATTACAGCATAGGACACCGTAAATACTCAAGAGGTAGAACACATCCCTATTACCCCCACCTCTGAAACTGTTTTGAGAATAGAGGAGATTCCCCCTCTAGATGTATTTTATAGCCCACAACATAAAGCCGTTGTTAAAATACAAAGGAAGAAAAGGAAGTTGGATTCTAGAGCTATTACTAGCCCTAATAATGAATCGACGGATGTTCTTTGAAAAGACTCACCCATCGACCCGTCCGCCAACCTTACTAGACTCCCACAGTTTGCAAATACCTATGCTACAATGACCATCGACAAAGCAAGAGAGGTGCAAATATTGCTTAAATAAAAAGAAGATAAAATTTTGTCACTTGAACAACAATTACAACAAGCAGAATCTGACCAGCAGGCAGAAATACAGTTAGCTAAGCTACAACAAGAGTTCGAGCAAATGCAAATAAAACATCAAACCAGCTTAGCAAAGAAGGAAGTGCAAATACAAGGAATAACTGATCTACATAAATATGATCCAAAAATTGATCAATTTATTACTGAAGTGCTCAGCCTTAACTCCCAGCTGATGCACCAAAAAGAACTATTATGCCAGAAGATTTTGCAATGGATTTCTTATTGCAAAACAAGTGATAAATTAACAAGTCAAGTCATAGAAATGAGACTTGAATATGATGAAATCTTGAAAAATGCCTGCGGCTTCATCACCTGGCAGAATTCAGAAGATGGGAGAAAAGCCAACTTGCCTAAACTAGAGGAGTCGCATAAAGAAATCTTATTTTCAAACTGGGATTCTCGGTTTAGAGAGGCAGAAAAGGAAACAACAGATGCGGCAGCAACAAAAAATAGTGTCATCAAAACTATTAATGAAAATTTACATAGCGCTAACCTTGTGGCATAATCCATTCTAGTTTTTCTTCCTAATGTAAAACAACTTGAACTACAGTGGAGACAGGCAACAGAAGAAAAAGCAGAAGCAATTAGGAAAATGACCAGGTTAAACTGGGAAGCATATTGGCGACATTTGGTAAAACCTCACAGCCAGTGGATGACCCTACAATGGCTAAACACTTTTACGAAGAAAATGGTGCCAACACTGAATGACATCGTATTCACTGGACAATTGAAAGATTAAATCAGTCGAGCGACACAGCTGAAGCCCATGATAGACATTTGCGATCTAAAGGATCAAATGCAGAACAGTTAGTCACCATGCTCATTTCTATTTTGGTTTTATTTTGCATAATTTGAGGAAGGTTGTTTAAACCTCCTCAGCTATATTTGTAATAATCTATTTTTAGTTTTATAGTTTAAGTATTTAAACCCCTCACATGCATTTAGAGAGGGGTCTAGAAAGTTTATCAGAAACAATCTTCAAAACATGCACTTATGTCCCTTTGAGGAAGTTCTAGTGAAATTAATAGAACATGATTTATTTTTATCTGATCTAGAATCTTCTACTGAAATTGCACCTTTTTTGCTCTTAGATGGTGTTGAATGGACTGAAAGTAGATCAATATTGTTGAAGCACATGAGTAGGACGTATTATAAATGGAACTTTTATCTCTTAATTATTTTTACTTATGTATCAAGCAATAATTTCTCTTCAAGTTGTTTATGTATGAAAGTTTGAATCTTGGTTGCCAGTATTGCACTTCTATATGATGATGATCTATATTTTATGTTGAATACATGAATAATTTCTTATGTGATATATCTTTCACAATCATTTTGGCTAACTTTTTATACGAAACGATTATTGTTAAAACGAATTCATTTCTCATTGCAATTGAATGATCTTTATTATCAATTGCTTTTAGACATTATTGTAGATCACATACATCAATTTACTCTCGGGTATAGTTATAATTAGATAGTGTTTAAATTAAGATAAAATGCATGTGATTATTAGTTTAGATTATATTACGTCTAGCCTAAACATTACTCCAATATCACCACATCAGTACTGTTAGCGCTTGAAATTTCACCTAGGCTGAGATAGACAAATCTCAAGGCTACATCAAACCATTACACCTCGTAGCTAGCCCTACGAGGAAGGAGAAGGCTCTCTCCGGTCAGACTCAAGGTATTTTCTCAATGGGGTGAGCAGACCAATTAGGATCAAAGATATTAGGCTAGTAAACTGATGAGGAGGGTTGATTTAAAGTTTTTGGGGTTTTTGGTGGCAATTGGAGGGAGTGCAATTCAGGGTGTGGGGATTGAGCTCAGTTTTTGCAGGTGGGTCTTTGGGGCAAGGAAGGAGTTTGTGCTGATGCCTTAAGTTGAGATGGATGATCAAGGAAGAAAGAGAGGGAGCTAAAGAGGAGAAACAATGACTTTGAATCCTCTTTAGGCAGTGGAAAACATAAATATTAAACAAAATTGAAAGTTGAGCATGGCATGCATGAATTCAAACTTTATCACTTCTTTTGTTTAATTAGCAGCAATAGAATAAGAGATGGAACACATAAACACACCTACAATGACAAGTAGGAAACACACCATCAACACAATAATCCACAAGAATCCACAATGATGTCTGCAAAACCCTGGCCTTCCTTTTCCTCAAATTGCAGAGATACAAGTAAAATATACAATAGAGCTTCTCCCTCAAGAGTCCAACCATGAAAATGAGAAAGAGAAGGCATAATATAGATCATCTAACTCCTTTCCCCACCTCTAGGGGTCGATCTCAGCTTCCTAGGAGCAGTTTGAACTAATTCTAAACTGAGCACTAGATAATAGGCAGTCAAAACAACTTGCCTCTAAAACTTAGGTAACCCATCCATGCATTTAATATTCACTATTTACATCAAGGAAACTTCTAGAAGTGTTAAAGGAGAGTAAATGTATCCATGTGCCATGAAAATTACCCAACAATACATCATTTACATACATCAAAAGTCAACCAAAGTAAAAACAGTGTTTTGCAGGCCGAAATAGTCAAAATGGTGAAATTTCCTTGAGTGGTCGCGCACATTGGCAGCCGTGTTTGAAGGTCTTCCTGGTGTCCAAATCAGGTGAAAGATAGCTTGTTGGAAAGTTATATGAGTCTACTTTCCAACCCCACTGGAATTTCTAAATTTGGAGTTGATTTGACCCCTCAAAAGTCATTTCTCCCAAGGCAGCTTTCTGCAACTCAAAAAAGGGGCAGAAAGTCAAAATTTGCATGTATTTTGAGCTTTTGGAAGCCCAAATCTTCATAAAATCTGAAACCCATCCATAGGCAAGTGTATTTTTGCATGAAAATTCCAAAAATGTAGAGTTTTCCCCGTTCTGAGTTGTCCCCACGACTGGTCGCGCGCGGGGTGAGACCACTCAAATGGCCAAAACCTGTAAAATTCTCAAAAATGCCTCAAAACTCTCAAAATTTCTTGGGTTTGCTGCTAGGAGGAGGCTAATGAGTATCATGGTGAGTGAGAGAGGCCTCAGCCAAGATACGGAGCGGGTTGGTCTTCTTCTTCCGTTTTTGTGCCTTGGTCAAACTCCTTGGATCCGGCGATTGTAATTTTGGAATTTCTCTAAAACCATGACACCTGTGCAAAAAGTGAAGGAGATTTTTCTTATTTGGCATGTTATGGACAAAAACCTCTCTCAGTTTTCGAAAATTCATCTTTTATTGCTCTGAAACATCATTTGAGTGCAACTTGTCCCGATGTGTGAAACAAGGGATTTTGTCGAAATGGAGCGAAATGAAGGGGATATGGGGCTTCTAAATTCTTGGGAAAATTTTTGGGAGTAGGGAGGGATGTTAGGAAGCAGAGGAAAGTTGAATCTCAGAGATTGAGTGAGGGGAAGGGGTCGAAAAGGGAAAAACACAGGCCAAACCTAGAAAATTGCCAGGTTGTAGCTAGAAACTAGGGTTTGTGCAAAAATGAGGAATTTGGCGGATCTAAGGGATGGGAAGTGTTTGATAAGGTACTTTAGGGATAGGGAAAGGTGTATGAACATCAGGAAACAAGTTTTGTCGGTGATTTGACCATCCAAGAGAAATTGCCTTCAAAACCCTAGGAGAGGGAAATGACCTTGCCTAGGTGCAACTGAAGCATGAACAAGGTGTGAAATGACTCATTAGACACTGACATAATAATGACAACCCTATGAATGATGATAAACTCAGCTGAATGGTGACATGGACTGACATTTGGGCAAACCCTAGACCTAATGCCTAGTGACCAAATTTTGCTTGAAGACTCACTGAAATGACAAAATTTGACCTTGACACTTCAAAATCACTTTGTAAGAGCATATTTGATCACTGGAGGAAGGCTGGAAAGACTGACACTAACATTGGCTCCAATGGGGATGGTAGCTCCTTGGAGGTGCCAAGAACCTTAGACCTCTGGGAGAGCAGACCAGTGCTTTATTCATTGGGCAATGGAGTCATTATTTCGGCAAACAACACAAGACTTTGACTCATTTATTGACTGAAAATTTGACTGAAAACTGACTGAAACTTAACTGGAACTTGACTCAAACCGACCCGATGGAAACCAAAATAACTTGAAAAAACTCACTCAACAGACCAAACACAAATGACTCATGACCGACTTAAAACAAAACTTTACAAAGATTTTTGAAGGGCAGCAGTCCATCAAGATTTGAAATCATGATGAAAACCACCTGTGTTTCTTACAAGACAATATACATCAAACTATATCATAATGCCAATGTAACCAATCATGCAAATGCCATTTTCGCTGATTCTCCCAATCAGTTCTCATGAGCAACAATAGATACCGGTAACCGGGCATCCAAAAACATAGCTGACCATGATCTCCTTCATCACTGAACACTGCAATAAACACTATCACTGCTGGCTGCAACAAACTTGCTAGAGGATCGTGAAGAACATGAAGATTTGCCACTGCCACCTCCTGCTGAAAGAACAAGGTGTCTTTTGCTTCAAATTTTGATCTGCCTTCATCATGTGCTTCAGTAAAAGTATGCTCATGGGCTTCAAAAAATTCTGAACAAATGGATGAGCAGATCTCTTCTTGAAAAAACATTTCAGCACATGAAACATATGAAGAATCTGAAAGGTAATCCTGTATGCTCTGATCTTCTGTAGTCTGACAACATGGTAGGTCATCTTCAAATGATATGACAGCCGGAGTATCATCTTTGTGAAGGAAAACATTATCTATTTGCTGATCTACAAGACAGTCATCTTTTTCAACAGAGGAAAAAGTTTTCCCAACACTTTCCTGACTGTGTGCGCACTGCGAATCTGCTGTAGCTTGGGCTGTAACAAGACCTTTCAAAAGCTGATCTATCTCCTCTTCAGACAAAGGAGACAATGCCTTTTGGTTTCTTTTGCTTAAACAATAATTATCTTCATATGACAAGGCATTCAAACTATCATTTATTACTGAGTTATTGAAAGGAGATTCATCACTTACTTGCACAAAGATCTCACCTTGCTGTTCATGAACATCTGAATCCAAAACTCTGTCTATGATCTCAACAGTAGTGCTCTCTTTGATGGGTTGCATGTTGTTGTCTTCTTCTATGGGCAAATCTGAAACAACATTTGCTCTTTCCTCATTTTCAACCATATGGAAATCTTCAGCTTGCTGATCTTGACAAGTATCCTCTAAGATTTATGTGTGCTGTTGAAACGGATTTTCATACAGAGCCTCCATGATCTCAACATCCATAAAATTATCATCTTCATAATATTTCTCAAGGCTTTCAATAAAACTACAAGCATGCTTGCAACAGTCTTGAAGTAAATTCAATGATGGATAAGAGTCCTTATATCTTTCAATAAACATAGCATGAAAATCCTTTAAACAGTAAATACAAGCAGGCTGCAAACCTTCATACCATGATTGGGCTTCACCTTCGAGAGTGGCCAAGAATATCTTCATCAAGCAATCTTCAGGAAAATCCACCTTCAACTTGAGAATATGCATATGAAATCTAACTAGATGTAAAGCAGCATCCTTCTTACCATCATCATTAAATGTAGGCAAATTCCTTGACCAATCTACCTTTGGAATTTTATTTGGAAAACCGGGGATGTGATCTCGGCTCAAGGGAGCATATCTTCTTGCGATCCGATCCATCTTGAAAATCTCACAGCTACTGATCTTCCTGCAGTGAAGTCACCATGAAGCATAGGTTGCTGGATTCTTCAATGAAAGGAGTCGCCAGTGAATGATTTCAGCCTTTCAAGTGTCTAATCGTTGTCCACTATCAACAATCAGATCTGAACTTGATACATATACTGGGGTGAAATGCAAATGAAGTGGTCGTATTCACAAGCTCGCGGAGATTGACTGAAGCAGCGTTTATCTACTAACGCTGATGTAAAACAAGAGCGTTTTCGAAGGCTACCTGGCATAACTTCAGGCTCTGTCTAAGACTTGCGAAACACACACATCAACACACAAACAAGTTTGTTCTCCCCAGTATGGTCGCCAGTATGTTAGCGCTTGAAATTTCACCTAGGCTGAGATAGACAAATCTCAAGGCTACATCAAACCATTACACCTCGTAGCTAGCCCTACGAGGAAGGAGAAGGCTCTCTCCGGTCAGACTCAAGGTATTTTCTCAATGGGGTGAGCAGACCAATTAGGATCAAAGATATTAGGCTAGTAAACTGATGAGGAGGGTTGATTTAAAGTTTTTGGGGTTTTTGGTGGCAATTGGAGGGAGTGCAATTCAGGGTGTGGGGATTGAGCTCAGTTTTTGCAGGTGGGTCTTTGGGGCAAGGAAGGAGTTTGTGCTGATGCCTTAAGCTGAGATGGATGATCAAGGAAGAAAGAGAGGGAGCTAAAGAGGGCAAACAATGACTTTGAATCCTCTTTAGACAGTAGAAAACATAAATATTAAACAAAATTGAAAGCTGAGCATGGCATGCATGAATTCAAACTTTATCACTTCTTTTGTTTAATTAGCAGCAATAGAATAAGAGATGGAACACATAAACACACTTACAATGAAAAGTAGGAAACACACCATCAACACAATAATCCACAAGAATCCACAATGATGTCTGCAAAACCCTGGCCTTCCTTTTCCTCAAATTGCAGAGATACAAGTAAAATATACAATAGAGCTTCTCCCTCAAGAGTCCAACCATGAAAATGAGCAAGAGAAGGCATAATATAGATCATATAACTCCTTTCCCCACCTCTAGGGGTCGGTCTCAGCTTCCTAGGAGCAGTTTGAACTAATTCTAAACTGAGCACTAGATAATAGGCAGTCAAAACAACTTGCCTCTAAAACTTAGGTAACCCATCCATGCATTTAATATTCACTATTTACATCAAGGAAACTTCTAGAAGTGTTAAAGGAGAGTAAATGTATCCATGTGCCATGAAAATTACCCAACAATCCATCATTTACATACATCAAAAGTCAACCAAAGTAAAAACAGTGTTTTGCAGGCCGAAATAGTCAAAATGGTGAAATTTCCCTGAGTGGTCGCGCCCCTCCCTTGGAGTGGTCGCGCACATTGGCAGCCGTTTTTGAAGGCCTTCATGGTGTCCAAATCAGGTGCAAGATAGCTTGTTGGAAAGGTCTATGAGTCTACTTTCCAACCCCACTAGAATTTCTGAATTTGGAGTTGATTTGACCCCTCAAAAGTCATTTCTCCCAAGGCAGCTTTCTGCAACTCAAAAAAGGGGCAGAAAGTCAAAATTTGCATGTATTTTGAGCTTTTGGAAGCCCAAATATTCATAAAATATGAAACCCATCCATAGGCAAGTGTATTTTTGCATGAAAATTCCAAAAATGTAGAGTTTTCCCCGTTCTGAGCTGTCCCCACGACTGGTCGCGCGCGGGGTGAGACCACTCAAATGGCCAAAACCTGTAAAATTCTCAAAAATGCCAAAAATGCCTCAAAACTCTCAAAATTTCTTGGGTTTGCTGCTAGGAGGAGGCTAATTAGTATCATGGTGAGTGAGAGAGGCCTCAGCCAAGATACGGAGCGGGTTGGTCTTCTTCTTCCGTTTTTGTGCCTTGGTCAAACTCCTTGGATCCGGCGATTGTAATTTTGGCATTTATCTAAAACCATGACACCTGTGCAAAAAGTGAAGGAGGTTTTTCTTCTTTGGCATGTTATGGACAAAAACCTCTCTCAGGTTTCGAAAATTCATCTTTTATTGCTCTGAAACATCATTTGAGTGCAACTTTGTCCAGATGTGTGAAACAAGGGATTTTGTCGAAATGGAGCGAAATGAAGGGGATAGGGGGCTTCTAAATTCTTGGGGAAATTTTTGGGAGTAGGGAGGGATGTTAGGAAGCATAGGAAAGTGGAATCTCAAATATTGAGTGAGGGGAAGGGGTCAAAAAGGGAAAAACACAGGCCAAACCTAGAAAATTGCCAGGTTGTAGCTAGAAACTAGGGTTTGTGCAAAAATGAGGAATTTGGCGGATCTAAGGGATGGGAAGTGTTTGATAAGGTACTTTAGGGATAGGTAAAGGTGTATGAACATCAGGAAATAAGTTTTTCCGGTGATTTGACCATCCAAGAGAAATTGCCTTCAAAACCCTAGGAGAGGGAAATGACCTTGCCTAGGTGCAACTGAAGCATGAACAAGGTGTGAAATGACTCATTAGACACTGACATAATAATGAAAACCCTATGAATGATGATAAACTCAGCTGAATGGTGACATGGACCAGTGTTTTACAACCAGGACCAGGTTTCCGACCAGGCCGAAGATTGACTCCGACTCTGACCAGGATTCGGTAATGACCAGGCCTAGTCGATTTCAATGACTCGGTCGTTGTAAAAAATACATTAAATATTTATTTTTTTTATAAAAAAACATAATTTTAAATATTTTAAACATAATTTTAAAGATTTTCATTCATGTTTCCAAACACATAAATATATATGGAAGACAACATATGATCAAACTCAAAGTAGGATCATGAACCAATCCATTATATCAAAATGGTACCCAATGGCAATACATAGTCAACTGTCATACACGATCAAAGACTCAAAACAAAATACAAATAACCAAGGAGGCTAGAAATGGCCTCTATATCAAAAGTAAACTGTGATGCTGACCAGACTCCAATACTAGTACTACTGGCTACTGCCAGAGGAGCCAAGATCATATCGACCAATCTCTGGATCAGACTCATCATCATCATCAGAGTCATACAAGGTGCCCCATGCCTCCTCATCATCATCGTCTCCAACTGCAACTGTAGAAGTGGTGCCAGTACCACTAGCAGATGCACGCTGAGATAGAGTAGATATGCGGCTGCGCTTCTGTCGTGGCTGAGCAGAGGAAGCACCTACAACTGGAGTCCTACTCCTCGGAGTCCTTGCTGGCTGTGAGACTGAGGCTGGTGGATCGGGATCTGTATTCAACTGAACAGGCGGAAGTTGATGTTCCAGACCTAGGCCAACTTGGCCAAGTTCATCAAGATCCTCATCAGGATCAAACTCTAGTGCACAACTCTCCACTACCCAATCTGATGTTGGATCAATGTCTTCCAACACAATGGGATCTGAATCAGGTCTTTTGTTCAGCAATTGGTTCCGTCTGAGCCGAAGGTTGTATTGGACAAAAAATAGATCATTCAACCGTTTTTGCTCCAAACGGTTTCTCTTCTTTGTGTGAATCCTCTCAAAGATAGACCAATTGCGCTCACACCCAGATGCACTGCAAGTTTGACTCAAAATACGAATTGCAAACTTTTGCAATTGAGGGCACTGGCCACCAAAGGCCTCCCACCATTGTGCTGCAAAAGCATAGGAGTGTAATGAATTATGAGTTAGATGAAGGCTGAAGCTCAACAAAATTACAAATTATATCTAACTTTCAAATTATAAATGATTTAACAAACTTTAGTCTTTAATAAAAAAAGTAAAACTGTAAAACCGTTAAGAAATTGAAAATTGAAATTTTTGTTTACCTGGCTCATCTGCTTCTCTTGCAATCTTTGCTAGGTTCTTCCCAAAGGTACCTGTTGCATTGTTGAAGGATGTGACCTGTTGATGTATCTGCATCTGATCAGACTCCGATGGGATCATGCGTTCAATGCAATCAACCAGCCCATCTCTGACCTCCCCGCTCAAAGCTCCTGACTCGTTAGCTCTATAATGATACCGTGGGTTCAAAAAATACCCAGCTGCATGTATAGGGCGATGGAGTTGATTGTTCCATCTTTCATCAATGATTGCCCAAATGGGCCCATACTTTGCCACTCTATCCTTGTATGTTTTCTTTATTTGCTCCTTTGCTTGATCCATAGCCTCATAAATGAAGCCCATAGCCAACCTTTCCCCATCCACCAACCGCAACACCTTAACCAGTGGCTCAGCAAGCTTCACAACCTCTGCTACCTTTCTCCAAAAAGTTTCATCATGGACTTTCCTTTTCAATTCTCTGCCTTCTGGTTTGTTAGACCAATTGGTTTGATTCCATTCATCACTGGAAAACATATTTTGCAAGTTTCTATGTTGGGAAAGCATAGATTGAAATGTCAAAAAATGTGTAGCAAATCTAGTGATGGCAGGCCTAATAATATCCTTGCCTCCAGTGTGTTTCCTCATGAGACTCAAAACCAGTGTATGATTGTAGATAAATTTTGTTATGCTTTTGGCATTATCTACAGTGTTTCTGACCCAATCTAATTTTCCAATATCCTCAAGCATGAGGTCTATGCAATGTGCAGCGCATGGGGTCCAAAAGATGGTCTTGTGTTTTTCCTCTAACAGTTTACCAGCAAGAACATATTTAGAGGCATTGTCAGTGATGATTTGAACAACATTAGCCACCCCCACATCCTTAATAACCTCATCCAATAGCTGAAACAACAAGTGGCCATCTTTTACCTTATCAGATGCATCAACTGATTTTAAAAACATGGTTCCCTGTGGGCAGAAGACAAGAAAGTTTATGATGGTACGGTTTCTTTGATCAGTCCATCCATCTGACATGATGGTACACCCTGTTCTTGCCCATGAGTCTCTGAACTCTTGCAAATACTCATTAATGGATTGAATTTCTTTCTGCAAACGAACCCCCCTTAGCTCTTGCATAGTAGGGCCTTTGAAGCCTTTTCCAGCAGCATGTATGGCATCAAACATAGGCTCATAATATGGTGAACGAGTAGCATTAAAGGGGATATCAGCATCATACCACCATCTAGCTATGTAGTCACAAGCAGTCTCCCTCAATTCTTTCTTTCAATGGTCATCTAAAGTGGGCTAAATTTGACCTTTACTAACTTCAGGACCATGTGCATCTGATGGAGAGGAGGGAGTGAAATAACTTTTGATAGTCACATTACCCTTCATTCTACCCTTTCCCTTATCTTGAACTGAACCAAAAGAGGGAGGAACATAACGGAAAGGGTTGGATGCCTCAGTTTGAGGGATAGAGGAAGAACCCTCAAAATCATAGTGGGGGTTGGTAGCCATCATTCTTTGTATCTCCCTCTTCCTCCCAATCTCAGCCTGTATCTCTTGTTTCCTAGCCTTATCTTCTTTAAATTTTTCAAAGTTGGCCAACAAATTCTTTCTAATCTCCTCAATTTCATCATAGGGACATGGGGTAATTTGGCCTTTAATCCCTGCCAAGTGTAGTTTCAGCCTATTAATCCCCCCAGGACCTGCCTTAATTTTCTTATGGCAAAATTTGCATTGCATTTGACTATCAACCATTTCAACATATGCCCAAGCAGGATCTTTTGCTCTAGGTGCCATTTTTTGACTAGGAAAACAATCTGAAAATGAAAAAAAAAAAAAAAAAAATTGATTCAATGTTCATTTATTTGACAAAAAACACTCTCTAAGCTTTCTTGATATGCACCTAAATTTTACTAAGCAAAAACAGATTTGTAAGGGTGGAAAAAAATACCTCCAGGCACAAACTGCCTCCTCAAGCTTGCTCCAAGAATCAGCTCCTCAATGCTGCTCCAAATGGCTGCCCAAGAAGCTCCTCACTCCAGCTACAATGCTCCTCCAAGACTCCTCACTGCTGCTCCAAAACAAGCTCAAGAACTGCTCACTAACTCTCAAAGAAGACTCTCACTGAAATGCATAAGACTGCTGTGAGTGAAATGAGAGCATTTAGCTGTCTTAAATAGAGTTTGGGAGGGGGAAATGGACCCCAAAAGCATTTAACAATTTACCATAACCCTTTTGGAATCCACAAACCCTATTTACTTTACCAAAAATCAGCAAAAAAGTGAAAAAAAAAACAAGTTTAACATTGCCCACGCGTTTTTTAATGACCCGGCCTGGTCATTGCGGACTCGGCCTGGTTGACCGAGTCAGCTATGACTCGGCCTAGTCATTAGATGACCAGGCCGAATCATAGCTGACTCGGCCAAACTGGTCGGTTACTTGGCCTGGTCAAAATTTTTTTTAACGACCCGGTATGACCAGGCCGTTTCCGTTTCGAACCGGCCTGGTTGTAAAACAGTGACATGGACTGACATTTGGGCAAACCCTAGACCTAATGCCTAGTGACCAAATTTTGCTTGAAGACTCACTGAAATGACAAAATTTGACCTTGACACTTCAAAATCACTTTGTAAGAGCATATTTGATCACTGGAGGAAGGCTGGAAAGACTGACACTAACAAGTACAATCATAAAATAGATTGGGAAATTGGTCCCATTATCCCCAGTCGGAGCCACTACTCCAAACGGAAAAGGAGCTGCCAACCAAGGTTCGGACCGAGTGGTTTTCCCCCATGTTGAAGCAATGATTTTCGAGGATTCAACAATAAGATAGGGTCAAAACCCTAGAGGTTGGAGCCTCATCAATGTCCAAGTTGGTGCTTGGAAAAATTCATCGGATATTGTAGTCAATATTTTTCTATATATTAATAAAATCATTTATTTAATTAAGATTGTAAAGAATTTAAACTGGTAATAATAACAATTGAAAAGAAATATTGATTCACTTCCCTCTCAGTATTTCCAACAATTTAACCCTAATATCACTAAAGGACCGTTATGTCGAAATGCTACTTCTTCTAAAGCCGCCCACACATATAGTATAGTAGATGACTTGGCACAATCTCCTAATGCCATGTCAATGTTGGAAGTTATTCAGATGTTCCCATCCTAACAAAAATCTCTACTATCTACTTTGGTCGATGTGGATCCTTCTAACAATCATTTGATTGTCATTGATGTTTATAAAGTGGAATGTCCTCCTCTCCCTTCATCTGTTGCTTTTCAAATACCAATCTCAATTAAAAACACCAATGCTCAACAATGTATAATCGATTAAGGTACCTCCACTTCTATGATGACCACCAATGTTTGGAAGCAACTTGGTTCCCCTGACCTATCACCATCCATTATCACTCTTCATGCTTGGGATGGTCATTCCTCACAACCTCTTGGTTTATATCGAAATTTCCCCATCACTATTACTAGCAAGAAAATCTTGATTGATATTGAATTCATCAATGCCCCTTTAGATTATGACCTCTTGCTTGGTTGTAATTACACGTACACCATGTCAACTGTCACATATTCTGTCTTTTGCAATACGTGATTTCCCCATAATGGAAAGATCATCACTATCAATCAATTGGCTTACTACGACCCTCAGTCACAGACTTCTCCTCAGAATACCATTTCATAAATGGTGGGAAACAAGACCTCCTCTACCTTCACCGACGTTTCCCTGTAGTATATAGATATTCCACACTACTTGGGAATTATTATGGTCCACCACCTATTTCATTTGAGACTAGATCTTCAAGTGTTTGCGTGCTTCAATCATCATGGACTATTAATAGACAATCTGATACGTCTTTGCAGCAATCAACTCCTCAACATTCCACTAATCAAGACTTAGCTCATCCTTCAGGAGAAATTCCTCCAAGCCAATTCCCTTTAGGTGACATCCCTTCAGGTTATCCTCCCTCAAGAGGAGTTCCTCCAGGTCATTACCCATTCAGCTAGATACCTTTCTTATTCCCACCACCAGAAATATTTTCTACTCCTATAATGGCTATTTTGAGTTTCCCTAACATGAATTTAGTGAACCCAGTTTGGTACATTGATCCTCCTACAAGCATCCTCCTGATCAACTCAAACCTAACATGGATTTCACTGTGGTTCAAGATATTCCTACCAACCCCTCCTATGCTTCACAACAACCTCAACAGGAATCTACTCCTATTGCAAAAGAATTTGATGAGGGGGCCAAAGCCCAAAAAAAGGGGGGCAAGGAAAAAGCAACCAAAGCAACAACCACTCCAACTAAGCCACCGAAGCCTACTGCATGTGCTTTGTGTGATGTTCCTGGGCATGCCACTGATGAGCCTAGGTATTGCAGCAAGAATGTTGCAACTTCAAGGGCTACCAGCTTTACTTATCAACCCGGGATTCATACAAACTTGGAGGTGACAGTGCTATATGCACAAGTATAAGTGAAGGTACTGCCTGTTTTCACTTCTCATCTGGCAAGAGACCCCAAGGGTTCCAATCCATACTTCTATAGGGTCAAAAGAAGCTTGATTTTGATGGAAGGAGAGCAAACCTATTCTAGGGGAGAGCTATTCTAATGCAAAAATGAAGAAAGTAGTCATGTAATGCTAAACTCACACTAGACCCTAGCTAACCAGTTAAACAACTATGCTAAGCAAAATTACTAGATCAATCACTAATCTAATGCTAATTATCTAAGCTGCAGAAGTAGAAGCATCAAAACTAGACTAAGGGGTAAAAAATGGAAACTAAGCTAAGTTTGTGTCTAAGTGGAAGAAGCATTTGGAGGTTAAATAGGTGAAAAGAGGACGTGAGGGAGCAACAATGCCTAAGAACCATTGGATCAGGTAGGTGAAAGGAAAATGAATGGCTGAGATTGGATCGCCGAAGGTTACGTAGGTAGATGGGTGAACAAGGTGAACTAACAGGATGAACGGTTGAGATTATATCACGTAGGTGGATTCAGGAGATGGACAGACATGATTAATCACTAGATGGATGGCGGAGATTAGAACAAGGGCAAAAGAAATGTGCGGAAATGGTATCGGGTGATGTGATGGTCATCAGATCAAGAGACAGATCGACGGTGGAGATTAGAGCACTTAAAGGAACGTGCAGAAATGAGGGAGCGGTTTTAGAGAGTGATAAGCAGTATATCGCGTGCCCTCAAAATTGTAAGTGGTTTCCTAAAATTTTACGCGATTAGCATTCCCAACCGACATGTAGCACGGGGAAACCACCCATTCTGTATGCCCTCGAGCGGATAACAATCGGACAGAAATCCATGCGATATCGTGCGATTGTCAGTGGATCTGGCGAGGCAGATCAACGGTGAAGGTTTGATTGAGTTGGTTGGTGAGCGGGTGCCTAATAGCCATCGAATCTGACAAGGAAGATCAACGGTTGGGATTTAAAGTGCACAAATTCAAACGCTAAAATTGAATTCGGGTGGTGATTGGTAAATTTTTTTGTGTGAGGCGATCTATGGTTAAAAACCATTTGGATGTGGATTAGCAGCTTCCACTCAGCCTTTCATGCTGAAGGAGAATGACAGGGATGTGAGGAAGATCAAATGATGGGAAGAGAGCGAAGGAGCAAATGAACATTAAAGGAACATAGTGATATGAAATGAGCTCAGTGACTGTGTTAAACAACAAACTCCCTGTGAAAACCAAAACCCTACATTTTTGGGGTTGTTGTAGGGTTTTCCTCGCGTCATGGTCCCAAAGGGAGGAGGTGAGGCTGAGACTCCTGTGAGAAACCTTGTGGATCTTTTCTTTACCAACCAAATGGTTGAATGAGAGCATAAATGGAAGCAGACTGAATCACATCTAATCTACTCTGCACTACTGTAATGAGACTGCAACTACTTAAACAAATAAACAGAAAACAGGAAGTTATTTCAGTGAATGAACATGAAAGCCATAAATCTATGCTGAACTACTGTAATGAAAATGCATCTACTTGAACAAATGAACAATCAAACCATGCATCTATGCTACTGCTATAATGGGAATGAGCTACTTCAACAGATGAACAGAAAGCTATGCTACTTAACAATACAATAAAGAGGTGCTTTGGCTGCTAGGGTCGAGCCCTAACCCAAGAGCTTCAGCCCTCTAAGTTAACTCAATTCTAGCCCAAAACAAAACTCATCTTCATTATAAATGAAAAACTATTGCAAGACTTGCAGCTTGAGAACAAAGTAGAATTCTTGCCAACTCTTGGTGACTATTCATAACTAACTAACCAAAAAAACTGAGGTCCTAAGCCTCTCTACTTATACATCTGAAATCTCCAACGACTTCCTTCAAAAAAATCAGGGAGGCACAGTTCCCAATTCAAATGGTAAACTCGTCCTTTCCCTTTCACTAGCTTGGTTGTCTTCTAGTAGGGAGGCTTGGCTCCCAACTCAAGATGAACTCGTACTTTCACTTGCTTGGTTGCCTTCTGGTACACCTGATTTGGTTGTTTACACCTTCATTTGCTTGGCTTCCTTCTAGTAAACTTGATTTTGCTATTTGTACTTTCAGCTGATGGAGGGATATTTGAATGGAGGGGCAGTAAATGAGGAGGATTTACCTCCTGTAATTCCTATCCCTTGCCCCATTCGATTTTTTACCAAGGTCTTTACCATAGTTTCTTTTATCTTTTATCCCCACATTTCCCTTGCATTTATCCTTTATTCCTGCATCACATGCACATTAGACCAAAAAGAAAAATATCCAACTCTACTCATCTCATAAACAAAATATAATCAAAAGTATGCAATAAGTTGTGAGAATAGTTGGTTTGACTAAGCTAAGAGGTGAATTAAGGCCAATTAAGGCCCATATAATTACTCAATGATAAGGCTCATCATCACCTCCCTACTGAAAGTGTTGCTCATACTCTGAGCAACTTAGTGGCTCTGGTAGCCTCTCTGACATCCTATGCTTCTACTATGGTCTCTTCTTCTTATTCATAGAAGCCTGCTTTCCTTTCTACTTCTTCCCACTTATATTATCTGATCTTCAAGCTATGAGGAAATGTATTCCATCTCCTTATGCAGGCATGTATATTTCTTAGAAGCCTAAACATGTCCTCGAAATGTGAGATTGCTTTCTCTTGGGCAGTAAGATATCTAAGTGCCAGTTGAGGATCATTTGCAATTAGATTATTGGTGTGGATTAGGGCCATGGAATTTGATTGTTCAGTTGCTTCTCTGTCCCTGAATTCACTTAGTTCTTTTGTTTCTTGCTGCTCTTTCTTTTTCGTTTCAATGCCTTCTTCCTCTTCTGTTTCAGCATCATGTTTCTTTGTATTAGTGTCTTCTTTATCCATTTCATCCCCATCTAGCTCTGTATCTTCTTCTTCTTGTTTTGCCTCCTCCTCACTGACAGAAGGACTAACACCATAGATGAAGGTTTTGATGTCATCCTCTATTGGTAAGTCATTAAAGATTGTCCATGTTATAGGGATCCTAAGGTTTTGGAGGGAATCCTCAATGAGGATTCTGATCAACCCATGGTGAACTAACTGTTGGGAATTTCCTTTCTTTTCTTTGCTGCTGGAGTCCATGAGTGATTGCATCAGAAAATAGGGTATGCTGAGGCTTTGATGAATTGGTGTTTCTACCCCAAATATTAACTCTTAAAGCATTCTAAAGTGGTAGTCATAAACACACTGTATCTATCCTCACATGAGATATACTTGATGAGCATCTTACTTGTGAGGCGTGAAGAGGAAATGAGCAAATTCTTGAGAAAACAAAGTTTCTTGTGTATGTAATCCACTATCCATTTTTTATAGGAAACTAGCCACCTTTTTACTTACAAACCAACTACCTCTTAACCTTTACAACTTTTGATAAAATGATGCATATGAGTGAGTGAGCAGGATACTTACCTGGCCTTAATGCCATGCTGCAGTTGTCAAAGATCAGAGGTGCTGCTTGTTAGTGTTGGTATCTTCATCACTCCATCAATGATCAAAATTCTCTTGTTGCATGCATTTTAGGTGTCTCATCTGATCAGCTTCATTCCATTAGGTCATGGATCATCTGATGGCAATGGAATATTATAAATCTTCCCTCATTATCTTTACCTGCTGGCCTATTTTCACAACTTCAGGTCATTTACAGTGATTTTTTGTCTTTACACTTGCAAAAGCCATTTTTAGAGTTTTAGGTCTCATTAGGTCTAGGGTTTGTCATCAAAGTCTTGTAAAAGCTCAATAATGGTCATCAAGCACATGAGGAGGTCAAATAAGGTCTCAGCATCAAAAATTTCAATAATCACATGATCAGTGATTGATTTTTCCTCAAAACCATGTTTTGAGGAAAAACAGAGTTTTTATGTTTTTGTATAAAATTTCATGTAATTTTAATTTTCCTATATGTAATAAGTCTAAAATGCAGCCCTGGTCACCTTGTTAAACCCCTGCACTCCATCTCTTGCAAAAGAGACAAGAAATTCAAAGCATTAGTCCATCAAAAGTCAAAAAGAAAGTCAAACTGCAAAACAGAGTTTTTGAAAAAAAAAGTGAAAGCAAACATTAGGAAGTGGGTTTTTTGTAAATGAAATATTAAATTCATTGGTATATAAAGTGATATTTGTATTGAAGACTTCATTTGTGCCAAAAGAGAGAGTGAACAAGCAAAAATCATGTTTGGAGGTGAAGAAAGGCAAATCGCAGCAAAATTGTGCAAAGCTTCCTGGCATAGCGAACCTGGGTAGAGGCGCAGCACACCTGATCGGCGCGGCACACAGAGCATAGAAATCACCTACAAATCTAAACTGGCATGACACACCAGAGTGGCGTGGCACACCTGCCATCCAAGCCCAAATTTCGTTAAATCACCTCCTCAACCTCTAAATTCTTGCAAGCTTCATTCCTCAAGTAAGTGGAACCTCACACTTTTCCATTCCAAGAGATTTACTCATATTTAATGGTGTTCTAATAGGTGAAAGATAAAACCCTAGTTTGTTGCACAGTTACACTGAAAAAACTGTCTAGGGTTTACAATTTTGTCATTGTTGCTGTTTATTTCCCTACATCATTTTCACACCCCTTTCCACTGTAATTTCACTCATTTCATTTCCCTTTCCCTCTCCCATTCACACTCATCCTACCCCCTTATCCCCAAAACCCTAAAAACCTAACACAAATTCCCATTATTACCCAAACCCTATCATTTCCCAAAAACCCTACAACCAGCATCAAAATCCCTCATTCACTGTCCCCCTCATCAATCCCATTCATTAAACAGCAAACACCTATTCTTGATATAAAATCTCTTCATACTCATCATTTCACAACAAACAGTGGCAAACATGGAAACAGATTCAGCTTATGAAAGGGATGAGGAAACTATAAGTGATTCCTCCCAAGAAATTCATGCACCAAGAAAACCACACAAGGGAGGAAAACACATCCGGGAGGAGCCCACTACACTCACAGAGCTATTGGCTTGTCCTCTTGTAGTAGCATGTTTCAAACATTAGTCTTGCTACTAGTTTTGTGAGATGGTGGAAAGAGTGAAATACCACCATGAGCTTGCTAAACTATTTGTCCTTCATCTTCACAATGGCCAGGTCAATTTAGTAGGTGTTACCTTCACTTTGACACCTGAAACTATAGCTGAAGCAACAGGTATTCCGAATGTGGGTGAACAGTGGAACAAAGGACAACTGGTGGACAAAGAGCATTATGAGCCTTATATCAAGGCTAGCTATCAGAAGCAAATCAGTAGGGTCTTCCCTTTCAGATACCTATAGGACACATATGCTCCACTCATGAAGCTCATTATCAAATACTTCAGTTGTGAAGGGAGATTTTCTCGCTTGTACACTTATCATGTCAGATTATTGATGCATTTCACTAGAGTGAGGATGATGAACCTCCCCTATTTCATATGCAGAAATATTGAGAAAATGACCACATTGGTGCAAAGAAAACCTCCTCATCAACAGTACAACAGCATTTATCACTTTGCATTGATCAAGATTGTGGTTTTGCATCAGCTGAGTTTGCTAAATGTTTCATAGGATGATTTCATTTCACATGAGGTTTTCAAAAGCTCAAGTGACCCCATCAGTATTTCATGAGGCAGGAGGACCTTCAAATCGGTAAGAAGTGCATGAGACTCAAAACATCAATGTGCCAATATTTGTCACTTATCAAAAGGGCACAAGGAGATTATTTGTGGCAGCCAAACGAGTATTATATCCACCCGGGGTGGAAGGGGTCTCATTTCCTTCATCAGATCATAGGCAAATGCTATCTTCACCCGGGGTGAAAGGGGATTTGCCTTCTTCTTCAGTAAAGTAGGTGTGGGACAAAGGGAAACAACCATTGCATGATGAGGGGCCTTCTGAAGGTCAAGAGAAAGATTTCATTTTGATTCAGGATGAGGACATGAATTTGGGCTCCTAGAGCTCAAAACTCAAGGAGATCATCAAAGAATAAGAAGCTAAAATTCATGACTTATATCTTAACCTTGAAAGAGCCAAGTGGATCATAAACTACCTTTAGCAAAGGAACAAACAGTTGGACGACCAGCAAACTATCATGGAGCTGCAAAACATAATGGAAAATAGGTAAGCAGCAAAGAGGAGGAAAGTCAAGTTGACACCGCTTGAGCAAGAGGTTGATGCTGACCGGGAGTCTTGGCTAGAGAGGGAAAATATGCACTTAGAGACGCTACTGGAGAAAGAAAACAAGGAGAAAAAGATGTTGAGGCACATGGCCTTTCATTATTTGGCAAGAAACAAGATTTGCAAAGCGAGGATAAGGAGCTTAAAGGCCAAGCTGAGGAAAACTTTGAGGAGGAAGAAAGAGCAAGATAAGCTCAAGATCTTGGCTAAATCTGCCTTGGCCCAACATAGTAGTTGATGCAGGCCACTAATCCCAAATTTCAAGAAATTTGGCACACTTCTTGACAATTTTGAATTTTTGAAGGAAAAAACAGGTTTTTCTGCCTGGTGTGTAGCGCCACCTAGTGCTCGATTTTGCTAGGGACCTCCTCTGGAGGAAAACTCTACATTTTTTTATTCCTTGTGAAAAATCATGCATACCCAAAAATTAATAGAAATTTTTGTCAAGTTTTGGGCCTCCAAAAGGGTCAAAAACACCTCAAAAATGCCCTCTCTGCCCCTTTTTGGCCACACAGGAAGTAGTGTTGGGAGAACTGACTTTTGGAGGGGAAAATGGACACCAAATTCAAAAATTCCACCTGTTCTGGAAAGTAGATAGAAATACCTTACCAAAAATCCCACTTGGAGCAAATTTGGTGCACGGGACGGCCTCAAAAATCAGCTGCAAAAAGGTGCTATGCACAGGAAAAGTGGCGCAACACACAGGATGGAAAATTGCCATTTTTGCATAAAACTCTATTTTTTGCCTAGTTTTTCTCAGTTTGACTTTTTTCTCTCTCATGGTCAAACTCATGATGTAAATTGATGTACTTTTATGTAAAAATGATGAAAATTCACTCATGGAGGTAGATACATCATGTATAGGTGGTTTTGAACTAAATGAATCAGTTTCCTAGGTTTTAGAGGCAAGCTGTTCCACTGCCTACTTTTCAGTTCTTAGTTTAGATCTTGTTGAAACAGCTCCTAAACTCATGAATTTGACCCCTAAAGCCTAGCATGATTTTTTTTTGCCTATATCTAGTACTTTTTCAGTCATTTGTAAAGGTTGGACTCTTGTGAATGCTTTGAGCATTATTGTACATTCATCTCTACAGTTTGGAAAAGGAATAGACCAGGGTTTGCAGCATTTTGTGGGATTCTTGTGGCAAATTGATTTGGTATTGTTTTTTCCTTCTGTGATTCAAGTTTACATGTGTTTATGTATGCCATTATCTCTCCCTTTTCAGCTGAACTAAATGAATCAAGGATAAAGGTAGAAATTATTGTTGTTGCAGTGCTCTACCTAGGGTTTGTTTAGTTTTTCATGTTTTCAACTATTTGAAGAGGATTCCTGATACTTTCATGCCCTCTCCAACTCCTCACCAGTATTAAGACTCTCCATTTCACTCAATTTAAAGTACTAAGGCATTTTCCTACCTCACCCCACAGAAAACTCTGCAAGACTGAGTCCATTCCCGGGACCCAAATCTGCCTTTCACATTTGAACCAGAAAACCAACATAAAACTCAATAAAACTCCTCTGAGCATATACCTAGCCTAAATTTAGTCTTTACATCAGTCATCTCAAGCTTTATTGATCATATCTTCCTGAGATTAATAAGGAGAGAGCCCTCTCCCGACCTGGTAGGGCTAGTTACTAGGTCAAGCGTGGTTTGATGTTACCCTAGATCCTACCTTTCTCAACCTGAGGTAGATTTAGGTAATAACACTACTGATGGTGATTCTTCTTCCTCGTATATTGTCTCCTGATGGTTGCTTGACTGCAGATCTGATGTTGTTGCTGCTGCTATATGGTCATCTTTCTTCCTCTTCTGTTTTCTGCAGATCTGATGCTGTTGAATGGACAAAGGGAGTAGGATTGTGTGTGAAGGCAGGGATGATGGTAATGGATGAGGTGAGGGGTCCTTGTAAAAAACACAATTTTCACCTGAATTGGAGCAATGAAGTGAAAAACAATAGAATTTATGGAGGGATGCATGGTATGGAGTGGAGGAGATGAACATATGTGAGGCAGGGCCCCCTTTGGATCTTCTCTTTGATCGTTGATTGTCTTTCTCATCCTCCTGCAAATAAAAATTATGTTTTTTTCCTTTTTCTCTTATTTTATATATATATATTAAAAAAAAAACATCTATGCTACCTCAGAGAGGTTTTCACCCTAGATATTTTCCCTGGGTGCCTCAAGGAAGGTTTTCACCAAGGGATCCTCCTTTGATTTCCATTTTTCTCATCCTTGGGCTGCCCCATGGAGGTTTTCAACCCAAATATGGGACTCAGGTGCCTCATGGAGGTTTTCACCTGAATCCTTATTCTGTTTTTTTCAGTGACCTAATGAGGGAGGAGCTGAAACTTGCTCCACCATCATCACTTCCTTATTGATATTGTCAATGAACTCTTGTTTAGATAAAGGCCTCTTGTACATTTTCAGTCTATGTCCATTAACTAGTAATGGAATGGCTTCTTCATCTATAGTTTTGATCTACACTGAACCGTTGTCATGACATCTTTCCACCACATATGGTCCGAGCCATCTAGTCCTTAGCTTGCCCTTGAAGTCTTTGTACCATGAATCATATAATAATGCCCAATCTCCTTCTTGAAATTGCTTTTCCTTAATGTGCTTTTCATGCCATATTTTCCTCTGAAGCTGAACTATCTCTGTATGGAGGAGGGCATGCATTTTCAATTCATCTAAGCCATTCAAATGGAATAGTTTTTCTTTCTGTGCATAACTGAGATCCAGATTTAGTTGGGCTGCCATCCTTAATGTATTATATTCAAATTCAATGGACAACAAAGCCTTCTTCCACAGACCAGCTCATAGGGTGTAA
The DNA here is from genome assembly GCA_031772625.1 of Pinus tabuliformis. Classification (NCBI taxonomy): domain Eukaryota; kingdom Viridiplantae; phylum Streptophyta; class Pinopsida; order Pinales; family Pinaceae; genus Pinus; species Pinus tabuliformis. The sequence goes on along the minus strand of CM062813.1, from coordinate 698,633,108 downwards.
ATCCAGTGTTGGTCTTGCATGTTGTATTATATGCCCAGGTGGCCTCAACTAGTCTTTTTGCCCAATCCTTTATGTTGTTGTTCACTACCTTGGTTAGGATGTTCTCCAGTGCTCTATTGGTCACCTCCACTTGCCCATTAGCTTGTGGATGATAAGGAGTGGAGGTCCTATGCTTGATTTTTTTATGCTTGAGCAATTCTTCAATCATGATAGAGGTACACTGGTTGCCTTAGTCTGTGACTAGCTCTCTAGGGTACCCAAATTTGTAGAATATATTCTCCCTTAGGAAATCAGCCACCTTTTCTTCTGTTGCTGCCTTAATTGCCTTGGTTTCATCCCACTTAGTCAAGTAATCAGTGCACACAATAATGTGTTGTTTTTTCTTTGAAGGAGGATTGATAGGCCCAATGAAGTCCATGCTCCTCTTGTCAAATGGCTCGAAAGTCACTTGAGGTTGTAGAGACATTTCATCTCTTGGAGTAGGCTTTCCCATCCTCTGGCACCGAACACACTGACTAATGTACTTCCTCACATCCTAATGAAGAGTAGGCCAATAATAGCCTGCTTGCAACACTTTGAATGTTGTTCTCTTTGTTGCAAAGTGACCTCCACAAGGCCCATCATGACAGGTCAGAAGGATGGCAAAAAATTCCTCTTCCCTGACACACCTTCTCAAGGTCTGATCTGGGCCAAGTTTAAACAAATTACCCCCAATCTAGGTGAAGGGGGCACTTTTCTTGATTATCTTGCTCTTTTCTCTGGAGGGCAGGTTTGGTGGGAACTGTGTTGATACCAAATAGTTTTCTATATCAACAAACCATGGGGAGAGCACTGAAATAGCAAACAAATGCTCGTCTGGTAACTGATCATCCACCATTCCTTCTTCACCTGTAGGCATATTCATCCTAGATAGAAAGTCAGCAACAAAATTCTCCTTCCCAAGCTTATCATCAATAGTTGGATCAAACTGCTGTAATAAAAGTAACCATCTTATAATTCTAGCATTTACATCTGGTTTGTTCATTAATTGCAGCATGATCAGTATGATGGCTTGTAATGTAATGCCTAAACTTGTTCAATGAATTCACAACAACCAGGAGTTATTTTTCAATCACAATATAATTTAACTCAGCCTTTGACAGGTTTTTACTGGTAAAATAGATGGCATAAGGTAATTTCTCCTCTACCTGACCTAAGGCTGCTCCTATGGCTTTATGTGAGGCATCAACATGGATATGAAAAGGGAGGGCCCAATTTGGGCCTCTAAGAATTGGTGTAGTGGTTAACTTCCCTTTTAGAATGTATAAGGCCTCTTGATATCCCTTTGACCATATAAATTCAGAATCTTTGGCCAACAACCCAAACAAAGGAGAGGCCAACTTGCTGAAGTCCTTTATGAACCTTCTGTAGTATCCATCTAACCCCAAGAAACTCCTGACATCTCTCTGCTTTTGTGGAGGTGGGACCCTTTGGATGATGGCTATTTTGTTTGGGTCCACCTGCAGTCCTTGCTGAGATATGGAATGACCTAGCACAGTCCCTTCAGTCATTAAGAATTCACATTTTTCTAGATTGAGAGACAAGTTCATTTCAATGCATTTGCATAATACTTTGCCTAGGTTAGTCAGATATTCTTGGAAATCACAACCATAAGGTGTAAAATCATCCATATCGATTTCCACAACGTCATGCACTAGTTTAGAAAAAATACTCAAGACTGCTCTCTGGAAAGTGGCAGGAGCATTTCATAAGACAAAAGGAAGGACCCTGTAGGAAAACACACGCCAAGGACAGGTGAATGTGGTTTTATCCTGGTCTTCTAGGCAGATTTGGATTTGGTTGTACCCACTGAATCCATCTAGGAAAGAAAAGAACTTCTTCCCTGCCAGGCCATCTAGCACTTGGTCAATGAAGGGTAGGGGAAAATGATCCTTCTTTGTGGCTTTGTTCAACTCCCTATAATCGACACAAATCCTCCACTTACCATTCTTCTTGGGAACTAACACTAAAGGAGAGACCCACTCACTGTCAGAGATAGGGTAAATGAACCCTGCATCTAACAGTTTTTGCAGTTCTTCTTTGACGATGTCTTTAAGGGCTGGATTCATTCTCCTTTGTGGTTTCCTGACTGGCTTGCAACCTTCCTTGATGTATATGTGGTGAGTACACACTGAGGGGTGTACTCCCTTCATTTCCTTATAGCTCCAAGCGAAGGCTTCTAGGTTCTCTTTCAACAATTTGCATAGTTCTTCCTCTTCTAAAGTAGAAATAGATGGATTAATCTTCAAGGTTTTTGTGGAGGTTTTCTGTTACACCAAAACCCACAGGTATTGGTAAATGTAACAAATAGTAACTAGGATCCCCAGGGTGGAAATTACGGATTCTATAGAGGTGCGTGATTCTTCCAACACCCCCCCTCAAATGCAACTCGGGGGAATCAAACCTAGGTCCAAGCTCTGATACCATGTAGGAATTTACAAGGTAAGTTCCTCAGACAGAATACCAAAGGACACTGCTCACAAACAGATCACAGATCAATACACCAGTATTGTTCACGTGGTTAAAACCCTAAAAGAGGGAAACAGTCCACGGCCTGAGCCAACGCGACCACTTCAGGCAATATATTAATAAAAGAATGAAAATTTACATAAGCTTCACTCATGAACGGTTACCCTACAAATGACCCTCCATGCTCTTTAAATAGATATCATGGACCAATCGGGTGTTAAGCCACGGATCAAGTGTCAGTAATACTGAGGAGAGAATGAACCGTCGGATCACTACATATCATGACCGTCGGATTGTAAGTTACAAAAAGTACATAGTAAAGAAACACACTTTACCTAACTCTATACTAGACCAAGTTATACTTAACTACTTCCTATGTGTCGGAATATCCTAACAGTTTTCTCTGAGCCAAATTCTATGGTTTTGACTTGGAGTGGGTTGGAATCAAACAAGAATAAGTCAATTTGATGATTATTCTATGTTTCCTTTACTTCTTCTTCTAAGGGTAATGAACTAGGAGTTGGACTTTAGAGCAGGGGTTCAATTAAGTCGTCATCCTCTTGTTTTGCTCCTCCTATGATTACTTCCATAGCATAAAGTTGGGCAGAATGAATCTCATCTTCTTCTTCCTCCTCCAACCATAAAGGTAAAACATGTTATAGGGAGGGTTGAGCAGGAGGGTATAAGACTAACTGTTTGGACATATGCCCATTCTTGATGGTCATATTCCCAGCTTTGCAGCTAATGTAGGCATCAGCTGTGGCCAACCATGGCCTCCCAAGGATGAGAGGGTAACCAGTAAGCTTAGCCTTAGGCTGGAGAACTAGGAAATCTATAAGGTACTCCCAGGAATTAATGGATACCATCACATCCTCCACAATTCCCTCAGGGGTGACTGTGGAACGATCTGCAAGCTACAACATTGTTGTGGTCTTCCTTAATGACCCTTGGAGGTTAAGCTTGAGCATGGTGTCCTTGGTCATCACATTAATGGCAACCCCAAGATCAATTAGAGTGTGTGGGACAATGGTGCCACTGATGTGCACATCAACTATATGGCTTCTAGGGTCTAAGTATTTTGTACATATTACCTGCCCCAACATTAAGTCAGATAAATGCCAAATGACATTAATGGTAGGGGCATACCTTTTGCTTCTTCCTGGATGCTTAAAGCACTTCTCCTTAATCGATTTATTGTAAATAGTAACATCTTTGATTGCCTGGAGAAGTGGGATATTTACACATAGGTTTTTAAATTCTCCTAGAAGTTCGGTTTCTTCTGGGGTAGGCTGGAGTGGTTGGGCTAATCTTTCAGGAAAGGGTGGATTTGCTTTAAGGTTGCTTTCCTCTTTTTCTTCCTCAACCTCCCTATGTGGAGAGGGAGGTTAGTTATCTGGGAGAATTCTCTTAGATCTTAGGTTGATCTCCTAGATTTCTATAGCATAAGTTGGGTATGATGTCTCTTCATGGTATCCTTATTGAGTCTGCCTACTGTTTGGGTTTGGATTTGGTTGGGCAGGCATATGGGGTTGCCTAGGTGGAGAAAAGTGCAGGAGTTGTGGTTGGGTAGGTGGTGGAGGCAATAGGGCTGGAACATTGTTGACTTAGGACCTCCACCCCTGGGGTGGGGTATTCCACTAGTGTTTTGGTTGAATGTAAGGTTGAAATGACTGGCTGGCTGGCTAGGAATGATACTGAGGTGCATAGGACCAAGGAGGGTGTGTAAACCGGGAAGGTTGAGCAGGGGGTCCTAAAGAAGGTATAGTTATGGTTTGGTTGGGTCTATAATATGCATGGGATGATCCTTGCATACCCTGCTGGTATGGTCTAGGCCCAGGAGGTCTCCTTTGGTTGATGTAGCAAAGCTGCTCAGTGACCCCTTCAACTCCTTGATATACAACTTTGAGTCTAGGTAAAGAAGTGAATTTGTCTGTGGAGTGGTTTTCTTCACAGATTGAGCAAATCTCAATACAATTCAATGGGCATTCATTCCTAGGATGCCTCCTGGTGCATCTAGGACAAAAGATGGCCAAGGCTCTCTCTGCTTCCTCTTGCTTCCTTTTCATATTCATGGAATCCAATTGCAAGGCAAGGGTTTGCAACATCTCACTTTTGAAGTCCTCCAGCATATTTCCAATTTCACCCTTGATGGATGAGTTAGAAGATGATGTATTGGCCATAGGTTGACTACTCCTACCCTTTTTCCTGGTTTCCCTATAATGGTTTCTAAAGACAGTCTTGATATCCTCATAGGGTAGTTGGTAGATATCTCTTCCTGCTAAAAAATGCAAGGTATCTAGGATGTCCTCCCTTACTCCTCTAAGCGGGACCAGCTTCAGCGACTCAGGGTCAAGTGTGCACCTAGCCCTTTTGTAGCTAAGCTGGAATCTTTCTTCATAGTCTTCTAAGGATTCATCCTGGCCTATGGTAATCCTAAAAATCTCTTCTTTAGTGTCTTTTGACCTACAGTAGTCCCTATATTTGTTCTTAAAGGCCTGTTGCATCTGAGCCCAAGTTATGATGCTATCTCCAGGTAAACCCATGAACCAGCACAATGTTGCATCCTTGAGGGTATATAGAAATAGTTTTAACTTTTGCTCATCCTCTGTATAGTCATAGGTTTGGCATGTAACAACAAACTCAAATATGAAAGTGTCAGGGTCCTCTAAGGTTAAGCCATGGAAATGAGGTAGAGAAGAGGGGCTTATATTCTTCATTTTAGTGTCTCCATTGATTTCCCTAATGGGGAAGGTACTCTCATTTCTCTCTCTATTTCCTCTGTCATCTTGGTTTTCAACCATTGGTTCAGTAGGAAAGGGTTCTTCCTCTTCTTCTTCCCCTATAGGTTCCTTAAATATGTAAGGTTGCTCACCTAAAGGGTCTTCCAATTCACCTTCAGTGAAGAAGAAAGAAGGTTGACTGTTGGATGCAGTGGGGGTTTTTGACAAGAATTTTCCTGAATTATCCCTATTCCTACGAGGCATGAAAGGAAATGTTTTTGGTTTTTTTTAAGATTTTTCTTTAAAGCTGGAAAGTAATCTGCAAACAGGAAATTGTTGATTGAATGAAAACCACTAAAAAAAAGGAAACTACCTACTGAATTTAAATTGCTCAATGAAATACTACTGACAGAAAGAAAACTACTTGCAACATGAAATTTCTTAATTGAATGAAAAACTACTAATAAGAAGGAAACTACTTGCTGAATTGAAATTCTACTTTCGGAATGGAAAGGAAAGCAGATAAATTCCAAATGAATGAAAGCAACTAGATTACTTTTGTAGAAATAAACTAATGGAAGAAATTGAAGACTAGAAGTAGAAGAGAAGGAAGTTAAAGACTAGAAATAGAAGGAGCAGTAATCACTCCTACTCTGACACCTCCTCGATAATGGCACCAAAAATTGATGAGCCTAGGTATTGCAGCAAGAATGCTGTAACTCCTAAGGCTACTAGCTTTACTTATCAACCCAGGGTTCGTACAAACTTGGAGGTGACAGTGCTATATGCACAAGGAGAAGTGAAGGTACTTCCTATTGTCACTGCTCATCTGGCAAGAGACCCCAGGGGTTCCAAGCCAGATTTCTATAGGGTTAGAAGAAGCTTGATTTTGATGGAAGGAGAGAAAACCTATTCTAAGGGAGAGCTATTCTATTGCACAAATGAAGAAAGCAGTCATGTAATGCTAAACTCACACTAGACCTTAGCTAACCATTTAAACAACTATGCAAAGCAGAATTGCTAGATCAATCACTAATCTAATGCTAATTATCTAAGTTGCAAAAGTAGAAGCATCAAAACTAGACTAAGGGGTAAACAATGGAAACTAAGCTAAGTCTGTGTCTAAGCAAAAGAAGCAGTTGGAGGTCAAATTGATGAAAAGAGGACGTGAGGGAGAAACAACGCCTAAGAACCGTTGGATCACGGGGGTGAAAGGCAAACGAAAGGCTGAGATCGGATCGCCGGAGGGTACGTAGGTAGATGGGAAAACAAGGTGAACTAATAGGATGAACGACTGAGATTATATCACACGAGTGGAGTCAGGAGATGGACAAATAGGATTAATCGGCAGATGGAAGGCAAAGATTATATCGCAGGCAAAAGAAATGTGCAAAAATGGTATCGGGTGATGCGATGGCCATCAAATCAGGAGATAGATCGACGGTGGAGATTGGAGTGCTTAAAGGAACGTGCAGAAATGAGGGAGTGGGTTTAGAGAGTGGTAAGCAGTATATCGCATGCCCTCAAAGCTGTAAGTGGTTTCCTAAAATTTTACGTGATTAGCCTCCCCAGTTGACACGTAGCATGGGGAAACCACCCATTTCATGTGCCCTCGGGCAGATAAAAATCAGACAGAAATCCACGCAATATCGCGCAATGGCTATCGGATCTGGCGAGGCAGATCAACAGTGAAGGTTTGACCGAGTTGGTTGGTGAGTGGTTGCGTGATAACTGTCAAATCTAACAAGGCAGATTGACGGTTGGGATTTAAAGTGCACAAAGTCAAACAATAAAAGTGAATTTGGGCAGTGATTGGTCAGTTTTGCTATGTGAGGTGATCTATGGTTAAAAATTGTTTGGATGTGGATTAACAACTTCCGCTCAGCCTTTCATGTTGAAGGAGAATGATAGGGATGTGAGGGAGATCAAATGATGGGAAGAGAGTGAATGAGCAAATGACCATTAAAGGAACAAAGTGATATGAAATGAGCTTAGTGATTGTGTTAAACAATAAACTCCCTGTGAAAACCAAAACCCTGTGTTTTTGGGGTTGCTGCAGGGTTTCTTCCTCATTTCATGGTCCTAGAGGGAGGAGGTGAGGCCGAGACACCTGTGAGCAACCTTGTGGATCTTTTCTTTGCCAACCTACTGGTTGAATGAGAGCATAAATGGAAGCAGACTGAATCATAGCTAATCTACTCTGCACTATTGTAATGAGACTACAACTACTTAAACAAATAAACATAAAACATGAAGCTATATCAGTGAATGAACAGGAAAGCCATAAATCTATGTTGAACTACTATAATGAAAATGCATCTACTTGAACAAATGAACAATCAAACCATGCATCTATGCTACTGTTGTAATGGAAATGAACTACTTCAACAGATGAACAAAAAGCTATGCTACTTAACAATACAATAAAGAGGAGCTTTGGCTGCTAGGGTTGAGCCCTAACCCAAGAGATTTAGCGCTCTGAATTAACTTAGTGCTGGCCCAAAAAAAAACTCATCTTCATTATAAATCAAAAACTGTTACAAGACTTGCAACTTGAGAACAAAGTAGAATTCTTGCCAACCCTTGGTGACTATTCATAACTAACTAACCAAAAAAACTGAGGTCCTAAGCCTCTTTAGTATACATCTAAAGTCTCCAACGACTTCCTTCAAAAAAATTAGGGAGGCACAGCTCCCAATTCAAATGGTAAACTTGTCGTTTCCCTTTCACTAGCTCGGTTGTCTTCTTGTAGGGAGTCTTGGCTCCCAACTCAAGATGAACTCATACTTTCACTTGCTTGGCTGCCTTCTAGTACACCTGATTTGGCTGTTTGCACCTTCACTTGCTTGGTTTCCTTCTAGTACACCTGATTTGGATGTTTGTACTTTTAGTTGATGGAGGGATATTCGAATGGAGGGGTAGTAAATGAGGCGGATTTACCTCCTGTAATTCCTCTCCCTTGTCCCATTCGAGTTTTTACCAAGGTATTTACAATATTTCCTTGCTTTTATCTCTTATCCCTGCATTTCCCTTGCTTTTATCCTTTATTCCCGCATCACATGCACATTAGACCACAAAGCAAAATATCAAACTCTACTCATATCATAAACAAAATATAATCAAAAGTATGCAATAAGTTGTGAGAATAGTTGGTTTGACTAAGTTAGGAGGTGAATTAAGGCCCATATAATTACACAATGATGAGGCTCATCGTCCACAACAATTTTCCTGACCCCCTGATGTTAAGAGCATGGTCTCAAATACTCAACGAGATCCTGATATTTCTAAGGTGCAAGTCACTTTATTAGAGTACACCAAGAAGAATAAATCGTTATGTACAACCACCCTTTATGCTTTGTCCAATATTTACATACATTATTCACATCGTTTTCCTAGTCTCGAATACTTTTGTGATACACTTCATGTGATTTGCGAGTTAGTTGTCGCTCATAATGACTCTCCTTCTTCTCTACCTGCGGGTTCTAGCCCTATATCTTCAATAGGATAGGATGTTTCTCAACCCGTAATTGTGATTCCCCCTCTTTCTATTGAGATGATAGATAATTCAACACCCATTCTCTACCTGTTGTCATCCATGGGATCTATATATATTCAAACTCTTTGGGAGTTTCTTGTTCTGCTTCTTTGGAATCATCCTCTGAAGACATTTTGGTCTCAACATCGGTGGATGGTACATCCACTTGTCATATGTCTCCCCTTATAAATGATGTGTATGTGAACCATGCCTCCCATGATGATGATTGGTTCCATCATGCCTTACCGTTCGAATCCACAAATTCGAACCACATCCACCTTGTGGCCATTACATTACCACACAATGTTTGGGTAAGGGGGCATCCATTCTTGAGAGTCCAGGAGAAGAAATTCTCCCAAACCCTCCTAGTCCATCTCATCATGTCGATTCTAGTGCCAATACTCTTCCCCATATTGAAGAAATTCTAGAGTCCCAAATCAATACAAATCACTTTAGAGATGATCCATTTAATCATTTCTGCATCTTACCTCAACAACCCAGTCCCTTAGACATTGTTGTTGTCCAACCCCAGAGTCGTCTAGGTGAGAATCAATTCATTATATTCAAAGCCATTCTTTGGTATGGTGACACTATGTATGTGAACCCAAAATTTCAATCCATTTGACTTATCTATGCAGTACCACATGAGAATGAGAATCCACCATTACCTTTCTCCCACTACATTCATCTAGTATTCCCATAAGAAGGCAACCATAAGTAACAAATGGTGATGGTACCAAAGTGCATAGCCATTTTATGTACCATCCATATAAGTGTTTGGAATCCATTATTCTAAATACATTTGACATTTCCATAGCATGCTATAACCATACATACAAATTGGGGGGCACCTATAACCCTACATATACTCATCATATTCCGGAGGATCTCATGCCAGTAGGGTCAGATGCTCGAATCCATTATTCAAGCACTTGGAACACAATGGAGCTCAACAAAGTCATCCAATTGGGGGCATCATTCCCACCCATTGCATACCCGATCAGTCTACTCCATCACATATGTTGGGCGGAAGTATCCCATGATTTAGGACATGGTGTTCCCCCTTGGCCACCTTCTCACTAGATCAATATCAGTCTTGGCCTAGACCTCAACGATTTAGGTATGGTCAATTATCCTTTCATTCCTTGGATAGTTTTTCCTTCTAGCCTATCTGACAAGCCATATATACATTACAAATCGTAGATGATTCATATCATAAATTGAAACATTCTACTATATGTGATGGCATACTTACCATCCAGTCCCCATGTTTGACTTCGTGGGTAGGGATGATCCTAGCCCTTCTCTTGTAGTTCATTCTTTTATTCCTTTCTTAGCTTGATTCTTCAGTAAGTACCTTCCTTCCAAGAAGCATTAGGCCATTTTTAGACAAGTAAGGCCACCTTCCTGAAAAGGGAAAATCCATAATCCAATGGTTGGTCTTTCCACTACAAGCTCGCCAAGATTTAGGGCCTCCTATCCTCTCCAAATTTTCCAATAGCGCAATGTGCAAATGAATTGGAATTAGGGGAAAATAATTGTTTTATAGGATAAGCCCTAATTTTTCCATTGGCTATTACAAGAAAACTATAGATTGGTTTTATGAACTGTCATCATCATTGGAAAGCTCTCACCGAGCTCTATAATGGGTCTCTCTTCATATTGAGTAATTGAAACCTCATTGGGAAGCCATTTTTTCCACGAGGTCTCACTTTGCCACCTATTAATACCAAATATCTCCATATGAGTTGCTTATACTATGGCACCACTTTTCCTTCACACTTTTCGAATTATATGTTGAGTTTCGTCATGAGTAAGGACTCTTTACTCATGTTTTTATGGTCCCCTCTAGGCCTTTCCAATGTGGCAGCATCATAGAGTCACCCTTGTTCAGAGGATTAGAGATGTGTCATACATGCATCCATGGAGTCTGTTCAAAGTCCCATTAAGTCTTGTTATAGTATATTATCCCTTTGTGCATCAATTTCATCCCATTTTTCTCACATTTGTCCTCCAGTTATCCTAACTTATCTTTGAAAAGCCTTCATTTGAGTATTTGACCATCCACTCCAAAATTGTGTCAATAACTACTAAGTCAACCTTACATATAATGCCCTTACAAGGGAAGTCATAATTCCACCAGTTCCCTTAGTCTTCCATCATTATCCCTGGTGTCACTCTATATCAGTCATAATACTATGATCCTCATGCCTTTGATGAGGAATCCTCATTTCCTCAACTCTGGCGGGCCTCTTTTGTCGAATTCAACACATTTTTTCTAGGAGATTGGTCTAGAGGGTAGTGTACCTTGGTTCCAACCTTCATCATTGTTCAGTACCTCTGATCAAGTAAATGGAATCATCATTTCCATTTGGCTTGGTTGGTTCTCATGTGCTCGACTTTAACTCATTATCACGCAATCGAGAATCATACACTTGATGGTATAGTGATCCTGTAGATTGTTCCAACATTTCCTGGGTGTGTGCAGGTTGTTCCATACCTCATGATGAGGTGGCCTTCAAGTAGCCCCCTATATGCCCGAATGACAACAGATTATGATCCAACCTCATATGTAATTTCGTTGATTTGACTAGCTCGGTTTCTGCTAATCACAGAGCCCACAACATACACTTATATTTGAGATGGTCCATTCAGAAATTCAGAGCCCATTACTGTTCAACAAGGCTTCATTGGTTGTTATATCCCCTTCCTATTAGCTTGGGGGGAATTATATGTGATGTGTACTTAGATCAACAAATTTCATTATATCAGTCCTGACCTCTGTCTTCTAGGTACATTATGTATATGGGACTCATTATATTATTGTATCACTTTCAGGCCCAATTGATGCCGACTTATCATGTATCATGTACTCTAGTGCTCAGACCCACATTTATGGGCACATCATTATCATTTGTACTCTTGTCTCAATGGGTATCAGTATGCGTCCCCTGCCTCATTGAGATCATGTACTTACCAATAAAAGGAGACTTCTATCAGAAAAGTAGGTCTCGCCCCCTCCATTTTAAGTCCTTCCCTTTGCTTCAACGATCTCTCTCTCTCTCTCTCTCTCTCTCTCTCTATGACTCCCCTTTGGTGTTTCCTGAAAGTGAACCTACAACATATTTCAGTCATACAATTTTCTCTTGACACTCTTACGTTGGGGGAAATCTATTATCATTCAAAAAATGTTCACCTAGCCATTTCTTACTAGGTGGATCAAAATACACCAAAAAATATAATAAATATTCACATTAAATCCCACTTTCACCTTAGGAAATAATTTAGTGAACCATTTTCCTAAATTATTTCTCATTAAAATCCAAAAACAACATGAAAAATAATTAAATAAATCATCATTTATTTATTATTCCCTAATTTCCCTCACGAAATAATTATTAAATCATTATTTAATAATTGTTTCTAATTCAATTTGACTTAATCACCATAAAGTAATTAATAAATCATTTTTTATTTTTCAATTTCTTTAACCGTTTTCTAAATAAATATATTTGAGCATTTCGAAAATCTTTTACCTCTCAAAAAATATAATAAATATTCACAACAACTAGATTTTTATTTAGTCTATAATATTTTATTATTTTCTAAATCTCAATCTATCTCAATATTTTGTTATAAATAGAATGGTTTTTCCCTCATTCTTCACTATGACCATTTTCATCATCCCCATTATTGTCATGTAACATTTTAGCTCCCATATTGAGTTTAAGTTTCCATAACCACATTTATCCCATTGCACACATTGAGAGAGAGCTAAATCTCGTTGAAGCACAAGGTCAAATAGGACCACCCTGTTATGTAAAAAATTAGTTAATTTTAGGTTTATTGTTTAATTTAGGTTTAGTTAGATGAAAGGGCACGATCATAAGATCATGCCCTTTCCCAAAGGGTGCCCATGGCGGTATATAAGCCAGGCAACCCATTGTAAACATTCATCATCGGTATTTCATCATTTTAATAAAGTATTTATTCATATATATTCTGCGTATCATAAGTTTTTCTGCTTCACTGGTATCAGAGCGGGTTGATCGCTGCCTTCTCGCTTCCGTCCCAGGCCAAACTGCCTCAGTCATCGTTGTGGTGTCCAGTTCAATCGCAGCAGCCACACACTCAGTCAATTAACCACTTCACCGTCGCGTACCAGCCGTTGTCACCATTCTGCTGCTCCTTCTTTGTGTCAACGCTTTCCCCTCCGTTGTCCCCGCAACCATGACCATGCATTCTCTACGTCCGCACCAGTCCCAACCACCTGTTGCTATCTCCGTCGCATCTCCTACCACTGATGTTCACCAATTGCTAGCCCCGACTGCCTATTCTCTGTTCACTTATTTCCAACCCTCGTTCCTGACCACCCGTGACCCACGCCAACAGCCGTCCATTCCTCTCCCGTGCTTCTGACTGCCAGTTCACCACTCGTTGTTATCTGTGCCCATCTGTTGTGCCTTTTTCCGTTCACCCCACCCGTTTCATTGACTTCAATAAGTCACGTCCCTTCATAAATCGATTCCTGGAAGCATTGGTCGTGACCTTTTGGGTGAATGTATGATATATATAATATATAATATAATTATATGTATAAGTTATATATAATATATATTCTATAATTTAATTATAAGTTATATAATATATAACTTTAACTTAGTTATATGTTATATTTATATAAAAAGTTAATTTAATTAATTAAAATTATTTTAATTAATTAAAAAGTTTTATATATATATCTATATATATATATATATATATATATATATATATATATATATATATATATATATATAATTTAATTAATTAAAAATTATATATATATATATATATATATATATATATATATATATATATATGTTAATTTAATTAATTAAATTTATTTTAATCAATTAAAATTTATATGTATAAAATTTATTTTAGCTAATAAAAAAAATAAAAGAGGAAAAATATTTTTGCTGGCAAATAAATACACGCCCCCGCAAACCCGCTCAATGTCGACAATGACAATGGCAGATTTCCAAAAAAAAATGTTGGATGCAGACCATAAGATAAATAGCAACCACGATGAGGTCAATAAAAGATTAAATGAATTCCAGATCAAGCTTGGGGAGCAAGCTGATGAAATAAAAAATCTTCACGATACAACAAATCGAATAGAAATAAAGATGGAAAATTACCATGTTCAGACAGAAGCAGGCATCAGAGAGGTCTTAACAATGCTGAAAGTTCTGTGTAAAAGGTCGAATTGTACACCCAAACAACTACTAAAAGAAGGTGAAGAGAATCAAGAACACATCTCATCAGATTCAACTAAGTCCACAGACTCTCATGACAAAGTTGAATCCCCAAAAAAATCAGCGACACCCCACCAAGAAAGCAAGTAACACAGCGTCTACAAACAAGCAACTCTGGGATAACTTTACCAATCAACACCTTTTTTTCGCTCAACCAGTAGCAACATACCAGCGAAGGGCAAAAGTCGAGATGCCTAAATTCGATGGAAACGAAAAAAACAATGTTGCATGGATAAATAAAGTAGAAGAATACTTTGAAATATATGACATCAATGACGATGACGAAAAGCTCAGGCATGCATCCATGAAAATGGAAGGAGAAGCATATAACTGGTATATGTGGTGGAAAAAGACAACACATGTCATTAGCTGGAGGAAATTTAAAGGTGCATTCTTCAAAAGATTCCAAGGTGTAAAGGAAGAAGAGTTCTTTTCAAAACTCATCAAACTACGACAAAAAGGAAGTGTGGACGAATACACTCAAGAATGGGAGACCTTAGTAACACGAGTACCTGGGTTATCAAAATCTCGTCTAATTCAGTCATACATCTCGGGACTCAAAACCCATTTACAAGCAGAACTTGAGATGCATGACATTACATCTATAGAAGTAGCAAGACGAAAAGCAAAAACTGCCGAAAAGAAATCTGAACCAATATTTTGGTCAAAAGCAGAAAAAGCTTATGCAAGACGAAGGATACCCCAGTATGTGGATTCAAATAATACAAGATATGTTCCACCACATCGTCGTGAAGATGAAAAATCTAACGTGGAAATGCAAAGGATAAAAGAGGGTAAATGTAAACGTTGTGGTGAGAAGTGGGACCCCAAACATAGATGTGCTAAAGGAAAAGAACCAAAGAACCTATATAATTGTGAAGAAACCAATGATTCAAACAGTGAAGATTATGACATAGAAGATGCCCCAGAATTCTCACCAGAACTAGATGATGGAAGTATTCCACAAGTGTCATATTATCTATGACAGGTATATCACAACCTCATACTTTAAAGTTAAAAGGACACATAAAGAAGAAAAACGTAGTGGTTCTCGTCGACTCTGGAAGCACACACAATTTTTTAGATGCAACTGTGGCAAAGAGACTCAATATCTTTTCATTTCCCTTACCAAACATGAAAGTGATGGTAGCTAATGGTAAGAAGATTGAAAAGGTAGGGAAATGTCATAAGGTCAATTTGTAGATTCCATACTTTAATCTAGAGTCTCCATTCTTCACGGTACCGTTAGGAGGAATAGATGTAGTCCTAGGTATCCAATGGCTACGAACTTTAGGCACTTATGCTGCCAACCATCAAGTACAATTTATAAAATTAAAATGGGGAGGTCAGAAGTACAAGCTACACGGATTCCAAGCACCAGAAAATGAAGTTGTATCATCATCTCAGATGATGAAGCTGAGTCAAGAAGAGTCACCAGAGATACAAGATCTGATTCGGAAGCATGAAAAAGTATTTCAAGACCTACCTATGAAGATGCCGCCTAATAGGGAAATTGAGCATACAATAGAAGTCAAGGCAAGATCAGACCCCGTCAACATCAAGCCATACCGATATTCACATCACCAAAAAATGGAAATTGAGAGATTAATCCAAGACCTTTTAAAGTGTGGGAGCTTGATCATCTTGGAATATATAATCAAGTGGAAGGACTTACAGAAGAAGACGCTTCTTGGGAGAATGAAGCATTTTGTCAACAACATCCGTCGTTGTGCATGCTTTGAGGACAAAGAATTCTTTCGAGAGGAAGGCAATGTTATGTAAAAAATTAGTTAATTTTAGGTTTATTGTTTAATTTAGGTTTAGTTAGACGAAAGGGCACGATCATAAGATCATGCCCTTTCCCAAAGGGTGCCCATGGCGGTATATAAGCCAGGCAACCCATTGTAAACATTCATCATCAGTATTTCATCATTTTAATAAAGTATTTATTCATATATATTCTGTGTATCATAAGTTTTTCTGCTTCACATCCCATGGAGGGGGATTTGCAGACCCAAGTCTATAAAATCTCCCTGTTATTTGTTATTTTATTTGTGCGATATATCTTTCTGTAGGGTTTATAATCTTTAGTTTGTATATCTAAAGGACAAATTGCAACTATCATTTTGTTGTTAGGGTTATAAGTCACCTATAAATTAAGTAGAGGATTTTGGTACAATTTTGCAAAAAAATTACACTAACAATCACACACAATTTCGTTCACATGAGCATGTAGACTTTGTGTATTCAAACTTGCTATATTTAAAGTGCTTGCACTAGCTATCGACTTCTCTATGTATCCTGATTTCTATGTCACTTTAATTCTTAAGTGTTTCATTTCTTCTAATATTTTCTTATTCATACAAAAGTTTTTTTGTGTTAGTTTCTATAGAAGATACAATGATTCAATGGTTCTAACATGTCTCATTAATATGTAAACTAGTCCATGTGTCAAAATGGCACTCGGATAAAATGCAAGTCCATTGAACGTTAAACCTTGTGATTGATGAATTGTTCTTGCACAAGCTAGCTATATCGAAAATTGTTTCCGCATTATAGTTCTAAATCTCTTGCTATGACATACCAGTGGTATTGGAACACATAATATTGGAGGGCTAATTCGGTGAAATGTTTACATCATATGATTTACGATACTTGTTTCTTTGTAGTTTACCAATTTCTGGATTTACAAAATCTATCCATTACACATCAACATTCTTGCTATTTTTCATATATTTTTTGGATATTCCATCCATGCCATTAACAAGGCCATCTTCTCTATTATAGTTCTCTGCATATAACTCAACAAGAAAATTTCATTTGATAAGGATTCTTGATGGTAATCTCATTGTTTTCTCATATGCTACATATCCTATTTCCTTACCGTGATATTTTTCAATCACAACAAGAACTATTAGCTCTTCATTTACATATGACAACATTTTTTCATTATGCTTTTGTACATCCTTGTTTCTGTAAAATAGATATGGAAACAATGGATCTAGTGGAGTAGGTATATAACATTGATTGTCTATATATTTTTATGTCTTCATTAGATTCTTGATTCACTTGCATTCTGTTAAGGATTTCAACGAATTTGTTATCTTTTTTATGCATTTTTGTATGCAATTCATAACATTTCACTTTTTCTTTCTAGAAATCGTATACAATTTTTTCCCGTGCTAAAATTGGTTCCTAAGAAATTAGAGAATCTTTGATAGGTTGCGCTTGGAACAAGTCACCTGAAAATATTACAACAGTATTTCCAAAATAATCCAACAAAGTATGCTTTATTTCCCGTAAATGTTTGTTAACTTGCTATAATAATGTTGAACCTATCAAAGACGCCTCATTAATAAGCATAACACAAATTTGTTCGCAATGTTTTGTCAATGTGTCTAAATTTTCACCTTTAAGCGAAAGATATTTTGATTTGTTAAATGGTAAATGGAATGCAAAATGCAATGTTATACCACCTGCATTGAACACTGCCTTCCATGTATATGTTGTTATGATTCCTTTTAGTTGAGATGGGCCATATCCAAATATTCTTTTGTACAAGAAAATTAGAGATTGGAATATTTATATAACAATAAATGTTTTTCCAATGCCCGCACCACCTGTCACAAGTAGATATAATTGTTGATCTAGATTTTTTTTTCTCAGTCACTATTTTTTTCTGTTTAGGGTTGATCATTCTCATGATTTCGTAGAATTCTGTTTTTTAAGTACTTGAGGTTGTTTTACAAGTTGGTAAGGTCTCTCAATAATTAATTTTGCATTTCTAGCCTTTTACAAATATTGAAAATCTAATTCGATATCGTATTCTTGATAACATTTTTCGTTATCTATTTCTTCATATGTAGGTACATCTCTTTCAAACAATTCACTCTCTTTGTTTTCAATCTTAGTTGCTATGATATCAATATTAGTCTACGATGTCATTGTTTTGCTTGTGAATTTTCGTTCATTTCATTTTATGATTTTTTCAAATAATAAATATGCATTTTCCCAAGTCGAATATTGTTCCTTAAAATTGTTCTCGTCAATATGATATGAGACATACAACATTAATGGTTCTCTATAATAGTTATCAACAATACGTTTATTATGCTTGATGTATCTTATAACGCATGCCCTCTCAATGCCTCCTTTTTTCCTGTCTTGTAGTGTATAACATGATGCAAATTCCACTAAGCATACATGTTCAATATTTTCTATTCATTGCACATAGCGGTTGATAATTGATAAACGTTATATCTTCTTTGAATCATCTGCTCACGCTCTAGCTGTATTGGTTTCTTTAGTAAAAATGTTTGATCATCTATTGCTGAAATATGAAGAAATATACATTTTCTTGAACTAGTATTCAATGACATTGACAACACTATATATATATAGCTTGTTGTGCAGACATTTTCTATAAGTTTAGTAAATATTTTCCAAGTATTGCAATTGTTTCTATGATATCACCATCATTTTTTTAACATTCAATTTTGATCGGAATCTGGATTGGGGGCAAAAATTAGCTCAAAAATCAAAGTGCTCAGAATCACTCAAAAGTTGAACGACCACATCTGTCTCAATGATACGATCCCAACACAACTCGTTTTGTTCAAAATAGATTTCATATGAGGAAGTTAAAGCCCGCTGACTGTTTCACCAAACAGGCAAAATTTTGGTACAAGTTGATTGGGATGCTGAGTGGGCATCCGTACAACCCATCAGCAAGGAGAATATTCCTGTATAGGTGGATGATTCATATCATGCAAAGTGACAGTGCAACATTGGGAAATCTTGATGAGTTGGACCAATGGGAAGGTGACACGTGGCAAGCCCCGAGGCCACCACGTGCCCCTACGATGGTGTGATAATTTTTTTATGGAGGCATTGGGGTTCGAGCCCGCAACCTCCCCTCC
The DNA here is from genome assembly GCA_031772625.1 of Pinus tabuliformis. Classification (NCBI taxonomy): domain Eukaryota; kingdom Viridiplantae; phylum Streptophyta; class Pinopsida; order Pinales; family Pinaceae; genus Pinus; species Pinus tabuliformis. The sequence continues at coordinate 698,614,126 of CM062813.1, read as the reverse complement.
ATGACCAAAGCACTCAACCATCTCCACTACGTTTTGTTCTTAACCATACAAGTTCATCACATCTATTTAAGGTTTAACAAGTTGCAGGTTGGGGGTTAGGAGGGAGCCAACCCGCGGGCCAACCCCCTCCATGTGAACACCCTAACATATAACAGTAATGGTTAACACTAACCATCAGTGACTCTAAAAAACCAAAAGCATGAAATTTAATGTTTGGCATGTGATCCCTCTGTGGCAACCGTCAGCTAGCGGGTTCAGAACCGTTTGTGTTAACCATCGGAAATTCATGGCATGTGACCACTCCACCAAGACTGTCGGGGTTAGCGGTTAAAAGAATGCAGGTTAGCACTAATATGGGATAAAAATTTAATTAGTCCACAGTTAAATTTAATTCAACTCCAGTTTAGTTGGCAGACTTTTGACAGAACCCACCAAATCCGGAGATTCCTCCAAAATTAGCGGAGCTAACTGGAGTTCGAGGATTACTAGGAGAAAATTGTTTCTCTCATATCTTTGGCAAAATTCAACCAAATGAGGATTAGGAAAAGGTGTTCCTAGATGATTGAGAGGCTCTAAACAAAATGAAATAGGTTTCAGAGGAAGAGAGGCACTTATGTACGTGATTTTTCCACGTTGAAGTTTAATGAAGCCTAGGGCCACTAGAGGAGGAGGTCAAGCCCAGATCAGCTAGAGTTCAATTGAGGAGCTTGGAGAGTCATCTTAGGGGTTTTTGGATGCTCTCAGTCCATTGAAGTAGGTTTTAGGATGTTGTAGAGCATTTTGAAATGTACTTTTTTCCATTTTGGGCAAATACAAAGGCCCAAGCCATGGAAGCCGGACCAAGGAGATGTAGCCCAGGAGGGGTGAATTCCTTTATCAAAACAATGTATTAAGTGTTTTTCTTGATGGTTTGCTGTTCATTTACATTCTGCTATTCAGCACTTGTTTTCATGCTATTATGCTCAAGATTCTAACATAAAACTTGATAAAGTTTCCTTGTTTCTACTCACAAACACCATAAAGGAACCATGCACATGAAGCAATTGACAAGCATATTTTTGGAAATCTGAAGCTGAAATTAGCACAACAAAACTAACATTTAGCTATAGATCAAATTTTTACACATTTAAACATCAATGTCATTATTTTATATATATATGAACTACAATAAGTAGTTATAGCATATGAGTCAAGTACAAATTGGGAATTAATATTTGCACCCTAGATTAATGGAATATGTTGAGAAAAACTATTAGTCCATACATATATTGGTTTTCTCTTCAATAGAATTGTTCTTCATTTCATAGTACATTGAATTGCATGGATATAGTCAAATTCGTTTATACCTATTTTTTCAAGAAAAATATCAAATGTATATGTCTCATCATGTTCCATATTTTCTAGTGCATCAAATATCGTTCTTGCATTCACTTTTGTTTTTGCATTGTTGAATTCCATAGGCTCAAGTATTTGCATCTTTCGCATTGGTGGAATTGGAAAATTGAACCTATAATGCATTTGTTTTCCTTTCCTCTAAGTGTTTGTATGACGGTGACATTGAATAGTTTACAGATTTGCAGGTAGATTAGTTGAATCACACCATGAGTACTTTTCAAAGAAACTTTTAATTTTAATATTCATACTTGTTCCATAGATAGGAGCATCTTTTATCAATAACAATCTATGTTCATGCTGGCTTCCTTGATTTTGGAATTCTGATACAAAGAAATAGTGAATGAAATTAATTGGCGTAGAGTATTCATTCTATTTTCATAATATCATACACAAGTAATGGGATCATTTCTTATTAAGGTATCAATATCATCTTCCTCTACTTCATTTTCAGTTGACGATTTTTTCTCTCAATGTATTTGTTGCAAAGCCTTTACTAAAGGCTCCCAGATATGTTCAACACTACTAAACAAAACAAATAAAGTCAATGGACCTAATTTTGGATCATTCCATATAAGTTCTTGTGCAAATGCAAAAAATAGTCTGGCAATGTTTGTATTTATCTATGATCCATATACACAATGTTCGATGCCAAAGTGCATTGCAAATTTGCCTTTGTTTTAACATCTCTAGCTACTAGTATTTTTCCTTTTAACTTTCCTTTTCTTATACAAATTCAAAGATAATTGAATACATGACTAAGGATAATTCACACTATTTTGTAAAATAAATTCATTATATGACATAAAAAAATCATGATCTTGATGCAAAACCTCCCATCGAGCAATATCGTGATATGTAAAGTTTCTCGTAACATTGTCTGATCATTTTTTTTCTCCGTAAAACAATGTGGGAAAGCTCATCTCTTCCAAATACCTATCTTTGAATATTCCCAAAGGTGTATAACCTTCACCCATAGCAATGTTTATTTGATTATTACAAAGATCATAAATACTATATGAATCGCTAAATCCATGTAATAGTGCTTTTGTTACCGACTCTTGATTATAGTAATCTTTATCATCATTGCTTTCTGTATCTGTCTCACATGCATATGCATCCTTGTTTGGTCAAAGACTTGCTTCCTATTTTTGTTTATTATGACATTCTCTAGTCTATAAAGTGAAGTTTTACACAATTGTCTCAATGCCTTCATGAATTTATGGACACGTATTCATCCAACAACAAATATTCTTTTAAACAATAAACATCTTTTAATTGCCACAACCACTATACTAGATTATTTTATGTCACGAGGAAGTGAAATTTGAATTTGAGATGTGTCAGCATGTACATTGATTAGACCATTAGTCAATTCCAACTGTGGTTTTCTAAAATGTTGTTCAACTTCCTGCTGTAACATTATTCTGCATTTTACATTTATATGTCAAAAAATGAAAAAGAAAGAAAGAAAGTTATATATATATATATATATATATATATATATATATATATATTTGAGTGGTTCACGGACACCTTGGTCAACAGGTGGCGCTATGTCCATAGAAAAATTTGGGCTGACGCCCCTCGGCCTACTGCAAGACCTGACCCCAAGGGCTTCGGGGAGAATGGACCCTGTGACCTCCCGATGGCGAGGCACTGATTTTGACCAACTGAGCTAACCCTTGGGGCTATATATATATATAAATAAAAGGAAAAAAATAATATGAAAAAAATGATGAAAACCTTTAGGAAAATAAAAAAATATATGTGAGGTGCTTAAATTCCGCATTAGATCTTAAATTAATGAAATTAACTAGTTTAAATTGCAATTATAATTGCAATAGTTAGTTTCTAATAAAGATTTTAATTGATATGATTTGTTTGTCATATATGGTATCGGATGTGCTACAACAAACTACCACAATCTCTTCCGCCTTGATCGACGACTTTCATCAACGGACCCCCCTTGCCCCTATGATAGTTAATTAAGGGGGGGGGTGGGGGGGTGGGGGGGGTGTTGGTGTCTGAAAAGTAGATTCCCTCCATCCTGCCTTGTATACGTATCACTCCCTCATTGATTTCAGACCCCCGTTCACCTAAACCACATATGGCTCACACCCCCCTTCAAAATACACCTTCCCTCATTCCTGCCTAAATAAAAACTGTCATTCCCGCTCCCACCAAAATCAAACAACCAATACTCCTTCACCAAGTGTCCCATTCCTATTTCAACCATGATTTACTAATTAATTATCTGTTTGAAGGTTATAATCATTTTTGAATTTAATGAACCCGCTTCATTAACATATATTTCTAACGGTAAATGCTTTAAGTTATAAAAGAAAAAACCTCGTTCAATTGTTCCTTTGTTTGTATTGTTTTACGAACTAAGAAACTAAGCCCGCTACTGCAACCCAAAAATCAAACTGAACAACTTTCTTCCTCAAATATTGCAACTAGCTAGCTCCTGGGTAACTACAGTCTCTTGTTCCATTTTTTTCTTCAAAATGTCTTCTAAGGGTAAATCTAAAACTGTAGTAGAAAACCCTATGCTTCCCCCTGTAATTGACCTAGATCACCAACTCTTAATAGATCAACATTACAAAATCTCTGAAACCAATTGTGAGTTTGATATTTATGAACTCTACAATTGGTTAAAACAAAAATTTGTTGATCTTAGTGATGAATTGAGCTTGTGGGACTCCTTCCTACCTCAATTTGTTTTTCCACAAACTCACAATTTCCTAGAATTTCTCTCATGGTGCCATTTCAGATACATACCTAGTCAGAGAGCTATTGTTGCCGAAAACAATGACATATTATTCACAATTACCCTTGAATCCATATGTCAGATGCTCCAAATCCAAAATTCAGCCTCTTTGCACCCTTTATTTGTAGACTCCCTCATGGAACTCTACAACTGCCTAACATTTCCCCACAGAGCTAAAACTTTGAGACATTCTTTCTTGAAAATGTTCAATTGCCAAGAACAAACCCACCTTACACGTCCTCAATGTTTCCAGAGATGAAAAGACAAATAATTTATATATTTTCCTGTTTGTTGGGCTATCAAACCAATCAATGGGTTGATGAAGCAATTATAGGTTTCCTATCAGTGTTCTCAGCAGGAGAAAAGCCTTTAGTTATTTTTCATTACAGTGAATTCTTCGCAGAGGTTATCCATGAACAATTTCTCAAAATTTCTACCGAATGAGTTTTCAATTATGCTTTAGTCTTGGTTTACTTGTTCTTATTTCATCAATAAGATAGATTTCAATTTCCACTATAGAAACTAGATGAATATGGAAATCCACAATCTGTGATTCATTAGACTTCCTCGGTGAGGAAGAATACCAATGAATTCACATTCAATGATTATATGGATCTGTTTTTATATAGATTTTCTTGCCTACTCAATAGTGATGCTGAACCTAGAATTGGGCCTAAGATTAAGAGAATTCTACATCTCAGTGAACAGACAAAGACAAGTGATTGGTACCTATAACAAAACTACACAGATATCAGAGTATATGGATGTGAATTTCCTCCATATAAATTGTCTAAGTATGTTACTATAATGATTTTTTCATTAGAGTAGATTAGGCAAATGATAAATATGGATGAGTTGCACTTTGTGTTAGCCAAAAGGAAATCTCAGTTTAAGATCAAAACTCAGGTTGGAACTTTCATTTGTAATGCTAGAAAAACACAAAAGGAGGTAGATCTTCTCCTTAAACAAATTAAATTCAAACTCAAATTTACATGGTCATATGATCCTTTAGGAATTGTCTCGAAGTTGAGGGTAGCGCAAAAAACTAACCCTTATGCTCACACTCCTAGACCTGAAATTGAGCATTACATGAATCAAGATGAATGGCAAGAAAATACATTGCAGGAAGCAGAGGAACAAGTACTTTCTTCTACAATATCACAGACTCTAGTGCCACAAGAAAAGCAGGATAAAAGATCAAGGGAAAGTGTTTCCCCTCTAGTCTCAGAAATTCAAGGGAAATAATTCCAAATATACAAAAAGAAGCATAAAACTAAACCAACATAAGAGTCTTTGCAAGAACAAAACACATAGACTACAATAGTCTTAAAATTCCCTTATGCTACTACCTTCCCTCGAAATGAAGAGATTTTTATAGGTTCAACAGCATCTTCAACTTCTTAAGAGCCATTGGAAACATCTCAAATAAGAGAATTAGCTCGTGATCAGGATGAACCAAGTATATTTTCAAGATAAGGAAATCAAAAGGAAGAATGAAATTTTTAAAGTTGCAACCTATTCTTAGTTCTCGAAGTAAACAACATCATCACAACATAGACTTCTCTCTGCTTTTGACACTGAGAAAGGAAAAATGAAAATAGATTTCCTTGAACCTGAAGTTCCTTTTCCTAAGTCTGTAGATGACTACAAAAATTCCATTTTTTCTTTTGATGTTGAACAAATCCATCATATTGATCAAATGGATTTGCATAAACAGACAAGTGAAATGCTATATTCTACTCTGACAAATTCAACAATGGTAGCATGCAGACTCGAGGATTCAGTTAATAATATCTAGTCTCAATTAAAATTAGAAAAATAATCTTCTTTGTCTAAAGAGACAAAAATAAAGTCTTCAGAGGATTTGGTGATTAAACTGGGATATGATCTCAATAATGTAAAAGCTGCTGAGGAGATAATCAAAAGTAAAAATGTTGATAGTGTAGCATTAATGAAGAAGCTCAAACTTCCATCTACTGAAGATCCACAAACAATGGAAGTCTGTGAATTTGAAAAGGAGAAAGAAGATATTTTCAAAATCATCATTGAACAAAATGCACAAATTCAGAAAATGGAGACCGAAATAGAAAAACTACTAAAAGAGAAAGAGCAACAACCATTCCTCTAACAATAGTTCCAATCACAAGTACATCCACAACATGGGCTTCTACTTCAACAGCTACTATAACAGTGGAGACACAGTCTATGAATACAATAAATAAATTAATCGGAACTATGGAAGATTTATCTATCAGAGGGAAAAGATTGAAAAAATGAAAGCTCAGCTTAATAATCCAAGAATAAAATTTGAAACTTGATAATGTTTATTTGTTAGAGCTTCAGAAAACTCACAAATTAACTTAGAGGATTGAATATCTAGAGAATGAATCTATTATAGCACAAAAAATTGCACAAGCAAAGGAGAATATCCAGATAGAGATTAATAAATCCATGACTGAAATTTGGCCTTCAATTGAAATTATTTTCGAGCAAGAAGAGTTAGTGTAGAATTCAAAGAAGGTCATAGAAGATGTAAAGGAAGATTTGGGTCAGAAACCATGAGAAGTTACTGCTTTGATAAGAATTTTAAATTCAAAGACAAGAGAAGAACTGGAAGAAAATGAGATTGGAGATAGAACTGAGACCATTATCGACATAAGAAGAGTTCTCACTAAAATAAATTTAATGCTACAGTTAGAGAATAAATGTCATAATCTAGATGCCAGCATTCAAAAATTCCACTGAAAGTTTAATATACTGCATCAAAAGGACTTCTAGGTTTAAAGGGGTTGGAGACAAATTAGTTCAACTGGAAAACTATCAACAAAAATTATATTCTATAGCAGTAGATAAGTCCAAATTTTCCACCATAAAAGGAACTATTACAGGGAAGTATGTCATGGAAGGCTTAAGTTTTGACTTATTGATCAAGCATGAAATAAAACCTCTATTTATAGTCAAGCCCACTTTCCAGAAATATACTGAAGTGGATGAAACATATAGAAAGTTAATTAAATATTCAATTCCAGATGAAGAAAGATGGGATAAATTATGTCAGCTTCTTGATTAAATAAATATTGATCTTCAACAACAAAGCAACAACCTTTTCAGTTCGATTCATCACTAGAATCCTCGAAATCAGTGCCAGAAAGCTTCAGCAATTTAATTTTCCTATATTCTCGAACTATTTTTGTAAACAATTTTTAGATATTTTGCAAAGAAATCTTGATATTTAAATCAAGATATTTTGGGAAAAGTTGTATAAATACTTCATAGATTAGAGTACAAAGGGTTGAACCCTCGGGATAAGCTATTGAGCAAAATTATAATCATCTAAAGTTTTTCTGATATTAATAAAAGGATTCTCGATTTGCCTCAAAGCAGATTGTGTTCTCGTGAGTTCTTCATCGTTATTTCATTTGATATTGTAAATTCATGCATATATTTAATTTTGAATGAATAAATATGGGTAAGATAAGGTTGAGTGTCAACCTGTCTGAAAGCTTACCTTTTAACAATGAATAAAAGGTTAGTAGGTTAAAATCATTCACCTGTCGATTCCACAAAAATAAATTGGCTTCACGTAGACACACTAGGTCTCTCTTAGATCCACAACTTTATTCTCCACTATCAGATCCTAAGAGACTAGTAAGAATTGCTTCTGTAAGACAAAGACTAGAAGCCTCTACTTCTGCTTCTGTAATTCATCCATTTGAAATTGTTTTTGAAACTGATCCTTTTAGACCTATTCCAATTCCTCCTGAACTATCATATCTACCACCAAAAGTGTTATAACTGTTATCTAAAGGAGTTGATTTGTAGTCATCTCTCCTTATTTATCAATTAGAATCTTATCAAATTCCTGAACCTCTTTCAGAATTTCCTAAATCAGAAAAAAGAATTAGGTTTAGAATTACCAAAATTAAAACCTAGTGACTTTATTTCTTCGGTACTTCACACTTATCCATCTACTTTTGTTAGCTTTGAGGTCAAATTTTATATTTACACAAATCCTTTGTTTGATGATGAAGGAAAGTTTAGTCCTGAAGAACAAAAATTAGTCATACAAACACCAAGAAAAATAAAAACTTCCATAAATTCTTCTAGCCTATCTTCACTATAATCCCCAAAATCTCAACTTCATCCCCTTCATCATATTCATCTTCTCAAAGCTCATCCTCATCTTCCTCATCTTCATCTAATCAAATGGCTAGTATTTCACCCATCATTCAAGCTCGTTATGCAGCCTTAGTTCTTCCCAATCAGCTAAATAATTTCCTAGATGGATATCTCAAGCACTTACCTAGATTCAATGGTGAAACTAGTTTGTTTGCTGAAGACCATATGACAACTTTCTCAGACTTTGCTGATAACATGAATATAGAACATGAATATGTCTACATGAGATTGTTTGTTCAATCTCTTGAAGGAAACATTAGGATTTGGTTCAGAAATCTATGAGCTAATTCTATCCCTTCTTGGAATGAATTAGTTACTATTTTTAAAAACCAATTGGGTGTTAAAAAGGATCTAGTTTACTATCTGATTGAATTTGATGACATAAAAAGAAACCCTAGTGAACTAGTGGCTAATTTTATAAAACAATTTAACAAATTTACAATAAAATGCCACCAGATTGTAAACCACCAATAGATGTTGCGAAAGTTAGGTTCCCTAAAGGATTTGATGATGAATTTGCAGTTATGCCCAGAGAAATAACTTTTGTAACCATAGCAGACATGCATACCAGTGCTATTAAGGTTGAGGCAAATAGATCAACCTCAGCTAAACTCAAAGAAAAGGCTAAAAAATATTAAAGGAAAATGAAAGCTAGGGAAGAAGGAGGTTCTTCTTCTAAAAGAAAAGCCGAGGATCACAAAATTTATGAAATCACTTCCTTACTTAGAAAACACAGCCTAGAGTAGTTCAACAAGCATTAGATAGACCTCAGGCTCAGTCTAAAAGACCTTTTCAACCCCAGATTTTACAAATACCTAACCTTGATCAAAAAATTCAACCACTGTTGATGATTGATGATCAAGAACTTGAAGAAACTGGACCATTAGTTATCAATGACATAAATTATTTCTATGATCAATCACAACATATTGCTATAATTCCAGCTTCCCATGACCAAGCTTTAATCCAAAATCAAGAAACTTCATAGGTTTCTAAATATCAATCCTTTTTCAGAGTTTCTAATAATTGAATTAAACATAAGGTATGACTTAAGGCCTAAACCAGGCCCTGTTAGGCCAACCAACAATGTTAAAATCAATGAGACTCCAATAAAAACTGCTGAAATCCAAACAACTGTAATTCAACCATTAACTCAAGCTAATGAACATAATATTATTGAAAAAATTGTTCCAACAATTTTCAATGTAGAAAAAGAGTTAGAGAGAGTCAAAATTCCTGGTCCACTGCCTAAACTCTCCAACAACCCAAGATACAAAAACTAATGATCAAAGTGGATCCAATCCTCGAGCATAGATGCTGAGGGGGATGATTAGTTTACAGGATGAAAAACCATCAGTGGTTTTTGGTCCTAGTTCTGACATGATTGATGAGAACGTTCCTCACTTTTATGTCACTCTCAAATTTCATGATTTTCTTCTATACAACTGTATGTTAGACTTAGGGGCCTCTCATAATTTGATGCCCAAAGTAATCATGGATCAATTGCAATTACAAATTACCTGACCTTCCCATGATTTGTACACTTTTGACTCCAAGAAAGTTCCTTGTCTTGGACTGATAAAAGACCTAGTTGTAACTTTAGCACAAATCCCTATAAAAAGTGTAGTACTAGACATTGTAGTCACAGATATCCATCCCAAATTTGGAATGTTGTTATCGAGATTATGTTGTGCCAAATTAGGGGGAAATCTGCAGATGGATATGTCATATGCTACTATTCCTATATATGGGGGTGAACACCTTAGGTTACACAAAGAGGTAAGATTCATTAACATTGTTTGTAGGGTCGATCAAGCAATAAATCATCCTATTTATGCTATTGATAAAGATTTTGGATGTTTCACATTGTCATCAAATGATCTCCAAAATTCTCAACTCAACATTGAACATATTGTGAACAAACCTAAATGTATAAAAACTGATGTGTGGAAGTTATACTTTGATGGGGCTTTTTCTAAAGATGGGGCTGGAGCAGGAATTGTATTAATTTCTCTAGATAGAGAAAACATAACCCAATCCTTTAAGTTGGACTTTGATGTTACTAATAATGTAGCAGAATATGAAGCCCTACTTTTAGGCCTTGAGTTGGCTAAAAGTCTGAAAGTTCTAAATTTGAGTGTTTTCAGTGACTCAAAATTAATTGTCAAACAAGTAAGAAATCTATGCCAAGCAAAACATATTAGGCTTAAATCTTACCGAAATGAGGTATGGGATTCCATAGAAAACTATTTCCAAGATTTTAACATCACATCAATCCCAAGAGATGAGAACATTTGTGTAGATTCTTTAGCAGTTTCTACAAGATCCTTTAAAACTCTTGATCCAATGCAACTCCAATATCAAATTCAAGTAAAATATAGGCCTTCAATCCCTGATAATATCAAACATTGGCAAGTGTTTGAAGATGATGAACAATTGAAGAGTTTCATGCAGGCAATTGATGATTTCTCAGCCTTGCAAATTGAGGAAGAACAAATTATTGATCATACATTAGGGGAATTTTGAGGTGTAAAATGGGCCTCCTAAGAAAAATGTACAACCAAAATATACTTTATAAGAACCAATAGGATTCAAGATGATGATGTCAACCATGGGGGATGATTCGCCATTTTTGGAGTAAAAACGTAAAAATATTAAAAAATAATAAAATAATAAAACTACTTTTTCAACTCGTGTTTTCTACTTATCTCCCTAATGTTTTACTCAAATTTTGAGCAGGAGTACTCATTGGATGCGAAATTTAATTCCTCATCCAAGGAGTACCTATCTTGCATACTTTTGATGGACCCTCCTAGACAAAAAATGAGAAATACTTGAAAAAACACAATTGCAATCACGTTTTAATGTGTTCTCATTTTCCAAGTAGTAGGGTCCATCAAAAGTATGCAACATGGGTACTCCTTGGATGAGGAATTAAATTCTACATCCAATGAGTGCTTCTGCTTGAAACTTGAGTAACCCCATAGGGATATAAGTTGAAAATACGAGTTGAAAAAATAGTTTTTTCTTTTTTCACTCTAAAATTTGATGATGTAATCTAATCTTGTTTTATTATTTCCACTATTATTTTATAATTTCCTTAGGAGGCATAATTTAGACCTCAAAAGTCTCCAAATGAAATCAACTCATGAAAATACAATTGAATAATAAGATAGCTGGTCATAATATCCTCCAATTGCCAAACAATTTCATTCCCAAGGGTCTAATCCCTCTTGAAAGGATTTTTGATCCTAATGATGTTTTAAAAAAATAGTTATTAAACACACCACAAGAGGATGTGGAAGAATATAACATTGGAACTGATGAAGAAATTAAAAATGTGAAAATTTCAGCATCCTTACCCAAGCATATAAAAGATAAGTATATTGATCTCTTGAAACATTATAAAGATGTATTTGCTTGGTCCTATGATGAGCTCAACACATATGATAAAAATATTATTGAGATTAAAATCCATTTAAAACCAGAAGCCAAACCATTCCAACAGAAATTAAGAGGAATTGATCCAATTTTACTTCCGACCATAGAAAAATAACTAAAGAAGTTGTTGGATGCCAAGATTATTGTTCCTCTTAGATATTCTGAGTGGATTGAAAATTTAGTTCCTGTAAGAAAAAATAATGGTGAAATTAGACTGTGTGTGGATTTTAGGAATCTGAAAAAATCATCCTTAAAAGACAATTATCCATTGCTTAAAATGGATCAATTACTGCAAAGAGTTTTAGGTTCTAATAGAATTTCCATGCTAGATGGTTTCTCTGGATAAAACCAGATTTTGGTAGCTCCAGAAGATAGAGAGGAAACAAAATTCATAACTCCTTGGGGTACATTCATGTATGCCAGGATGCCATTTGGTTTAACCAATGCAGGAGCAAAATTTCAAAGAGTTATGGATTTAGCTTTTGTTGGAAAAACCAATAAGTTTATTGTTATTTATTTGGATGATCTAACTGTGTTTTCAAACTCTAATGAAAAACACTTAAATCACTTGAGAAAGGTTTTTGATAGGTGCAGAAAATTTGTAATTTCACTCAACCCAAAGAAATATTTGTTTGCCACTAATATAGATTGGTCACATTCTAGCTAGATGAGTCAAGCCGAGGTTTATTCACGATTAGGGCATCCCTGGGGGGATTGAGAAACCCCTCAAATATTCAGCCTATAACACACAAAAAGAGGTTCTAGTTGAGTGGGACTACGCATGGCATGTTTGTTTGTGACAATGCCAGATGACTCTCATCCCTCAGATTCAGATTGTTCTAGCTATAGTCCCGATAAACCAACCAAAAATTTACCACTTCAACCTCTAGGTGGAATGCAGTGGATTGGTTGAGCTATTAACTTTCATCTCGAAAGAAGGAGTGATAATTGATCCAAAAAGAGTCTTAGCTATTGAGGTAATCGGTCTCCCCATAAATAAAAAGGAAATTCAAGATTTTTTAGGAAAGATTATTTTTCTAAGGAGATTTATACCAAACTATGCTGAAATTTTTAAAGGTATTACTAATATGTCGAAGAAAGTTCAAGAGTTTAAATGGATAGTGCAGGCTAGATATGCATTTACACAAATAAAAAAGGCTATTTCTGAAGCCCCAGTACTAGCCAACCTTGATTATACAAAACCTTTCAACATTTTCTCTTTTTCCTCTGATACCACTTTAGCTGTTGTTTTATTGCAAAAGAATGATAACCAAGATGAACAACCAATTTCCTTTTTTAGTAAAGTTATGAGAGATGCAGAGCTAAAATATGATATTATTGAAAAACAAGTATGTGATCTTATACAAACTCTAAAAGCTTTAAGAACTTATGTCCTTCATTCCCTATTACTGCCTATGTCCCAAACAATGTTGTCAAAACTGTTTTGACCCAACCTGATACAAATGGTAGGAGAGGGAGATGGATAGCTAAAATTCTTGAATTTGACCTAGACATCAAATCCACTAAGCTGGTAAAAGGACAGGGTTTAGCCAAGTTGTTGGTTGAATCTAACTGCAAACTTCTGGGAATAAACATTATCATGCAGGTATCAGGAGAGAAGAATCCACAAGAACCTTCCTCTAGTTCACCAGAGAAGAATCCACAAGAACCTTCCTCTAGTTCACCAGAGAAGAATCCACAAGAACCTTCCTCTAGTTCACCAGAGAAGAATCCACAAGAACCTTCTTCTTCTACAGATTCAACTCCTCTTCCACTTCACATTGAGGAAAAGTTCCTGTTATCTGAATGGTATGTTGATATTGTAAACTTTCTTCGTGATTTTGAATATCCTCCTGATTTCACAAAAAATCAATGCAAAACTCTTAGATTAAAGGCTATGAAGTATTGTATTATCAATGCTAACCTTTATTGGAAAGATCCATTAAACATCTTACTTCTATGCCTGGATGAGAGTGAAACAGAAGGAGTTATAGATTAGTTTCATGAAGGAATATGTGGGGGTCATTATGACTGGAGGGAAATAACACACAAGATTTTGAGAGCAGGTTTCTATTGGCCAAATTTGTTTTCACATGTTGGAGCAAAGGTTAGAAGTTGCATTCCATGTCAGATTTTTGCTAGTAAACAAAGATTAGCAACACTCTCCCTTGTTCCAGTTTTGATTCAAGCACCCTTCTTAAAATGGGTACTAGATTTCATTGGACAGATACATCCAACATATAGCGTCCAACAATCAACACAGATGGATCTTAACTGCCACATATTACTTTACAAAGTGGGTAGAAACTATATAGTAAAAAATGCTACAGATATTGTTGTCATTAAATTTATTGACGAAAACATATTATCTAGATTTTGCTATCCTCAACAAATAGTTACAGATAATGCACAAGCATTTAGTAGTGTTAAAATGATAGAATTTTTCTAGAAATATTAGATCCTATTGCATCATTCTACTCCATACTACCCTCAAGGAAATGGACTGGCAGATTCATCCAATAAAAGTTTGGTAAAGGTGATAAAAAAGGTACTTGCAAATCATAAGAGAAATTGGGACAGTCATCTTAAGTATGCAGTTTGGGCCAACATAATTTCACCCAAAATATCAATAGGTAAATCCCCTTTTCATCTTTTCTATGGCATTGAGGCTATTCTTCCTACACAGTTAGCTTTCCTTGTCATGAAATTTTTACAAGAGACAAATGAAGAACCTGATGATTTTTCTAGAAGAATTAATCAAATTATAGAATTGAATGAAGATAGAGATGAAGTTCAGTACAAACTTCGTCAATATCAAAACAAGATGAAAACTTTGTTTGATAGGAAAGCCAGAGAAAGAGATTTTAGAGAAGGAGATTTAGTTTTGAAATGGGATGCCCAAAGAGAAGAAAAGGGAAAACATGGTAAATTTGATAATCTCTGGCTGGGTCCATTCAACATTGTAGAGGTCAAATGAAATAATACTTTCATTCTGCAGAACCTGGAAGGAGCATACTTTACATTGCCTACCAATGGACAATATCTAAAGCACTATATTTAGTACTGAAGTTGATTGCAACCATAATATATTGTACATTTATGGTTTTATCTACTTTTTCATGGAAAGTGTGATTTTCACAGCAAAGACTCCATAGCCCGAGGAGAAGGCACATGGATATGCATGTTATCTACATCTCACAGGGAAACACAGTCCCCAGATGGAGTCAATGTTGTAACATTATTCTGTATTTTACATTTATATGTCAAAAAATGAAAAATAAAGAAAGAGAAAGAAAGAAAATAATAAAAATATATATAAAGAAAAAGAAAAGAAAGAAATGAAAAGGGTATTTAAAAAATGAATATGAAAAAATGATGAAAACCCTTAGAAAAATAAAAAAATATATGAGCCATCTTAAATGCTAGATTAGATACTAAATTAATGAATTTGATTAGTTTAAATCACAATTATAATTGTGATTAGTTAGTTTCTAATAAAGTTTTTATTTGATACGACTTGTTTGT
Organism: Pinus tabuliformis; assembly: GCA_031772625.1. Taxonomy (NCBI): domain Eukaryota; kingdom Viridiplantae; phylum Streptophyta; class Pinopsida; order Pinales; family Pinaceae; genus Pinus; species Pinus tabuliformis. Next base: position 698,598,816 of record CM062813.1, on the reverse strand, counting down.
TTTATATCGTATCGACTACGCTACAATAAAGTGCCACGATCTCTTCCACCCAGATCGACGATTCTCATCGACTTCAGACCCCCCTTTCCCCTCCGATAGTTAATCAAAGAGGGAGGGGGGGGATCCGAAAAGTGGATTCCCTCCATCCCAACTTTTTACGTGTCACTCCCTTGTTGATTGTAGACACCCCTCTGCCTAAACCACTTACCACTCACCCCCCCCTCCAAAATCCACCTTCCCTCATTCCTACCTAAATAAAAATTTTCATTCCCGCTCCCGCCAAAATCAAACAACCATTCCTCCTTCGCCAAGTGTCCCATTCCTATTTCAACCATGATTTACCAATTAATTTTGAAGGATATAATTATTGCTGAATTTAATGAACCCACTCCATTAACATATATTTCTAACGGTAAATGCTTTTAGTTATAAAATAAAAAACCCCATTCAACTATTTCTTTCTCTTCATTGTTCAACAAACTGAGCAACTGAGCCCACTACTGCAACCCAGAAATCAATCCTAACAACTTTCTTCCTCAAATATTGCAACCAACTAGCTCCCAAGTAACTAGAGTCGCTCGTTCCATTTTTTTTTTAGAATGTCTTCTAAGGGTAAATCTAAATTGTAGTAGAAAACCTTATACTTCCCCCTATAATTGACCTAGATCACCAACCCTTAGTAGATCAACATTACAAAATCTCTGAAACCAATTGTGAGTTTGATCTCTATGAACTCTACAATTGGTTAAAACAAAAATTTGTTGATCTCAGTGACGAATTGAGTTTGTGGGACTCCTTCCTACCTCAATTCATTTTTCCACAAACTCACCATTTCCTAGAATTTGTCTCATGGTGCCATTTCAGATACATACCTAGTCAAAGAGATATTATTTCCCAAAACAATGACATATTATTCACAATTACCCCTGAATCCATATGTCAAATGCTTCAAATCCAAAATTTAGCCTCTATGCACCCTTTCTTTGTAGACTCCCTCATGGAACTCTACAAAAGCCTAACTTTTCCCCACAGAGCTAAAATTTTTGAGACATTTCTGCCTGAAAATGTTCAATTGCTAAGAACAAACCCACCTTACTCATCCTCAATGTTTTCAAAGATGACAAAACAAATAATTTCTATAGTTTACTGTTTGTTGGGCTATCAAACCGATCAATGGGTTGATGAAGAGATTATAGGTTTCCTATCAATGTTCTCAGCAAGAGAAAAGCATTTAGTTATTTTTCATTATAGTGAATTCTTGGAAGAGGTTATCTATGAACAATTTCTCAAATTTTCTACCGAAGGAGTTTTCAAGCATGCTTTAGTCTTGTTTTACTTGTTCTTATTTAATATATCAAATAGATTTCAATTTCCACTACAAAAACTAGATGAATACAGAAATCCACAGTCTATGATTTTCTGGAATTCCTTAGTAAGGAAGAATACCAATGAATTCACTATCAGTGATTATATGGATCATTTTTTATATAGAGTTTCTTTCCTGCTCAACAGTGATGTTAAACCTAGAATTGGACCTAAGATTAAGAGAATTCTACATCTTAGTGAACAGACAAAGACAGGTGATTGGTACCTATACCAAAACTACATAGAGATCAAAGTATATGGATGTGAATTGCCTCCATATAAATTGCCTAAGTTTGTTCCTATAAGGATTTTTGCATTAGAACATAATAGGCAAATGATAAATATGGATGAGCAGCACTTTGTGTCAGCCAAAAGGAAATCTCAGTTTAATATCAAAACTCAAGTTGGACTTTTTATTTGTAATTCTAGAACAGCAGCAAAGGAGGCAGATCTTCTCCTTAAACAAATGAAATTCAAACTCAGTTTTACATGGTCATATGATCCTTTATGAATTGTCTCAAAGTTGAGGGCAGAGCAGAAAACTATTACTTATGCTCACACTCCTAGACCTGAAATTGAGCAGTACATGAATCAAGATGAATGGAAATAAAATACATTGAAAGAAGAAGCGGAATAGGTACTTTCTTCTACAACGTCACAGACTCCAATGCCACAGGAAAAGTAGGATAAAAGACCAAGGGAAAGTATTTCCCCTCTAGTCTCATAAATTCAAGGGAAAGAATTTCAAATATACAAAAAGAAGCAGAAAACTAATCCAATAGAAGAGTCTTTGCAAGAAGAAAACAAATAGACTACAATAGTATTAATTGGCGCTTATGCTACTACCTTCCCTCGAAATGAATAAATTTGTATAGGGTCACCAGCGTCTTCAGCTTCTCAAGAGCCATTGGAAACATCTCAAACAAGAGAATTAGCCCGTCATCAGGTTGAGCCAAGTATATTTGCAAGATATAAGGAAATCAAAAGGAAGAATGAAATTTTGAGAGCTACAACCTATTCTTAGCTATGGAAGCAAACAACATCATCACAACAAAAACTTTTCTCTGCTTTTGATACTAAGAAAGGAAAAATGTTAGCATATTCCGACACATAGGAAATAGTTAAGTATAACTTGGTCTAGTGTAGAGTTAGGTAAAGTGTGTTTCTTTACTATGTATTTTTGTAACTTACAATCCGACGGTCATGATATGTTCTAGACATGAAGTGATCCAGCGGTTCATTCTCTCCTTGGTATTACCGACACTTCATCCGTGGCTTAACACCCGATTGGTCCATGATCTCTATTTAAAGAGAATGGAGGGTCATTTGTATGGTGATCACTCATGAGAGAATATTATGTAAATTTTCATTCTTTTATTAATAAATTTCCCAAAGTGGTCGCATTGGCTCAAGCCGTGGACTGTTTCCCTCTTTGAGGGTTTTAACCACGTCAAGAATACTAGTGTATTGATCTGTGATCTGTTTTTGAGTGGTGTCCTTTGGTGTTCTATCAAAGGAACTTACCCTGTAAATCCCTACATGGTACCAAAGAAATTTGAGGGTCGCATCCATTGGCGATACAAATCAGGAGCCGGTACAACTACATCTAACTGTCGTTTCCTAGATCTACTATTTCTGACCACTTTCGGGTCGAGAGGACTGCTCTATTGTGTTAGAAGCATCTGTTCCAGTGAGGAACCCCTTTCGTTTCACACGAAAAGGTTTCTGGTAACCCTAGCTACATCATTTTTAAGATCTAGAGGTATACCGTCTTTATTTGTAGTTTTAATTATTCATCTATTTGTTTATTTCAAGGTTGGCCAACACCGACCACTTGAGGAATTTTACAATGGATTATTTCAAGCCATTAAATATTCTTCATCATATGTAATACCGTGGGCCCATAAACCACCACCACCAACCCATCAATGATTGAATCAAGATTATCTTAACTACTATGTGACCAAATCAAGATTAGCCCAACATTTCCACCCATAAACTTTACTTGGGATAAACACCTTCTGCAACCAAGTTGCATTAATCATATTTCTGAGAACACAACATGCCTCCCATCATCCAATTCCATGTCTAAACTTTATTTCAACAAACCATAAAATTAGGAGTACACATGCTTAAATAGGTCTTACAACCCTTTGCGCATTTACATGTGGTAAAATCCAACTCCATAAAACTAATTACAATTGTATGCCCAAGCTATGGTTCCATGAAACATGGACTAATTCATTACCAACATCCCTTGTGCTCCAAATACAATCACATAATGGAAGTACTTATTTTATCACTATATGCCCAAATAAAGTATACAAGAAGCATCTATTTACTTCTTTACCAATATTCCTATTTGTTCCAAATACCAAATACAATGAGCTAAATCAAACACTCCATAATTGATTATTTCTTCATCTTCTGCTCTACGTCCATTTGCTTCTACTTATGCTCCATGTTAATCCTTGTGATGCATTTCTAACTGCCATTCACCATGGTTCATATACCCACAAAATATTCTTTATTTTGTGTATCTTATGCTCCCATAATTCCTTTTGATACTATTTATAAATGTCATTAGAACCTTTTAGTAAAATTATCAAAGGCCAATATTTTTTGGCCCCATCTTCACATGGCTACCTTTTCTCTACAACTTTGTAAAATCCTTTTTTCAACCATGACAATTGTAAATTCTTATTATATTTTTTAGCTTGTGTATCTTTAATCTTCACCATTTATTCCTCCTTGGTGGCTTTGAATTATTAGCACTCTTAAGACCCTCATGGCCCTTATATAACTACACTTGTGGCTTCCTTGGTGGTAGAAATTTTTTAATATAAGGCAACACAGCACCATTGGGTATGATTGTCATACCTAGAATATTGCTTAATTATTCGTCATTTGCCACTACTAACTATGTGTCAAGTAGCAATCCTCATCTTCTTGTTGTCCCTAGTAGAATTTCCATCCAAGCACCTCAATGACAAGATATTCAAGATTGAGTGTCCCAATGATGGGTGGAGTGTCCACATGAAATGTTGATATTTTTGTATAACTTGCACATAGTTTAATATCCATAATTTAAGCATTGAGATATTCAAAATTGACAATGAGATAATCAAGAGATCTTGCGTCAACCTACTCGGCTTTCTTTTTGGCCTTGAGAAACTTGAAAATACATCCAATCAAAAGCTACATACTAGCCTTTGAGCTCTCTACAAAAAAATATCTTACCATTAGTTGAATTCCCTCTTATTTTCATTGCTCAAGCTCCAATAAGAATAATGTCATCCTACTTCTTACAATAGAAAATAATATGGGTGAATGTCAAAATCATGCATCTTACTCATTACCCCTACCTTACCATTACAAAACTTTTTTGAAAAATGCAAAAGGAACCTTGACTAAATGCTAACCACTAAACACTCTCACATTACTATTTTGTAAGTCTACAACTTCTTATCAACATGTCTAAACATTTAAGAAATAGAATAATTTGACAACCAAAGACCACCCAACACTACATATATCCAAACTACAATATATCCAAGCATCATATACATATAGAAAAATACCAATGGTAGATCAATATATCAATACTCCTTCCTCACTACCCAAATAATAGGTCCATAGCCTTAAGAACCTCATGGTCATTTTTAAACAACTCTCGTAAGAGAGTCTAAGAAAACTAGGCTTTGACACCACACAAAGATTCCTAGAGAGACAAATATTAAATATGACACAACATGCATGCACATAGAGACAATGTTCACCATGAAAACCCTAACTAGGAAAATTAGCCTTTGTGTGGAAGAAATCTTCATCAAACTTAGACAATTTGACCAAGCTGCCTGTTATCACTCAAAAGGTTTTCTTTGTTGTAACATAAAACTCCCTAAGGTAAACTTTTCAAACCAATCTTGTAGATTGAAGGCTAACCCATTTAATCTAGAGAGGGATCTCTCTGACAACCTAATCACTAAGCTTATCAACTGGATGTGTCTTTAAAAAATGGCTAGATATTCAATAGGCATGTGTTGAAATAGGGTTTGATTGAGATGAAGCAATTAATCCATTGGGAAATGGGGTCAAAAAATCAATTTTTAAGTTCAATTACAAGATCTTAACTGTACGAATCAAGATGGACAAAGGCAAGGTAGATGGCAGACTGTAGACATATCAAACATCATTTGAATTGTAGTAGAAGGAGATAAAAATCCACTATAGCATAGCATGAAACGTGAATCCTGCAAGCTTTTGAAGAAAGAATGCATATGCTTAAACCATATGAATCATAACATTAAACTAATGAATTTTGCCACATAATCTCATTTAAACATTAGAAGATAAAACATAAATTGGCATCACATAGAAAGGATAATTATCATAGAAGAGAACAGATTGAGTAAACCATCACAAGAATCTATGTATCATTGATCATAATATTCTAGTCATCTTGGAACTTGTTAAAAATTAAGTAATTTAATCACACACAGCAAAAAGACCACTTTGTTTCAGAGTCCAACCTTTTCTCCTTCTTTTTGATATATTATATAGGAACATTACATATAGTTTTCAAGATTCAAAGAAGTTGGAAGAATTAATTATTGAATATTACAATATTTTCATAAAATACTTAACAAAATGTAAGTCAATATTATTATTCTAACTATTCAAAACCTTATCTTGGCATCTAATCAAAAACAAAATATCTAAGAAAATTGGTATGAAACCTTTATTGATTCTCTGGAATAGATTTTGGAATTAAATCACTAGAATTATGGATCTAGTAACTATTCATTGGCTTCTATGGTCATATTGTGTCACTACAACTCATATTCCTCCTTTGTAGCAACGATTTCCTTTGATGCATGAATCTGCAAAACTGCTTCAATCTATGAAACGGATTTTATGAAACTATCTCCACTTTCTAAGGCACTTTCCTCTTGTTGATTTGTATCATTTGTATTCTTTCAACCAAAAAAACTTTTTATGACATATTATTATGATAATTCATTCTTGAATTATGTTCTCTGTAACACCCTCCTCCCACATCCACCCAAGTAACCATGCCAACCGAGGTAAACATGAGACGAGAGGCTACTATGATCATATTCAACCTCCTGGGTAACCTTAAGGAATTGGAATTGACAAAACATCACACACAGTCATCCAACATCATCAACAAAACCCTCAAGAGACAAGTCAGCCACTCAAACAGGTTGTCCCTAGGTCCCACTATTGTTCTGGAACTCTGAGGCCATAGTTGTTTCATGCTATGGGAAAGGGAGCAACCAGAGACCTAAAGTCTCTCTCATAGGCTTGCATGCCAATGACTGTGGACCAAACTTGCCAGTTTTGTGCCAGCGACCCCAAGAGTTAAGCCACTTTTTCAGGCCCAGAGCCCAGGCCACTACCTAGAATGGAATGAAATCTTGAAATCAAGAAAGGTACAGGGAAACAATGATGTAAAAGCAATAAGCTTAACAAGACCTTAACCAAACCCCTACTAGCCATGATAGGCATTTCATCAGACATATCATTGACATGTAACCTACAGGTGTAAACAACAGAATTAAGTTTAGGGATCTCATACTTATCTGAGAATCGCTATAAACCATTGTACCCTCATGTCATTTGCTACATATTCATCTATTGGGTCATAGACACATTATCCATTCATATAAAAATAAAAAAAAACGGAGATCCATACATAGTTTCTGCCACAAAATGTGTGTATAACCAACATAATAGGAACAGAAATACAATAAACATATCTGCCATCAAAATCCATATATACACCAATACATTTACACATGAAAATCAAGGAAATGAATTTCTCATTAATGAAAATAATGAACCAACTGGATATGGGACTACCACGTTCCACCCGACCATGGATTGGCTAAGACAAGTCCCTCTTCAACCAATCACCCTCGTGCCATATTCCAAACATGAATGTGGGACTCATAGAACACATCAAAAACACCAATCAATGGGGATGCCACTGGAGTTCTCCACCTACACCGTGAGGAATTTGAGTGCCTCCTAGTCTCCCAGGCTTTACCGTGCATCCACAGTCTGGTCCAGGGATCACTAGGCCCTACACCAAGACATATTCTCCAGGCTTTACCATGCATTCCATCCCATAATCACTAGGCCCAACAAAGAGAAAATTCACCTCTTGGATTTACTGTATATCCCGCCATTCACCAGAAAGGATTCCTAGGCCCACCAAGGCACACAATCTGTCTTTACCCCAAAGTCTGGTACATGGGTTACTAGGCCAGTGGCTTCATGCATCCTCAGTCTGGTTCAGGTACCACTACACCATGTGTTTTTCAATTCGTAGATCCACCCCACTCATCTTAAAATCCAAACCGATCATCCCACATAAACCGAATGAGAGAACCCATCTCATCAAAGCTATCAGGAAATGGCAAGGCTAGGCCAAAAATACTATCACACCTGGAAAAACCCATGCCATGGTAGAAAACAAACACATGCAATCCCATGCATGCGAAATCTAGTAAGGAAAATACATATGTAATTCGATACATGCAATGAAGCCTGTTGTAGTTGCTTGATCCTACCTTTCCCTGCTTGATCTTTTCTTCCTCTTGCCTTCTTTGCCTTTCTTGCTCCAATTTCAAAGTGCTCCAAGAAAACTCTAAGTGTCCAAGAGTATTAGCGAGAGAGAGAGAATAATGAAAAAGCTCCAAAGCTAAACTGAAAAAAGGTTAACAACTGATCCTCATAAGCCTTTTTATGAATGATATGTAAATGAGATCTTAGATTATTATTAAGGTATCATAGACTCATGTGCAGGATTTTCCTATATCATTTAGTGCAACGAATTGATAAGATTGTGAATTATATAGACAATGAGTAGTTAGAGAAACATAACAAACACAAACACATAACACAGCAAATAATCAAGGAGTTCACCCAAAACTCTTGGGCTACTTCTCCTGGTCCAGCTTTCAGTGGTGGCCTCTCTATTATGTCTTCAAGAGCAGAGTTTTTAAAAATGTGAGTTCAAATAGAATCTCAACACAACAAGAACAAAACAACAGGGTTTACTTGAATCCCTCAAGTATTTTTGAGTACACAGACTCTCCCTCTCGCTCTTTGTCTCTATTTTCTCTCGGTCTCAGCACTCCTCGACACTGCCCCCCTGTCTTTGTCATTCAACAGCTTTTAATCCAATCGACGCTTGTCTGTTCATTTTCCCTTTCGGGCTCTCTGGCTCCTGGCCTCTGTCCACTCAAATCCCCTCTAAGCGTTAAACAATCATTTGTTAAACGTCTTCAAGGAAGGTGACCACCTGTTCTGCAATGAAAGGGACCATCGGCGCATTCGAAATCCCCAAAATAGTCGTTCTCTGTTTACACATATAAATACACTAAAAACTATGAAAAACCCACAAAAACTCTTTCTATCAAACTTTAAAAATCATTGAATGCGCCCTAGATTCATATCGGGTCCCCCTTTGATCGTTATCGCAAGTTGCAAGTGCCCATGTGCCGTGGTTTCCTTTTTATTTTCAAAATACATTAAAACACTGAAAATCCCGATGAATGGCTTTATGGCAGACTTCAAATAATATACAGTTGCATTTATAAACCCTTTCAGGTCCAGCTTTATCGCATCAGGCGCATTTCCTTTGTATTTCGTTTATTTAACAAAAATGCGAAATACATAGAAAACCCTTTTACCAAAACTCAAGATATATTAAATTTCATCCATAACCTCGTCGGGTCCGGCTATCACAAGCCGCATTTGTATTGGCCCTGCTCCTTTGTATCGCTCTGATGCGATATTGCGATGTGATATATCACAATTGCATATCGCATAGTCCCCAGGCCTTTGGTAAGTGCTCCCTTGTATTTTGCCGATGCGATATTGCGAGTTAACCTGGGCCGTCGATCTGCGCGCTTGATCGATGGTCCTCGTTGACTTGCACTGATCGCTGTCACAACTTTCATATGATAGCCTCCGCTTGCCACCTCCGATTGTGATACGCCAATCGGATCTGGACCGTTGATCGACCAGATCCAACGGGTCCTATGCAATGTTGTTTTAGCCTCCGATAGGCTCTGTTCTCACTATTTCTTCATGTTTTTCTCTCCCGATAATGTTTTCTGCCATTCTTGAAGGTTTATCTTCTGCGATAGTTCTTAAGTATTGAAGACTTAGAGGGTTTTTAGGACCCATTTTGGATCACACCTTCCCACTAAAAAGCTTTTGGACCACCAAAAGTTGGTTTTTAAGCATCAATCAAGTGAGGATACAGCTTCCTCACTTGTCCAGTATCTATCCATCATGCACTGCTTGGTTTTGAACCTTTGATCCCGATTCTCAGGTACTCAACATCCCCTTTGCATGTAGTTCTCACCTCCCTGTCCAGAATTGTGTCTTCCTGCAACTCATTGAGATATTCAGGCAATAAATCATCAATAGAAGGCAACTAACTTTGCTCTTCTGGATCTTCAATCAATGAAGGTTCATACAGCCTCAAGTTCTCTGTATCAATGACTGAATAGATATGCATATAAGCTGGCAAATCAAGGAAAAGTGTTTTCAATAATTTTCTCAAGTATCTTGAAAGGCCCATACCTTATTGGTTTCAGTTTCTTACCTTCACCTTGCATTATGTCTTTGCTTATGTATAGCCAAACTTGATCACCAACTTGGAAGCTATGCTCAATTTGATGCTTTTCATGCCTTGCCTTATACTTGGCCTGGCTTCTTTCCAGTTGTTCCTGCACTGCCTGGTGAATTTCTTAGATCTGTTCAATTAACTTGGTTGCTTTGTCCACATCATTGTGTCCATTAACTACTATGTCTTTTCCAAAGACAAAATCCAAGGGAGACTTTGGTGTAAAACCAAAACAAGTCTCAAAAGGAGATCTCTGAGTAGAAGAGTGCTTGGCACGGTTGTAAGCATGTTGCACATAACACAAATGTTCATCCCAAAGCTTGGGATGCTTGTTGCAGTAGCCCCTAAGCAACTGGATCACTATCCTGTTGACCACCTCTGTTTGATCATCTGTTTTTGGATGAAATGTTGTGCTCTTCTTCAATCTGGTGTCCATCAATTCCCACAGACTTGACCAAAACTTCCCAACAAATCAGGAATCTTGATCAGAAACAATAGAAGTGGGTAACCCAAAATGAACCCATACATGTTAAAAGAACAACTTCGTTGTTTGTTCATTTGTAACCTGCTTGTTACAAGGTATAAGAATACACATTTTGCTGAACCTATCCACAATAGCATACAAATAATCATGACCTTTTCTAGATTTTGGTAATCCCCCAACAAATTCCATGGAAACACTTTCCCAAGGAAGAGAAGGAACTAGAAGTGGAGTGTACAAGCCTAACTTTCTATTATTGGGCTTGCTTTTAGCACACATAGTACACCCTTTAATATATCTAGAAATTGTTTCATGCATTCTTGGCCAATAACAGAACCTTTGCAACTGTGCAACTGTTTTACTTACACCAAAATGACCTGATATAAGAGAAGTATGTGCTTCTCGGATTATGTTAACTCTTTCAGTTTGTGGAATGCATAACTTTCCCAAATGATATAAGAGTTGGTCCTTAACATAATAATCCAATTCTTCTACTCGCTTTCCATGACTTAAAGTTGCATATACATCTTTAAAATCTACATCTTGAGCATATTGTTCAATGTAACTTTCATGCATTACTGAGTTATGCTTAAGTATAGTAGATGCACTTATGATTGGTCTTGATAGCATATCTACAACCTTATTGTGTATGCCCTTCTTATATCTGATGACAAAATTAAATTGTTGTAGAAAACCCACCCACCTATAATGTCTTGATTGTTGCAGTTTAGTTTGTGAGTGCATATATTGAAGTGGTTGATGATCTATATGTATGATTGTTTCTTTGCCCATTAGGTAATGTTTCCACTTTTTCACACTCTATACTAATGCATAAAATTATTTATCATATGTGGGATAATTAACTACTACATAATTAAATGTCTCAGAATGATAGCATATGGGTTTACCATGTTGCATCAACACTGCTCCCATGGCATAGTCACTGGCATCTGTTTCAATCTCAAATGGACGTTCAAGATCTGGCAGTGCTAGCACTGGTGTTGTACTAATTTTTTTTTTTTAAGGTGTCGAAGGCTTTCTGTTGTTTGCCTTCCCACGGAAACACCTTGTTCAATCCTGTTAAAGCATGTAATGGAGCTACAATCAAGGAAAAGTTAGCAATAAACTTTCTCCAATATTGTGCTGCTCCTGGGAAACTCCTAACTTCTGTAACAGATTTGGGTTTAGGCCAGTTCACAATGACTTCAACCTTAGAGGGATCTATCTTCAATTCACCAACCCCTACAATATGACCCAAATAATTCAAATATGTTTTGCCAAAGTCACATTTTGATAACCTCACATTGAGATTTTCTCTTTTCAAAACATCTAAAGTCTGCTTTTCATGCTTCAAATGTTCTTCCCATGTTTTACTAAAAACAATAATGTCATCTAAATATACAATTACAAAATCATCAATAAAAGTTCTGAGTGCATCATTCATAACTCTCATGAAAGTGGCAGGAGCATTAGTTAAGCCAAAAGGCATAACCATCCATTCATATAACCCTTGCTTTGTCTTGAAAGCAGTCTTCCATGCATCTTGTTTTGCAACTTTGACCTGATGATAGCCACTACGCAAGTCTAACTTGGAAAAGTAAGCTGCTTCTTTCAACTGATCTAATAGATCATCAATGTGAGGAAGAGGATAACGATTCTTGATCGTTATTTTATTCAGTGCTTTATAATCAAAGCACATCCTCCACGAACCATCTTTCTTTCTCACCAGTACGATTGGAGATCCACATGGTGATGTGCTTGGTCATATGAACCCTTTATCGAGCATCTCCTATACCTACTTCTTGATCTATGCATTGTCTAAAGCAGATAACCTATACATTTCGATGTTAGGTAATGGAGCATCTTGCTGCAAATGAATATCATGTACTATTTCCCTTTTGGGTGGCAAACCTTTAGGTTCTTGAAATAGGATATCATACTCTGAAACAACTTTAACTAAATCAGCTTTCTGTTTAGCATCACAGCCTTCAAATACATTGGTTTTATCGGGGGTCTTTCCCTTTACAACCATTAGTAAAAATTTCTTGCATGAATTTACAATTCTTTTCATCTGCCCTGAGTTTATGAGAGAATAGTTATTTTTGAGTTTATGAGCTCTTACAATATATTCTATTCCATCTTTAGTGAGTTGATACTAGCTCTATAGAAAATGGCTTTTCTATCATACAAGGACTTCCTAAAACAATACCACATATATCCAAGGGAACTATATCTAACTCAACCTCATCTACAATTGTTAACCCAATAGCAAACGTAAGTTTACATTGTCTAGTCACTTGTAGCTTTGGTTTATCACATACTCAACGTAATGGATATGGCTTCTTGTGAGGTGTTGTTAGTAATCCCAACTTCTTTACAATTGCTTCAAAAATCAAGTTTACTTTTGATCCACTATCAAATAAAGTATCAATATTTTGGTGCTTGGAAATAAGTCTAATATGAAAAAGCTCATGTCTGGTCCTCTCATTATCTTCATTATCAATAGATTGTGCAGAATTACTTGTAGATGCTTCAGAATTTTTACCTTTTATACCTGTGGCTATGACTGTTGTTTCATCACCTGAGTTTGACCCCAAGTCTTTCTGAATAGCAGCAACAGTCTTCTTCTTCTTACCACCGAACTTCTTAGGTTTCAGCTCCGGATGCAAAGACCAGCAGTGTGCATCATCGTACCCATCCTTCTTGCAGTGAGTGCATGAAGGTTTGTCTTTCTGTACAGCATTTTTCTTCCTCTCCTTCCATTTTAGCTTCTTCTTTTCCTTGTTCTTTCTTGCAGAGGGTTTTGATAATCCCCCAATCTCGGGATTTAGATTCTTGCCTCTAGCCTCTAGATATGTAGCCTAAATTGATACATCATCTAGGCTAGTGGGATTAAACATGAGAATGGTGTGCTTCAAATAGCTATGCAGAACACTTATATACTTCAACAAAGTTTCATGTGAGTCTAGAGAAATGCCTAGAGTTAAAGCTATTTTTCTAAATTCCTGGGTATAACTTTTGTTACCGGGAAAAGTGTCTATTTAGAACTGCTCTATCCCACTAAGGTGTCGCAGCTGCTTTAGAAACAAACAGAGAAAAACTACTTTTGTATTTCCTTTATGAACTATAGATAGAGAGGAATAGAAAGAACCAACCTGTGTCTTGCGCTAATCCTTTGATCCAATCCCTCTCTTCTTTGACAGCCTCCAGCTACCTGCTCCCTTACTTGCCCAGCTTCACCAAGTACCTGTAAGATCACAGAAGAGGAACACTATACAAAGACATGGATCTATATTCATAAACAACTTAGGATCAGATTTAAGTTAACCATACAAACGTAACAAGCATCAATGATACAAAAGCATGGAGGAAAAACTCAAATAATTTTTATTGATAAACAAGAATAGATCCAGGAGGAGTTACAACTGATGGTTCCTGACCCAGCATCAACCTCCCAGCAAAGAAGCCCCTCTTCACCTCCAACAAAACATAGATCACCCAATACTCTGATGTTTGTCTCAAAACCAACAGCAATTCCTTACAATGTGCAAAATTCCAGCCTCTGGATCTCTGGGATGAGGGATCCATATATAGATATGTGTAAGGAGGATGAGTCAGCTTGTGATTTGATTAGTGTCTTCTCTCTGTCATTTCTTGCTTCCACTTGGAGACTGAAGGCCTCTTACTCATCCTTGGTCGAATTCAGTGAGGCAAGTGTCACAGGAGAAGATTCTGGAAGCTTTCATTGTCTCTCCACCTCGCGGAATGACACTGCCATTTGTCATTTCTCGCCCAAAGCACCCTCATAGTGCATTTAGGTGCGTTGCAACGCACCTAGCCAGTGTATTTAGGTGCAATGCAACGCACCTAGCCAATGGAGCAGCTAAAATGATCTTGTTTTGACTTATTCTGAGCAGTTTCTGGTGGAGAACTTCTGGGAGAAGCTGTAATTTGTTGACCTTGTTCCTTTAGGGGTTAGAACAACACTTTTAGGGACTTAGGAGCCCTTGGTTTATGGACATTTCATGCTTGGAGTTGTAAGGCACAAAAATGTCTATAACAGTTGCCCCCTAAAGTATGAGGCCGTTAACCTTTTGGTGTTGGGTGAAATTCTTTATTATGAGGATTCGAAGTTCTTTCAATGCTGGGAGGAGACCTGTAATAAGATACAATACAATAAATTATCTTCATATCGTTTTTCATGATCTAGCTGAGGCGGGCATTCCCATGCTCAGCTTTATAAATTCATTTTCATGTACATAGGACAGACAATCGTCTGATTGTAGACTGATGATTCTGGTATAGCCATCATCCTTTTGGTAGGATGATTATCTGTGCTGCAGTGCTTGTACATCTAATGTCTTTATTTCCCTGAATATATATCGCAGCCCGGATGGATGAAACTAGATCCGGGGTCTTCAATCTTGTCCGATCTTCACTCGAAGTACAAATCGATCCATGTGAGAAATGTTCTGAAGTCGAACATGGAAAAACATCGCTTGATTACCAGTCAATGATGTAAATTGTTAACAAGCGTGAGAGGAATCACCGATAATGATAATAATCCTCAAGGTACTGCAGTACAATTCACGTGGTGTGAATAAAGGACTTGGCGTCGAACACCACACAAAATCTTTCGGTCGAAGGCCATTGATGTAAACCTGTCGCCGGAAGTGAGAAACTTGCCATTAAGGTATGCAAGCTTCAAAGCACTGAATGGGGTGTTCCTAGACCAACTTCTTGGATAATGAGCTGATGTCAACAAGAAGTGATCCGTCAAAGGAGGGCCTTAATGAATCCCACATCAATGACATGGAACGGAGCAAATGACTTTGATGGAGGTGAAAACGATCTGATGATATATGGTTCAGGGTGGTGGTCATGAAAGAATGGAGTATAATGTATGGTAGTGGATGAGACGCAGGTGGCTTCTCTGGATGACTTCTCTTGAACATGTCGGCGACACTGATGTGATGGATTGGTAGCATTAACCCCAAATGTGGATGGTATGGTGTGACCATGGTGATGTGACCGGTGAATGAAACAACCCAACCCGACTCGGACACGGAGTGGAAGTGTCATGTTCAAGAGCGACTTGCTACCAATAAAGATTCTTTGAGTTTTCTTCCCAATTTTTCCCCAGTCATTACTGACCAGTACCTCTTTATTTTTTTCAAGCTTGAGGAGGATAACATATGCTTGTTCTATAATTTGCCCTTCGGGTAAACCCATCTGTATGTTTTAACGAGCCTAGCGATAGTGAAACTCGTTCTCGTCTAAAGACAAGTTTTTCGCTATTAATCTTTTTAACGAGTTTAACGACAAAGATAACTCGATCGTTTTCAATTTTAGAGAGTCTGAAAAGGTACGTAAAGGTAACTCAAAAATTCCTTTTTCGTCATCTAATCCCTTAAGTCCGAAAAAGTATAAAACAATACAGAAGGGATGAATTTTCGATAGTTTTAATGAGCCGAACAAAACAAGCGCTCGATCTTTTTGTGCAATAATCCCTCAGGTCCAAAAAGATTAAAATCTAGAGGAGGGATAGCACTTCCTGTCCCTTTAACGAGTTGGAAGGCCAAGGACTCGGCAATTTTTTCATATTTTACGAGTCAGTTGAAAAGAGCTTAAAGAAGACTCATCTTTTGAGGAACGAGTGATAAAACGGGTAGCAGCTGATTCCAGGTAAAGTTTGGAATTTTCAAATCACGGCAGTGTCACAAGGATGGCTAGTGAAATCACTCTTCGCAGCTGTTCCTCAAAATGGGTAAACAATCAAGTGGAGGTGAATGATCGGCCAATGAAAAAGTGGAGGTGATGTGGAGCTGTAACAAGGGTCTTTTTCACCTCTAGTTATCTCACATTACAAGTCAATCCGGGAGCGTTTTGTTATTGTAAGGGACATCTTAATTTGAGGCTATTTGTCAGGATAATGCTTTGTAGTATAGATCTAAAGAATACAAGAGTAAACGGATGCTGATGCTAAATTACTTTTGCATAAAAGTAATCACACACGCAGCAACTTCGTCGGTCGAGGGTATGGAATTAATAACCTATCCCCCTAGAAACTGATGAAGGAGTATGGATCATGATCTGGGAGCATTATAGCGTCTGCTGTATCTCACAACAGTCTTGAACCTCCTCTCATGCCACTTCAATAAACGCAAGCAAGAAAACAGAATGAAACAGCAATCTTCAGAAATGGAACAGCAATAAAAGGAACGGCAGTAAATGGAACAGCAGTAAATGGAACGGCAGTAAAGAAACTAAGTCTCGCGAGGTCTACACTTCCAATCCTTGGCACACACTTGCATACAAAAAGGAAAGCAATCGTTTATACAGGTTTGCAGCTTAATCAAATGGAACAGCAAATCATTAAAACAGGAAACGTCAATCATATATATATCAAATGGAACAGCAAATCATTAAAGACAGGAAACGTCAATCATATGTACATGATCTGCAATAGTCACCAACAATCCATTAACCCCAGTCACCTATAGCTGAAATATTCTACTTATGAATTCTGTAATTAGTGCAAACAACTCAGATCAACAGTATGCGAAGAATCCTGAAAGTATGATATGAACTTATCACAGAGATTTATAACAGGAAAGCTACAGATGAGTAAATATGAAACAACATGTAACCATAACAGATTATGAGAAACAAACCACATAAAGCAGAATTGTAATGGTACAATCAGCCAGTGTCCGTTGGAGCCGGGCCCAAAGCTTCCAATGGCGCACTGCCATAAGCTACTTCAGACGCACGGAGAAATTAACACCAAAATATTATATTAACGCATCGATGAAAGTACAAAACTAAGTCTTAGAGAGACTCAATAGTCTGAGTTCAACTGACAATGAAATTCATGAACAGAAAGTTAAAGATACCAAAGTCTCCCTAGTTTCCAATGCTACCCTCCTTTTATACAATTAACGGCGGAGTTCATCGGTCGACAAAACGATTGATCGTAGCAATCCCTCAGGATCGAAGATCCTAAGGGATCCGCTAAACTGTTAACGCTTTCCTTTACTCGACCTGTATTTCCGAACTGGCAGTCCTTCGTCTCGTTCCGGACTGATCTTCCTTGATTTACTCGACCTGGTCTGAACCTTATTTAGAACTGGAGGGACAGTCGTTATCTTCTCGTCAAATCCTCGTTTTGTATTGCGCCTTCCTGCTTTTACCTTTTCCTGCGCAGAGAAGACAACTGTTAGTGATTGGATTATTTTAGACTCGTTCTCTTTGCATTTCCCCTACTTTATAATAAAGAAGAGATTACAACTATTGCTTAAAACATCACTAAATCATTTATTAAAACATACCTTCCCAATGCTCTACAGGTGACGGTGCAAACATTACCAAGGCTTTAATGGCTGAAGTACTACATTCACGGTGGTTATTTACCGGGGGATAGTTCATTTTTTAATGAGCTTAAACGCGGGTGGAAACATTTGCTCATGTCTTATGTTTATTTTTTAACGAGCTTGAACTATGTGCTAAAACTGCTCGATTAATCCAGTCGTGTGATAAGAATGTCTCATATAAAACGACAATTTTTAGAGTTTTGCCCCACATCCTTTCTTTATGCAAGTTAGGAAACAACCAATCCAAAAAATAGATAAATGATCACTCTTTGCTTGCATTCCAAAAGGTTTGCATGCCCCCAGGTATAAAACAGAGTTTCAAGGTCACCCTCTATTCGAGCTGACAAAACGTTTGTTTTATCAGGAAGGGTATACCTCTTTCAGGTTACCCAAAGATTGCTCTATTCACAGCGCAAACAAAACACTTCTCTGGCGATGTCTACCGAGATAAACAAAGGTGAGCGGATGGTATAGTGTGACCATCCCTGACATAACTTTGACAAGAGGATCTTGTTCCAGTCCAACTCCCTCTTCCACTCACGGACGGGAGTACGGAGGTCATATTCTCTCGCAGAAACCTACCTTATACCCGAAGTTTCCCTGCCGAAGCAGACCAGGATGCATGCCCCCTGGGTTTCAGTCATATCCCTCCGAATTACTCGCATTCATCGGGAGGAAGGACTGGAAATTGAGACATTTCTTGCGTGAAAAGACCATTCAGGGATGGTATATGACTATTTTCTATGTGTGATCCGGGAAATGAAAGTTGGTCTACGAGCTTGACCACTCTTCCTTCGTGCGGAAAACACATTACTCTAAAGAGTGAGGAGACAATTGCTCCCATGCAATAAATATAGTCTCGTCCAAGGAGTAGATTGTAATCCAGGGGTCCTTGAACTACCATTACTTTCATGTGAACTATTTTCCTTCTCAATGTTATGGGCACATCGGGAAGGATCCCTAAAAGTCGACTGGTTCCTTTATCAAAGCCTGTCAGACTTCTCATCTCAGGCAAAAGCGATGGTGAACCAAGCGCTTTCCAAGCAGTTGAGGAAAGGATACTCACAGAAGCTCCCTCATCTATGATGGTACCAGCCATAACCATTCTATATATTTGAACGATAATTCGGAATGGTATGCTTGCTAGTAAACGGGGTCTGCCTAGTTGATTCGAGTCGAAGGAGACAACTAGTTTGCTTGGAGGTGGGACCGAATAGACGGTTGGGTACGGCTCTGACGAACTTCCTTCCTACGGTAAAGGAACGGGTAAATTTCCCCCTTGTTCGTCGGAGTCTATGTTTATGAAGAGAATTTGGATGATGTCATCCTTGTTCTCTTCAGTGACTGTATCATCTGAAGATGAAACCTCTGAAGGCAAGACCGGGTCAATTGTTGCCTCGACCTTTTGACTTTCGTCTGGTATGGATCCAAATGGTTTATGTTCAATGATAGGTGCTTCAGCCGACCACCTGAGCGGGCCAGCCGAATTTTCAACTAGTGACGGACTCGGCAAGAGTTTTTTATATCCAGGAGGAAGTCATAACGGTGAAACCGGACGATCATCCAAAACTCTTTTAGCTTCGTCTAAGAAGGGACAACGGTGGACGGCATGATCACCTTCGCACAGTTTACAAGGAAATCTACATTTCCCTTTTTGTCCTGGGGCTTCACTTTCACTAGTTGACGGTGTGCTTTCAACATGATCATCAAAGGTTGACGACACCGGGTTGTGCAAACGAGGAGACCAGTCTCTTAATATCCGAGGGATGCAAGGACAATCTCTGTGAAAGTGGTCTCCTTTGCAAATGACACATGGCGATTTAGGCTTGGTCGGTGCAGTGTGTGGATTTTCGTTAGACGACACTCATTTTCCCCCATTTGCCTTTGGCTCCTTCTTCTTCTTCTCTTTCTTCTTCTTCTCTTTCTTCTTCTTCTCTTTCTTCTTCTTCTCTTTCTTCTTCTTTTCCTTCTTCTCCTTAGGAACTTGACTTTTGGCTTTACCAGCCCCATCAAGCGAAGAGGAAGGAGGAGAGGAAGAATTAGAGGAAGTAGAAGGTTGGTGTGCAACTCTGGACTCGTCTAATTGCTGATTCGATTGTTCAAGAATAGTGGTGTTCTGAACGACAGAGGTTCAGAAGAGCCATACAGGCAAACCAATTGTCAGTCCTGGAAGTGACAATGTGGCCATATGGGGCGCACCAACATCTCCCCAAGAGGAGAAGGGACTAGGATTTCCTCCAAGGGGAATTCCTTGGTTGGTAGACTCCATTTTCTCAACCCAAGATCAACGTAGGAAAGGGTAATGAATATTCCGTTTAAAATAAATTTTTATACGCTTTGACACAACCTGTTTTTTCAGTTTTTAAGAGTCTAGAAAAAATAAAAGATGACTCTAGTCTCCTTCGATTTTTAATGAGCCTGAAGTGACAAGTGCTCAGATGGACCTTTTCCGTTAAGGAGTCTGAAAAGGAACGAAAGGGACTGCTCTGGAGATCTAGGTAGAGGGAGTACCAAACCAATCGCAAAACTGCAGAATACTTTTTACGGTACGGTAGTCAATCTTCCCGAATGTTGTGTTCAGTGCATTGTGATCGATAGGGCGGCAGACACGGCTTCCTATGGATAAAGGATTTAAGCCTATAGGGGTCTCCCAAAATATACTCGACGGTTCGTGGGAGCACAAGTTCATACTGGCACTTATCGTCTCAAAGTGGAGGAATCACCCAACCATCAATGAGGACAACAGTTACCAGGCTTTACGACGCCGGAATACGTCTCTAGCCTAGACCTCTAAATGTTGTGCGTTAAGTTCCAAAGCGTTGTTAGATTCATTGAATTTATTTTAAGTTGATCTTGCTTATGAAGTTTGCCTTTTGGGTTCACCACGAGATGTAGATGTAATTCCTAAAATGCAATCTAAAGATGATAAACAAACTTGTATCTCTTTTGTGCAATGAAAATCCTAGCTACTAGAGGAAAAGAAAGACACAATCTTTTCACAAAGAGCAAAGAGCACACTGTAAATGCACTTTCCTAAATCAAGCGAAACAGACTGTCAATATGCAAATGCACATGCATGTATTTGTTTTTTACTTTCTTAGTATTGATGCTAAAAATAAAGTTGATGTACAAATCTGAATTTTCTCAAGCGACAAATACAAACAAGCTTCTTTTCGAAATCAAAAGATAGAGATGATTACGACACCTTGCGATTTTGAAATGAACACTTGTTCTTGACACTAGAAAATCACAAATTCAAACCAAAGCAATAGTAACAGTATAATCGACCATCAACAGCAATCAAACTTTCTCCTATGATCGAAATCGACACTTGCGACAGATCCAAATCAAAGGACGATAGTACGACTATTCTACTTTTGCAATGGAAAACTGTAAACGACTCAACAAACACACAGAAACATCTACAATTATTTTATACAAAGGAGGAGGAATAATAGCAAGGAAAAGGGATTTTAAACAAACACATATACTGATCACAGGCAGCAAAATTTAGAGGTAGAACTGGAGAAAATGAAGCACAAGAACCATAGCTGCACAGGGCTAGTCTGATCAGCGCATCTGTAACACAGAGAAACTGCACTGCAGCGCAGGTTTCCCTTTCGGGAAGTGCGCTGAAATTCAGGATCTCTTAACAGTACCTACGCTGGGCCAGAAACAAGAATCTGTCCGGGTTTTGGGTCACAGTTTGCAGTTCAGTCTTTGGTTTTTGGCCGAGTAAAATCAATCAGTAATGCACAATCAGGGGTAGATATAAGGAGGGTCTAAGAGCTATCACAAGGGCAATCAGATAGTTTGTGAATCAGCTGTTCAAATCATAAACAGATCCAGTGAATGGAATGAAGCAGCAGATGTCTACTTTGCATTTGTTATGGAAAATGCAGTTCGAATGCTACTTATAAGTTTATGAAACAAACAACAAAGAATGATACACAAACAAACTAATTAGACTTCCCCAGTGGAGTCGCCATTTTGTTACCGGGAAAAGTGTCTATTTAGAACTGCTCTATCCCACTAAGGTGTGACAGCTGCCTTAGAAACAAACAGAGAAAAACTACTTTTATATTTCCTTTATGAACTATAGATAGAGAGGAATAGAAAGAACCAACCTGTGTCTTGCGCTAATCCTTTGATCCAATCCCTCTCTTCTTTGACAGCCTCCAGCTACCTGCTCCCTTACTTGCCTAGCTTCACCAAGTACCTGTAAGATCACAGAAGAGGAACACTATACAAAGACATGGATCTATATTCATAAACAACTTAGGATCAGATTTAAGTTAACCATACAAACATAACAAGCATCAATGATACAAAAGCATGGAGGAAAAACTCAAATAATTTTTATTGATAAACAAGAATAGATCCAGGATGAGTTACAACCGATGGTTCCTGACCCAGCATCAACCTCCCAGCAAAGAAGCCCCTCTTCACCTCCAACAAAGCATAGATCACCCAATACTCTGATGTTTGTCTCAAAACCAACAACAATTCCTTACAATGTGCAAAATTCCTGCCTCTGGATCTCTGGGATGAGGGATCCATATATAGATATGTGTAAGGAGGATGAGTCAGCTTGTGATTTGATTAGTGTCTTCTCTCTGTCAGTTCTTGCTTCCACTTGGAGACTGAAGGCCTCTTACTCATCCTTGGTCGAATTCATTGAAGCAAGTGTCACGGGAGAAGATTATGGAAGCTTCCATTGTCTCTCCACCTCACGGAATGACACTGCCATTTGTCATTTCTCGCCCAACGCACCCTCATAGTGCATTTAGGTGTGTTGCAATGCACCTAGCCAGTGTATTTAGGTGCAATGCAACGCACCTAGCCAGTGGAGCAGCTGAAATGATCTTGTTTTGACTTATTCTGAGCAGTTTCTGGCGGAGAACTTCTGGGAGAAGCTGTAATTTGTTGACCTTGTTCCTTTAGGGGTTAGAACAACACTTTTAGGGACTTAGGAGCCCTTGGTTTATGGACATTTCATGCTTGGAGTTGTAAGGCACAAAAATGTCTATAACAACTTTGTACACTTTGGCCCTTTAATTGGCGAAGAGTTTGCCAACCCATCAATGCTTTTTGAATATAAGCTAGAGGATATAATTGTTTTTTGATGGAAGAAAAAAATTCATTCTAGGTAGAAGAATTTTACCATGTTTCTTCAGATCAGCTTGTGTCTTGCCTTCCCACCACACTAGTGCAGTTCCTCCGAGGCGTAGGCTAGCCAACTGAATCTTTCTCCTTTCTGAATCAATGTTCTGCACCCTGCAATATACATCAATCTGTCTAATCCAGTTATCTATCTTTTCTGCATTTAATTATCCATCATAAATTCTCAAATCAAACTTTACATCTAATTTAATCAAAGAAGTTTACTTCTTTTTCTTATCAGGGCTAGCTTTATGTGAAGAAGATGATGACGATGGTGAAGGTGATGATGGAGTAGATGGTGGAGAAGGCCTCTCTTCTTTTCCTTTGCCTTCTAGATGGGCAACTAGAAGAGGTTCCTCTGCTCCTTTATCTGGTTGAGGTGTTGAAGTGCTTTCACCTCGACCTTTCTTAAACTCCCGATACATCTCTTCCACCATGGCTCGCATGACCATAAAACTTTCCATGAATTGGGCTTCTGATTACTATGGAGTTTCTTCTACCATTCTCCTCTGAGAATAGACTGTCCCAATCTCTGGATTAGCCTCAAAAAGTTCTCCTTCTCCTAGTTTGAGCTTTGACCTAGTTAGCATTCAAAATCCGACACAAGCTTGTCTAACCTTAACATAACCAAAAACCAAAAGCTCTGATACCATTTGATCTGTAAATGAGATCTTAGATTATTATTAAGGTATCACAGACTCATCTGCAGGATTTTTCTATGTCATTTAGTGCAACGGATCGATAAGATTGTGAATAATATAGAGAATGAGCAGTTAGAGAAACATAACAGACACACACACATAACACAGCAAATAATCAGGGAGTTCACCCAAAACTCTTGGGCTACGTCTCCTAGTCTAGCGTTCAGTGGTGGCCTCACTATTATGCCTTCAAGAGCAGAGCTTTTACAAATGTGAGCTCAAATTGAGTCTCAACACAACAGGAACAAAACAACAAGGTTTACTTGAATCCCTCAAGTCTTTCTGAGTACACAGACTCTCCCTCTCACTCTCTGTCTCTATTTTCTCTCGATCTCAACACTCCTCAACGTTGTCCCCCTGTCTCTGTCATTTAGTGGCTTTTAATCCAATCGGTGCTTGTCTGTTCATTTTCCCTTTCGAGCTCTCTGGCTTCCGGCCTCTATCCGCTCAAATCCCCTCTAAGCATTAAACAATCATTTTTTAAACGTCTTCAGGGAAGGTTTCCACCTGTTCTGCAACGGAAGGGACCATCGGCGCATTCGAAATCCCCAAAATAGTCATTTTCTGTTTACATAGAGAAATACACTAAAAACTTTGAAAAACCCACAAAACCTCTTTCATCGGACTTCAAAAATCATTGAATCCACCCTAGGTTCCTATCGGGTTTGCCTTTGATCACTATCGCAAGTCGCAAGTGCCCATGTGCTGTGGTCTCCTTTGTATTTGCAAAATGCATTAAAACACTGAAAATCCCAACAAATGGCTTTATGGCGACTTCAAATAATATACAGTTGCATTTATAAACCCTTTCAGGTCCGGCTTTATCGCATCGGGTGCATTTCCTTTGTATTTCATTTATTTAACGAAAACGTGAAATACAAAGAAAAACCCTTTTACCAAAACTCAAAATATATTAAATTTCATCCATAACCCCGTCGGGTCTAGCTATCGCAAGTCGCATTTGTATCGGCCCTGCTCCTTTGTATCGCTCCGATGCGATATTGCGATGCGATATATCTTAATTGCATATCGCATATTCCACAGGCCTTTGGTAAGAGCTCCCTTGTATTTTACCGATGCGATATTGTGAGTTAACCTAGGTCGTTGATCTGCGTTCTTGATCGACGATCCTCGTTGACTCGCGTTGATTGTTGTCGCAAATTTCATCTGGTAGCCTCCGCTTGCCACCTTAAATTGCGATACGCCAATCAGATCTGGACCGTTGATCGGCCAAATCTGGCGACTTCTGTGCAATGTTGTTTTAGCCTACGTTAGGCTCTATTCTCACCATTTCTTCATGTTTTTCTCTCCCAATAGTGTTTTTTGCCATTCTTGAAGGTTTATCTTCCGCGATAGTTCTTACGTATTGAAGACTTAGAGGGGTTTTATGATCCATTTTGGATCAATGAATGAGGCTTCTATTTTCTTCATTTTCCATTATTTTCCTTCATTTTCCTCCTCACATGCAACTTGTGAACTTTCACCTTCCTTTTCTTCTAATTTCCATTATTTTCATAAATAATTGTGCCAAAATGCCATTTTTCCTTTCCAAAGCCATAGTCATTGCATTTTCCAATTTCCTTAGCCATAAACAGCCAAATGAACACCCCCCTGGGATGTCTTGCCTAACATTTAGCTTAGAATAAGTGTCCCATTCATCTGCGGTTATTTTTTTTAACTTTTATTACATTAAATTTTCATCGGGGTTATTACAGAACCGTCCCCCTTAGGGGACACCATCCTCGTTGTTCAATCACTCATATACCTCGGCAACCTACTGGAAGAAGACACACTGCTTATGGAGCTTTATAACATAGCTCAATGCAGTGTTTACAATGAAATATTTGCTCAAGAGAAGAACATCATGACAACATATTGTATAGTGGAGCTTTATATCACAACTCATTATGGTATTTACAATGATCGTCCTTTTGAGTGCCAATCCACATGACATCTTAACATCATGAGAACATAACCACATGCTAGTGTAATAACATGATAACATAACCATAATGACATGACACCCATACCACATAGTGGAGCTTTATAACATAGCTCGTTACGGTATTTGCATCCATACACATGGGTACATATAAAAACATCACCATAAATATAGATACCCAAACATATGCCAAATCATATACCAAAACATATATCAAACATATACTAGTCATCATATCTAAGCACATATCAAAACATCATATAGCATATATCAAACCATCATAAAGAATATATTGAACCACCATAAGCAAATACCAAACCACCATAAGAAAATACCAAACCACCATAAGCAAATACCAAACCACCATAAGAAAATATCAAACCACCATAAGCAAATACCAAACCACCATAAGAAAATAACAAACCACCATGTCAAGCTACTTGCCTCAACTGGAAAACAAGAAAGGATACATGGCCTGATCTGCCATCTCCCATATAGCTTCATCGGGCCCAAAGTGCTTCCATTGCACTTTAACTTGCTTGATTGCTCGGTTCCGGAGCATGAGCACATTTTTCTGCAATATACACTGAGGCTCCAGCTGGAATTCTCCATCTGGTTCCACCTGCAATATAGACTAGTCAATTACATGATCAACATCCTTAACATACTTCATAAGAAAAGATACATGGAAAAAATTGTGGACTTTCACTGTCGGAGGCAGTGCAAGTCGACAGGCTACTGGTCCAATCTTCTCAATGATACTGAAGGATCCACAAAACCGTGGTGCCATGTTGGCACATGATCCAATCCACAAGGATCTCTTCTTTAGTTTGATGTGCAAGTACACCTGTTCCCCAACTGGGAACTCTTTGAATAACATGTTCCTATCTGCATAACTCTTTTGCCTATCCTGTGTTGCTTTTAGATTCTTCTTGATTTCCTGCATCTCCTATTCCATCTCTACCAAAATATTTGGTCCAATCAATACTCTGCTAAGTGGATCATTCCAACTAATGTGAGTGTTACATCTCCGAAGATACAATGCCTCAAAAAGACTCATTCTTTATGACTCTTGATAATCGTTTTGTATGTGAACTCTACTAAAGGGAGATACTCTTCCCACTTTCATTGTTGATGCATCACATACATTCTCAACATGTCCTGCAATATCTTGTTGACCCTCTTTGTTTGTTCATCTATCTGCGGATGATAAGTTATGTTGAAGGCCAACTTTGTGCCCAAACCTACAAATAACTCCTTTGAAATCTTGGAAGTGAACTTTGCATCCCTATCTGACACAATCTTCTTTGGAACACCACTTAGTCTAACCACATCTCTGATGAACACCTATGCCACATCACTAGCTAAGTACATAGACTTAACCGAAATGAAGTGTGCAACGTTTGTTAACCTGTCCATAATGACCATGATGGAATCATGTTGCTTCATTATCTTCGGAAACCTTGTGATGAAGTCCATGGAAATGACCTCTCATTTCTATTCTGGAATCACCATCAGTTGTAGCAGTCCACCTGGATGTTTACACTATCCCTTCACTCGCTGACAATCAAAGCATCTCACCACAAACTCTCCTACATCCCTCTTCAAATTTGGCCAATAGCAATACCTCTTCACCACTGTCAATGTCTTTTGATAACCCGGGTGACCTGAATATGGTTTTGCATGAGATTCCCTCAATATCACCTTCCTGAGCTCACTAGTATCTAGTACATATATCCTATCTCGAAACCTGACCAATCCATCTGTTGTAAGACAATAGTCCATGCCCTATGCACTTGTACCTATACATGTACCACTACATGTACCACTACATGTACCTGTACATGTACATGCACTAGTACCTATACATGTACATGTAGTACCTGTACCACTACATGTACCTGTACCTATACCATGACATGTACTATCACCCTGCTGCAACCTGTGCACAATCTCCATATACCTGACATCTTGCTAACTTACCTGCAAGATCCTATCCTGTAAGTTTGTCCCATAGGAGCTCATAGCTGCCAAGTAGTGTACCTATACTCGTCTACTGAGAGAATCTACCACCCTATTCTCTTTACTTTTGATGTACCTAATCTCAAAATCAAAATCACTAATCGTGGCCAACCATCTAGCCTACCTGACATTCAAATTCGGTTGGTCAAACAAATACCTCAAACCAATGTGATCACTTATAAGCACAAACCTCCTACCAAGAAGATAGTGCCTCCACATCTTCATTGCATATATAATTGTTTCCAACTCAAGATCATGTGTCAGGTATTTCTTCTCGTGCTCATTTAGTTTTTGGTACTCATAACATACCACCTATCCATCTTGCATAAGGACTCCACCAAGCCCTCTCTTGCAAGTATCTGTGCATACTACAAACTCTTTGTCTGGACCTGCAATTTGTAGTACTGGTGCATGCATCAACAACTGCTTAAGTTGCTCAAAGCTAACTTCACACTCCTTTGTCCATTCGAACTTCTCACCTTTCCTTTGCAATGATGTAATGGGATAAGCTATCTGTGAGAAGTTCCTGATTAACCTCCTATAATAGCCTGCTAAACCCATGAAAGATCTCATCTCATCCACATTCTTAGGAGATACCCACTCCATGATGGCCCTTATCTTCTCTAGATCTACTGCAATTCCCTCCTTGGAGACAACATGTCCCAAGTAATGTACCTCAGTCTAAAAGAAATTACACTTGATAAGCTAAGCATACAACGGATGATCTCTCAACAACCTCAACATAAATGCTCGGGATGCTCTTCCTCATTTTTAGAATATACCAGTATATCATCAATGAACATAATAACAAACTTATCCAAATATGGATGCAACACATTGTTCATCAAACACATGAATGTAGCTGGAGCATTAGTTAAGCCAAATGGAACAATAGCAAACTCATAATGCCCATACCTGGTCCTAAACGCAGTCTTGTAAATGTCCTCCTCTTTGATGCGTACCTAATGGTATCTGGATCTCAATTCGATCTTCGAGAACACTGCTGCTCCCTTCAGTTTATCGAACAAGACATCAATCCTCGACAAAGGCTACCTATTATTGATAGTCACTTTGTTCAACTACATGTAATCAATGCATAATCTGAGAGTACCATCTTTCTTCATCACAAACAAGATTGATGTGCCCCAAGGTGATACACTTGGCCTAATGTATCCCTTGTCCAACATTTCCTTCAGCTACAACTTTAACTCAACCAACTTAGGTGTGCTCATCCTATAAGGTGCTTTTGATGTTGGAGATGCCCCTGGAACTAGCTCAATAGAAAAGTATACCTCCCTATGAGGTGGCAACTCTATAATGTCCTCAGGAAATACATCCTGAAACTGCTGCAAAATTGGGTACTCGTTCAACACATCCGTATCCTCAACCTCCTTACCCTTATCACTAGAAATATGTACTGCAAATAGCTTGAACCCTTTCCTATAGCTACGCTTTGCTTACATAGCTGTCACCATCCTAATTAATTTGGATTTCTTCTTACCTTGCAAGACTCTTGGTTCTCCATTGTCATCAACACACTCAATTGATTTGTCATAGAATTCAACTTTGGTTCTATGTAGATACAATCAATCCATGCTCAACAACATATTGTATGACCCCAATGATAATACATTCAAATGTGTTGTTGTAGGCATACCATTCAAATCAAATGTGCAAGCTCTTACCCAGTGATGAACTCACTTATTTATACCTGTATCCAACTGCACTAACCAAGACTCTTTATGTAACTTCTTATTCAAACCACACTTATCCACCAAGTTACGACTAACATATCTACAATAAGATCCAGGGTCAATCAAAATAGAAATATATTGATCACAGAGCTTACTGTCCATCTCAATGATAGATGTCTGGTGTTCTGCTTTCATATTGTCCACTGCTACATAGATACGTGGAATACTCTAACCAATTTCCCCAACAGTCTACACCTCCTGTGCACTATATATATGAGGCGTACCACCCTGATTCTGTGGACAATCTTTCTTAAGGTTTTCCTTGCCACATGTCCAACACCTCTATGTTGTTGTTGCGACTCATGTCCATGTCTCGCTACATTAAATCTCTTTTGTGGTGACACATTATCTTTCTCATCTGCATATTGGGGCCTTGTCCTCTTAGGCTGTCATTTACCTTTACCTTTGTCCTTTCCTTTCCATCCATTATGAGCTTCATTCTTGCGCTTTGATTGTTCATGTCAATGCTTGAGTTTCCCAATAACTTCCTCAAGTGACCGAGGCTCATCATACTCAATCTGATCTCTAAATGCCAATGGAAAACCACTTACAAATCTCTAAACTTTATCATTTTCATTATTAAGATATGGTGCATACCTCAATAGCTTTAGAAACTTGGTCGTGTACTCTTCATCTGTCATTGATCCCATCTTTAGCTCATAGAATTATTTTGCCTTATTGTCATAATACCTTTCTGACAAGTAATTTTTCCTGAAAAGTCTCTTGAACTCCTACCAACTCAAGTCATATGTCTTGATGTCTCTAACCCACTTAACATCTTCCCACCAGATGTCTTCTTTACCTTTCAAGCTGAAGATAGCTATTCTATCCTTCATGTTATCTGTGTACTCATGCAACTCAAAGAATTTGTTCATTCCAAGTATCCAAGCCTCTATATCTTCCAGCTTCTTCATATCTCCATTAAAAGTAGGTGGTTTTTATTTCTTGAATTCATCCGGTAAGTATCCCCTATCATTCCTCCTATAAGGATGATAGCGATGACGATCATGATGTCTATCAGAACCAGAACTAGAATAATATATGTACTCATCACCCCTCCTTTCCGGAGTGTCCAACAACCTTCAATCTCTCACTGTATCAGATTTATCCAGCCTGTGTCTACCAGGAGATACACTACCATATGCCCCATTAGTTTTATCCTCATGTCCATGGCCAATCCAAAGCAACCCTTGCCACTGCGAATCTGACAAACTCTGAAGAAGTATAGCATTCACCTCTACCTGATTCTCTTATGCATGTATGACTCGGTCATTATCCACCTTACAACTCCTTATCTCTTCCTTCAAACTTCTCAATGTAACTTCCAAATCTGGAAAGTTCCCAACACCATACTACTCTTCGGATTCATAAGGAGAGTCCTTCTAGTCAACCATCTTGCTAGCCATTTGATCTTTCTCTTCCTACAATGCATAATATGTCAGATAAACCAAATCAAAATAAACTAACGTACCTTAGTATAGCTCGGGGAGGATACCTTGTCTGCAAGATCACCAAATCAGTGTGATACATGTATAACATAATCATGACATCATATCGACATATGCAATTAAATGTATCAACTCATAAACATCACTCTAACTAGGGTCCAGTCATCAATGCGAGGCCATATCAATAGTGCATGCTATGACCTCATGCGTGACAACAACCATTACTCCATTATACACATTGCTACATGAAAACGGAAATATGCATAAGCAATGCTTATCCAACTACAAATACGCATAAATGCATGTAGTCGAACATAATCGATTAGTTCTTGCAATTAACCTACAAGACTGATGCATGTAATCAAAATATTCAAAATGTAACCTAACATACAAGGATGTAAGTAGGTGACATAAAATCAACATGTAAGTGACAAATAACCATATACAGTCAGTCATATACTCATGTCAAATACATTCTGAAAGATCAACATCAAATTATCCATGATAACCGCACTACAACCCTAATCCATCATCAAGCAAATGCAACAAGTATATAAGTGTAAGAGACACACATGCAACTAACATGCATGCATGACCAACATAATCAACCCATCTGGTCCGAGAGTTGAACCACGCTTTGATTCCACTCTGTAACACCCTTCTCCCACATCCACCCAAGTAACCATGCCATCCAGGATAAACATGAGACGAGAGGATACTATGATCAGATTTCACCTCCTAGGTAACCTTAAGGAAGTGGAATCATCAAAACATCGCACACTTTCATCCAACATCATCAACAGAACCCTCAGGAGACAAGTCAACCACTCAGACAACCTATCCCTCCCTCAGGTGCCACGAGTCCTCCAAGAGTAACCCAACCCCTCCAGGTGTCCAACCCCTGAGACAACTTACCTTTTCCTTGACCTAAAGCCCCATTCACTCCCTTTCCAAGGCCTCCATGCGACTATGGGTTCACAGTCACTCCCATAGGCCTGTATTAGTGCAACTATGGCCTTTTTCTACCAGTGTTGTGCCAGTGACTACAATAATTAAGGCTACTTTCTAAGGCTGGGGCTTAGGCTCTTTCTAGAAATCTATAAAACTTCCAGAACTCATAAAAGACATGAAGACAATGCTTGCAAACCCAAAACTAGAACCAATGCTTGACATGACCATCCCCAACCGGAACTAACATTCTGTCAAACAGTTTGTGGATATGCCACCTACAGGTCATGAATGAAAGTCTGAACATAAGGGACTAAAAACTTATCTGAGGTTTAACAAGAAGGGTCTGTACCTTCTCACATTAGTTTTCATAACATCAATTAGGTCTTGCATTCATTATTTATTCAGTTACAAGTAAAAACATGAATAGAGCCATGACTAAGAATTTTCATAAAACCATGTTTATAACCAGCATACAACCAGATAAATAACCATAAGGGAACGGCTATTAAAGCCACATAATAAATAGTACATTTCCTTACCAAAAGCAAGATAAGATTATATTTTATTAACCATATTCAATTACCAACCAGGTTCGCGACTTCCACGTTCCACCCGACCATAGATTGGTTGAACCATATATTTATTTCATCCAATCACCCCCATGCCATATTCCAAGCATGAATGTGGGATCTCATGGGATAAACCAATTCAAAACAACCAAGGGAATCCAATGTTGGCATTATGAGACAAGTGTTGGCCTTGATGGCAAATCACACTGATGACAAATCA
This sequence comes from Pinus tabuliformis, assembly GCA_031772625.1. Taxonomy (NCBI): domain Eukaryota; kingdom Viridiplantae; phylum Streptophyta; class Pinopsida; order Pinales; family Pinaceae; genus Pinus; species Pinus tabuliformis. Next base: position 698,566,159 of record CM062813.1, on the reverse strand, counting down.
TAGTGCAGAAGGATAGCAGCAAGGAATTGATGATCAGACTACAAGTATGAAGAGAAAATATATACACGTTGGTTCACTATATACCAAGTCGCGTATACAAGCAGGTTCACTATATACCAAGTCGCATATATGCAGGTTCTCTATATACCAAGTCGTGTGTACACGCAGGTTGGCTTCAGTAAAAGAGCGTGTATGTGGAAAACTTATCTTTGGTCCGTGGCGATTATTCCTTGGAAGTTGTGCCTATGGTTTTGGACCATGGTGTCTCGACGGACGTGTTGATCCCTAGTTTTGAAGCTGATGGTATTGGATTTCTATGGTTTTGGCTCTTGGTATTGAGCAAGGCCTAAGGCTATATAAGGAGAAGAAGATCATTAGGCATAGCACAATTGAAAAGTCTTGAATATCTGAAAAAGAAAGAGATCTTGTATGCAGGTTCTGGGTTGCTTGATCTAAGCTAAGGAGAGATCACACCGGTTGATGGAAGACTAGATCTAAGGACAGATCGGGATCTAATGGTTTGAAATGCACTATTATGATTATGCCTATTTCTAGATCTGCATACTGACGCAATGTTATGTTCTGGGTCTAACTGATGTCTGGTACAGCTGCAAGTTAAGAGAAATTTATTTTTAGATCTGTACGCAGGTTGTCTTTGGTAAAAGCGCGTGTATACGCGGGTTTCTCTCATTGAAGTAGCGTATATCTTTTGAAGTTTGATTTTTGGGGTTGCAGTTGGGTCTGACTGCTATTGCAGAGTTCTGTAGTCTGCTCTGTGTTCTAGTGACTGGTGTTGACAGGGTTTCAGTGGTTCAGTGATTCAAAGATTGATGATGCTAGTATTGGTTGTTTTGTGCTCTGAAAGTTGAAAGAATTGTGGTCTTCAGATTGTAATGTTGTGCTTCAGGAATATCCAGTCTGAAAATGTATGAAAAGTGGTACCTGAAAGGAAAGAAGATTGTAGGCCAGCACCTACGTACTAGTATCTTAGCTAGTACAAGAGTAAAGGGGGTTGGAGCTCCCTTCCAAGGAAGTTTGGAGAACGAGAGAAGGTTGAAGCCTTCAGCAGGTTGTAGCCTGCGTACTGGTATAAGGTTGCACCAGTACAAAAGATTGTAAACTGAAGTTTCATATTAAAGAAAGATAGAGACGACTTGCAGCAGGTGGTTTTCACCCACATTGGGTTTCCACCTTATATCATGGTGTTCATGTGTGTGTTTTCTGTGTGATGATCTGTTCTGTTATACTGCACCTGTCTTACTATCATGGTTAATAATGTCCTGATGCATTTACTGAAGATAAGCTACTGAATCATAAGTTTTCTTGTTATACGCTGGTTTCTTTAGACACAGTAGCGTGTACACACTGTTTCACTTAACTGAAGTAGCGTATATGTTTCTGAGTATAAAATGAAAAAAAAATTCTGATAATATTGATTCACCCCCCCCCTCTCTGTGTTATTTCCAACATCCAAAGGTTAAACTACCTCCACCCTCTCCATACTGTGATCACACCTAAACCGATGTTGAGATCACAAAACTGAACTGAGCTTAGATGCCTCAGAATTTCTTCACTATCCTTGGGGAATTTTCTTATCTCCACCCTCAAGATTTACTGTGTATCCTACAATTACCGGTCAAGGGGTTCGTAGGCCTTTGGGAATTTTCCTGAGACCACCTCACCTTGGATTCCAAAACCATCTGGCAATCCAAATCTTAAACCGAGAACAATCCCATCACACCATGGATATCCAGAAATGGCAATTCTATGCTAAAATCCACTGTCGAAGCCCGGAAAAATCCATGCCAATGACAGCAGAATAACCAAATACCAGCATGCACATACCATGCATGTCAAAACCAGCTAGGAAATCATAAATGCAATTTGTTAACTGCAAGTATTCCCGTTGAAACTGCTTGATCCTTTCCTTCCTTTGTTTTCCTTGTCCTTCTTTGCTTTCCTTTCCTTTCCTTGCTTGCTTACTTTATTCTCCTCTTGGTGCTTTCTCCTCTTTGAGACAAATTCTACCAGTAAACTAAAAAAAGGATACCAATTGATGCTCTGAGGTCTTTTTATTGATGAGGCCCCTAATTTCTTCAATTTTCCATTGTTTTCCTTCATTTTCCTCCTCACGCACAACATGTGACCTTTCACCTTCTTTTTCTCCTAATTTCCATTATTTTCATAAATAATGTGTCAAAAACATCTTTTTTCCTTTCCAAATCCTTAGCCATTTCCTTTGCCAATTTTCCCTTAGCCATAAAACACAAGAAGTGATGCCCACTAGGATATTTTTCCCAACATTTATCTTGGAATAAGTGTCCCTTTCCCGTGGTCTTATTTTACATTTATTAACGTTTATTACATTAAATTTTAACCAGGGGTTGTTACACAGAGCTAATCACATGAAGGATGAAAAGTGAAATTGTGCCTTTTGGGGGCTCACAAATTCCCTATATATAGATCTGCAAGGGGGCTAAAAGGAGGGTCGACCTGCCCTAAAAACACCCTAAAAATTGGAGCTGACATGATCTTAATTCAAGAAATTTAAAATTATAAATTCTCTTTTATGGGGCCAACCTTAACTCCCCTTTTTTATGCCATTTTCAAAATATAAATGCCTCCTTTCAAGGGTTGACTTCGTCAACATTTTGTAACTTTCAAGAATCATAATTTTTCCAAGGTTCAACGTATTTTTATTAAATTTTAATGCCAAAATTTTGGACCAAAACATCATTCATTTGGGGCACCTTGACCAGGACTTCAAGGCTTCAACTTTAGGAGGTCATATCTCCTCAACCGTGAGGAGTTATGTGGCATGCCACCTATCATTGAAAATGGCACGACGAGTACTATCAGATGATGATGGTCTAGCATGCATTTCAAGATCATATGCCATAAACAAGAGCGGGTAAAGTGGGCCCTCTTTTGGATTCTATTGGAGTTGACATCAATGACAACCACTTTTCAACAATCTCCCCCTTTGGCATTGATGGCAATACTCATATTCCCCTACAATTACTACTCACCCTATCTCCATGTTTTGATCATTCTCTCCCCCTTTGAGATCAATGGAAAAAGTGACTCCCCCTGACAAAATATCTTTCTTTGAATTCTTTTTATTTTTCTTTCTCCCTCTTTCTTCTTGGCTTGATGGATGTAGATCAATGTGAACTTGGAAGTACTTCAAGCTTTTTCCGAATATACTCAAATGTCTCCCATGGAAGAGGCTTGGTAAAGATATCAATGTTTTTTTCTTTTTTCCCAATATACTCTATCTTAATATTATTTTCCGCAACTTATTCTCGAAGAAAGTGGTATTTGATGGGAATATCTTTGGTCTCGCTATGCATCACAAGATTATTAGAAAGACTTATGGCACTAGTTTTGTCACAAAATATCATAATGGGCTCATTGTACTTCACTTGTAGATCTTACAGAGTTTGCTTCATCCAAAGGACCTAAATACAATGTGTTATTGCATCTATGTATTCTACTTATGATGTAGATAGGTATAATGAAGATTGTTTCCTGCTCAACCATGATATGATACAATCACCTAAGTAGAAGGTTGCTCCATTGGTGCTTCTTCGGTCATCAACACTTCAGTGCAATTTGCATCTATATAGGTTGTCATAGTTAATTTGTTCCCTTTCATATTGATGAGCCCCAATTTTTGGTACAAATTGGGCTCATTTGGCCTACTTACCCTACTCAACCATTCATCTTTTATCACTTATGCATTCGTTTCTTAGTATATTCGTGTTATTTGTAGGAAAAAGGGCAGGCATTATATCTATGTGGCTAATACATGATGATTTCAGGTTTTTGGCATTAAAGAGAGCAAAAGACCACACAGAAGGAGACAAGGAGAACAAAGGTGGCATTGCAGGTTTATAGGGAGGTTGTCTACAGTCTTAAATAACCTCCCTCGTGATTTTCACCTTAACTCCGAGCTCCAACAGCTCTCCCCACCGAGCTTAGAGGCAGCCAATAGATTCTACAGGATCAGCAGTTTGACTTTCAGTTGGACAGCCAAGCTCCACGAATGGAGGAAGCCAGCTTGATCTTCATTGTGTATAAATATGAAGGTCGTAGCCTTTGATAGGAGCTTTTTGAACTTTTGAACTGATATTGTAATTTCTGAGCACGAGCTACAGCTCGGTGTTTATTTTTGTAAGCCAATTTTGGCATGACATTAGAGTCTTGATTATGAATAAAGGCAAGCAGATTTGGATCTAGTTCTGAGCTTTTAAGGGAGCTATAGCTCTCAGGTTAGGGCCCAACATGAGAACAATAGACCTCCTCTTCCTTGTATTGTTATTTAACTTTCCTTTCAGCACTTTATTTCCTCTGTTTTGACATGCATTTAGATTTTACAGTCTGTTGATTTGATTTCTTTTATGTGATTGAGTAGGATTAGTTTACAGTTCAAGTGCTTTCAGTTACTTAGATTAGAGTAGGAGGATTGTAATTCATTAGAGCTCCAAAAAAGGTTGATAGTGCACTCGCTGCCATCTATGTTTAGAGATTGGGGGTGTGGGTTGTACCAACCACCAAAAATGCAGTCTTATGCTTTCATGCAAGCTGCCACACAGTCATTGCAATTGTAGATCCATCCATGCATTTTGCTCTTGAGCCTACTGCTTCATTCCAACACCATGCACGATTTTTCTCCACACTTTACATTGTTGTTCATTGGTTTAATAACACGGTTAGAATAGGTTGATGGAATTCTCGGTTTTGTGCAAGATATAGAGGATTTGTTTCTTTTACACTGCATAGCATCATTCTATTGTGTTCTTCTTCTTCTTAACCACGCCTAAAGCCACCTACTCGACCTCTGTTCAGCTCGTTTACCTTCCAACTCTTCCATTGCCCACGTAGCTCCATTTTCTTGACCTTTCGTTGCTTCCATCATTCTATCCACCAACCAACTTCGTGCACTCTTTCTCCCTCTTATTTCTCTGCCCCTGAGCCATCACAAGCTCCATCTCCATCTTACCTATCCACCCATACCGCTCCATCACTTCACCATCACCCAAAACTCCCACGGTAGGACATCCTGTAGAAGTTAGCAGACTTTCTGTAGAATTCCTGAGTTTCCTGTAGGATCCCCTGCATACATCCTGTAGAAGCCTGCAAACTCGGTTGCCGAGCACCTGAACGTTGTGGAATTCTGTGGACTGATGCTAGGGATCCCCTGGGACCTCTCCTAGCCCTCCTGACCTTTCCCAAGCTTTCTCTCCCTTCGCACCACCTCTGCACAGCCAAACCCTAATAAGAAACAAAATCATAATCACTCCAACCACTTAAGCAAAAATACAAAAACAATGTTCTTTTCAATGGAAGTAGTTTAAGTTCATGCATTTCACATCACTAGAAGTAATGGCATCATTTTTAGACATTTGCACTCTCACTATTGCATCATAGAGGTTAAGCTAGTCAGATTAGGGTTTACTAGGGTTTCCATGTTTTGGTTGGCTTTCAGTTCATTTTTGCAAAGTAGATTAATTTCCTTTGAAATAGCCTTCGTCCATCATTTAGAAAGCTTCTTCTGAGAGCATATAGAAGTTGGCTTGAGCCCTAGCGGACTTGTGCCAGCTGACCAAGTGACAGCTGCGACAAGAGCTAGTACTTGTGCATACAGCACCGTCGCTTCCAAGTTTGTACGAACTACCGGGTTGATAAAATTAGAGATAGGAAGCCCCAGGAGTTGTAGCATTATTGCTACAATACTGGAGCCCACCATATTTTTTGGCGCCGTTGCCGGGGAAGCGTCAGAGTATTAGTAATTGTTGCTTTTCTTCTATTTTCTTACTCTTGCCTTCTGCTAAGTAGTTTATTTCATTTCCATTCTGCAAAAGTAGCATAGACATTTCCTGCTTTCATAGATTAGCATTTCCTGCTTTCATAGATTAGCATTTCCTGCTTTCATAGACTAGCATTTCATTTCTGCAAGCGTAGATTAGTGTTTCAATTCTACAAGCGTAGACTAGCATTTCCATTCCTGCAATTTCATTTGAGCAAAGTAGATTAGTTCTTTCCTGCTTTCAGTTTAATTCTGCATCTTTATAGTTAGTTGTAGATCAATTTGTTTCAGTTTTGCAGGTACCACAGAAAAACAAAAGCAATCAAAAAAGTCTTTCCATTTCATGCCTCGTAGGAATCGAGATAAAACAGGAAAATTCTTACCCAACACCCCCACCACATCACTGAGTCACCCTTCTCTCTTCTTCGGTGACAGTGATCCAGAAGAACCTATAGGTGAACCTCCTGAGATATACAAAGATCCTATAGTAGAATAAGAATTAGAAACCATCCCATCTGAAGCTATGGCTGACAATAGAAGAGAAGATGAGAGAATAGAAGGTGCCTTCCCCATCCGAGAGACCAATGGAGAGATGAAAATGAAGAACATTAGCCCCTCCGCCTTACCTCACTTCCATGGACTGACTACTGAAGATCCTGATACCTTCCTGTTTGAGTTTGTTGTCCTTTGTCGAACCTATGACTATACTGAAGATGAGCAAAAGCTGAAACTCTTCCCTTCAACTCTTAAGGATGCAACATTACGCTGGTTCATGGGCTTACCTGGGAATAGTATCACCACTTGGGCTCAGATGCAGCAAGCTTTCAATACCAAGTACAGGGATTATTGTAGGTCCAAGGAAACCAAGGGAGAAATCTTTCGGATGACCATGGGAAATGATGAGTCCTTAGAGGATTATGAGGAGAGGTTCCAACTTAGCTATAAGCGGGCCAGGTGCACACTTGACCCTGAATCCCTCAAGTTGGTCCTACTCCGAGGAGTCCCTGAAGACCTCTTAGATACCCTTCACATGTTAGCTAGGGGGGACATTTACCAACTGCCTTATGAGGACATCAAGACTGTGTTTAGAAACCACTCCAGGGCAGCACGGAAACGAGGTAGAGGAAACCTCCTCTCAACTAGTGTCCCTTTCTCCAAACATGAGCTTGCAAATCAATTAGAAGATCTTAAGAGTGAGGTGAGACAGACCATTGCCATGCAGCTAGACACATTCAGGATCCAGCAGAAGAAAGAAGAAGCTGAGAGAGCCTTCGTTGTCTTCTGCCCTAGGTGCACAAGGAGACACCCTAAGAACGAATGCCCATTGCATTCGGCTGAAGTATGTTTCGTTTGTGAGGAGGACCATCCCACAAATCAGTGTCCAACCTTACCTGGGTTTAAAGCCATGTACCAAGGGACAGAAGCTCCCACTGAACCTCTCTATTACCTCAACCAAAGGAGGCCACGAGGATCTAGACCTTATCAGCATGGAATGCAAGGGGCACCGCAAGCTTATTACAGCCCCAACCAATCGACTCTTATGCCTTCCTGGGGCCCCCCTGCTCATCCTTCCTGGTCCATGCCTCCTCCATGGTCTTATCCACCTCAGTACCCTACTCAACCTACTTCTCATTCATATCATTCACATACCCAGCCACAGCCTCAGTGGAATGCACCTCAGTCAGGGTGGAGGCCCCAGTACAATACTCCTCCCGCCATTTTGCCTCCACCACCAATTCAAACTCAGCCATTACCTCCTGCTCCTCCAAGGCAACCTCAAATGCCTGCTCAACCGAACCCAAACCCCAACAATAGACAGGCCCAGCAGGTATGCACTGGGGAAACCTCATGCCCTACCTATGCTGTGGAGATCCAAGACATCAATCTTCGATCTGGAAAGACTCTACCAGATTGCCAACCTCCTCCCCCAGAGGATGAGGAAGATAAACATGAAAGTGAACCAAAGGCTATTCCACCCTTTCCTGAGAGACTAACAGCCATCACACAACCCAACCCAGAGGAGGATGAGCTTCTGGGTGAGCTCAAGCAGTTGTGTGTAAAAATACCACTTCTCCAAGCCATCAAGGATGTGCCAATATACAACAAACTGGTTAAGGAAAAGTGTTTCAAACACCCAGGCAGGCGGAAGAAAGATGCTTCAACCATCAATGTCATAGGACAATTGTCTGACCTTATGTTAGGACAAGTCATCTGCCCAAAGTACCTAGATCCTGGAAGTCCTGTAGTAGATGTCCACATCAATGGCACCATCATACCACACACCTTGATTGATCTGGGGGCTGCCATTAATGTGATGACCAGGGATACCATGCTCAAACTCAATCTTTAGGGTTCCTTGAGGAAGACCTCGATAGTACTGCAATTAGCAGATCGCTCCACTGTGACTCCCGAAGGGATTGTGGAGGATGTCTTGGTCTCTCTCGACTCTTGGGAATACCCTGCAGATTTCTTGGTTTTGCAACCCAAGGCAAAGCTTACTGGATATCCTCTCATTTTGGGAAGGCCTTGGTTAGCCACTGCAGATGCCTACATAAGTTGTCGTGCAGGAAATATGACCATCAAAAATGGTCCTATGTCCAAGCAGCTAGTCCTATACCCTCCTGCCCAACCCTCCTTAGAGCATGACTTACCACTCTGGTTGGAGGAAGGAGAGGAAGACGAGGTGTACTCAGCACCTCTGTGCACCCTAGATACCACTAGAAGAGACCCCCCAACCGAGGATGACTTGATCGAGACCTTGATCCAGAATCCACCTTCCAGTGCATTATCCTTAGAGAAATTGGTGGAGGATGCCCAAGCCAGCACCCTAGTGGATCTTTTTACGACTAACCCTGTCACTCCCAGAGTCAAGAATGTGGAGTTCGGCCCTGAGAGAACGTTAAAGATCAGCTCCTCCCTATCTCCTTCCCAGGAAAAGGAGCTGTGTAGCCTATTGGCCAGCCACCTAGATGCTTTTGCTTGGAGCCATAAGGAGATGAAAGGAGTCCATCCTTCAGTTTGTACCCATCATATATACATCAAAGAGGATTGTAAACTGGTTAGGCAACCCCAGAGGAGAATGAATCCAGCCCTTAAGGACATTGTCAAGGAAGAATTGCAAAAAACTGTTGGATGTCGGATTCATCTACCCCATATCAGATAGTGAATGGGTGTCCCCTCTGGTGTTGGTTACCAAGAAAAATGGGAAGTGGAGAATCTGTGTGGACTACCGAGAACTGAACAAAGCTACCAAGAAAGACCATTTCCCTCTACCTTTCATAGATCAGGTGTTGGATGGACTGGCAGGAAAGAAGTTCTTCTCTTTCCTGGATGGGTTTAGCGGGTACAACCAGATTCAAATCAGCCCGGAAGACCAAGATAAGACCACCTTCACTTTCCCTTGGGGTACCTTTGCCTACTGAGTTCTTCCCTTTGGGCTATGCAATGCTCCTGCTACCTTCCAGAGAGCTGTCTTAAGCATCTTCTCGGAGCTGGTCCATGATGCAGTGGAAATCTATATGGATGACTTTACTCCTTATGGGGCCAACTTCCAGGAGGCATTGTCCAATCTGGGAAAAGTCCTAACCAAATGCATTGAGATGAACCTGTCCCTTAGTCCCGAAAAATGTGAATTCCTAATGACTGAAGGGACCGTGCTAGGCCATACCATTTCTCGCAAAGGGTTACAGGTGGATCCTAACAAAATTTCTCTCATCAAGAAGGTTCCACCAGTCCTCAAAAGGTAAGGGATGTTCGGAGTTTCTTGGGATTAGCAGGATATTACCGAAGATTCATTAAAGACTTCAGCAAGCTAGCCTCGCCATTGTTTGGCTTGTTGGCAAAAGATGTGGAGTTTAAATGGACTGACGATTGTCGGAGGGCTTTGAATGAATTGAAGGACAAGTTGGTGTCAGCCCCAATCCTGAGAGGTCCAAACTGGGCCCTACCTTTCCACATCCACACTGATGCCTCGAACAAAGCCATAGGTGCAGCTTTAGGACAAGTTGAGAAAAAACTTCCATATGCCATTTACTTTGTTAGCAAAAACTTGTCCAAAGCTGAGCTGAATTACACTGTAACTGAGAAAGAATTCTTGGTTGTGGTCCATACACTGAATAAGTTCCGACATTATATTACTGGCTATCAAACCTTTGTACATACAGACCATGCTGCAATTAGATATTTAATGAATAAACCAGATGTGAATGCTCGTATTATTAGATGGTTACTTTTATTGCAGCAGTTTGATTTGACCATTGTTGACAAACCAGGTAGAGAAAATGTTGTTGCTGACTTTTTATCTAGATTGGATTTGTCTGCAGAGGAGGATGGAACAGTGGATGACCAGATGCCCGATGAACATCTGTTTGCTATTTCAGTACTCTCTCCATGGTTTGCTGATATAGCAAACTACCTTGTTTCAGCACAGTTCCCTCCGCACCTATCTTCAAGAGAGAAGAGCAGAATCATCAGAAAAAGTGCCTCATTTACTTGGATCGGGGGCAATCTGTTCAAGCTTGGCCCAGATCAGATCTTAAGGCATTGTGTAAGGGAGGAGGAAGTCTTTGATATCCTCCTCACCTGTCATGATGGGCCTTGTGGAGGACATTTTGCAGCAAAGAGAACTGCCTTCAGAATCCTGCAGCAGGCTACTATTGGCCCACACTTCATCAAGATGTCAGAAGATATGTCAGCCAGTGTGACCAATGCCAAAGAATGGGGAAACCGACCCAAAGGGATGAGATGCCTCTCCAACCTCAGGTGACTGTTGAGCCATTTGAGAAGTGGGGTATGGACTTTGTGGGCCCACTCAACCCTCCTTCGAGGCAAAGGTCTTACATCATTGTGTGCACTGACTACCTGACAAAGTGGGCAGAGACCAAAGCAATCAAAGCAGCAACAGAAGAAAAGGTGGCCGAGTTCCTAAGAGAAAACATCTTCTATAAGTTTGGCTATCCAAGAGAGCTGGTCACCGATCAAGGGAGCCAGTTCACCTCCAACCTGGTTGAAGATCTACTAGCCCATCACAAGATCAAGCATAGGAATTCCACCCCCTATCACCCTCAAGCAAATGGGCAGGTGAAAGTCACCAATAGAGCATTAGAAGGGATCTTGACTAAGGTGGTGAGCAGAAGTAGAAAGGACTGGGCAGATCGCCTGGTTGAAGCCACATGGGCTTACAACACCACTTGGAAGACCACCACCGGCTTCACACCTTATGAGCTAGTCTATGGGAAGAAAGCTTTGTTGTCCATTGAATTTGAATACAACACGTTGAGGATGGCAGCTCAGCTGGACCTAGATCTCAGCCATGCACAACAAGAAAGGTTATTACAGTTGAATGGACTGGATGAGCACCGAATGCAGGCCCTCCTTCACTCAGAAGTGGTTCAACTTCAGAGAAAGGTGTGGCATGACCAACATCTCCATGACAAGCAATTTCAGTCGGGAGATTGGGCTTTGTTGTATGACTCCAGATACAAAGATTTCAAGGGGAAGCTGAGAACCAGATGGCTAGGGCCATATTCAGTGGAAAAATGTCATGACAATGGATATGTTCTTATTCGGACCATTGATGAGGAAGCCATCCCCATGCTTGTCAATGGGCATCGATTGAAGATCTACAGGAAGCCTCTCTCAAGACAAGAGTTCATCAAAACTATGGAGAAGGCAGTGTTGGTCATAGAGAAGGGTTCTGCCTCTGCTTTGGGCATACCCTGAAGAATCTAAAAAAAAAAAAAAAATGAATAATAAAGATCCTTGGGTGAAAACCTCTCTGAGGCGCCCAAGGCAGGTGGTAGGGGTGAAAACCTCATTTGAGGTGCCCCTATTGTCTTTCAAAAAAAAAAAAAAGAGATTGGAAAAAATCCTTAAGTGAAAACCTCTTTGAGGCACTTAAGGCAGATGGCAAGGGTGAAAACCTCAATGAGGCGCCCCTGTTATCTTTCAAATAAAAAAGAGAAAAAAAAAGAAAAAGAAAAAAACAAGAAAAAAAACAAGAAAAACAAAGACAACAAGTTTATCATGTGAAATTGCATGCAGATTGTAGGTGTTCTATGGAGGAGAGGAAGCCTCTCAACTCAAAGCTCAGGATCCTTATCATGCTGTCAGGAGACCTCACCAGCACCTCCTCCAAGAATACTCATTTTCTCCAAGGTATGTGCAATTTTATTACAGCTTGAGTCTTCTATAGGAAGACGCAGATGTTCTACAGGAAGATGCAGATTTTCTACAGGAAGGTGCAGACTCTCTACAGGAAACGCAACCTTTCTATAGGAAGCTCTGTATTTCTACAGGAAACTTCCTGTAGAAGCCCAGGACGGTCCAGAATCCATGTTATGAGAAGATCTAACGGCTAAGGATCGGTTTGGACGCATGCAAGCCACTGTTGTCACCCTTGCACATTGTTTTTATCTTGTTCCACCATCCTTGTCGACATGCAACAAAGTTACCTGCACCAGCAAAGCAGATCGATGAGTTCTCAAGAAAAAGCAAATTTTAAATGAAAAAAATGCTAGAGATCTCACACCATATTCATCCCAGTCATCCAGAAGCTCTGGGAGCGTGATCGTGAGGCCAGATCCTTCGTCGTGCAGCATGCACCCAAGGAGGAAGAATTGTTACAAGACATCCCGCAGGAGTCCTGTAACAGTTAAGCCTGCTAGAGTGGATACCATTCACAGCGCAGGCCATATGCAATGAAACGCGGGCGCATGCAACCAAAGCATCCAATCCATCGTCGGCAGCCTGTAAACATGGACCTCCGGGCCTGTGTAAGTTCGCCAGCAGCAAGTAAATCCACTCATCAGCGTCCAAAGAACCGAAACATCGTGTGCAGCGACGCAGGTAAGTGTCTCGACCCTTCCTTCCATCAGATTGCATGAATGTTACTTTGATTGATTGCAAAGTGTAAAGGTGAATGGGTTGAGCGGTCGTATGGCCATTTGGCCGGCCACGTCGGCCATTTGATGGTCTAGTTGTATGTTTGGGTGGCGGCCATGACAAAAAGAATGGGCAGCACGCACGTGAGAGCAATCCCGTCGGGAAAAAACGAGTTAACAGAAGAGGCGGCGGCAGATCTGCGGGAATTGATGCGGCAGCAAGTGAACGCGCATTGGAATGATGGGATGACGTCGCCCAACTGTCCGGCGGGGACAGCTCACCCCCGCGCCACAGACTCCGCCAATTCAAAATCTAATCGGCTAGATTGCACTCATGCATTTATCAACCACCGTTTTGAACTCGAGTGGCTATCCTGATCTTTCTGCAGTTCGATACGCCGAGCCTTTGGCTATCAGAACGATTGTGAAGCACACCCAAGGCGCAGACCAACTGCAGTCTTTCCCGAAAATCGCGCGCTGCTTCTACAGGAACGCTGTCATTCTACAGGAACGCAGTTTCTACAGGAAGGCGGGTGCCTCACGTAAAAAGGTGGCAAATTAAAAAGGTAACCCTGAACTCTTCATGCAACTGGTTTTTAAAGGTGGCAGAATTGTCGTCCACAGTCTGGTCATAGAAAAATGGTGAAATTGTTGTCTGTTGTGCCTATACTGTCATTCTACAGGATGTCAGGGTAATTAAACTGTGTTAAGTTCCTCAGGGATAAGTTTTGTGGATTATGTGCATGACATTCTACGCTCTGTCTCAGTAGACCAAATTTCTTCCACAATCACCACCTCTGGTTAAGGAAACTGTTTTATCATGCCGGGTGGGTTTATTAGACGAGAACCCACTGATTCAACCAAGTTAAGGGAAAACCAAGAGGTGGTGGAGCTCTTCACACGGGTTCAATGGATATCTTTTTGTGACAAATTGCAAGGTTACGACGATGAAGTGGCAGAAGAATTTTTGCAGGCTCTGAGGCCGAAATCCAAGACACTGGCCACAGTGAACTTCAGGGGCCTAAGCCTCAAGCTCACCCCGCAGTATATCAGTCGAATTACTGAACTTCCAATGGGTTTGCCATGGGATAAGGAAGAAAGGAAGGTGAGCCAGCAGGCCAAGAAAGAATTCTTTCCACCTGAGGAGGATTTCTCGGAGGACAAAAATGGGGTGCGTAGAACCAGTTTGCTGCCACCATGGAATGAAGTTAGCCTGCAAATCATGAAGTATATAACCTGTGAAGGCCGTTTTAGCATCGTGTACGCGTATCACTTTCGGTTGCTCACTAAATTGAGGCACCGGATTGATCTTCCTGTAGAACAGAAACTGAGCATTCCTTATTTCCTGCTACAGTCTCTAATTGAGTGTGCCACAAAGTTAAAAGAAGGCATACCAGATCAGGTAGCCTACCATGGGTTGATCAAACTTCTTGTGGAGGATGTGCTCCATTCATATAAGGTTACCCTCTCATGGGAATCATTCAGAATTTTGACAAGAGATGGAGACATAAGGATGCTGGCTGAAGAAAGTGGTTCCTCCAGCAGTGAGGAAAAAGAATCAGTGGCCGAGGGAAAGAAGGAAACAAGCCAGAAGACCCCGACCACAGTGCAGAAGAAAGAACAAAAGAAGAAGCATGAGAAAAAGAATGACAAAGAAAAAGGTGACACACCCATCTTGTCAGCAAGAGAAAAGAGGTTGCAGAGCAGAACGGACAAAGCTGAGATGGTCCACATCATCCCAAGTACCTCATCAGCACCTGCAACCAAACCAAAAAGAAAAACCCATGCAACAAAGCAAGCAAAGGTGGTGACACCTGTGTCTACAGGAAAGCAGAAACAGGCTTCTACAGGAAGCCCGAAAACAGAGAAAGGGTCTTCTACAGGAAGCCCGAAAGCAGAGAAAGGGTCTCCTACAGGAAGCCCAAAATTGGTCAGAACAGGGTCTTCTACAAGAAGCCCAAAATTGGTAAAGAAAGGGTCTTCTACAGGAGGCCGAAAGTGGGTAAAGCAGGGTCTTCTACAGGAAGCCCGAAGTTAGAAAGGGAGGGGCCCTCTACAGGGAGCCCTGGGAAAGCAAAACGCAAGAAAGAGAAGGCTGGCATTCTCGAAAAGGAGGCAGCAGCTGCGCTGGCCGCCCTCAGTACACCTCCAAAGCCAAAGGAGAAGAGAGAGAGGGAGATCCCTCTACCTTTTGAAGCTAGGAGAAGTAAGAGAATAAAAACGGGCAAGCCGCAGCCTCCACCCAGCAGCCAAGCCATTTTAGGGGGTGTCCCTACTTCACCCAGTGAGAGATCCCCCTCTAAAACATCGGCCACCCCCGAGAGGGGAAGCCCAAAAATAACTGCCTGGACACGAAGGATAGGCCAATCGGCTTCCGAAGCCCGGCTCAAGGAAACAGGAAAGAGGGAAGAAGCGCCACCCTCGTCACCGCCAGGGGCAGAAGAGGCAGGGCCACCAAGAACAGGAAAGGAAGAGCATGTGTCGGGCCCTAGTTCTCGGCCGAGGACAAGGAGCTGGAGCAAAGTTGCTCAAGGATGAGCAAATATTTTAGCTGGGGGGTGATGATGAGCCCCAATTTTTGGTACAAATTGGGCTCATTTGGCCTACTTACCTTGCTCAACCATTCATCTTTTATCACTTATGCATTAATTTCTTAGTATATTCGTGTTATTTGTAGGAAAAAGGGCAGGCATTATATCTATGTGGCTAATACATGATGATTTCAGGTTTTTGGCATTAAAGAGAGCAAAAGACCACGTAGAATGAGACAAGGAGACAGCAAAGGTGGCATTGCAAGTTTATAAGGAGGTTGTCTACAGTCTTAAATAACCTCCCTCGTGATTTTCACCTTAACTCTGAGCTCCAACAGCTCTCCCCACCGAGTTTAGAGGCAGCCAACAGATTCTACAGGATCAGCAGTTTGACTTTCAGTTGGACAGCCAAGCTCCACGAATGGAGGAAGCCAGCTTGATCTTCATTGTGTATAAATATGAAGGTCGTAGCCTTTGATAGGACCTTTTTGAACTTTTGAACTGATATTGTAATTTCTGAGCACGAGCTACAGCGCGGTGTTTGTTTTTGTAAGCCAATTTTGGCATGACATTAGACTCTTGATTATGAATAAAGGCAAGCAGATTTGGATCTAGTTCTGAGCTTTTAAGGGAGCTATAGCTCTCAGGTTAGGGCCCAACCTGAGAGAAATAGACCTCCTCTTCCTTGTATTGTTATTTAACTTTCCTTTCAGCACTTTATTTCCTCTGTTTTGACATGCATTTAGAATTTACAGTCTGCTAATTTGATTTCTTTTATTTGATTGAGTAGGATTAGTTTACAGTTCAAGTGCTTTCAGTTGCTTAGATTAGAGTAGGAGGATTGTAATTCATTAGAGCTCCAAAAAAGGTTGATAGTGCACTCACTGCCATCTCTGTTTAGAGATTGGGGGTGTGGGTTGTACCAACCACCAAAAACGCAGTCTTATGCTTTCATGCAAGCTGCCACACATTCATTGCAATTGTAGATCCATCCATGCATTTTGCTCTTGAGCCTACTGCTTCATTCCAACCTCATGCACGATTTTTCTCCACACTTTACATTGTTGTTCATTGGTTTAATAACACGGTTAGAATAGGTTGATGGAATTCTCGGTTTTGTGCAAGATATAGAGGATTTGTTTCTTTTACACTACATAGCATCATTCTATCGTGTTCTTCTTCTTCTTAACCACGCCTAAAGCCACTTACTCGACCTTTGTTCAGCTCGTTTACCTTCCAACTCTTCCATTGCCCACGTAGCTCCATTTTCTTGACCTTTCGTTGCTTCCATCCTTCTATCCACCAACCAACTTCGTGCACTCTTTCTCCCTCTTATTTCTCTGCCCCTGAGCCATCACAAGCTCCATCTCCATCTTACCTGTTATCACTGAAAATTCTGTTGCCAAAAATTTTTAGCCTAGCTTAAGGACAAGGTGTTTTCGCAGCGCATAAATCCTTTAGCAGTTTTGCAGCGCAATATGCTTCAAGTGATTTCGTAGCGCATAATTCATATTTTGCACTGGTTGCGCTACGAAATTTGGGATTTGTTTGATATCATAAGAAGGACAGATGGAGGTAAAGCGTTCACTGCCATTTTCTCTGCTATAGTCGGTGGCATGAGTTTAGGGCGATCATTCTCCAATATTGGTGCATTTGGCAAGAGGAAAGTTGCTGCATACAAGCTGATGGAGATTATTAAACAACAGCCTACAATCATTCATGATGTTTCAGAAGGAAATAAGCTAACAGTAATCCAGGGCAACATGGACTTCCAAGATGTTACATTCAGTTACCCTTGTCAGCCAGATGTAATGATTTTCTGAAATTTCTCTCCAAATCCCAGCTGGAAAGACTATTGCAATAGTAGGGGCCTGTCATTTCATTTATCGAGGGAAAAGAGTGGGGGTACTTTAACTCTCCATCCTCAGTTTCAGGGTTCATATCTCACGCCGTAGATGTTGCGGCGAATACACGTTTGATACACTAGAGCAGATGGCAAACCAGCTGGAGCAACAATTGCTTGAAGCTGGGAAGAAGTTACAGCAACTTCCTCACTCCAAAGACGCAATTCTTGAAATTCTCAAGAAATTGGCAATAACTTTGTCTGAGGTGGATCATTCTCCTTCACAGATTATATTGAAAACAATGCGACCATCAATGAATGCATTAATTACACCAGAGCTTTTGAGACACCGGGATAGAGATGTGGCACTTCTGATGGCCACCTACATTAGTGAAATCACCAGAATCACAACACCAGAGGCTCCTTACAATGATGATGTGTTGAGGGATATCTTTCATTTGATTGTTACAACTTTCCGCGGTTTAGATAATATAAATAGTCCCTCATTTGGAAGGAGGGTAACCATTTTAGGAACTGTTGCAAAAATTAGGTCTTGTGTTATGATGTTGGATCTTGAATGTCATGACCTGATTCTTGAAATGTTTCACATTTTCTTCTCTGTTGCCAGTGAAGCTCATCTGGAAAATTTGTTAACATCTATGCAAACTATTATGACTCTTGTGTTGGATGAGAGTGAAGATATTCCAGAGCAGTTATTAGCTGTTGTATTAGCTTCATTGGGAAGAGGAAAAGAGGATATTTCTCCAACTGCCCGTAGGCTTGCTATGACTGTATTGGAGCAGTGTGCAATCAAGCTAGAGCCTTATGTGATCCACTTTATCACTTCAGCCATGGCGGCTGAGGAAACTTCAAAAAAAAAAACAACTTGCAAACTGCCTACCATGAGATTATTTATGATATATATCAGTGTGCACCCCAGATGCTGCAGGGTGTTATTCCAAATATGACACATGAGCTCCTGACAGATCAATTAGATGTGAGGTTGAAGTCAGTGAAGTTACTTGGTCTCCTTTTTGCGATACCTGGGCACCCTCTGCCAGAAGTGTTTCGGCCGCTTTTCCTGGAATTCCTAAAGAGACTTACAGATAAGGATGTTGAAGTTCGACTATCAGTTGTTGAACATGCAAAGGAATGTCTTTTATCGAATCCATTTAGGCATGAGGCAGCTGACATCATTTCTGCAATGAGCGATCGATTGTTGGACTATGATGAAAATGTGCGTAAGCAAGTTGTGGCAGAAATTTGTGATATTGCCAGTTATGCCCTGAAATCTATACCGATGGAGACAATTAAGTTTGTAGCTGATCGCCTTCGTGACAAAATGGTTTCTGTTCGTATGTATACTCTGGAAAGGCTGGCAAATATATATAGAGTTTATTGTTTGAAGTGTTCAGATGGTTCATTTATTGATTATGAGTTTGAATGGATCCCACGCAAAATCATAATGTGTTGTTATGACAAAGATTTCAGACCTCAAGCAATTGAAATGGTATTCTCTGAATCACTCTTCCCATCAGATCTTTCAGTTGTGGAAAGGGTGAAGCATTGGATTATGATGTATTCTGAACTTGGAAAATTTGAAATCAAGGCTTTCGAAGTAGTACTGGCACAGAAGCAAAGGTTACAGCAAGAAATGCAGAGCTATTTGTTATTACGGCAGAAATTGAAAGATGACAATGAACTTTGTTTTAGCCTCTTATGTCAGGCAGCTATTGAAACTCCAAGGATTCTTAATCTCTCAAGCAGTGAACACTTTAGTGGACCTTATGGGGAGGGTTTTGTTTTCATTGCCAATGATTGGCATACATCTCTTCTTCCTTGTTACTTGAAGACAGTCAGATTTTGGGTTGAAGCTGTGTTTTGGAATTACACAGTAGTTTCGTAGCGCACTACGAAACTGCTGTAGGTGCTGTTTTATGATGAAAACAAACAATTTAATGATGAGGTCAGCAGATTTTTGAAGGAAACGCCTAAGGAACATAAGGGAGACCACTTGAGGCTATCCTAGCTATTCAGAGAATGACAAGTGTGCCTTTTTGAAAAGGTGAAAATATTTTGTCTTTAGTGAAATATTTGGTAAAGGTACTTTATGACCGAATTGTTAGGGTTCTGGTTAAGGTTACTGGAGATGTTTGTTTGTACACCTGTTCAGTTCATAAGGCTTCCAGCTCATTGGAGAGTATGGTGATATGCGTTGTTTGTGAAGAATTAAAGAGCTGGGAACATGTTCTTTAAGTAGTGAAGAATGATGGGAGACAGGGACCGTGAAAACAGGGCACTTATCTTGGTCAATTAATGAGCCATCTACGCAACCAGTATCCAAAGCCAGCTTGTTCAGTGTATTCTCCTCCAACATATCTCGGCCAAAACAGAAAATATACAGGTGTCAAGGATCAGAAAGTCATCATGCTACGAGGAGGACAGATTTGAGTTTTGAATTAATTAGGATCTTTTGTAATTACAGTTCAACACTTTTGTAATTAATGAAATAGTTAAACAGCAGATAGGAGTAGTTAATAGCAGCCTTCGAGCTCGCTCTAGGTGGTTAATAGTGTATTCCTATATATGGATCAGACTTGGATGTAATTGGGGTTGGAGATTTTGATAAAGAACAAGTCTATTTTGGTTTATGTAAAAAAGCAGATTTCAGTAATACAAACAGCTGTTGTTTCTTCTCAAGATTCTCAATACACCTTATTGTTCAAATGTATGGTGGTTTATTCTCTTAGTGTTATTTTACAGTCTTGTTACAGCATAATCACTCAGAATTCATGTTTTATGCTCTGACTTCCCGTATGCTTTGCAAGCTGTGTTTTATGTGAAGTATGTTTGAACATCTGATGTAAAGAGCCTTGATTTCCATGAAAGATAGTGTTTTTATGTGCTGAGATGTGTGAGACTCCATAAGCCCAATGGAGATTAACTTAATATTTGTCCAACCAGCTTATTTTTCATGTGTTGTTTAAAGAGTTAGCCATCTATCTTTGTCATTAATCCATATTCATAATCTGTGAGAGAGCCCTCTCTGACTAAGGAGGCTAAGCCTTAGTCTAAAGCCTGGTTTGAAATAGTTGCATAAGATCTTGCTAAGTGACAGCCCTTAGTACCTGATTTTGTGATAACATTACCTATCCACCCATACCGCTCCATCACTTCACCATCACCCAAAACTCCCACAGTAGGACATCCTGTAGAAGTTAGTAGACTTCCTGTAGAATTCCTGAGTTTCCTGTAGGATCCCATGTAGACATCTTGTAGAAGCCTGCAAACTCGGTTGCCGAGCACTGAACGTTGTGGACTTCTATGGAATGATGCTAGGGATCCCCTGGGACCTCTCCTAGCCCTCCTGACCTTTCCCAAGCTTTCTCTCCCTTCTCACCACCTCTGCATAGCCAAATCCTAATAAGAAACAAAATCATAATCACTCCAACCACTTAAGCAAAAATACAAAAACAATGTTCTTTTCAATGGAAGTAGTTTAATTTCATGCATTTCACATCACTAGAAGTAATGGCATCATTTTTAGACATTTTCACTCTCACTATTGCATCATAGAGGTTAAGCTAGTCATATTAGGGTTTACTAGGGTTTCCATGTTTTGGTTGGCTTTCAGTTCATTTTTGCAAAGTAGATTAATTTCCTTTGAAATAGCCTTCATCCATCATTTAGAAAGCTTCTTCTGAGAGCATATAGAAGTTGGCTTGAGCCCTAGCGGACTTGTGCCAGCTGACCAAGTGACAGCTGCGACAAGAGCTAGTACTTGTGCATACAGCACCGTCGCTTCCAAGTTTGTATGAACTACCGGGTTGATAAAATTATAGATAGGAAGCCCCGGGAGTTGTAGCATTATTGCTACAATACTGGAGCCCACCACATATGTTAATTTGGCAGATCGGGGACAAATTCCCTCCTTTGGACAACCTTCCTCATCAAGAAAGACCCCTCCTATCCCTTGGAAGAATTTAATTTGGTCCAAGAAAATATATTTTTTAATGAAAAACCCACAAGTACACAAAAGTACAGGTTAGCCTAAAGTCAAAATTGAATCTCCCAAACCTCATATAAATACGCCTCAATGTCACCTCATTTGGACATCATCGTCACACATTCATTTTTTCTCTTGGATGATTCATGTAACCATGAAATTGCAGGTACAAATTCACATCGGTGAAGAGGAGGGAGAGGTAGCGTTGATGTTTTGCATCTTTGACCAGCGTTGACTTTTGGGAGTTTAGACTTGGTTTCACTTGTTTTTATTTAATATTTTGGCTTTGTTTTGGAGGCTGAATTCAGTGGTAAGGAGAATGAAATTTTCTAGGCAATTTGACCCACGTTGACTACAGGTCTGCACCTAGGGTTTGAGCAAGGTTGACGTTGATTTGACCAATTTTGGAGGCAATTTTTGGGACTCTTTTGATTGGTTGTTGACCAACAAGGAAGGTTGAAAATTTTCATTGTTGTCCGAGCTCATTTGGAGGAAGTTTAACCATTGACTTGTGGACTGGTTAGGGCATAATTTATTGTTGTTGGTTGATGTTGACTTTGATAGAAATTCCATATTTGACATGTTGACCGGATTTGACTTTGAGAATCATCGTTTGTATAATGGTTGGTTGATCTCTTGGATAGTCAAAGCCATTGACTTTGACTCTTTTGTTGATGAATTGGAACATTGTAACTCTTTGTTGAACATTTGATGACAATCTAATAAAAGAAGAATTTGAAAGGGTTTCCCCCCTTGTGGGGTTTTGTCCCTAGTCTTTGACCAAATCTTTTGTCTCTTGTTATTACTCTTGGTTGTCTTCTATTGGGTTGAGAAATCTAGGGTAGATCAGTTAGGAATTTATTCAAATTGATTTCTCTGTAACTTTGATAGTTGCTTGTGACATTCTTATTAACTTATTCTCCTTGTTGTTATCATCATGTTCTTGATCATCAAACAGCGATTAAAACATGAATATCATTAAATACAAATGGACACCATATGTAGGCACTTAGTTAGGGATAAACCCATATGAAGGGGAAAACCCAGTCAAACTCTTCCACTAGCATATTCAAATCGAATTGAAACAACCTAGACCATTTGACCAATACAAAGATACTCCTCATTCCATCAAGTCAACCTCCCATGTTGACAAAACAAATTGTAGTCAAGTTTTCATAGTAAACATTAGTTCGTCAACAAAATTATCTTCTATGCAATCCTGAAGCTTAGCTTTCCACTTCGGCCTTGCAATTTCTGAGATATATTATGAACCTTCGGCCCCTACAACTTAGTCATGGTCCTTCACATTTGTGGCATAGAATTTTGTCTTTTAGCTAGACTTATTTCTTATTCCTTCGCTTGTCCTTCTCTTCTATCTCCTTAGACTTCACACCCCTTTCTTTTTGCACTTTTTATTGCAGAAAGAATTCATACTTCTTCTCTTCTAAGGTAGGTTGAATGCTTGGTATATATAGTGCTTCGAACTTGTTCTTTTTGAATCCAACTTGATGGTGAAGGAAAAATTAACTCAATTGCAATAAAAATAATTGTATTTATTGACATACAAAGCCCAAGAAGGGTTTATGACTTTGACATTTGACACAAACCTAAAAGACTACAATGGAGGCTTGACCTAGAAGCATGAAACCCATGCTCATAAAATAAATTTTATTTTTATAATAATTTTCATTTTTCTTTTGACAAATATATTACATCATGACCCAAGTACAATTATGAAGACCGTCACTAGTTACATTCTTCAACACTCTCTCTTAACTACGAAGGTATCCATAATTACAGGCACAAAGATGAACTCAAAATGATATGTTTCTACGAAGAGACACACAGTGCTACCAATTAGATACTTGACCAAGGTATCTAACTAGTTGGTACTAAGGTGTGTTCCAAGCGTCAACCACTATGGGTACCATCAGGATTCAGTTCTAACACCAACCCAAGGATTTAAGTATCATTTCTTAGGTCAGAGCTCCACAAGACCAACAATACCCTCCCTACTTTGGGATCTAGACATCATCACAAGTCGGTCAGATGTCCTCCCAAGCATTTTGTCACCCCAAGAAGCTTCATCTCTCCCTATCAACTAAATCAGATATATCCATTTGTCCAAGCACACTTCTAAGATGTTCAACCTTCTTATGGAGATATCTACCTATACAATCACAACCCCAATTAATAACAAACTTTCAAATATGTGTGTGTGTGTGTGTTAGCACAAACCTTTTGGGTCCTCAATCATTCTAATGTTGCTTAGGTCATTATTAAATTATCCAAACACATATTGACAGAAGCTTCCTTCTTCAACTTCTTCAGCAGCACCAAACTCAGCACTTCCCAAAACATTCGTTTCTTGTTCATAACTTCATCAGTCACAAATAATCATTTGTATTGTTTTTAGTCATTCTCTGATTTTATTCTTGCCTTATCGATATTATTCAAATCATGTTCTCTCTCTCAACTATGGAGGATTTACACTTTCCTTCATTCAATCTTCCTCTTAACTTCGGGAGATTAATAGCTTTATTCTTTCAACTATACATGCTCTTCCTTTCACATTATAATTGGAGTACTTCAACCTTTCAAAGCTTCATTCTTTCTAGAACATCATTCTCTCTTATGGAAACAAGGTCATCTATCCATTTTAATGTCATCATCATTCTTACAGCTCCCTCTTTCCATCATACTCATCATTATTATTAAGTCATCTTCAATTATGAGGTAGGTGAACATCTTCAACATCTTGAAGATTATGTACCTACAAATCTTCAACAACCAGGTACAAATATAACTTTATAAGCTTATCAGGTCATTACAATGGAAGCATAGAACAATCAAACTTTAAATATCCAAAACCTAATCCTAGTTAGGTTCATAATTAACAAGAGTTACATATTTTCATATTCTAGACTTCAACGGCTTTGCTAAGATTTTGTCACGGACCCTAGATTCCATCATTGAGACTTAAAGCCTTAGATATCAGTAACTAAATCAAGTTAGCAATCCAATCATAGCATTTTACCTCATGGGTTTCAATATAATGCTCTAGATTTCATGTCAAGCTTTACTAGCAGTTTGTCACGATATCAATCTCTTAATAGGGTTTTTATCGTAAACCCTATATACATACATCAAATTCCAAAATTAGATATGCAACAAAGTTAATCAGACTAGGAATTCAACATGCAAACACCTGGGGTTTCATTCCTAGGACTTGAATTTAACTATTACAAGGTTTATTTCATATACTCTATTTCAACAAACCCTAAATGTATAGGATTTCATCATATAACCTAGACATCAATAGAAAATCATAAAGGTTAGGGTTTCATATTAACAAATCTTAAACATCAAGGGAATGGAATTTCATTATATATTCTAGACTTTATAAACAAACCCTAAGTATGCTAGGGTTTCATCAAAACATCATCAAACCTTAAACATCAAAAGGCCAAGGTTTTCATAGTGAACCTTAAAGATCAAGATTTATCATAAGAGAACAAAAGGTGGATAGCATGATGAGGGCAGATTCAATCTAGATATCAATCACCCTAACAAGAATCTTTATGATTCAAAATACCTAAACATGAGAAAGTTAGTGATATAAAACAAATTTCAAAATCACTGTACCTTTTAACACGAAAGGATTTACTTCAAATCTTTATACATACCTTGAGATTATTCCTTTACAAACCTTGTTGGATTTTAGTTGAAGTTATATATCATTTCCTTATGAGTCAACTAGTGCCCAAAGATCCAACTTGATTTACCAAGTCACCAAATTTAATATATACTTGCAATATTTTTTGACAAGCACAACCAGAATATAGAAATACAATAGTATGATAATTAACTAAAGTTTTCATTATCTTTTGAGTCTAGACATCATTTATTATTATTCAAGAATTAACATATATATCTAACTATTTACACTAGCACAAACAACTTTGTCAAGCTCATCACACTTTGCCATTTATTATACTTTGCATTGGATCATCACTATCAACACATTTAGATCTTTGGGGATTCTAAGATTGTCATCAATTGGTTCAAGTGCACATCTGATTGTCATGTAGACTCTCTCAGGAACATTTTGGTTGGTGTATTGTTTTTAAAATCACAATTTGAACAGATTGCATGTCTTCACATTTACACGGAGTGCAACCAGATTGCGGATCAGCTTTCAAACGAAGCGGTGCATCAACCTCGGGGTGAATGGCTAATTCAGGGACAGAGGACGGAAGAGATCTTCCAATTTTACCACAGGCGATATATAGATCAGATGCAGCAGAGGGTCGATAGGCCCTAATTACATAGATTATATGATCCTTTACATATCAGAAACTTTTTGCAAGCAATTTTGAAATTTTGTATATATATTTACTAGACTTTAAAGGAATACCCTTAGAGGGTACTTATGTATAGACCTATACTATCTGATGAGTACGGTCACTCATATAGCATATGCCACTGGCATCTACAACATGTAATTTTCCATTTATAATAGAAAATTATGATTTTTCCCAGGGGAAAAAAAATATCTAACTATTTACACACCCTAAGACATTTGTGAGAAATAAAACATGTGGATGAGTGTGAAACTTTCATATGCACTATCTAAGGTCTACAAACCTTAGACATTACCAATCTTCAATGAGGACTTTTCAATCATCACTAACCTTAAGGCATCATATTATTAACCAATGAACAAATTATACATACCTCAAAACTTACATATTTTAGTTTGATGCTTCCATTGAGCTTATTGCTCTTTTTTCAAATTGTAGACATGGTGTTAGATGTAAGAGACAAAAAGAATAAAAGCAATGCTTACTTGAGGTTCCTCCACAAGCTAATACCAATTTACTATTGTAAACTACTTCCTCCCCTTGAGACAGAGATACTCAGTTTCGTTAAACAAGGTCTTCCTTTTTACAATGATAGATTATGCATTGTTATAGTAGACTACTCAGAATAGGCCTAGAACGCTTTATACAACAAAGATTCTTTTGTTGGCTTCTTTGTCACTTATAGATATCGACCTCCATATGTAAATATAAGTCTCTATGATCTTAGATATTTCATTCACTAGTTCATTAGTTGTGTCCTCTTTTAAACGTATACAGGTTCCTTTTGGTGATAATTGTAGTCCTTGAGGTGATTGTAACTTTTAATGTATTCATAAAGGTAATCTTCATAATTGTAATCTTAATCACTGTAATCTTAATCTTAATCATTGTAACTTTTAATGTCTTCATAGTTGTAGTCCATTCAACAAGTAATAGTTCCACTAGTTGGTCCAATCTATAGATTCGGTCACCTTCTTATAATGTGTATGGCACGTATCTCTTTTCGGATTTCTAATATTAGAGGTTTGTCTGATATGATCACAAACTCGATAATTTACACAGGACTGCGTTCTTCTTTCCAGTAATCTTGACCTTGTCTGGGTTAGTAATCTAGTACTTTCGGTCCTTCAAAATGCTACTCGACTCCTTACTTTGTTATGATTCTTAAGCACTGGATTGTGGCCCTAATTACCCAAGTATGTGGCCTAATCAAGTTTAGAAATGAGTTATTCTAATTCAGTCCTCTTCCTTGGTAGCTTGGTCGTGAGAGATGGACATGAGACTTCATTTTCCAACCATCAATGATCTTCTAGTTGCCTTTAACCTTGACCTTAGCTCTAATACCATGTTGAGAAATCTAGGGAAACTTAGTTAGGGATTTATTCAAATTGATTTCTCTGTCACTTTGATAATTTCTTGTGACATCCTTATTAACTTATTATTCTTCTTGTTCCCATTATGTTCTTGATCATCAAATAGCTATCAAAACATGAATATTATTAAAGACAAATGAACCCCAGATGTAGGCACCTAGCCAGGACGAAATCCCTATAAAGGGGAAAATCCAGTGAAACTCTTCCATTAGTAAATTCAAATCATATTGAGACAGCCTAGAGCTTTTTACCAAACAAAGATACTCCATCCATCAAGTCAACCTCCCATGGTGACAAAATAAATTGTAGTCAAATTTTCATAGTCAACATTAGCTCTTCAACAAAAGTACCTTCTATGCAATCCTGAAGCTTGGCTTTCCACTTCGACCCTACAATTTCTGAGATATAGTTTTTGAACATTCAGGGCCTGCAACTTAGTCATAGTCCTTCACATTTGTGGCAGACTTACGTCTTTTAGCTTAAGAATTATTTCCTATTCCTTTGATTGTCCTCTTTTATCTCCTTAGACTTCGCACCCCTTTCTTTTTGCACATTTTATTCCATAACAAAATCATACTTTTCACTTCCAAGGTAGGTCTAATGTTTGGTATATAGTGCTTCAAAGTTGTCATTTTTGAAGCCGACTTGATCTTGGGAAGGTTGAATTGATGGTGGAGGAAATAATGACTTGATTAGAATAAAAAATGATTTTATTTCTCGACATACAAAGCCCAAGAATGGTCTATGACTTTGACATTTGACATAAACTTAGAAGCCTACAATGGAAGTTTGACCTAGAAACATGAAACCCATGCTCATAAAATAATTATCTTTTTATAATAATTTTCTTTTTTCTTTTGACAATACATTACATCATGACTCAAGTACAATTATGAAAACCAACACTAGTTACATTATTCAACATATTGTGCATTAGATTTATTTTTATATCTACAATTGCTTATTGTTACTGCAATATTGAATTTATTGGATAAATTGATTGCTAATTGAAGAAGAATTGTAATAAGTGATTGTGTTAAGCATAGAACACTAGAAAATTAACATATATACCACAACCCCAATTTTGTTGTTCCTTTGAGATATTTGAAGATCCTTTTTATTGCTAACACATGGGATTCCTTTGGTGTTGTTTGAAACATTTCCACTTTTCCAAGTGCCTACATCACATCTAGCCTTGAAGTTATTACATATAGTAGGTTGTCAATCATCTACTTGTAGAGTCTCTATTTTGCTTCCTTGGATTCAATGTCCTTGCTTAACTTACAATCGGTCAGCATAGGAGTGCTTACAGTGTAACAATCTTCCATCCGGCACCTTCTCATCATTTCCTTGATGTACTTGATTTGAGAAATGAATAATCCTTCATTTCAATGAGATATGTGGAGTCCCAAGAAGGAGGTCAACTCTACAAGTAGAGACATCTCAAACTCATTATGCATATATTTGGAAAACTTTTGACTCCACCAGTCATCGTTGCTTCCAAAGATGATGTCATCCACGTATACCTCAATGATGGTCAAGTTGTCTTGATCAAACTTAATGTATATATTTATATCTACAATGCCCCTTTTGAATCCTCCTTGTAAATATCGGTCCAATTTTGCGTACCAAGCTCTAAGTGCTTGCTTGGGACCATATAGGGATTTCTTTAATTTGCAGAGATAATCTCCATTTTTGGCTAAAAGAAACCCTTTTGGATGTTTTTTTGTAGACTTCTTCTAACTCTCCATTTAGAAAAGTTGAATTTACATCCATCTCATACACTTTAATCCTTCTTGAGCAAACTTAATCCAAAAACATCCTGATTGTTTCCATTATGACCACAAGAGCAATTTTTTCCTCAAAGTTTATCCCTTCAGTTTGCACATATCCTTTAAATACCAATCTCATATCCTTTACATACCAATCTTGCCTTGCCCCTGATTACCTATCCATCTTTGTTCATCTTGTTTCTTAAAACCCATTTTTTCCCAATAACATTATTGTCCTTGGGTCTTAGAGACAATTCCCATGTCTCATTCTTCTCAATAGCAATTTTTTCCTCAAAGTTTATCCTTTCAATTTTCACATATCCTTTACGCACATATTCTTTACATACCAATCTTGCCTTGTACCTAGTTACCTATCCATATTTGTTCATTTTTTCCCAATAACATTATTGTCCTTAGATCTTAGAGACAATACCCATGTCTCATTCTTCTCAATCTGGTTCAATTCTTATTCCATGGTTTTGACCCATTGTTTACCCTGGTCGGCTACTTAAACTAGGCTCAATTGTGGATAGAAATGCAAGATGTCTCTCTTTTGGCATGGTTTCTATTCCTGCATTCATATCTCCAATGATTTGCTCTAATGGTTGATTCTTATCATTTAGGTGGTTTGTTAATAATTGGCTCTTCTTATTGTTCTTTTATTTTTTCTTCTTCCTCTAGTTCTTCTATTTCTTGCTCCTTTGAAGATGTGCTTCTTTGCTTGGTCTTTAGCCCATGCATTTCATCAATTATTAAATTAATATTGTCCACTATCTTGTTGGGTCTAAAATTATACCATATGTACACCTTGATTTTGCTCAAGTACCTAATGAGTATACATTCATCTACCCGAGAATTGAATTTTCCAACATTTTTATCTTCCCTTTTATAACTTTTGCTACCAGAGACTCTAAAGTGTTTGACATTTGTCTGTCTTCCCTTCCAAAGTTCATATGTGGTTTTTTCATTGTTACTTCTAAGCATACCCTGTTAAGAATATGACATTTTGTTTTTATTGTGTGTACCCAAAAGATATCACTTAGTTTGGAGTCATTCAACATAGTTCTAGCCATTTCCTCTATTATTTTATTCTTCCTTTCATCATTTGCCGAGGTGTCTTGGCTACCAAGGATTGTCTTTTTATTCCTTATTCTTCGCAAAAGTGTTGGAACTCTTTAGACATGTATTCTCCTCCATTATCTAATCTTACACACTTTATTTTCAAATGAGTGTCATTTTCAACCATCTCTTTTTAAATCATGAAGCATTTAAATGCTTCCGACTTTCTCTTCGGAAACATGAAGCTCTGTTCACCATCCAACCCTTTAGTTTCATCAATCTGCATAAATCAGTTTGTGTACCAACTCCAACGATCTTCATATTTTCAATGAGCAAAACATTTTTCGCCATAGCATCCTTGCTTCCAAGCTTAATTGTATCATTTCCTAAAATCTTGGTTGAGCCACCATCTCAAAACAAAACCGATCCATCAATTTTGCAAGGTTACAAATTTGTCTTTGTCCCCAATCTTGTGTGTTGAGCAAACATTGTCAACGTACCATTAACTTTTCTTGTTTTGGGGTTGTCGAGCAATCGCACAATTTTCTTCTTTCTTTTTCCAAAATTTTGAAGGTTCTTTTGGAAGATTATTGACAGCGTGATTTGGATCCTTGGGAGGAATGATCAACATGTGATCTTTTGTTGTATGTCCAAAATTGTTACATTTGTAACATTCTACTTCATTACTTGATGTTTCAAAGTTGTTATAGATTTAGTTATAATCTTCACAAGGCTTTCTAAGATAATTTCTCTAAGAGTAGCTTTTAGAGTTGCTTTTATTCTTAGCATAAGATTTACAATTCATAGCTTTATGTCCAAAATTGTTGCAAGAATGACATAAACCAAGAAAAATATAGTTGAGTAGCTTTTAGAGTTGCTTTTATTCTTAGCATAAGATTTACAATTCATAGCTTTATGTCCAAAATTGTTGCAAGAATGACATAAACCAAGAATATAGTTTGATACTCCTGTGGGATCTTCTAGGTGCTCTCCAGAAAATTTCTTCGTCCTATCCATTGTTGACAATTGATTCTACACTATTAAATCATTGATATCTACCTTTTAAATGATTGATATTTACCTTTCATTGGTTGAACATTCTCTTTTGAGGGCTTGAATTCCTCCTTGATAGGACCCTTGATGACACTTATATAATTCTTATGTTCCACTTCTTTTCCAGTGGTCATGGAGCTTGAGCCCTCCTTTTCCAGTCGTCATGGAGCTTGAGCCCTCCTCAACATACGTTGGCTTGTATCCTAATCCAAATTTGTCGTCATGGAGCTTGAACCCTCCTCAAGCTATGTGGGATTGTATCGTAATCCAAACTTATCGTCACATGGCCTTTGACTGATGATAATTTCATCCAAAATTTTAATGTTGTTCACCAAATTATGTTGGATGTTTTTCTTTTGAACTTTCTTTCTTAGTGGAAACTATTTCCGCTTCGAAACTTTCCTTTCCTTTATTTTGGCATTTTCTACCAACCAGGTTTTGAGTATTACTTCGCACCATTTTGACTTCCTCTAACTCGACTTTCAAACTGATAATGGTCTTCTCTGATTCTTCAGACTTTTTGGTGAGACTTCGATGCTTCCTTTCTACTTTTAAATCTTTTAAGAGCATTGACGAGTTCTCTCTCAAGGTCTACTTTTAGAAATCTTTTAAGAGCATTGACGAGTTCTCTCTCAAGATCTACTTTTCCTTCGACTTCATCTTCAGTGGTTTCCTTTTGATTTTACATTTCCATGACTAACACTCAAATAGAGTCCCTGTCAGTGTTGCTTTCTTCAGAAGAAAAACTATCTTTTTTTAAAAAACTTTTCAGAGAGAAAACCTATTTTACATTGCTGTCTCTTTTGTGATTTTTCTTTTCCTCCTTGTGAGTTTCTTCTTCTTCATCACTATCTGAACACTTTCTTGAGGACATTTTGAAGCAACATAGCCAGTTTTACCACATTTAAAACACTTTAATGGAAAGCTTACCTTTTTTCTTTCTTCCTACCGTCACTCTTTTGTGATTTTTCTTTTCCTCCTTGTGAGTTTCTTCTTCTTCATCACTATCTGAACGATTTCTTAAGGACATTTTGAAGCAATATGACCAGTTTTACCACATTTAAAACACTTTAATGGAAGCTTACTTTTTTTCTTTCTTCCTACTGTCTCTGACAGAAACTGCAAACCATTATATATAACCTGAATACTGAAATCGAACTCAAACACCTTTTTTCATAAATCAGAAACGTTTCAAAATTGAAAGCACTTACTAGAAATCGGTGTTGTACACAAACTTGTCATCCAATTTCCAGATTTATTGGTGGACTTGACACCCTTCCGCACAAGACTCACAGATTTAGAGACCCAAGAAGCAGATCAAAGTTTCGTAAGCAAACCAGATCATCAAATTTATTTATGCTCAGTTAAAAAAATCGAAATTCCTGATAATGAGGACCATGCAATATGATCACAACGGAAGTCACCAAATTGAAATATGAAGTTTGTAATTTCATGCATATGGTGAACATGATATTGTGAAAGTTTGTTCCTCGGGTTAAATAAACCAATGACAACCAACAATAAAGATGAATATAAGCAGTTTAAAAAAAATGCAAGACAATTACAAAACATATACTACACAACAAATTTCATACAACTGTTAGGAGTTCTCTTTAACTGCTTTCTATGTCGAAGGAATGATTTACATATTGAAAATCAGAATAATAAAATTGGACACAATTCATCTCGCTTTTACCAACCATTAGAGCATAGTAACAGAGAACCAGATGTGTGATCTCTCAAACATTCATTTAACCTCAAGGGTTAGCTCAAACAATCATTTAACCTCGAGAGTTATCTCAGGCAGTCATGAACCAGATGTGTGATCTCTCCCTCAAAGTTGGGGGTTTGACTCTTGATTACCCGGTGTTGGGCTCTAAATCAAAAAGAATTTGCCCAGTTTACCATCCATGGTGATACAGTGGCTTTTCTACAAGGTGTTTTCTTCATTTAAGAAAAAAAAAAATAGTCAATTCATCTTGCTTTCCAGGAGTGATTTGAAATGAAAATCGGAACAATAAAATTAGACATAATTCATCTAGCTTTTACTAACATTAGCATGCTGACACAGAGAGAACAAATAAAATGTTTCCCAAGTCACATTAACAGATTTATAATTAGAGTTAGCCTATAATTAGATGTGGGATCTCTCCCCCCTAAAGTTGGGGAGGTCACTAATTTTACTCTCTTGAGCATAAGCCGGATGTGGGATTTCTCCTCCAAAGTTAGAGAGGTCCCTAGTTTGAATCTCTTGAACAAGCATAAGCCAGATGTGGGATCACACCCTCACATTAGGGTTGTCACTAGTTTGACTCTCTTGATCACTAGGGTTAGGCAAAAAGGAATTTGCCCAATTTACCATCCATGGATCATGATGAAGAGGCTTGGAGGGGTTTTTCCAAGGTGTTTTCTTAAAATCATTTAAGAAAATGAATGAAAAAATATAATTAGATATACTATCCAGATATAATGCATTCATGGTAAAATTTAATAGTCAATATATAATGCAGCACAATAGATTGAATTCATGGCAAAATTTAATAGTCAATATATAATGCAGCACAATAGATTGAATTCATGGTAAAATTTCATACTCAATTTATCCAGCCTTCAGGATGACCATGAACATACTGAGCAAAAGAACAAATAACAGTAGCAAAGAATTAATGGGGAATCACAATCTCCTCCTGAGCTTTATAATCCAAAGGAAATATGGAATCCACGAAATTAAATTTGTATCAAAAACTTTAAAATGCCACTCTTGACAACTCAAATGGCAAAATCTCTTATACAGTACCCAGATACATCCCTTCCAAATAAAAACTCAAATAACATATACTGTTCCTGCCTTACAGGTCAAGTTTTGTTCTACGCCAATGCCTGCGCTTGGCATTTCTACAGTACCAAAATACATCCATTCCAAATAAAAACTCAAATAACATGTACTGTTCCAGCCTCACAGGCCAAGTTTTGTTCTACGCCAATGCCTGCGCTTTGCGTTGTACCTGCAGTGAAATAACGTTTTAATGTTAAACTGAAAAATCTATGTAGTGCAAACACAATCTGAAATCAGAAAATCCAATTATAACTACAGATAAGGAAGATATTAAAATATAATTTGATTACTAAAATTATAAATATTAAGAAAAAGACAAATTATATAAGTTTTAGGAAAAAATTAATTAAATTTACCTTATGGTGTTGTCAGTCCTCATCCTGATCCAGTGAGGAATAGGCCTGTTTTGCCTCATCTTCTTAGCCAGCTTCTTCTTGATGCGAAAAGTCTTGTGTGACGGCTGCAAAAAAAATACAATTTTAGTTACTGTAAATTACAATAAAAAAATGCCCCTCCTCAAAAGAGGTATCAAGAGTTCCATGTCAACCATCACCAAGGAGATACCTAAGGATTTGCTTCAAGTGCTTGATTTTAAACAAATTGCCAGGGGTTTCTCAAGTAATATTCCCACACATGCAATCTGAGTATAGTAATATAAACCAAAACCAAGATATAAACTAAGGTTCAAGGAACCAAATTTAGCCGCTCAGTACAGCAATTGACTAATAATATATGAATATATTGAAAAACAGCAACAA
Source organism: Pinus tabuliformis (assembly GCA_031772625.1). Lineage (NCBI taxonomy): Eukaryota > Viridiplantae > Streptophyta > Pinopsida > Pinales > Pinaceae > Pinus > Pinus tabuliformis. The sequence continues at coordinate 698,531,871 of CM062813.1, read as the reverse complement.
CTCAATAAAACATCATAAATAGGCATGGATTTATAAACCATCTGTACGAAATGTGAATATGGTAATTAGCCTACAAATTTACAAAGACATGGATCTGCAATTGCTAGTAATTGTAATTTATCCTATATCTTTACAATGTTTCTAACTACAATACTTTTCCCTTTGGGAATTTCAATAAGGGTGCCTGTTCTCAAAACAGGCAACAATGCATAGCGAACCAAATACATGGGCTGTTAGTAAGTCATTAAATGCAATTTTCTGAAGAAGGCTAGTGCAATGTTATCAGAACCAGACCGGTCATCAAACCAGTAGATCCCTCCCAGACCAGGAACTGGTCTGAACCAGACCAGAACCTGTAAGAAAACCAGTCAACCAAAAACACAAAAAATATTCCAAGTTTAAAGAAAAACACATTCATGTGTATCCATTTATACACAAATAAGCAAAGGTTCTTGCGAATTCAAACCATTTATACACAAATAAGCAGAGGTTCTCCTTTATATAGCAAGAAAGGATGCACAACCAAAATAACACTGATTGCAATCCATCTCCGAACTGAAATTACATCAAAAGACAGGCCTTAGATGGCCTCTAGCATCCAAGAAAAATCATGCTACAACAAATACCTACATATTATCAAAAACTTTAGGATCTTTGTCATCAATATCACTCCCTAAGCATTAAGCATTAAAATAAGATAGTATATATGCCTAGCATGTCAATTCAAGATATTGTTTGAGTGATGGGTACAATTTTAGGAGGATCATGATAGAGGAGTTTGACAACCAATGCCACTAACATCAAGATACATAGAGGGTATGGTGCTCTTAATTAAACACTGGTTCCATACCCTTGTACATTACAAAATCCAATGGCAATCTTGCAATCTCCCCAATCCTGAAATATTGAAAAACTGTTAAGTCGGTTGGATTTTGTGTGAGATCTAAAATTCTACTTTGTGTGAGATCTAAAATTCTACTTTCTCCATATGAAATCCAATGACTTCAGAACCAACTCTCAAACATCATGAGTCATTTCATGGTAATGTTAATATGCAATCCAATGACTTCAGAAGCACTCTGAAACATCAAGAGTCATTTCATGGTAATGTTAAAAATTACGTAAAAAGATAAAAATTATCTTTTTACTTTTTAACATTACCATGAATAGCATAGCAATAGTAGGGCAAATAAAATAAAATAAGCCCCACATGTTTATAGGCCAGTTTGGTGAAAATGGCCAGTTTTCCCCTCCATCAAAGTCAGGCTGGCCAGCTCAGACAGGTTCGGTCTGGTTCTGGTAACACTGGACTAGAGTATACATCAATCAAGAGATCAGCCAATTGCAACATACTGAAGACATTTACCATTATAACAACTATGGCTACAACATGAGTTAGTGAATACCATGAAATATTTGCCAAAACTTACAACCATAAGATTCATATGATTGAAAGGCCAATCATGGAGAAACTACTCATCCGTGGGTGATTTGAAAGAGTACAAACCTATGTTATGGCAATAACATTAAAGGCATGAAACGTCTATTCACGCCAAACAAGTTTTGGACTCATTCAATGCCATCCCGATAATAATGGAAAGGGTAAAGGACAAACAACATAAAGATGCCAAAAAACTTCAATATGGAGGTGAACCCAAAATGAAACTCTGTAGAACCCTGAAAGGCCATTTAGCATTCATTGTTAAAACACCCATGGTGTCCAACCAGCATAAGATCCATCTTTTAACTCCAGATCTATTAAGCAGCATAAGATCCATTTTTTAACTCCAGATCTATTAAGCACCAAGAGGGATTCATAATTAATTGAGATGCAAATCTTCTCGTTCTTAAAATATCTCAAGTTAAGATAGATAGATCTGTGAATGATTATTGTTATCTAGTTCACATTATATTTATTATTACTATATTTTTAGTTTTGTATGGCATTATATTAGGACATGTGCTGATGTCATTCATGATCTGATTTGTGTTCCCCATATATATATATATATATATATATATATATATAATGTGGTATATATATATATATATATAATGTGGTATATATATATATATATATAATGTGGTATATATCAATGTTTTACAACTCGGACTCGGACTCCGACTCGGTAATGACTCGGCCGGCTCGATTTCAATGACTCGGTTTTTGTAAAAAATACAATAAATATTTATTTTTTTTATAAAAAAACATAATTTTAAATATTTTAAACATAATTTTAAAGATTTTCATTCAAGTTTCCAAACACACAACATTATAATATACATGGAAGACAACATATGATCAAAGTAGGCTCATGAACCAATCCATTATATCAAAATGGTACGGTGGCACCCAATGGCAATAGTAAATACATAGTCAACTGTAGTCTGTCATACATGATCAAAGACTTAAGAGTCAAAACAAAATACAAATAACCAAGGAGACTAGTAGCTACTGCCAGAGGAGCCAAGATCATCTCGACCAATCTCTGGATCATCATCATCAGAGTCAGACAAGGGGCCCCATCAATGACCAGTACTGGCTACTGCTAGAGTTGCCAACATCATCTAGCTCAGTGTTACTTGGGAGCAGGAGCGGAAGTGGGGAGCGAGAGCGAAAACGGGAGCAGAAGTGACATTTTCAGAAGCTCCAGGTTTGAGAGCGAATCCCAGAGGAGTTCAACAACCAATGTCACTAACATCAAGGTACACAGAGGGATTGGTGCTCTTGATTAAATACGAGTTCCATACCCTAATACATGACAAAATTCAATGGAAACATTGCAATCCTCCAATCCTAAAACCCTGAAAAAATGATAAGTCTGCTGGATTTTGAATGAAATCTAAAATTCTACTTTCTCCATATGAAATCCAATGAGGCTGGAACCACTCTTAAACATCCTGAGTCATTTCATGGTAATGTTAAAAATTTAAGTAAAAGGATGAAAATGAAGATTAAGGAGAATGTCACTTTTACTTTAAGAATTTAACATTACAATGAAATTTGAACATCATATCAATACTAGGAGAGGGGAATGAACCCCAAATAGCACTTAACCAATTTAGAAAACACCTTGGAGTCCCCAACAATCAGCCAAATGTTAAAAAGTTAAAAAAAAAATAGAAAAATCGTTGTTTCTTTGGGTGACTGGCTGAATTTAATGACTCGGCCGAGTAGATGTGCAAAACGGCCGGGTTGACCGAGTCATGACTGACTCGGCCGAGTAGATGTGCAAAACGGCCGGGTTGACCGAGTCATGACTGACTCGGCCGAGTCATGCAATAACTCGGCCGAGTCAGTCATGACTCGGCCTCCCGGACTGGTTTTTCTACCGGGTCACTCCTCAAGGCTTCAACTCGGTTCGACTCGACCGTTTCGGTTTCAAAACGGCCGGTTTGTAAAACAATGGTATATATATATATATATATATATATATATATATATATATATATATATATATATATATATAATGTGGTATATATATATATAGCCCACATTATATATATGTGTGCATGATTATCGTTATCTAACCCACATTATACTTATTCCTAACATATTTTCAGTTTTCTATAACATATCTTACTGGGACAACATATGTTGATGTCAATGTTACAGACATGGGACAAATATTTTGATCTCTTTAATAGAGACGTAGAATGCACCTCAATTCTCTCAGTGCAAAGGTCAAAAACAAAATAAGAATATTCTTGGTGTTACAAGAAACAAGTGCCTAATTGGTGATGCCTTGATTAAATTTTTGCCATCCATTGTATAGCAAATCCCACTTGACACTAATTAGTCACAGAACAGGTAAACTAGAAAAGTGCATGTAAATGCATGAATCAACAAACAAAGACTGTATGGATGTTATCAAATCAAGGGATATCTTCTCGTGGAAAACAGTGAAACCTTTCTTGAGGTGACTATTCCAATCCATCGACCAACAAAGACATTTTGTTATCAAATCAAGGGATATCTTCTCATGGAAAACAGTGAAACCTTTCTTGAGGCGACTATTCCAATTCATCCATTTGAGAGAGCTAACAAGATCAAAGTCGGCTATAAACTCTCACAGGTAAATTATGCAAGATGGAGATTCTCACCAGAACCCACACTAGAGCCAAAATGGATACTTTCCCTCTTTGATATGTGTAGATAAGGGAAGCCTGTGCGACCATCCTTCAGCTTAAGCTTGTATCTTGAACGTTCTTAATGGAGTCTGTAAAAGGCACCAAGAGTCTGTAAAAGACATTATCAATGTTTCAACAATTTTCCAGGAGGGAAGATGTCCAAACAGAGAAACACATCAAGGGAACGTGTGGAGACACCACACAAATCTTAGGGAACATCATCAGAGACACCACACAAATTTTAGGGAACATCATCGGAGACACCAGGGTCAGGTGCCCAACATAGGGGAACCATATAAATATATGAAAATAAATTCATAACTTCAACAATGATGTGTAAGTTGGTGTTGTCTGATCCCTGTTGTCTATCAAGTTCCTTCCATCAGGTGCCAAGTTCCTTTCAGAAGGTGCGCTTCACTGCTCCCATGATTATGCACCAAAAGACTTCACACCAGTATAAACATTGGGCATAAAAAAAAAAGGAAAGCCAGAGTAGGAAGGGATACTAGTATTAGATCTGACTCTAACCGGTTAGTAAGGAACAGGTCATTGCCCACCCCACAAACAATCAGAATTCATCAAACTCGAAATATCATTGAATCTCTTTAAATTTAAAATATTCAAAATTATTTATTAATGATACATGAAAATCGATGATTTCAAATAAAGATACATTACAATGGACACTAAATACTAATAGTACTAAGTAAATGGTAAAGAGTACAGGCTGCGTCATTAATGGCCAATTCTAACTAGTCAAAGCATATTATGATTCATAATAAATTTAAGAGTTCAATAGAAAATAAAGAAGGATCAAATGAGCGCCACCAGTCCTCTGCACAGATTTACTGTAGAAATGCATAAGCACCAATATCATTGTTGCTGTTTGAATCAGAACCTCTCTCAAGAGTGACCAATGGCACACAGATCACCCTCCTGCACCTCATTCAGTTCTTCAGACTCATCTCTGTGCATCGTCTCCTGGACCTACATCCCCCTCAAATCACTGATTCATTCCAATATTCTGGTGCCTTCCTATGCAAAATAAGTAGGGAATTATGCACTGGAACTAGCTTCTCCACTCCCCTAGAGGTATATCATTTCCTATTGATGTAGTGAATGAATGTATATATGGACTAATTCCTCTCTGCTGCAGATGAACTAGAAAACAGAAACAAACAAGGAATAGCAATAAATCGGAGCTCAAGAGAATTATCCCTATGAAAATGGTAAACGCTAATGTGTATTCCTTGGTGTTTTTATTAAGTACTAAGGATAGGCAAATTGGGATTCAGATATAAGAAAATACAAGTCAAATTTATTATCAAATCATCTACCAGAACAATGCTAAAAGCTAAAAAAAAATAATACAATAATAAGAGCTAGCCCATAGGGGCGGGGCTCATTTGTGGATCACCATATTAATGAAGTGTTGTGTACCATTGAGATTTGAGGTTCAAATCCCCCAATTTACCCATGTCTGCAGGGGGGCATACATAGACACCTATAGGATAGGTTATATTGGAAGGGTCTGGATAACGCCATGCATCATTGTCCATGCGATAATGAGACCATCCCAAGTGTAATTTCTGTAGTCATTAATGGAACTAATAAACCAAATTATTAAATAAATAAATAAACATAATAACTGGCTACAAACTAGCTGCTAGGCGTGTAACTGAAGAAAACTAAGAAGGAACTAAAAGAGCGTAAGATGATCAGCTGGTAGTAGGTACAATAGAAGCGCTGCAAACTTAGAGACTCCAAAAATCACGGTACTAAGCAAAAGAAAGCGCCAGCCAAAACATTTCAGTCTTCGGGTTATTTCACCTTACTTTTCTCGACATCCCCCCAACAATAGGTATCGTGTCACTGAGAGTTACCCATGTGGAAGTGCCAGGGAGCAGAGCACGCCCTCCACCGAATGAAGACGCTCCCCAGTGAGGACAAAGGTTATTGTTGCCCAATTAAGGAGCAACTCACATCAATTTCAGTGTGAAACAGGACTTAGGAATCAACTTCAGTGTGAAAAAGGACTTAGGACTCAACTTCAGTGTGAAAAAGGAAGTGAAAAAGGACTAAAGAAGTTGAGGAAGAAAGGGTGTGTACATTTTGCACCTCTGGGGATTTGGAATCAGAAAAACATTTCAATTTGGAATGTGATACATTCAAAGACATCAGAAATATGTTAGAAAGTTATGAAACTTAAGAGACAGGTTGGAAATGTTAGCATCAGTTTTTGGCAGTCTTTATAGCGGTGGGATTGTTGGAAGGTCATCTCATCATCAATTTGAATCGGAAAAGGATTGAATGGCAAAAAACACATGGAACTGATGGACTCATAGACGGATCAATTCAGATCGAATTGATGAAAAAAAAAACATGTAACTAATGGTCTCATAGACTATTAATGCTCTATTTTTTTAAAGTCTCGTGGACTTTAAAATATCATTTCATTTCACTACATAAATTCTACCAAAAAGCAGATTTAAATTTTTAACAGCTTTAGAACGGCTAAACCATACGAAGTTCAAAGATATTTAAAAGACATGCACACACTGGAAATTCTGGTGTGCAGGCAAGTATCAAGATGCACCCACACTGTGCCTTAGATATCTCTGTTCGGTTTCGTTTCTGCTGGAGGAAATATTTGCTGAAGGAGTAAATGAAGTCCTTCGGATTTGTTCAGATATACGAATATATGAAAAAATTGCCACCTAGAATTTAGTAGAAACGTAAACGGAGCTAGATTAAATAGTATAAAGTGGCCATCAGCTATTTGTGGGTGAAATTAATCGTCTCCTACCTAATTTATCATATCATTCTCTGAACCAAACACGCAGACTACGGGATAGAGGAACAAAAACCCATCCTAAAATTTATGATATTGGTCGTGCAGAAATGTAAAATAGGTTATGTGTGCTGCCTACCAAACAAATCAAGACAGTGTGACTGAAACATGGAATCAACTATGATACAGCAGGTTACTGCCGACATATAAAACAGAGAGCCAGAAAGTTTACATCTGTCGCTGAAGACATATTTAGAAGTTAACGATGAACTTGCGACTCAGAAAAAGTTAACGACGAACTTGCCACTCAGAAAACCCTAAGGCCCATAGACCCTTTGACCAGATAAACCCAATAGCTGGTCATTACTTTGATTCCTGTTGCTCCTACGAACAACTTCTCTCGAAAAAAGATACATCAAATCAATTTAAAAACGTCAAAAACTCTGAGAGCCTATCGAATCCCGGCTTATCAAATCCCTACTGCGATAGCAAGAATCATTAAAGACCTTTCAAACACTGCCTTCAACATAATATAGAAAATTTCAATAGAACCATTAATAAAAATCAATATGGGTTTCCGCATGTACCATTTTCGCTGACGAGATTTCGCCCCTCGCTGCCGCTCCTGCTCCGCCCCTCTGCTTCAAACTACTGCACCAAAGAGTCCCGGAACCCTAATGCGAAGAAATAAAAGAGGCAGTGACCATTAAACCCTAGATTAATTCACTTTTGCGTCCGCAAAAACCCTAGGGTTATATTTTAGGTCTGATTAATCCAGGCTGTCTTTTTAGTCACATTTTTTTCCATATTTAATTAAATGTTATATGTGAATTTCCTTAGATTTAGTAAATAGTAAAGTTATAATGAGGGTTTTATTCCATAGCAAAGTTTAAATTTCACTTATTATTGCACAATATTCCATCTCAACCATGTTGTAACAAATTAATGTTATTTTCTCTGTTTATGAAGTTTAAATTTTAATTATTAGTTTTTAAGTTGAGTTAAGTTATAATGAAGTGTTTTATGAAGTTTAAATTTTAATTATTAGTTTTTATATAGCCAGGGACTATAGTACTTGTTTTTGTTGTTAAAGTTAGTGATTCTTTTTTTAGTAATTTTAACTAAAGTTTTGGGAAATGTTGAATATTTTTTTTTTTTTTTAGTAAATTCAAAAATATTTTTTTAATTTTTTGAAATCTTGTTTCTAATTTTCCATTCGCTAAGTAAGCCTTATATAACATTATTCACTTAGTGGAGGGCGATTTATTTTTTATATTTGTCAATGCCTCACAAATCATTTTAAAATCAAAAAAAGGCTAATTTTGTGAGTGACAATTTATGTCAATGAGTGCATTGACACTGACATTGCTACTACTATGTCCAATGGTGCCAAAACTGGGGGGATGTTCAACAAATATATGGATGAAGCTTTTATATATTAATTTAATATCAAACTACTATTATTTTGTTATGCCGAGAAAGGGTGTGCAGGAAGTGAGGGAGAAAGGGTGTGCGAGAAATTGTGTGTGGAGGAGTTTGTGTCCCTTCGTCCGCACACCATTCCTTGCACACACTTTCTCCCGCATTCCTAATGCAAATATTTGTTTCATTGAAATTCCCTTCACTATTTAAAAATAAATATCAATATTTTGTTTCACTGCTTTTGCATGGTGTAATAAGTATTTATATATTAATTTTTTGAACTCAAAGCTTGAAGCAAGAAAGGATGCCACAACATCGCCTAAAGACGAATACCCCTGTAGGAGAAACAATTTTCCAAAGCATATCAACGAGATTAGATCTTCTTTTTCCTGTGTGTAGATGCTTCCTTTGCTTATAATATTTTTAAGTGAAAGTCGACACGAAGAACAAGGGCCTCAATGTTAGTCACTTACATGTTGCTCCATTCTTTCAAGTCCAACTCATTTTCATCGGCCCTCTATATGTTTTTAAAATTGAATTATGTGCAAAGAAGACAAGAACACGACAAAAAGAAACAAGAAGTAACTAAATCACAAAAAGACGGTGCCAAAAACAAAGCCTTATGACCTAAAATACCCCTCGGAGCATGTTGAAAATAGCAACAAGAAATGCTAAATATAGAAGTGCTAAATTTAGTACTGCTATAAATAGCATTTCGAGATACCTTCCTATTTTAGTTAGTCCCTGAACTAAAATAGAGAAGTAAAATTCGAATTTGATCTTAGTACTTGTTTGTAAAATAATTAATTAATTCACCATGAGTTAATTAGTTGTAGAAAATCAAACATGAAGTGTATGTGGGGACATGCAACAGTTTCTCCATTAATTGAAGAATTTATCCATCAGTTAAAGAGATAAGGATGAGTTGTAATTTGAGTTGTAATTAGTTGGCTTAGTTAACTTAGTCAAGTCCAGTTAGATTAATTCAAACAGTTTGTTGAATTAATTGCGAGTTCGCTTAGTTAATGCATGCATGTAACTGTTGCACTTCAAATAACTGAATATTATCTCATAAATAACTCATGCATGTCAGTTCAGATAGAGACCCAGTTGAGATCAGATGGAGGGATAGTGTACTATCAGTTGCAGGAATATTCCATTATGAATTCCCCTTGCATGCAGAAGGAATTCTTTCCTTGAGGATTGCACAATTACTTCTTCAGGTTTTGTGAGTGTGATGAGGCCAATTCACGCATGTGGCATCACTGGACTCCAAGAAAACCTGCGCAAGGAAATAGGAGGCTTGGAGGGCTTGATGAGGACATATACTTTGTCTATTCAGTCTATGAGCTGTATTGTTTGATTGTAGAGAGAGCAGGATAGCTTGAGAGCTGATTCTTTTTGTAACTTGAACATATTTCCACTTGTATGATAATACAAAGATTGGGGTTTTAGGTTGAGGCTTTCCCCGGGTTATTTCTTCTGTGCTATGTGTGATTGATTTCTCATTCTCAGGTATATGTGTTCTCATTGATCTTGCTCGTATTCGATTAAGCTTCTGCGAAGTTTGTTGTAGAAATAGATCTTGTATTTTGCTTTAGTACATTGCATAATCTGTTGATCTACGGTGGGAATTTCTACATGGTATCAGAGCAAAGGTGATCAAAGGAGAGAACTGTATACAAGAAGGGAGAAATTCGAAGTTTGAGGTTCCTGAATATAGAAATCGAGTTCTTATCACATCTCAATTTCACCAATGGCGTTCAACGGTTTAAGACTCAAGTATGCCCTTGATGGCAGCTCAAATTATATAGCCTAGAAGGATCGCATGGAAGTAGTATTAGAGGATAACGGTCTAAAGGACTTCATTGGTCAAGAAGTCCCTAAGCCAACTGATGCTACTCAATTGGTGGAATGGAAGAAATGTGTGGCTAGAGCAAGGAGAATCCTTCTGGAGGGAGTTCGAGACCACATAGTCTCGAGTCTCCATGGGAAGGAGACACAATTTTCGATGTGGAAAACATGGAAAGATCTATATCGGAACAGCAACGATCAGAGGAAGTTGGTGCTGAAAGACAAGCTTCAGAAAATCAAGTGTGAAAAGGGCAACACGATCTCTACATATCTGAACAAGCTCACCACCTGCAGGGATGAGCTTGGAAGTGTAGGGATCATGACCGTTGATGATGACATGGTGAGTCTTGCACTCCTCGGTCTTCCTAAGAGCTGGCATAGCTACCAAGACTCGGTTAATGGAAGAGAAAAACTGTCAGATTAGGAACGACTTTGGTCGGATCTGATGCAGGAGGAGATAAGAAGAAGCACCAAAGATGGATCCTCATCGAAGCAAGATGATCAGGATAATCTAGCCTTAGCAATTAAGGCGAGGAAAGGGAAAGGGAAGGCGTCCCATCCCAAATCCGGTTCTTCCAATGGTGGGAAGAAGTTTGACAAATCGAAAGTGCGATGCTTTCATTGTCATGAAGTGGGCCATTATGCTACGAATTATCCACAAAAGAAATCCAAGAAGGGTTCCTCGAAGGGATCTGATGGTGAGGCAATGGCCTCACAGTTTGAGCTGGATTTCTCTCTTATCGCATGCATGGTTTCATCCATGGTGGGATGTGTGTGGTACCTGGACAGTGGAGCTTCATTTCACATATCAGGTGACAAGAATCTTTCAGTACCTTGGAGGAGAAGGATCTCCAGATGTGGATCAAAATGGGCAATGATGGAAAATATCGTGTTTTAGGTGAAGGTACGGTTGTGTTTTAGAGGGAGCATGGAGCTCCCCTCACCCTGACTGATGTAAAGTATGTACCAGGTCTGAAGAAGAATCTTGTGTCTATCATTATGCTAGAAGATAAAGGTTATGATGTAGTCTTTAGTAAAGGAAAGGTATTCATGAGGCATATCGGTACTGGACAAACAAAGCGAATTGGGATTCGAGTAAAGAATCTCTACAAGCTAGAGGTAGACGAGTGTGTTGCATTGAGTTCCAAAGCTGAGATGGTGCAGAGGCAAGATATTGGTGAGCTATGGCATAGAATACTGGGCCACTTGCACCATGGAGCCCTAAAGATCATGCAGCAGATTTCTACCGGACTTCCGAAGGGAAAAATGGAACAGACAAATACATGCAAAGGTTGTACCTTGGGTAAGTGTGCGAAATCTTCCTTTCCGGATCGAGACAGTAGAGCTAGAGCAATCCTGGAGCGAGTTCACTCAGATGTTTGTGGACCCTTCTCTATAGCCTCCACCACTAAACAAAGGTACTATGTCATTTTTATTGATGATTTTTCTCGTAGATGCTAGATCTACTTTATGCAAAACAAGGATCAGACCTTCTTGAGGTTTTGTGAGTTTAAAGCCTTGGTAGAGAAAGAATCTGGAAAGAAAATAAAAGCCTTGCATAGCAACAATGGTGGAGAGTATGTCTCCCAATAGTTTAAAGACTTCTACGTTGCAGAAGGAATTAAATGGGAATTGACGGCACCCCATAACCCACAGCAGAATGGGGTGGCCGAAAGGAAGAACAGATCGATTGTGGGAGCAGCTCGAGCAATGTTGCATGTCTAAAGCCTACCACTGCATTTGTGGGCTGAGGCATGCAATACAACAGTATACTTGCATAACAGAATGACGCACCGTATACTGGGAATGAAGACACCTATTGAGGCCTTTTCCGGGAAGCGACCAGATGTGAGTCATTTCCAAATCTTTGGATCATTTGTTTACTGACATGTGACCAAAGATGCCCGGAAGAAGCTATGTCCAACAGCTGAGTTAGGAATACTTGTGGGGTACACAGATACACCCCACAACTATCGGGTGTACCTGCCTACCAGTCAGAGGACAGTGGTACGCAGGGATCTGAAGTTCGATGAGTAGAAAGCCATGTGATTATCACTTGAGAGGGAGCTCAAGTTGCATGCAGAGGAGGAACTTTCAGTTCCTAAGGAGGAGGAGCCTCAAATTGATGCGAAGCAGCCGCATGCAGAGGATTCGGGAGTGGAGACATCCACTCATGCTGAGACTTCCAGAGATGGGCAAAAACGCTCAAGGGAAGCTGACAGGTTGATGTTGGATGTGCGGGAGAATGTGGGACAGCCATCTTCTCAGCGCAGATAGAGGAGGTCGCCCGAGCGGTACACTGGGTACATGGCCCTGGTTGGGGAGTGTGTAGATACCGAACCTTCTTCATTCAAGGAGGCAGTGCAACAACCATTCTGGGTTGATGCAATGGTAGAGGAGTACGACTCTATCATTCGGAACAATGTGTGGGATGTTGTCCCAAGACCTCAGGGAAAGTTAGTGGTGAGTTCCAGATGGCTTTACAAGGTAAAGCAGGTAGCTGATGGTAGTGTTGAGAAACATAAGGCAAGGTTTGTTGCCGGTGGTTTCTCACAGGTCGAGGGGATCAACTACGATGAGACCTTTGCTCCTGTAGCAAGGTACTCATCTATCAGATCGATGTTTGCACTATCAGCTTAGATGGGTTGGAAGATCCATTAGATGGACATGAAGACATCATTCCTTAATGGCAAGATTGAGGAGGAGGTGTACATTTGTACAAATTTTGAATAATAAACACATATTCAACAGAGATTATCCTGATCATGCAATATTGCGGAATACATGCACAATACATAAGCTCCTCTACGTTGATCATCAATTTAGCAACATAAAAAACAATGAAACATCAATAGCATGCACACATTAACACAATATGTAACCCGGGGAAAGCATACAGCTGAAAACCCCACACTATCTGTATATTAATGATTGAGAACATGTAACATTACATAGTAAAATACTCCTCACAAGTACTCAATACTATCTCCACCTGTTACACAAAATACAGCTCAGATCCGAACAAGTCACAGGTTCAAATCTCCACAACTGCTTTGCCTGCCTCCACTGCACAATACCTGCTGAGAATCACTCACACTGGAAATCACGTGAGCATAGGCTATTCTATTGGGCATATACTACACAATACTCATTGGCATAACTCAATCCATGCTTGTGCAAATCCTCATGCACAACTGATAGTCACAACTCACCCTTTCACTTACCTCTAACACCTATCTCTGTTGAACTGTCCATGCACTGAGTTAATTGATGTATTCTTTAGTTGTTTTATGAGTTAATAATTAATTCACATAACTCATCACTAGTCTATTTGCAGTTAGACTAATTACAGCTAGTTCAACCAAGTCAAACTGAACACAACTCCATCAACTCCACATCCAACTCCACCAAACTCAACTGCTTGAGTTCTAACTGAAGTCCTGCATGCAATAGCTCAACTGACCCACAAAGAAAAGTGTATTTCCTTCTGACAGTTGCATGTGCCACATCCGTAGCTTGAACTGAAGTGCTCCAAGAGGATAAGGTAAAGTTTATAGTCCAAATATTACTAAGGGCTAATAATATTTGACTTTTCTATTTTTAGCCTAGCAGTCTAAAAATAGACTTTGATCACTCCTGCTGTGAACCAGAAAATAGAAGTCCATCTATTTTTCCCAACATGACCAATCATCCATAACCAGCATCCTGCAACTCATAGACATGATCCATATGTCTAAAAATAGACTTTGCGCCATAATTTGCCTGCGGGCCCACTTAGTGAAGGCGATTCCTTTCCACTAAGCTCCATCATCTTGTTGCATTCTCAACAACATTGAGCAGCCAGAGAGTTTTGAGACCTTCGATCGTGAGTCGCATGTGTGCCAACTCAAGAGGGCTTTGTATGGGCTGAAGCAAGCACCCCGTGCTTGGTACACCAGGATCGACAACTATTTCACCAGGTTGGGCTTCACCAAGAGTGAAGCAGATGCGAACCTTTACCACATCATGGTAGAAGGTAAGCCATTGATCATTGTTCTTTATGTCGATGATATGATTTTGACAGGTGATGATCAGCTGATACAGTCTTGCAAGGAGGACCTTGCAAGAGAGTTCGAAATGAAAGACATGGGTCTTATGCACTACTTTCTAGGCATGGAGGTGTGGCAGAAAGATGGTGAAGTATTTGTGTCTCAAGGCAAGTATGCCAATGAGATACTTAGGCGCTTTCACATGGAGAAGTGCAAGCCCATGCAGACTCCTCTAGCTGGGAACTGGAGGAAGGAGGATGCTACTTTAGGTGAGGTAGTAGCTGCTACTGTTTATCAGCATTTGGTGGGTTCACTTATGTATCTAGCAAACACACGACCTGACTTATGCTTTGCGGTGAACCAACTGAGTTAAGCTATGGTTCAACCTACCAAGCTGTTTTGGAAGGCAGCGAAGCATGTGCTGAGAAAAAGCACATCTCAGTATGGATTGTGGTACAGACGGACATAGGGAGTGAAGCTTCATGGCTTCACAGATGTGGATTGGGCCGGGAGTCCATCAGATAGGAAGAGCACTTCTGGGGGAATCTTCAACCTTGGTTCAGCTGCAGTTTCCTGGTACAGCAGGAAACAGAGGTCAGTTGCACCTAACTCAGCAGAGGTTGAATGCATGGCTGCTAGTCAGGCTACATGTGAGGCCATTTGGATGTGGAAGATTCTAGTGGGATTGTTTGGTCAGAGGATGGATCCAATTGTGATCTACTACGATAATTAGAGTTGTATCAAACTCTCTGAGAATCCAGTTTTTCATGACAGGTCCAAGCACATTGATATCCGGTATCACCATCTTCGAGACTGTGTGGTAAAGAGGATCATGTTGTTGCAGTATGTTTCGACCGAGGAACAATATGTAGATATTTTGACTAAGGCATTGTCAAAATACAAGTTTGAGTTCTACAGAGACATGATTAGGGTTACTGATAATCCCTTTCTTGTGGAGAGGGAGTGTTGAAAATAGCAACAAGAAATGCTAAACATAGAAGTGCTAAATTTAGTACTACTATAAATAGCATTTCGGGATGGATTCCAATTTTAGTTAGTCCCTGAACTAAAATAGAGAAGTAAAATTCAAATTTGATCTTAGCAACTATTTGTAAAGTAATTAATTAATTCACCATGAGTTAATTAGTTGTAGAAAATCAAACATGAAGTCTATGTGGGGACATGCAACAGTTTTTCCATTAATTGAGGAATTTATCCATCAGTTAAAGAGATAAGGATGAGTTGTAATTTGAGTTGTAATTAGTTGGCTCAGTTAACTGAGTGAAGTCCAGTTAGATTAATTCAAACAGTTTGTTGAATTAATTGTGAGTTCAGTTAGTTAATGCATGCATGCATGTAACTGCTGCACTTTAGATAACTGAATATTCTCTCATAAATAACTCATGCATGTTAGTTCAGACAGAGACCCAGTTGAGATCAGATGGAGGGATAGTGTACTATCAGTTGCAGGAATATTCCATTATGAATTTCCCTTGCATGCAGAAGGAATTCTTTCCTTGAGGATTGCGTAGTTACTTCTTTAGGTTTTGTGAGTGTGATGAGGCCAATTCACACATGTGGCATCACTGAACCCCAAGAAAAACTGCGCAAGGAAATAGGAGGCTTGGAGGGCTTGAGGAGGAAATATATTGTGTCTATTCAATCTGTGAGCTGTATTGTTTGATTGCAGAGAGAGCGGGAGAGCTTGAGAGCTGATTCTTTTTGTAACTTGAACATATTTCCACTTATACAGAGATTGAGGTTTTAGGCTGAGGCTTTCCATGCATTATTTCTTATGTGTTATGTGTGATTGATTTCTCATTCTCAGTTATATGTGTTATCATTGATCTTGCTCATATTCGATTAAGCTTCCACAAAGTTTGTTGTAGAAGTATATCTTGTATTTTGCTTTAGTACATTGCATAATCTTTTGATCTACAGTGGGAATTTCTACAGAGCATTCATTTTGCTTTCCTTTCGAGTTTCTGACCACTTGCAAGTGCATTTACCTCCTTAACACATAAATCGAAACGTTTGTCAAGTCCAGCCTATGGTTAGCTAAAGGAAAATCTAGCATAACTTCTTAAATTTGTTCCCAACTTAAATACATGTGCATTTTCATTCACCAAGACTAAAATCCGAAATTTAAAGAGCCACAAAACAACCTACTAGCGATGTTAATCTTCTTTCCTTTTCGATGATTTATGTAGTTAAAAAGTTGGCACAAATGCAAACACTAAAAATGAGCTTCAAAAACAATAAATATTAGAACCCCAAAAGCAACTTGTTCGTAAGAGGACGAATTTGATTCCTTCACCAAGTTTTATCATTAAAAAACCAATATTTTCAAGCCAAACATACAGATATTAAAATCCTTTAAGCTTTTTAGCTCAAAATTGAAAAGGGAAGGCAAGCGCAATTTTTTTCTTGGTCTGCATGCCCAAATTTGAATTTTTTATGCTGCAGAGTCAAGCTTAGAATATTGCGCGTCGAGGACTTTGGTTAGAGTGGTTTCTCCAAATTATTTTAACACATAAGCAATTAATATCTCCTAGAGATCATTTATTAAACCCTGGGGCCTCTCGTGACTCTAAGCGTCCCTTCACTAGTTCATTTTCTACTTGGAAACCTTCTCATCAAACACTACATCCCTACTAATATCAGTCTTTTGTGTGGAAGGATCAAAGAACGTACCCATCATTATGGTGGAGCTCACCCTGGGCATCCATACAGGCCTGCAGCTTCTCGTTCCCTGGGTTATTGAGGCTATAGGATCTAGTTAAACTACTCTTAACAAATATTACTAGAGAAATTGTTCTTGCATCTTCTGACTCTATAAAATTAACTTAATCTCTGATCCTACCTATATTATGAGCTAACTAGATTTTTATTAACTTTATGGCCACATGGCTTAGATCTATTAGTCATGGGTCAGTACTCATTATGGATCTTCATCTACACTCTACACTCTACACAATGTATCAATCTAATTTTTATTATTAATCTCCATTATTCCTCTACACCTCCACACTTTGCACAATGTATCAACGTTAACAGTTTTATGTTTTAAATGCATGCAATCATATAATTTTTGTTATTTATCATAATGTTTTAGTTTCAATTCAATGTTAGAAAACTCAATGTCATATTTTTTAATACACCTCCTACACCACTCCCTTTCTGATTCATTGCACTGTTAAAAAAAGAATTTCTAACTCTCTGCTTTCCCTGCATTATTTTTCTTATCATCATCTTCTTATTCATGTTTATCCCATCATTCGAGAGGTACCTATGAATAACTCCACTCTCCCATTAGGGGAACCTACCTTCACCTCCCAAGAGTTATCCTCGAGTAGACCTATATCGCATTATGCTTATTGTGATAGTGATTCTCTCTTTACCGGAACACTCCCATAGTTTACACATCACTTAGCATTGAGTTTCCCTGTCATAATCTCCTATATCAATGAACAATTGTCGTTCACAACTTCATGCTTTGCGTTAGAGACCATATTAGTGGTTGTCAAACAAAACTAATGATTGAACGTGAAAGGAAATGCAAGGCATGCATTGTGACTAGACATGAATGTTGCCATATGGACAACATCCCGTGCAATGAGTGCAAGTATGTTAGCACATGACACCACTCTTGGGCACACCTTCTCCATTGTAGCTTCAATGACGTGGAACCCTCTAAGACTCACTTTCGGAATCACATCTTTTTTCGATTTTGATGAATTTGTTGAATTCAAGAACTCTAATCCATCACAACTCTTTAACTTGTTAAACAGATCTATTTAGTAATCGAAAAAAGGCCATAAATATTATTCTTGTCTAATGCATTATCATTGGTACTTAAGTATATAGGTCTATAGCGTAGGTGAAAACTTAAAGTTACTCACTCTGTCAAAGCAGTGATGAAAGTGCATTATGAGAAAAGGAGCAACCATAGTTGGGGCTTTAGATATGTACCCTCCAACTACATTTTATACTATGTTATAAACTATGGAGCAAGTCTTGTCATAGAAGTTCAATATGAGTCCTCCACCTGCATATGAAAATAGATAGGAAAATAAAAGAACACTAGCAAGTGCGGCAATTAGATTTCTAACTATAGTTATTTTCATGATATTCACAAATGAGAAATGTTTTGCAAAATGGAATTCTATCATTCATATGACATAGACTTTAGAGTGAAGCTATTTATAGAATGAGTACTTGCACAGAGGTATGTTGATCTAATCAATGCAGGCAAACAAACGATAAGGAAACTCTTAAAATTGGAGTAGGTGGATATGTCAAAGCCATTGTAGCTTGTATTCTTGAGAACCATTTCACAAGCCATATTGTGAATTAATTGTTTATATAAAATCTAATTAGCATATTCAAAAGTGTTTCATTTGTTATATGGTGTATTATCTTTATATCCCCTATTGATCCTTCTTTTATAATTTTGAGTAATTCCTAAAGGAAAACAACGCTTATAAGTGATAGAGCATTTGTGCGTGCATTGTCGGATGATGATGTTGTTTGGATTTTAATAGGATAGTCAGAGCATACGTTAGTGCATCCATGGACTTTCTTGTAGACAATGAGACAAATGACACGCAGCCTTAAAACTTGACTCATTCGAAATAATTTTATGACACGTTAACGTACATGTTTCATCTTCTGTAACCATAAAACATGTAACACATGGAGGTTGAGGTTGATATCAATCATCATACTGTAAAATCACCAAGACGAACACAGATCTAAGATATTGTTGAACAAATATGTGGGTGAAGCTTTTATATATTAATTTAATATCAAACTACTACTATTTTGCTATGTGGAGAAAGGGTGTGCGAGAAGTGCGGGAGAAAGTGTGTGCGAAGAAATTGTGTGTGGGGGAGTTTGTTTCCCTTGTTCTGCACACCATTCCCCACACACACTTTCTCCCACACTCCTAATGCAAATATTTGTTTCGTCTAAATTCCCTTCACTACTTAAAGTGAAATATCGATGTTTTGTTTCATTGCTTTCGCATGGTGCAATAAGCATTCATATATTAATTTCTTGAACGCAGAGCTTGAAGCAAGAAAGGATGCCACTACATTGCCCAAAGGCGAATACTCATGTTGGAGAAACAATTGTCTAAAGCATATCAATGAGATTATATTTTATGTTTCCTATGTGCAGATGCCCTCTTTGCTTATAATATTTTTAAGTGAAAGCCGACACGAAGAACAGAGGCCTTAATGTTTTTCTTCAATGTTAGCCATTTACACGTGGCTCCATTCTTTCAGGTCCAACTCATTTTCATTGGCCTACTATCTATTTTTAATATTTAATTATATGCAAAGAAGACAATAATCCAACAAAAAGAACAAGTAAGAACCGACTAAATCACAAAAATACGATGCCAAAAACAAAACCTTATGACCTAAAAGACCCCTGGAAGTGTTCATTTTGCTTTCCTTTTGAGTTTTTGACCGCTTGCAAGTGCATCTGCCTCCTTAATACCTAAATTAGAATGTTTGTCAAGTCCAACCTATGGCCAGCTAAAGGAAAATCTAACATAACTTCTTAAATGTATTCTCGCCTTAAATACCTACGCATTTTCATTCACCGAGACTAAAATCTGAAATTTAAAGAGCCACAAAACAACCTGCTAGTGTCGTTAATCTTCTTTCCTTGACGATGATTTATGTAGTTAAAAATATGGCACAAACGCAAACATCGAAAATGAGTTGCAAAAACAATAAATATTAGAACCCCAAAAGGAACTTGTTCAAAAGAGGATGAATTTGCATTCCTTCACCAATTTTTATCATTAAAAAACCAATACTTTCAAGCCAAACACACAAATAATAAAATCCTCTAAGCTTTTTAGCTCAAAAATTGAAAAGGGAAAGCAAGCGCAAATTTTTTCTTGGTTCGCACGCCCACATTTGATTTGTTTACATTACAGAGTCAAACTTAGAATATTGCGTGTTTAGGACTTTGGTTACAGTGGCTTCTCCAAATGCTTTTAATGCACAAACAATCGATGACATCTTCTGGAGATCATTTATTAAACCCCTGGGGCCTCTCATAACTCTAAGTGTCCCTTGACTAGTTCATTTCCTACTTGGAAACCTTCTCATTGAAGACTACATCCCTAGTAATATCAATCTTTCGCGTGGAAGCATCAAAGAGCCTACCAACCATTATGGTGGAGCTCACCCCGGGCATCCATACATGCCTTTAGGTTCTCGTCCCCAAGGTTACTGATGCTATAGGATCTAGTTAAACTACTTTTACCAAATATTACTAGAGAAATTGTTGTTGCATCTACTAACTCTATAAAATTACCTTAATCTGTTATCCTACCTATATTACGAGCTAACTAGCTCAAGGTTATTAGCTTTATGGCTACGTGGCTTAGATCTATTAGTCACGGGTCAATGTTTCACTATGTTTCTTCCTCTGCACTCCACACAATGTATCAATCTAAGTTTTATTGTTAATCTCCATTCTTCCTCTACACCTCCACACTCTGCATAATGTATCAATGTTAACAGTTTTATGTTTTAAATGCATGTAATCATATCATTTTTGTTCTTTATCATAATGTTTTAGTTTCAGTTCAATGTTAGCAAACTTAACAACATATTTTTTAATACACCTCCTACACGAATCCCTCTCTGATTCATTGCACCGTTGAAAAATAATTTCCAAATCTCAGTTTTCGTTGCATTATTTTCTTATCATCATCTTCTTATTCCTATCTATCCCATCATTTGAGAGGTGATTGTGAACAACTCTAGTCTCCCATTAGGGGAACATGCCTTTGCCTCCCAAGAGCTATCCTCAAGTAGACCTATACTGCATTATGCATATCGTGATAGTGCTTGTCTCTTTACCTAAACACTCCCACAGTTTACACATCACTTAGCATTGAGTTTCACTATCATTGGTACTTAAATATACAAGTCTATAGCATAGGTGAAAGCTTAAAGATACTCACTCTATCAAAGCAGTGATGAAAGTGCATTATGAGAAGAGAAGCAACCATAGTTGGGGCTTTGGATATGTACACTCCAACTACATTTTCTGTTATGTTATAAACTACGGGGCAAGTCTTGTCATATAAGTTCAATATGAGTCCTCCACCTGCATCTAAAAATACACAGGAAAATAAAATAAGACTAGCAAGTGTGGCAATCATACTTATAACTGTAGTTATTTTCATGATATTCCCAAATGAGGAATGATTTGACAAATGGAATTTGATTATTCCTATGACATAAGATTGAGAACAAACTTATTTATACAATGAGTACTTGTCGAGAGTTGTGCGTTGATCTAATCAATGCAGACAAACAAATGATAAGGAAACTCTTACAATTGGAGTTGGTGGATATGCCAAAGCCATCGTAGCTAGTATTCTTGAGAATCATTTCACAACCCATACTGCGAATTAATTGTTTATATAAAATCTAATAAGAATATTTAGAAGGGTTACATTCATTATATGGTGTCTTGATTACTCTTTTATAATTTTGACTAATTCCTAAAGTAAAATAGCACTTAGAAGTAATAGAGCATTTGTGTGTTCATTGTCAAATGATGACGTTGTTCAGATTCGTTCATTTCACATTATCATGCATCTTCCATGATCATTTACTATTAATTTTAATAGGATAGACGAAGCATTCTTTAGGGCATCCACTAACTTTGTAGTAGACAATGAGACAAGTGGCACACAACCTTAAAAGTTGACCCATTTGGAAAACAATTATGACATGTTAACATACATGTTTCATCTTCTGCAACCATAAAACATGTAACACATGGAGGTCGAGGTTGATATCAATCATTATACTGTAAAATCACCAAGCAGATATAAGATATTGTTGAACAAATATGTGGCCAAATCTTTTATATATTAATTTGATATCAAACTACTACTATTTTGTTATGTGAAGAAAAGGTGTGCGGGAAGTGCGGGAGAAAGGGTGTGTGAAGAAATTGTGTGGAGGGGAGTTTGTGTCCCTTGTTATGCACACCATTCCTTCCACACACTTTCTCCCACACTCCTAATGCAAATATTTGTTTCGTCGAAATTCCCTTTGCTACTTATAGTGAAATATCGATGTTCTGTTTCATTACTTTTGCATGCTGCAATAAGCATTTATATATTATTTTTTTTGAACACAAAGATTGAAACAAGAAAGGATGCCACTATATTGCCCAAAGATGAATACCCTTGTTGGAGAAACAATTGTCCAAAGCATATCAATGAGATTAGATCTTCATTTTCTTGTGTACAGATGCTTGCTTTGCTTATATTATTTTTAAGTGAAAGCCAACAGGAAGAACAAGGGCCTCAATTTTTTTCTTCAATGTTAGCCATTTACGTGTGGCTCCATTCTTTTAGGTCTAACTCATTTTCATCGCCCTGCTATCTATTTTTTAAATTTAATTATGTGCAAAGAAGACAATAACGCGACAAAAAGAAAAAGTAGGAACTGACTAAATCACAAAACGATGGTGCAAAAAACAAAGGCTTATGACCTAAAAGACCCTTGGGAGCATTCATTTTGCTTTCCTTTCAAGTTTATGACCGCTTGCAAGTGAATTTGCATTCTTAATACAAAAATTGATACATTTGTCAAGTCCAACCTATGGCCAGCTAAAGGAAAATCTAACATAACTTCTTAAATTTATTCCGCCTTAAATACTTGTGCATTTTCATTCACCAAGACTAAAATCGAAAATCTAAAGAGCCACAAAACAAACTGCTAGCATCATTAATATTCTTTCCTTGCAAACGATTTTTGTAGTTAAAAAGACTGCACAAACACAAACATTGTGTTGTCGCCTAAAGTGTACACCTAAGCCGCAACACTCAGAGTAGGGGTTGTCACCCTGACCCCTACTCACTCCGTTTAAACTCTCTCCTAGCTAAGCGAGGGGAGTAGTCCCTAAAGGTGATAATGAGGGGAAAACTTATTGGATCAACAAGTTATAGGAGATCTGAGGCGAGACAATTACTTCTCTAGGTAGCTTGATTTAAGACTAGAGGGCAAGTTATTAAATTGAGCAATGTGAGATAGATAACTTCTGTTAGAATAATATAACACTTAAGATGAAACCATAAGAGACCAATGCCTAGATACAATGTTCAAATTTAAAGTGCTTCAACAACAATGTATGATATTTCAAGCTACCAAGTAAGCAATGTTGCAAGGAAAAGGCTAGCAAAATATGACATTAATCTATGAGCAAAACACAACTTGCAAATGAACTTTGAAATATCACCAATGAAATCGGAAGTTATGTTAGGTTGCCTCAAACAAGAACACATATAGCCAAATTGATTGTTTTAATGACAGATCAAAGAATTACCACAATATCTTGTAGTTTTAGGTAAGTTACTTGTGCTTACATCCTTTGGTGTCTCACTACCTCGTAAGTATTATTTCAAAATGTTGTCGCCTAAAGTGTACACCTAAGGTGCAACACTCAGAGTAGGGGCTGTCACCCTGATCCCTACTCACTCCGTTTAGACTCTCTCCTAGCTAAGTCAATGGGGGTAGTCCCTAAAGGTGATAATGAGGGGAAAACTTATTGGATCAACAAGTTCTAGGAGATTTGAGGCAAGATAATTACTTCTCTAGGTAGCTTGAATTAAGATTAGAGGGCAAGTTATTAAATTGAGCAATGTGAAATAGATAACTCTAGTTAGAATAATATGACACTTAAGATGAAACCATAAGAGATCAGTGCCTAGATACAATGTTCAAATAAATTTAAAAGTGCTTCAACAACAATATATGATATCTCAATCCCGGATGCGGGTGCTCAACAAGGACAATAAGGTGGCGGCAGAACCTCACCGCCTCCATTTGACTTCCCCTGCTTTGCCTCCATTTGACTTCCCCTGCTTCGCCTCCTAGCGGCATTCCTTCCAATCCTACTTCGCCTTCCAATGGCATTCCTTCCAATCCTGCTTCGCCTCCCAGGGGCTCTCCATCCACCCCACAGCTGCATCTCCATTCCGCCCAATTCACCTTTCGTTCATCCATGTACAGGCCCATCATCACTGCCACCATCTCCATAACCTTTCACGAGATGGAGCAAGCAATTGAGGGATAGGCCACTGAAGGGGGTGGTCACACCAGAGCAATTAAGGAGCAGGCCACTGAAGGTGGTGGCCACACCAGAGCAGAACTAGACATGGCTCAGACGAGCACCCACGGAGCAAGGACGCGGCAAACTGGGAAGGAGACGGGACAAATGGGGAAGGAGATGGACCAGGACCAACATGAAGAAGAAGACGTGGATCCTTACCGTTGTTTCATTGAGGAGGAACAACCGGCGCAACAGGCAGACAACACGGAGGCTTCACAACAGGCAGGTGTCGACATGGAGGATTACAGGTGCTTCATCGTGGAGGAACACCCATCGTCTCCGCCTCGCTCCTAGTCAGCCACATTGCTTGCCACGTGTTTGCCACACAACCCGCCACACAGCCTGCCACGTGTCTGTTATTCTCAGGTTTTTGGGATTTTTGCTTTCTAGTTTCTTTAATGGGGGTTCCGGAAAAACTGATGGTATTTGGTTACTTGGTTGGTTTCTGTTTCACCTTGAAAAACTGATAAAAAATTGTGCGCAATTGCTGGTTTCCCCTGTGTGGGCAGCAAGTTAATTTTTGCAATCGTTTTTTGATTCGGACTGGTTTCCCATTATGGGCAGTCCAGACTCTGTTTCTGTTATTTTTGCCAACATTCAGGCATGGATATGCACAGGCTAAGGCCTCAGTGTACAATATTTTTTCAGTAATAGAATTAGCCTAACTTAGAAAAAAAAAATATATGATATCTCAAGCTACCAAGTAATTAATGCTGCAAGGAAAAGGTTAACAAAATTTGAGATTGATATATGAGAAAAAAAAAACTTGCAAATGAACTATGAAATATCACTAATGAGATAGGAAGTTATGTTAGGCTCCCTCAAACAAGAACACATATAACCAAGTTGATTGTTTTAATGATAAATCAAAGAATTACCACAATATCTTGTAGTTTTAGGTAAGTTACTTGTTTATAGCGACCTTCACCTTATGAAATAATACTTACGAGATAGTGGGACACCAAAGGAAGTAAGCACAAGTAACTCAAGATTTGATGAAATTGTTAACAGTATTCTATGCAAGAAGCAACCTGATCGTAGGCCTAGCTATTCAATGCAGATCTAAGAAGACTTCAAAACCCTAAGATCTAAGATGTTGACCACTACATGTCAACGACCCGTAGCAGTACACCCCATTTTTTCGCAAAAGGGATAGCACATGATCGATGCATTTGTGTCATCTAGCTATCATCATCAGCCTGATCATCATGTTATAATGTAAACCCATTCTACATGTATATGATGTAAATAATCTCAACACATCCGCGTCATGTATAGAATTGCCTAGGTAAACCTACTTTTCTGGTGACGATCTACATTCCGAGAGGTATTTTGTCTCACCGATCCATTCTCGGATGGTCGGCAAATTTTTCCTCAAGTCTTACCCCCAACGCTGGAATGGATTTTGTCACTGGGATCTTAGGCCGGTCCCAGTGTTTTAGATCGAGTATATGCAAAAGTGATTTGAGAATAATCCTAACTATTTGGTTAGGTTATTACAAATTACTTGGTCTATTGGATTATATTTGTGTCGTAGAAATGGGTAGTCTATGAGGGTCTATTATAAATGGGTTTCCCCCCTTGTGATGTAAAAAAAAATGAAAATTACGATCTAAAATGTCTTGAGGGTTGGAAAAATAATTTATCCCCTCATAGGTTAATTAATTAAATTTTCTAGAAAAAAATAATTAAAATCCTAAGCCAAAAATTTAATTAATTCTAGGTCCTAGGTAAATTTAAATTTTCCAAAGGCAAAATTCATCGGTCCTTAAAAATTAAATTTTAAGAAGCCCAAGGACTAAGATAAATTAATTATTTTGATAAATTTTAAACCTTTGATCCGTGGGGTTAAGTCAAAGTCAAAATTTTGGGGAAATTAACTCAAAAATTTAATTTTTGAGTTAATTAAAATGCATTTAATTGAAAATTCGAATTTCCCCAAATAAATATTTCAACGGATGAGATTAAAAGGAATTTTAATCTTCATCAACGGTCAAGATTTGTTTAACGAGGATCACTCGAACTAGCCGTTGGAGGATTTCTCTTTAAATAGGAAGTCATTTGTGAGTCAATTCATCTGACCTTTGAGTCGTGTGCTTAGGGAAAAGCTCTTGTGTAATCTTTTCCTCGATAATAAAGAAAGACTTTGGGGTTAAGTTTGATGGTGTTACTCTTCATGGGAATACTGTAAGATGTGTTGTTTTCATGCATAATTTTTTCTAAATCTATTGATAATAGCTTTTAAAGAGTGATTTGAGTACAGGTATCTTGCTCAGTTGCTGGGGTTTGAATAATAATCTAAATTTTGAACGTAATAGTAGGTATCTCTATTTGTGTGAATTGTATTATTATTTTCTCGTTGTATTTTTAATGGTTGGATCGAGTTTTGTAGGGAAATCTTGAATTAGATCATCAGGTGTTAAGGGAAGTTCTCAGTTGGACCAGCCAACTCTTGATCTATTATTTTTGAAGAGCCCAACTAAATAAGCTCTAGACTTATCATAAGATTTTCGTTTTGTGATGCATGAGGGTTTCGAGCTAGCACCTCCTTTTAAAATTTAATTTTTTTTAATCATTGTGCTTATCTGATAGATCTGCTAATTAGAGCTATTAAACACTAGATCAAGGGAACAGAGTTGGACTCATATTCCTCTTGATCTATTCCATTGTGAATATTGTAGTTTAATTGTATGTAGTTAATTTTTCACCATCCTTTGTGTAGATATAATAGTTCGTAAATAATTTTTTTTTAATTTATTTTGTAAATAACTTTGGGATTTCAAAATTGTAAATATTCATTTAAGTTTTAAGTTTATAGTTTAAATTCCTTTTAATCAACTTTAACTTTTAATTTTTAAAGTTCCCTTTTTTGTCCCACATTCAAAAAAAAATAAAAAAAAAAATCTCTAATTTGTATCTTTACATACTAACCCATTCCTTTTTGTTTATATATAATTAATTTTTTTTAAATATTTTATTTTAATATCTGTAAATATTTCAATTTTTTTTATTTGTAAATATTTTAATATACATGACTCTTTATATATAGTCATGTGACTATCGTAGTAGAT
Organism: Pinus tabuliformis; assembly: GCA_031772625.1. Taxonomy (NCBI): domain Eukaryota; kingdom Viridiplantae; phylum Streptophyta; class Pinopsida; order Pinales; family Pinaceae; genus Pinus; species Pinus tabuliformis. The sequence continues at coordinate 698,504,413 of CM062813.1, read as the reverse complement.
GATCTCCATAAGTTTAGACAGAAGAGGTGAAGGGTTTCAAGGTAAATCTTTTTGCAGGTTGAAGCATTGAAGGAACTAAGTGAAGGAGGGTCGTAAACCATTAGAAGCCATCAAGCTCCTTTCTCTCCATACAAGGTTCATATTTTAAATTATGTTCGGTGTTTTGACTCGGATTTCACTACCTAACAGCTCATTAAGCTCTCTCTTGCAAGGCCGCAGAGCTAAAAGGCTTATTTTTATGGTTTAGCATAGGTTTGGGGGTTTGTTTTGACTTGCTGTAAATTTTGTACACTAATCCCTTGTTTTGCAGAGGAAAGATCGAAGAGTTGGAGTCATTTTCTTGAGGACAAAGAGCTTTTAAAGAAACACTTCTTTCTATGACAAGTTTCACTGGTTTCTGGCATAAACACAGGCATATGAGACTGTCTTAACTCCTGGAATGAAGTTTTCTTTTTAACATGAAGGGTTTGAAATATATATTTTTGCATTAAATGCCAAGGTCACAATTGCAGAGATTTGAAAGTTTGGAAATTCTTCTAACTCTTGCCCTTTTTGCAGTCAGGACTAAATTATTTGGCATAGATCTCCATGATATTTTGGAAACAAAATTAATTTTCCCTGCAAATTCTTAAGCTTAGCCACAATGGATTTTCAGATTTTTCTGTCTAAGCCACAAAACTTGGGCTTTATTCTCATTTGACATTATTTGCTTTGCAGCTTGAATTTGAGAGATTTCCCCTCATATTTGATATACAAAATCCATTGATTTAATATTGTTTCCTTACTAATCTGAAAGGACTCTTTCTGATTTGAAGTTTAATTCTTGAGCTTTCATACATATCTTATAGAAATTTTCCAGTCCTTTTCTCTGGCCTGGGAGTGGATTCTTTATGATTGATTTGATTGGTTGCATTTTCTTCTTATAGTTTGATGTTTGTTCTTTATCACTAAACCTCATATCCTTGTGCTCTTATATTCAGCACCTAATCATTGCAACAAAATTTCTGAAGGCATTTCAAGCCATGGAACCATAACAGATTCTCATCAAAATTTAACTAGAACTTAATCAAGATTTGAACTAAATTTTGAAGCTTACCTTGGGAGTGTTGAAAAGTGTGCAACAAGAAATGCTTGTTGAGAGTGCAACAAGATGATGGAGCTTAGTGAAAAGAGTCGCCTTCACTAAGTGGGCCCGCAGGCTATTTTTGGCGCAAGTCTATTTTTAGACTATGTCTATTTTTAGACATATGGATCATGTATATGGATGATTGATCAAGTTGGGAAAAATAGATGGACTTCTATTTTTGATGAAAGTGTGAGTGATCACAGTGTGAGTGATCAAAGTCAAAAATAGAAAAGTCAAATATTATTATCTCACAATAATATTTGGACTATAAACTTAATCTTATTCTCTTGGAGCACTTCAGTTTGAGCTACGGAAGTGGCACATGCAGCTGTCAGAAGGAAATTCGTTTTTCTTATGAGTCAGTTGAGTTGTTGCATGCATGACTTCAGTTAGAACTCAAGTGAGTTGAGTTTAGTGGACTGGAGGTACAGTTGATGGAGTTGTGTTCAGTTTAGCTTTGTTAAACTGGTTGTATTTAGTCTAACTGATCAATAGACTAAAGATGAGTTGGGTGAATTAGTTATTAATTAATTCACAAGTTATTAACTCATAATGCAACTATAGAATACATCAGTTAACTCAGTTGCATGTCAGTGCATGTTCAGTTCAGCAGGGACAGGTGTTAGAGGATCAGATTGCTATCAGTTGTGACTATAGCTGTGCATGATGATTTGCACAATTAAAGGATTGAGTATGCCAATGAGTTTGCTCACGTATCTTCATGATATTATAGCTGTTGCTCACGTCCAACATAGTGTGGGTGACTATTTTGCAGTGTAAAATCGAGTTTGGGAAGCTATTCTCATCAGTTCTCGAGCAGGTTTGAGCAGTGGAGGCAGGCAAGCAGCGGGAGAGATTTGGAGATCAAATCTGAGCTGTATTGTGTGTAACAGGTGGAGATACTTGTGAGAAGTATTATGCTTTGTATTGTTACATGATTCAATCAATATAATATACAGATAGTTTGGGGTTTTTAGCGAGATGCTTTCCCCGGGATACATACTGTGTTTATGAGTTTGATTGATGCTTCTATGTGTGCCTGTGGATGTTTCTGCTTCTGTAATTTGATGATCGACGTAGAGGAGATTATGTATTATACATGTTCCGCTTAAATTGTATGATCAGGATAATCTCTGTTGAATATGTGTCATATTATTCAAAATTTCTACAGGGAGTTCTATTACTAGTTTTCAAAGGCGATTTTAAAGTTTGATATCTCTGGTTCCACATCATTTTACATGGTTTTTTTTTTCAAGCTCTTCCTCAATATATCACTTTCATTGAGAGGAAATTCATTGGCCTACTGAGGCCCCTTTTTTCCAACAGTGATCCTTTAAGTGGCCAAATTTACTTAAGATCTGAAGTAGAAACTAATTACAAAGAAAAATCATAAGAACAAGGCCTAAAATAATTGAAATTTATCCCACATTGCTCACAAGAAGTTTGGAAAATATTCTAACCATTGTTCTTACATGTTTGTGGATTGTCCTTGATTGGCAATGGGCTACAACAATTGATATTTTCTGACAGTAGCATATTTAAAGTTCGGTACACTCTTTCGCTGCTTTGTCTTCCTATTTTCTAGCATCCACATTTGGCAACTTGAAGAATGACCAATAGTGTTTGATTATTGTCAGGTTTTGGAAGTCTTCTTAGATTTGCATTGAATAACTAGGCCTACTGTCAAGTTGCTTCTTGCATAGAAATTTTTTGACAATTTCATCAAATCTTGAGTTAGGTATGCTTACATCCTTTGGTGTCTCACTACCTCATAAGTATTATTTCATAAGGTGAAGGTCACTATAAATAAGTAACTTACCTAAAACTACAAGATATTGTGGTAATTCTTTGATCTATCATTAAAGTAATCAATTTTGTTATATGTGTTCTTGTTTGAGGTAGCCGAACATAACTTCCTATCTCATTGGTGATATTTCATAGTTCATTTGCAAGTTGTGTTTTGCTCATATATCAATCTCATATTTTGCTAACATTTTCCTTGCAACATTGCTTACTTGGTAGCTTGAGATATCATATATTGTTGTTCAAGCACTTTTAAATTTATTTGAACATTGTATCTAAGCACTGGTCTCTTATGGTTTCATCTTAAGTGTCATATTATTCTAACTGAAGTTATCTATCTCACATTGCTCAATTTGATAACTTGCCCTCTAATCTTAATTCAAGCTACCTAGAGAAGTAATTGTGTTGCCTCATATCTCCTAGAACTTGTTGATCCAATAAGTTTCCACTTCATTATCACCTTTAGGGACTACCCTCCTTGACTTAGCTAGGAGAGATTCTAAATGGAGTGAGTAGGGATCAGGGTGACAGCCCTTACTCTCAGCATTGCACCTTAGGTGTGCACTTTAGGCGACAAAATTTTTTGACGCCGTTGCCGGGGATATTTTATTCTCGGCGTTTCAATGAAATTTCCTCATCATTATTCTCATTTCTCATTTTCTCATTCGAGCTGACAAAGCCAACACTTCTTAGCATTGCCACCAAGGACCTATTTATTGGACCTTGGCTTTATAGCATTTCATCTCATTTTTCTGGCATCATTTCATCTGTTCATCCTAACTCTCGTCATCTTTCTCATCTGATCCTCTCATCTTCACTTTCTGCACCTGAACATTCCAGTTGGTTTCATGTTTGGGTGGCGACTCCACTTATTCATTCATTTAATCCCAGACAAGGATCCCTCCCTGAATATCCATCTGCCTCCATCCACTAACTTTTCGATTTCACCTTTGGAAAATTTGTGAGATATTCATGCTCAAGTGGTGACTCCAATTCTTCCATTTCTTGCAAGAATTTCTGCCAGAAGCTCGCTTCTTGTAGCTGTTTTCATTTTCTTGGGCAAAGATCTCCCTCTCTGATATCCATTTGACCCATTTTTTTTTCCTGTTAATCAGATCATCATGGATTATAACTTATTTGCTCATTGTGATTTTACTAATATTCATGGAGCTCCACACGATTATCCTCCCTTTTTTTGTGACACCATCGATGAATTTCCTTCTTTTTAAGGTAATAATGTTTTTACTGCCGAAGCTCACCTTCAGAATGTCAGCCTCTGTATAAAAAAGTGTCTCCCATATTCTAAATATGAAGATGTGAAGATGAAGATTTTCATTCTTACCTTATCTGGAGATGCTTTTGATTGGTATGTTAATTTCCCTAATAACACTTTTGATTCTCTACAATCAATCATTGATGCCTTTGAAGATAAATATGGAGATAAAGACAAAGTCAAAGAAAAAGTTGAAGTAAAGAAAACTATAGAAGTTGAAAATGATTTCAAGGAGTTAATTCAAATGGTTAAAGACATACAGTTAAATCAGGCTCAAGTAAGCAAGAATGCAGAAGTTAATCATGCTCAACTTATTAAAGATATGGAACTTAATCAAGCAACATTAACAATTGATCATGCGAGGGAAATTAATTCTATGCAAAGCAAGTTATTAGCCCTAGAGGAAAAGATGATGATCATGGAATTCAATCATTCAAATCAAGTGAGTGTCATGGAAGCAAGCTATCAAGAAGAAATAAGTTCAATTCAGAACAAATTGTCAACTATGGATGAAGAAATGACCATCATGAGATTTGATTATAATAATCAATTATCTATCATGCAAGAAAATCATAAGAAAGAGATAAACTATATGCAAAAACGCTTCATGGGCATGAAAGCAAAAAATGATAAAATTATAAAGGACATAAAATTTGATCAGATATCTCTTTAGAACAGATTATTGGCCATAGAGAAAAAGAAGGTACCATGTGTCAAAAATACAGATGGAATAAATATCATTGAAAACATATTAAAAATAATGGAAGTTAATCATTCTAATGAGATGCCCATTATTCAGAATCAAATAAAGGCTAAGCTAATCATGTCACTCTGCAAGAAAGATTTGTGAAAAATGAACTCAATCAAGCGAAGTTAATAGTAAGACATTCCAGAGAAATGAATTCATTACATAAGAGGCTGGAAGAGAGGAAATCACAGGTCCCGCCTTGTTGTGAATATCCCAAGAAAGAGGCTAACTCCATTAACAAAGATTTAACTAAGAATGACATGATCAAAGAATAACAAGTTATAACTCAGGACACCTGTGAGACTGATCCATCATGCTTGATAGAGAAGGTGTAGAATGAAGAAAGACATTTCATGCATATCTTACATACTTCATCTAAGAATTTTCAAGCAGAATGTTCCAGATCATCAGTGATACAGCCTGCCACAAAGAAAAAGCGTAAGAGAAAGAGAATGAGAAAGCGGTTTGATCCATCTGAGGGTCGCGAGTAGCTTGATTTTCGGATAAGAAAAAGTCCTACCATAGTCCTACCATATGTAGGATTGGACATGGCACATCTGAGAAATAACCAACAGATTTGCCTGAAAGCAGGCAAATGCTCAACATACACTACATTGAACACATTTGATGCCATGGGGCATCCTTTATATTGTATTCATAACCCTACACCCTTTTCTTTCAATATTTTATTTTGTAGGTAGATGTTTTTCATGTTTAATAAATGAAGAGCTTTTATATTTCCTGTGCTTGACGTTATATGATGGTTTTTGGATGAACACTACTTATGTTATATTGTGTGTTACATGTATGCAAATTCTGGATTCTCACATTCGTTCGATGCAGCAACGTGTCCCCAAGTATAGCCAGATGTTAACCACTACATGTCAATGACCCATAGTGGTCACCCCATTTTTTCGCAAAAGGGATAGCGCCTGATCGATGTATCCGTGCCGTCCAGCTATCATCATCAGTGTGATCATCATCTTTAATGTAAACCCATTATGCATGTATATGATGTAAATAATCTCAGTAGATCCATGTCATCTATATAATTGCTTAGGTAAACCTACTTTTCTGGTGACGATCTACATTCCAGGAGGTTTTCTGTGTCACCGATCCATTCTTGGATGTTCGACAGAGTTTTCCTTCAGTCTTACCCCAAATTCGGAATGGATTTTGTCACTGGGATCTTAGGCGAGTCCTAGTGTTCTAGATCGAGTCTATGTAAAAGTGATTTGAGAATAATACTAACTATTTGGTTAGGTTATTACAAATTTCTTGGTCTGTTGGATTATATTTGTGTCGCATAAATGGGTAGTTTGTGAGGGTCTATTATAAATGAGTTTTCTCCCTTCTGATGTAAAAAAATATGAAAATCACGATGTAAGGTGTCTTGAGGGTTGGAAAATAATTTATCCCCTCATAGGTTAATTAATTAAAAATTCTGGAAAAAAATTAATTAAAATCTTAAGCCAAAAATTTAATTAATTCTATGTCCTATGTAGATTTAAATTTTCCAAAGGCAAAATTCGTCAATCCTTAAAAATTAAATTTTAAGAGGCCCAGGGACTAAGGTAAATTAAGTCAAAGTCAAAGTCAAAATTTTGGGGAAATTAATTCAAAAATTTAATTTTTGAGTTAATTAAAATGCATTTAATTGAAAATTTTGAATTTCCTAAAAAATTTAAATATTTCAACGGATAAGATTAAAAAGAATTTTAATCTTCATCAACGGTCAAGATTGCTTTGACGAGGATCACTCGAACTAGCCATTGAAAGATTTATCTTTAAATAGAAATTCATTCGGCAGTCAATTCATCCGACCTTTGAGTCGTGTGTTTAGCGAAAATCTCTTGTGTAATCTTTTTCCTCGATAATAAAGAAAGACTTTGGGGTTAAGTTTAATGGTGTTACTCTTCATGGGAATACTGTAAGATGTGTTGTTTTCATGCATAAGTTTTCTGAATCCATTGATAATAGCTTCTAAAGAGTGATTTGAGTACAGGTATCTGTTGAGTCCCTATAATACTAGTGATTACCCCATTACTATTGTAGTTATACCCCTTATTTATATTGTGTGCCCCTATTACCCCCATATTGTTATTTCTGTGCCCCATAGAATCCCTCTATTGTTATTTTTGTGGCTTTATATTATTATTGTTAGGTCGGCTGGATTATATTGTGACTCCTTAGACTCCTATATATAGAAAGGAGGTTTTGTCATTTGTATCATCCAAGAATTGTTCATTTATGTAATGTAAAGGAGGTTGCCCCCTCAAAGAGGCTAAATTCTAAGGCATTGATCTATCTTTTCTATCTTTTCTTGAGCTGGTTTCATAACATTTGGTATCAGAGCTTTGTATTCTAGGGTTTCACTGCTCCAAACAGGTCATCGTGGCATTTTCGCTATAACTTTTTTTCTGTGACGTTTCAGAAGTCGCAAAAAAAACCCATTTGAGAAGAAATCACGTTGAACCTTGGGTCCTAATTTCAGAGCTTTTCGCGCGATATTTGTGGAGATATGATCTGAGGAAGTTGGTCTTTTTTGCAGATTCCTGAATTACATTCAAAACAGGTGACCTGGGGAAAATCGTCATAACTTTCTCTCTGGGAATTAGATTGAAATTTCGTAAGAAGGTACAGAAAGAGGACAGACTGTAGTTTCTTGTATATCTTTTTTAGAACCAAAGATCAAAAATTGTACACGTGGCACTTCATACAAGTTCGCTCTTCTGGAAAGGTCTATAATCAGGTCATCTTGGGAGATTGTGCATAACTCTTTCTTGGAGAATCCAATTTGGATCAGACTGGTGGCATTGGAAAGAGGACACAAAGAGCTACTACAGGTCACAAATTCAGAACTAGATGATTGGAAAGTACAGAGATACATCAGAGGCAATATCAAGCTCTTACAAAGTGAAAAAAGGTGTGTAGATTTTTTTAAATTTTTGCTTAAGCTTGGTTTGAAAATTTATTTTGAAGGAATTCAAAGGGCATAGTAGAGTATTATTAACGGTAACTGATGCCCCGAGGAAAGAAAATGCAAACACCTAGTAAGGAACCTGAAAGCTCTAGCATGACTCATGAAGAAGAGGAAGAAATGCTACATGATATATCAAAATTACAAGAACAAGTGCAACAAATGTCACGCTCACAAAAGTTAATAGAAGCTAAGATAAATGGCGTGGAAGCTAATATGAATGGCATGGAAGCTGAGATGGACAATTTGAAGATAGATTTGAACACAAATTTGAAGACAGATTTGACAAATTTTCTATAAGAAATACTTACTAATGGTGAAAAGGTAGTAAAGAAAACTCATGATGAGAACAAAAGAAATGTTAATCATGATTCCATAGACGCTAATGTTGGATCGAAGAATCACCATATTCCAAAAATCGATATGAGGAAGTTTGATGGCAAGGATCCCGCCACATGGATATTACAGATGGAGCAATTCTTTGATCTCAATAATGTGCAAAACGCACAAAAGGTACGTATGGCAACTGTATATTTGGAACCAAATCAGTTTGTATGGTATCAATGGCTTTGTTCTCGTAAACAATTTATCACTTGGGCAATTTTTATGGAAGAATTGATAGCACATTATGAGGATACAAAAAGCAACACTTTTTTTAGCCAATTGATAAGTCTCAAACAAAAGGGTTCAATAATGGAGCACATTGAGGAGTTCCAAAAATTGAACATAAGGGTAAAAGATATTCCAGAGGAGCATAGGATTGATGTGTTCATAGGGTCTTTAAAGGATAATATCCAACATGATGTTCGCCTTTGGGAACCTGATTCATTAGAGAAGGCATTCAGGTTAGCAAGAAAAATGGAAAGCAAAATTATGGCAACTAGGAAGCATACCATTCACAACTATAAAGACGGAAGTGTTGTTGCCCCTAGTCTTCCACAACCTACAAGGTTGACACCACAACAATTGGAAGAAAAAAGAGCAAAAGGGCTTTGTTACAATTGTGATAGCAAATACACAAAAGGTCATAAGTGTGCTGAGAAGAAATTATTCTACATAGATTGTGAAGAGGAAGAAGAAAAGGAGCAAGAAAGGTCAAAAGAAGAGGATATACTCCAAGAACAAAGCCTAGATGAAGAACAAATAAATCCGACCATATCTTGTAATGCATTGGCGGGAATTACCACTCCTCAAACCATCAAGATAGAAGGACAAATCAAGAAGAAAAAGGTAATAGTGTTGATTGATTCAGGAAGCACCCACAATTTTATTCATTGTAGGGTAGCAAAAGAATTGAATTGCTTCCTATATCCAGCACCAGAGTGTCAAGTGATGATTGCAAATGGAGGAACAATAAATTGCTCTGGAAAGTGCCATAATATCAAGCTATCCATGGGAGAATATGTATTGACTAGCCCAATGCTTTCCATTCCAATGGGAGGTGCTGATGTTGTACTAGGAGTCCAATGGCTACAATCCTTGGGTACAATAGCTTTTAATTTTCAAGAACTTTTCATCAAATTTTCTATGGAAGGAAAGGAAGTTGAATTAAGGGGTATTGCAGGGAAACCAGGAAAGATAATCAGCTCTAATGGCATGACAAAGCTTCTAAAAAAGGAGCAAAGAGGTGTAATTGCACAATTATGTTCGCTAGATGTTTCCACATTGGAATCATCTATTTCTCCAGATCTCCAAAAAGTCCTGGACAATCATTCCAAGGTATTTGAGACTCCCAAAGGTCTCCCACCTATGCGTGATCATGATCATGCTATTCATCTGATTCCAGGAAGTGTTCCTCCAAACATCAGGCCGTACAGATATCCCTATGTCCAAAAAAGTGAAATTGAACGTATGGTTGCAGAAATGCTAGAGGCTGGTATAATTCAACCGAGTCAAAGTTCTTTCTCAGCTCCAGTAGTATTGGTGCACAAGAAGGATGGATCATGGCGCATGTGTCCGGATTATAGGGAGCTCAACAAGCTCACTATTAAAGATAAGTTCCCCATTCCTGTCATTGATGAATTACTGGATGAATTGCATGGATCAATTTACTTCACCAAGTTGGATCTTCGTTCGGGATATCATCAAATCAGAATGAAGATTGAAGACATTCTGAAAACGACATTTAGAACTCATGAGGGTCATTATGAATTTTTGGTCATGCCTTTTGGCCTTACCAATGCACCTTCAACATTTCAAGGTTTGATGAATTCAATTTTCAAACCATTCCTTAGAAAATTTGTGTTAGTATTTTTTGATGATATACTAATCTACAACAAGTCTTGGAAGGATCATGTTGAACATGTTGACAGGGTGCTACAACTATTGGAGGAGAAACAATTATATGCAAAAAGATCCAAATGTTTCTTTGGAGTCCAGGAGGTGGAATATTTGGGTCATATTGTATCTCATGAAGGAGTTAAGGTAGACCCTAGCAAAATTAAAGCCATTAAGGAATGGAAAATCCCCACATCCATAAAGCATCTGCGAGGATTTCTTGGGTTGACAGGGTATTATCGCAAGTTTGTTAAGAATTATGGGAGAATAGCAGCACCTCTAACAACATTATTGAAGAAAGATTCATTTTCATGGACTCCGGAAGCAACAAAGGCCTTTGAACATCTTAAAGAGGCAATGTGCCAAGCACTGTCTTAGCTACACCGGACTTCACAAAAACCTTTATTGTGGAATGTGATGCTTCAGGAAATGGAATTGGTGCTGTTCTAATGCAAGATGAAAGACCCATTGCTTTTGAAAGTCGTCCAATCAAGGGAAAGTTTTTAAGCAAAGCTATTTATGAGAAGGAAATGTTGGCAATACTCCATGCACTTAAGAAATGGCGACCCTACCTAATGGGAAGACACTTCAAGGTAAAAACGGATCATGATAGCCTTAAATACTTTTTAGAACAAAGATTATCCTCTGAAGAGCAACAAAAGTGGGTCACAAAGATGTTGGGTTATGACTTTGAAATCATCTACAAAAAAGGGAAGCAAAATGTGGTGGCAGATGCACTCTCAAGAAAGGATGAGGATGTGGAAGCATTGTTGTGTGCCATTTCTATTATCCAACCAGATTGGATAAACGAAGCAAGGGAGGAATGGAAGAATGACGAAGAAGTGTGGGCACTTATTCGAAAGCTACAACAAGATTCCAGTACTTCTGATACATTTAGCTGGCAAAATGATTCGTTATGGTACAAAGATCGCTTATACCTCTGTAAGAATTCCCAGCTAAAACAAAAGATTCTTATGGAATTGCACACTTCTCCCTTAGGAGGGCACTCAGGATTTTTAAAAACTTACCACAGGGTTAAGAAGGAATTTTTTTGGGATGGCCTTAAATCAGATATTCAAAAGTTTGTGGCGGAATGTTTGGTTTGCCAACAAAATAAAGTTGAAACAATTAAGACACCGGGTCTATTACAACCTTTATCCATTCCAAGCCAACGTTGGGAGGAGGTTTCAATGGATTTTATCACAGGTTTACCCAAGTCTGAGGGAAAGAGTGTCATCATGGTGGTAGTTGACAGACTTACCAAGTATGCACACTTTTGTGCATTATCACATCCATTTAAAGCCAGTACAGTTTCTACTGCATTTATGGAAACAATTCAAAAGCTACATGGAAACCCAAAGATTATTGTAAGTGACAGAGATCCCATTTTCACTGGAAATTTTTGGACATAATTATTTTCTTGTCTTGGTACTCAGTTAGCTCATAGCTCATCTTATCATCCTCAATCTGATGGGCAAACTGAGATAGTAAACAAATGTTTGGAAGGATATCTTCGTTGCTTTGTATCTGATAAACAGACACAATGGGTCAAATGGTTGCCTCTGGCTGAATGGTGGTATAACACTTCCTTCCATACAGCAACAAAAATGACCCCATTTATGGCACTTTATGGGTATCAACCACCATCCATCACATCATATTTAAGAGAAAATTCTAAGGTTCAGGCAGTGGAACATCACATCGAACATCAACAACAAGTCCTCCAACTCTTAAAGGATAACCTCGTGTTGGCACAAAATAGAATGAAACAACAGGCAGATCAACATCGCAGTGAAAGAAGTTTTGATGTAGGTGATTGGGTATTCCTACGGCTACAACCATATAAGCAAATGTCCCTAAAGCAAGCTAAGAAGGATAATAAATTATCACCAAAGTATTATGGTCCGTACAAGGTGTTGCAAAAGATTGGTACTATGGCATACAAATTGGAGCTTCCTGCAGCTTCTCGATTGCACCCAGTTTTCCATGTTTCATGTTTAAAGAAGGTTATAGGCGACAAGCTCCCAATTCAAACAATATTGCCAGAACTTGACGAGGAAGGAAAAATTATATTGGAACCGGAAGCAGTCACAGAAACAAGAACTCGACAGCTACGAAATCGATCAATTTCAGAGTATCTTATCAAGTGGAAGAACTTATCCGCTGAAGATTCCACATGGGAGGATGAGAATTTTATGCAGAAGTATCCAGAACTACTCAAGCGTTGAGGACAAAACTTTTTTGAAGGAGAGGGGCATGTTGGGTCCCTATAATACTAGTGATTACCCCATTACTATTGTAGTTATACCCCTTATTTATATTGTTGTGCCCCTATTACCCCCATATTGTTATTTCTGTGCCCCATAGAATCCCTCTATTGTTATTTTTGTGGCTTTATATTATTATTGTTAGGTCGGCTGGATTATATTGTGACTCCTTAGACTCCTATATATAGAAAGGAGGTTTTGTCATTTGTATCATCCAAGAATTGTTCATTTATGTAATGTAAAGGAGGTTGCCCCCTCGAAGAGGCTGAATTCTAAGGCGTTGATCTATCTTTTCTTGAGCTGGTTTCATAACAGTATCTTACTCAGTTGCCAGGGTTTGAATAATAATCTAAATTTTGAATGTAATAACATGTACCTCTATTCGCCTGAATTTTATTATTATTTTCTCGCTCTATTTTTAATGGTTAGATCGAGTTTTGCAGGGAAACCTTGAGTTAGATCATCGAGCATTAGGGAAAGTTTTCAGTTGGACTAGCCAACTCATGATCTGTTCTTTCTGAAGAGCCCAACTAAATAAGCTCCAGACTTATCATAAGATTTTCGTTTTGTGATGCATGAGGGTTTCGAGCTAGTACCTCCCTTTAAAATTTAATTTTTTTAATCATTGTGCTTATCTGATAGATATGCTAATTAGAGCTATTAAACACTAGATCAAGGGAACATAGTTGGACTCGTATTCCTCTTGATCTATTCCATTATGAATATTGTAGTTTATTTGTATGTAGTTAATTTTTCACCATCCTTTTATAGATCTAATAGTTTGTAGATATATTTTTAAATTTATTATGTAAATAACTTTAGGATTTCAAAATTGTAAATATTTATCTCAGTTTAAATTTCTTTTAATCAACTTTAACTTTTAATTTTTAAAGTTCCTTTTTTGTCCCACATTCAAAAGAGTTTCTCTAATTTGCATCTATACATACTAACCCATTCCTTTTTATATATATATATAATTTAATATTTGTAAATATTTCATGTTTTTTATTTGTAAATATTTTAATGTACATGACTCTTTATATATCTTCATGTGACTATCGTAGTAGATGATCTCCGTAAGTTTAGACGGAAGAGGTGAAAGGTTTCAAGGTAAATCTTTTTGCAGGTTGAAGCATTGAAGGAACTAAGTGAAGGAGGGTCATAAGCCATTAGAAGCCACCAAGCTCCTCGCTCTCCATACAGGGTTCATATTTTAAATTTTTTCGTTGTTTAGACTCAGATTTCACTACCTAACAGCCCATTAAGCTTTCTCTTGCAAGGCCGCAGAGCTAAAAGGCATATTTTTATGGTTTAGTAGAGGTTTGGGGTTTTGTTTTGACTTGCTGTAATTTTTTTTACACTAATCCCTTGTTTTGCAGAGGAAAGATCAGAGATTTGGAGTCATTTTCTTGAGGACAAAGAGATTTTAAAGAAACACTTCTTTCTACGACAAATTTTATTGGTTATGGCACAGACACATGAATATGAGACTGTCTTAACTCCTAGAATGAAGTTTTCTTTTTAACATGAAGGGTTTGAAATATATATTTTTGCATTAAATTCCAAGGTCATAATTGCAGAGGTTTGAAAGTCTGGAAATTCTTCTAACTCTTGCCCATTTTGTAGTAAGGACTAAATTATTTGGCAGAGATCTCCGTAAGATATTCTGGAAACAAAATTAATTTGCCCAGAGATCTCCGTAAGATATTCTGGAAACAAAATTAATTTGCCCTGCAAATTCTTAAGCTTAGCCACAATGAATTTTCAGATTTTTTTGTCTAAGCCACAAAACTTGGGCTTTATTCCCATCTGACATTATTTTCTTTGCAGCTTGAATTCGAGAGATTTTCCCTCATATTTGATATACAAATCCATTGATTTAATATTTTTGCCTTACTGATCCGGAAGGAATCTTTCTGATTTGAAGTTTAATTCTTGAGCTTTCATACATATCTTATAGAAATTTTCTAGTCCTTTTCTTTGGCCTGGGAGTGGATTCTTTATGACTGATTTGATTGGCTGCATTTTCTTCTTATAGTTTGATACTTGTTCTTTATCACTGAAGCTCATATCCTTATGCTCTTATATTCAGCATCTAATCATTGTAGCAAGATTTTGAAGGCATTTCGAGCCATGGAACCATAACAGATTCTCATCAAAATTTCACTAGAACTTAATCAAGATTTGAAATAAATTCTGAAGCTTACCTTGGGAGTTCTATCACTAGTTTGCAAAGGCTATTTCAAAGTTTGATATCTCTGGTTCCACATCATTTTACATGGTTTTTTTTCTTAATCAAGCTCTTCCTCAATATATCACTTTCATTGAGAGGAAATTCATTGGCCTACTGAGGCCCCCTTTTTTTCCAACAATGATCCCTTAAGTGGCCAGATTTACTTCAGATCTGAAGCAGAACCTAATTACAAAGAAAAATCATAAGAACAAGGCCTAAAATAATTAAAATTTATCCCACATTGCTCACAAGAAGTTTGGAAAATATTCTAACCATTGTTCTTACATGTCCGTGGATTGTCCTTGATTGACAGTGGGTTGCAACAATTGATATTTTCTTACAGTCGCATATTTAAAGTTTGGTACACTCTTTCACTGATTTGTCTTCCTATTTTCTAGCATTCACATTTGGCAACTTAAGAATGGCCACTAGTGTTTGATTATTGTCAGGTTTTGGAAGTCTTCTTATATTTGCATTGAATAGCTAGGCCTACTGTCAGGTTGCTTCTTGCATAGAAAAATGTTAACAATTTTATCAAATCTTGAGTTACTTGTGCTTACATCCTTTGGTGTCTCACTACCTCGTAAGTATTATTTCATAAGGTGAAGATCGCTATAAACAAGTAACTTACATAAAACTACAAGATATTGTGGTAATTCTTTGATCTATCATTAAAACAATCAATTTGGTTATATGTATTCTTGTTTGAGGCAGCCTAACATAGCTTCCTATCTCATTGGTGATATTTCATAGTTCATTTGCAAGTTGTGTTTTGCTCATATATCAATCTCATATTTTGCTAACCTTTTCCTTACATCCTTGCTTACTTGGTAGCTTGAGATATCATATATTGTTGTTGAAGCACTTTTAAATTTATCTGAACATTGTATCTAGGCACTGGTCTCTTATGGTTTCATCTTAAATGTCATATTATTCTAACTGAAGTTATCTATCTCACATGACTCAATTTAATAACTTGCCCTCTAATCTTAATTCAAGCTACCTAGAGAAGTAATTGTCTTGCCTCAGATCTCCTAGAACTTGTTGATTCAATAAGTTTCCCCTCATCATCACCTTTTGGGACTACCCCCTCTTGACTTATCTAGAAGAGAGTCTAAACAGAGTGAGTAGGGATCAGGGTGACAACCCCTACTCTGAGCGTTGCGCCTTAGGTGTACACTCTAGGCGAAAACACACCGAAAATGAGTTCCAAAAATGATAAATATTAGAATCCCAAAAGCAACTTGTTCGAAAGAGGATGAATTTGTATTCCTTCACCAATTTTTAACATTAAAAAACCAATACTTTCAAGCCAAACACACATATATTAAAATCCTCTGAGCGTTTTAGCTTAAAATTTGAAAAGGGAAGGCAAGCGCATTTTTTTTACCGGTTTGCACGCCCAAATTTGATTTTTTTACATTGCAAAGTCAAACTTCAATACTGCGCGTTGAGGACTTTGGTTACAGTGGTTTCTCCAAATGATTTTAACACACAAACAATCAAGGACATCTCCTGGAGATCATTTATTAAACCCCTGGGGCCTCTCATGACTCTAAGCATCCTTTGACTAATTCATTTCCTACCTGGAAACCTTCTCATCAAAGACTACATCCTTACCAATATCAATCTTATGTGTGGAAGGATCAAAGAGCCTACCAACCATTATGGTGGAGCTCACCCTAGGTATCCATACAGGCCTCCAGGTTCTTGTCCCTTAGGCTACTGATGCTACAGGATCTAGTTAAACTAATTTTAACAAATATTACTATAGAAACTATTGTTGCATCTACTGACTCTATAAAATTAACTCAATCTCTGATCCTACCTATATTACAAGCTAACTATCTTGGTTATTAGCTTTATGGCTACGTGGCTTAGATCTATTAGTCATGTGTCAGTAATTCACTATGGATCTTCCTTTGCACTTCGCACAATGTATCAATCTAAGCTTTATTGTTAATCTCCATTCATCCTCTACACCTCCACACTCTGCACAATGTATCAACGTTAGAAGTTTTATGTTTTAAATGCATGAGATCATATAATTTTTGTTCTTTATCATAATGTTTTAGTTTCCATTTAATGTTAGAAAACTCAATGATATATTTTTTTAATACACCTCCTACACCACTCCCTTTCTGATTCATTGCACCATTGAAAAAATATTCCAAATCTTGGCTTTCACTGCATTATTTTTCTTATCATCATGTTCTTATTCCTATCTTTCCCATCATTCGAGAGGTCCTTGTGAGCAACTCCACTCTCCCATTAGGGGAACATACCTTCGCCCGCCGAGAGCTATCCTCAGGTAGACCTATACTACATTATGCTTATCGTGATAATGCTTGTCTCTATCGAAACACTCCCATAGTTTACACATCACGTAGCACCGAGTTTCCCTATTATAATCTCAAATATCAATGAACAATTGTTGTTCGTAATTTCAGGCTTTGTGTTAGAGACCATATTAGAGCAAAATCGATGATTGAACATGAAAGGAAATGCATTATGACTTGACCTGAGTGTTTCCATATGGACAACATCACGTGCAACGAGTGCAAGTATGTCAGTGCATGACACCTGATCAAAAAATGAAAAGTGAAGGTTTCGTTAAATAATTTGCAAGCTAGTTCATGTCTTTTAGGTAATGGATCGTGGTTGTAAAAGTACACAAACTTAAGTAAATTTGCAGAATTTTAACAGTTAAAAGTGGACAAACATGCAACATCAAATACAAGCAAATTGCTAACGGAGTTCACCCATCTTGGGCTACGTCCTTGGGTCCAGCTTCCAGTGGTGACCGATTCATTATATGCTCAATGCATCAACATACAAACTTAAATTTGCAAAAATAACACTGTCATTGTGTCCAAAATGCTCAAAAACATCTATTTAGGCTCTTCTTAAGCTTAAAAAGGTTGAAAAATGAGCAAGTTATGCCTATTTCTTCAAGGCTGCATATAAACTCTATAATAAAACAAAATCGCTCTGCAATTTTTTCAACAAAGTGTTCATAGCCCAATCGGTAGAGCGCTAAATTGTTTTGGCGGAGGTCATGGTTTGACTTGTAGCTCATGTCATTGATTGTGTTGGTTGGTTAAAATATAGTAATTTTTTTAAACATGGGTCGAAACCCCTACCCAAAACCTCCGCTCTTGGTCCTATGCATTGCTACATGACCATGAGTCACGGGTCATAGGCCATGCGCCCATACTATTTTCCTGTCATAGGTTACATGCCTCCACATGACCACGACTATGGGCGTGGGCAGTATGCCACATGCCCCAGCCCCCAACAATTGTGTTAATGATTCTTTGTATGCCAAAAACCATGGGTTGGGTCGGTCATGGCACACCCGTTGACCTGCCCATCAACCCCAAGCGTCATTTAATATGAATTTAAATATAATAATGCACCCATTGTTTAATAAGAATTACTCGTGACCCAATGGTTGGGCGCTCAATTTGTTGGTTGGAGGTTAAGAGGTCGATTCCGTCGGAGGTTGTCGGTCAGCATAACAAAATTTTGGCGCCATCCAGAGTGCCACATGGTACCGAGGGATTGGGCCATGTGTCACTATATGATTGTCCCATCTCACGAACCTTCAAACCTGTAACAGCCTTGGTGAAAATTCCATGTAAAAATATATAAATACCACAGATGATGGGACACGTATTCCAAGTTGAATGGTGGGCAGGACATCCTAGGGGGTGTTCATTTGATTGTTTATGCCTAAGGAAATTGGCAAAGGCAATGGCTAAGGCTTTGGAAAGGAAAAATGGCATTTTTGGCACATTTATTTATGAAAATAAAGGAAATTAGGAGAAAAGGGAGGTGAAAGGTCACATGTTGGATGTGAGGAGGAAATTGAAGGAAAATAATGGAAAAGTGAAGAAAATAGAGGCCTCATTGATAAAAAGGCTTTCGAGGATCAGTGGGCGAGACTTGATCAATTTAGCTTTGGAGCCCTCTCATTAAATTCTCTCTCTCTCATACTCTCGGATACTTAGAGTTTTTCTTGGAGCACTTTGGCATTGGAGCAAGAAAGGCAAAGAAGGTAAGAGGAAGCAAAGATCAAGTAGGGAAAGGTAGGATCAAGCAGCTACAACAGGCTTCATTGCAAGTATCAACTTGCATGTGTATTTTCCTTGTTAGATTTGGCATGCATGGTATTGCATGTGATTCTTTTCTATCATGGCATGGGTTTTGCCAAGTGTGATAGTGTTGTCAGCCTAACCTTGCCATTTCTGGATAACTTTGATGAGATGGGTTCTCTCATTCGATTTATGTGGGAGGAGGGTGTTACAAAGTGGTATAAAAGCGTGGTTGCGCTCTCCTTGGGTGAATGTGTTGGTCATGCATGCATGTCAGTTACATGTGTGTCTCTTACACTTGCATTCCATGTGCTTGTTGTATTCATAATGATTGATCATGGTTGTAGTAAGGTTGTCATGAGGAACTTGATGTTGATTCTATAGAATGCATTTCCATGAGTATATGACTGGTTACATGAGTATATGCAGCTTGATTACATCCTTGTATGTTGGGTTGCATTCTTGGTTATTTGATTACAATAATTGATCGCTTATGCTCGACTACAAGCGTTTATGCGTATGTGTAGTTGGTTAGACATTGCTTATGCATATTGATGGTTGCATGTGGCAATGTGTACAATGGAGTAATGGTTGTTGTCATGCATGAGGTCATGGTTTGTGAAGTTGATATGGTCATGCATTGATGACTGAAATCTAGCTAGAATGATGTGTATATGGTTTGGTACTCATGTGTTATATGTATATATGCAATTGTTATGCATGTATAGTTTTGGTTATAGCTATGCATGAATAGTAGGTCAAACATGCCTTGTGCAGTCATGCTATGCAATTTATGTCATCATGGTGCTATTGGTTATTATGATGCTAATGTGTTGGCTGAGATAGAGCAGGAGATGCAGATCATCATAATGAGGTTGCAACATTAGACTTTGGGGTAAGAGCAAATCGTTATACAGGTATTGTACGTTTGACATGCAGGTATGTAAGTTAAGGATTGTTATATGCATTAGGTTTATATACATTAGTTTTATGTACATGTCTTTTGATGTTATGGTTACATACATGATAGATGATAGTTGATTAGTATAGTCATAAGCACATGTGTCAGATAGTCACGAATGATAATAACCTATGGATGTATACATTGCTATTTTTGTTTTATGTTAGATAACTTGATGATTAGGTTATATGTTGTTGATGAGCATGATATATAGCTTATTGTTGTTATATGATATTAACTTGATGATTAGAGTTATTTTATTGAGATACTGATGTTATAATTTGGATTGGTCATATGTGTGATGGTTATGTTCATTGCATTGAAGATCTTGATGTTATATGTGTTGTGTTAACTTGATTTGACCTATGCGGATGGTTATGGTTGCGATATTCAAGTATGAGTTGACATATTTGTGATATGGTGTTGTAATAATCTAGATTGATCGTACATATGTGATTGTTATGCATGAATGACAACTACTTATGAGCTTATGATGTGAACATATTAGTTAGTTATTGTTATGGATATCATAATTCATGTTTCAGTTGATATGTTGTGAAGTTGTATCGTGCTAACCTAGATTGATTGTGTAGACAAGATAGCCTCCCCTAAAATACTCTAAGGTGTGAGTTTGGTTATTTAGTATACTGGGTGCTTCATTGTTGATTATGGCGTTTATTTGGTGTTTGAGTGTTTGGTACCTATTATGTCGCCTAGTTGAATTATCTGACATGGTATATTTATAGTTTGTTGAATGATTGATTTATTGCATGATATGAATATGAGTTTATAGGGTGGCATGAAGGATTGATCTTGTATTAATATAATTATACTAACACTTATGTGTTGAGACATTTGATATGTACTTGAGTGTAGTAGGTGATAGTTGTAGCATTATGTATAATGATTATGAGTTGATTATGGATTATGACATGATTGTTAGTCTTGCTAAATGTTGATTTCAAGTTGATAGATATGATTGTCTTGATACTTGGAACATGTGGTTGACATGTGTGAGCAGTTGCAAGAAGCATGCTAGTATTATCCTGACAAGGTAATAATTGATGTGGTTATATAACTAACAATTGGGTGATATGACAATACATAGTAAGACTCAGTTGCAACAGGGTAAAGGTAAAATAAAGGAATTGGGTAAGAATTCCTTTGCTATGTTTGGAAACCCTAATTCCAAACGAATGAGTGCTTTGCATACATGAAGTCTTCTTAACCTTGATTTTTCCTGAAATTATGTGGATACATGTTATATTCATGAACATGTACTTGACAGGTTTATTAGCTAGTCTTTATTTATAGGTGGATCTTTCAAATGATGGGAGTCCTTTGAGAGATGGTGTGTATGTGTTTGGTTGCAAGCAACGTGCTTGACACAACAAAATGAGGTAATTGGTGTATTGTTATGTTTATTTATGCACTAACAGTTATGTGTTTACAACAGTATGATGCAGGGAGTTGCATGGAAAGAGAGGTTGCGATAAGATCTCAAAGAAGGCTCAGGTTAAGATTTCCTTGGGAACCATGGGGATTGAGTCATGGCGTCTGTTGTTAGGCTTATGCTTTTGGTCTTTTGCAATTGTTGCACTTGATTTTTGATTTTGATTGTGTCTGGTGTATAGCCATGCCACTTTGTTGCGGTGTTGTATTGCTTTTGGTTTTGGTTTTCGTGGTTTTCTTCTTGTTGTGTTTTCATTCTTGCATTTTATATTTTGATTCTGGGGAATTGGTTGGGAAAGAGGAAAAGTTGATGGAGATCGAGGAGAGCTGTGTGGTACCCAACATGTAGTGTAAGACACAGATGAAGCTGGATGGATGAGTAAGTGCAGTGGAAGGTAAGACTATGATAGTCGGTTGGACTAGTTGGGTCCATTGTGGTAAATGGACGATGATAGAATAGTCATGGGAAAGGTAATCAAGAAAAGGTAAAGTAAATGGATCTGAGGTGTTGGATGCCTTGGCTATGTTGGGACTGTTTTTCTCAATATTGCACATGTGTTGCATGAACAAAGGAGGTTCTCTTAACCTTGACCTTATAATATCTGACAATTTTGTTGTGATCATGATTATGTTGATGTTTATATATGTATACGTGTAGGCATGTATGTATGTCATGTCTGACAGGGTGATCATGAATCATGATGATTTTGTGCTAATGTTTATATGTACATATATATGTATGACGTTGAATGATGAGATCATTATTATTTTATGATGTATGTATGTGTACATGTATCTATGTCACTGTTTAACAGGGTCATCAGGGATCATTATTATGGAGGAATGATTGCTTACGTATGCAAATGACATGAAGAGATTCCTGGTCTACGAGGAATCAAGTGGGAAGAGTAGTCATGACAAACATATGAGGTAAGTATCATGTGAATATGAATTTATATTGTATGCTTCTATTATGCCTATGCTTATGTTATGGACATGTTATACCAAGGGATACATCAACAAAGTGAAAGCAGTGTGGTCTGTGGTATGCTGGGACAAGCATGGTTAAGAAACTAGAAACAAGGTTGCTTGGTAAAGAGTCAGTGTGGTTTTGGATGTGTGGTACTACTGTTGTGCATATGTTGTACATGTTGCATTTATGATGTGTGCACATGCGGTGTTGTGCATATATAGTATGTATACATGTTGTTTATGCAATGTTATGTACAAGATGGTACAAATAGTGTTGTGCGAATATTACATATGGTGTTGTGCGCATGATTGGATATGCAGTGTTGTGTACAGATGATGTTATGTACATGTTGGAAATGCAGTGCTATGTACATGTGGTGTTACGTGCATGTTGTACATGTGGTGCTATGTACATATGGTGTGCATGATTGTACAAGTGGTGATGTGTGCGTGTGGGCTATGTACATGTTGTACAAGTGGTGTTGTGTGCAGGTGGTGTTGTGTACATGTGGTGTCACGTACATGTCGTGTGTGCGGTACTATGTACATGTGGTATTGTGTACACGTTGTACAATCGTGTAGTGTACATATGGCATTGTGTACACGTTGTGCAGGTGGTGCTTGGTACATGTGGTACTGGTGTACGTGTAGGATTGAGTGCATGTCATACATGTTGTGTTGCGGGCATATTGTACTATGTATGTGCATTGTGTAGTCATGGTATTGTGACATATGCATTCATTATGTTGCACTCTAGACACGTATTTGTGTTATGTTGTACATTAGGTGTAGGTGCATGTATTGTGTTGTACACCGGATGTAGGCATATGTATTGTGTTGTGTTGTACACCAGGTGTAGGTGTATGAGTTGTGTTGTATGTTGGGTGTACATGTATGCATTTTGTGGTGTCCCACATTGTGTGTGGATGAATGTATTTTGATGTACATTGTGCACGTATATTGGGTGTAGGTGTATCTGTTGTATGCCAAGTATAGGTTCATGGTGTTGCATGGTGTGTGA
Source organism: Pinus tabuliformis (assembly GCA_031772625.1). Lineage (NCBI taxonomy): Eukaryota > Viridiplantae > Streptophyta > Pinopsida > Pinales > Pinaceae > Pinus > Pinus tabuliformis. The sequence continues at coordinate 698,481,203 of CM062813.1, read as the reverse complement.
GGTGGTATGTGTGTGATGCACACTATGCATATGTTCACTTGGTGGAGGAGAAGGCATTGGGTGTTTGCTGGGTGTGGCAACCGATCTGGTGTGTGTACAAAAGAACAAAGGAAAAAGTAAGGATCGATCAAGGATAAGTATCGATATTGTATTTCAGTTTTACTATGCATGTGATTTATGATTCTGGTCTATGATGATTACATGTGATTTATGATTCTGGTTTATTATGGTTACATATGATTTATGATTTTGATCTATGATGGTTATGTTTTGAGCTAACCTAATGTGATGTTTTTATACATGATGCTAGTTTGACTTATCGTGATATGAAGTAAACAAGATTGCAAGTGTACTTGCAATGAGGTATGATTTGAAGTTATTTCAATTTATTTTGAATCTGATGGAAGTTATGTGATTGGTACAGGAAGCACGGAAATGCCTGGTTGGGTGGTTAAAATCAACTGCCATAATCAACAACGACAATGGAAATAATTGGAACATGCAACAGTATGCTGGTAAAGCACTTCGGGAACAGGGCCATTGTGGGACACTGGTACCCAATAGTGACCATTGATTGCCATGAGGAAGCCTTGCTAAGGGATGGATCGCTTAGGATAGGGGATTCTGGGGAACTTGGAAGGTGAGTGACTGCACGGAAAGGGGTAATTGGATTTCCTGAGGGACTATGTAGCAAAGAATGGAAGGTCGCAGATATATTTGTTTTGGTCATTAGCACTGTCAGATGAAATCAAATGCACATCGGGAGTGTGCCCTGGAACAATGAGTCGGTAACTGTTCACTAAGAGGACAAGTGGCACAGGATTGTAGCGCTGGACATCGGATGCAGATTTGACTTTATAGTGGATTTTGGACCTCCTAGGAAGGAGGTGAATCCTAGTATTACTTGAGGGTGGAGGTGTGAACCTTTGGATTCCCTTGTTGTAGATACAAACATTGTATCCTTTATTTGTTGGTTTAGAAAATGTGCATATGTGTATATGTGGATTGTAAATACCGTAATGAGTTGTGTTATAAAGCTCCACTATGTGGTATGTTGTCATGTTGTCATGATGTTTTGTTTTAGCATAGGGTCATTGTAAATATTGCAATGAGCTATGTTACAAATCTCCATGGGCAGTATGTTTTGTTTTCAACAGTCTTAATGGTTATAGGTGTCATTAGACATCGAGGACGGTGTTCCCCCAAGGGGGAGGGTTCTATAACAACCCTGGTGAAAATTCCATGTAAAAATATATAAATGCCACAAATGATGGGACACATATTCCAAGCTGAATGGTGGGCATGAAATCCTAGGGGGTGTTCATTTGATTGTTTATGGCTAATGAAATTGGCAAAGGCAATGGCTAAGGCTTTGGAAAGGAAAAATGACATTTTTGGCACATTTATTTATGAAAATAAAGGAAATTAGGAGAAAAGGGAGGTGAAAGGTCACAGGTTGCATGTGAGGAGGAAATTGAAGGAAAATAATGGAAAATGAAGAAAATAGAGGCCTCATTGATAAAAAGGATTATGAGGATCAGTGGGCAAGACTTGATCAATTTAGCTTTGGAGCCCTCTCATTAATTTTTCTCTCTCTCATACTCTTGGATACTTAGAGTTTTTCTTGGAGCACTTTGGCATTGGAGCAGGAAAGGCAAAGAAGGCAAGAGGAAGCAAAGGTCAAGCAGGGAAATGAAGGATCAAGAAGCTACAATAGCTTTCATTGCAGGTATCAACTTGCATGTGTATTTTCCTTGCTAGATTTGGCATGCATAGTATTGGATGTGGTTCTTTTCTATCATGGCATGGGTTTTGCCAGGTATGACAGTATTTTCAGCCTAGCCTTGCCATTTCCAGATAGCCATGGTGTGATGGGGTTCTCATGTGTTGGTTGAGCTGGATTGCTGGATGGATTAGAAGTTGAGTGAGGTGGATCTCCGAAATGATAGAACAGATGGCCTAGTAACCCTTGAACCGAACAGTGGGTTGCAGTAAAGTCGGATTTTGTGTTGCCTCGGATGGCCTAGGAATCCTTGCCAGTGAATGACAAGATATAAAGTAAAGCCTAGAGGTGGTTTGCTCTTCGTTGGGCCAAGTTATTCTGGGTTTGGGATATATGATAAATCCTGGAGAGAGGGTCTTGGTGTAGGGCCTAGTGGTCTGGGTTCAGATTTCAGTAAATCCTAAGAGACTAGGAGACAGGAAAATTCCTCACGATGTAGGTGGAGAAATCCGGTGGCATCCATGCTTTTTTGGCCTAGTGATCAAGTGGAGATCACGGTAAAGTCGGTTATGATGTGTTCATGTGTTGGCCTAGTGCTCCAGGATGGATTACGGTAAAGCTTGGTTTCTATTGATGAGAGTGAGGTGGTTTAGCCTTGATATGCCCTGGTTGGTTCTTTTGGTTTGAGTCCCACATTCATGCTTGGAATATGGCATGAGGGTGATTGGATGAAGAGAGACTTGGTTCAACTAATCTATAGTCAGGTGGAACATTGTAGTCCCATCTCCGGTTGTTTCATTACATTAATTAATGAGAAATTCATTCCCTTGATTTCTATGTGTAAATGTACTAGTGTATATAGGGATTTTGATCGCTGATATGTTTATGGTATTTCTGTTCCTATTATTTTGGTTATATGTACATTTTGTGACAACAACTATGTATGGCTCTCAACATGTTTTTACTTGTATGTGAATGGATAATGTGTCTATGACCTAATAGATGATAATGTAGCGAATGGCATGAGGGAACAATGGTTCATAGCGATTCTCAGATAAGTATGAGATCCCTACACTTAATTTTGATGTTTACACTTGTAGGTTACATGTTCACAATATGTTTGATGAAATGCCTGTCATGGCTAGTAGGGGTCTAGTTAAGGTCTTGATCAACTTATTGTTTTTACATCATTGTTTCCCTATACATTTCCTGATTCTAAGCTATCATTCCATTCTGGGAAATGGCCTGAGCTATGGGCTTGAAAAAGTGGCTTAAATCTCGGGGTCGCTGGCACAAAACTAACAATTTTGGTCCACAGTTGCTGGCAGGCAGGCCTATGAGAGCAACTTTGGATTCCTGGTTGCTCCCTTGCCCATAGCATGAAAACGACTATCGTGTTAGAGGTCCAGAACAACAGTGGGACCCAGGGACAAGCTACCTGAGTGGCTGACTTGTCTCCTGAGGGTTTTATTGATGATGTTGGATGACTGTGTGTGATGTTCCATCGATTCCACTTCCTTAAGGTCATCTAGGAGGGTGAATCTGATCATAGTAGCCTCTCATCTCATGTTCACCCTAGTTGGCATGGTTACTTGGGTGGATGTTGGAGGAGGGTGTTACAAAACCAATAGCAACATGCCATGTGTCCTCGTACAATTGGCCCAAATGTTTGCTCCTGATTGGTCCCCTTATGACATTCATACTTCCCAGTTAAATGATGATGTTAACACCATGTCAGTGTACAGATTGCCATGCCAGTGTACAGATTGCATAGTCAAACTTGCACTCTGACTCTTTTTTCTTTGCCCAAAACTTCAAAACACGATAACTTCCTCATACGGTGTCGGATTGAGGCGATTCAAGTGTTGTGGGAATCAAAATGATGATATCTGGGATTTGGCACTAGTTTAGGGAGATTTTGAGAACATTCAGTTTTTAGCATATTTTTGATCCCCTAGATCACTCCTCCCCTCTGGAAGCTTTTGGACCACCAAAAGTCTGTTTTGACTCAACAAGTAAGTGAGGGTACAGATCCCTCACTTTCCTGATCTCTATCGACCTTGTATTGTTTGGATTGGTACCTTTGAGCCCCACATGAAGATACTCCACATTGCCTCTACGTGAAGTTTTTATCCTCCTGTCAAGAATAGTGTCTTCCTGCAACTCATTTAAATATTCAAGAGAAAAATCTTCTATAGATGGAATCTAAACATTCTCTTCTTGATCAATGATCATAGGAGGCTCATACAATCTCAAGTTTTCCACATTCACAACATAATAAATTTGCATGTAAGGTGGCAAATCTAATCGAAAAGCATTGTTACCAATCTTCTCCAAGATTTTGAAAGGACCATATTTGATTGGTTTGAGATTTTTACCTTCACCTTGTAACCTTTCCTTGCTGATGTACAACCAAAATTTGTTGAAAATGCAACAAGATGATGGAGCTTAGTGAAAAGAAGTCACCTTCACTAAGTGGGCCCGCAGGCTATTTTTGGCGCAAAGTCTATTTTTAGACATATGGATCATGGTCTATGAGTTGCAGGATGCTATTTATGGATGATTGGTCATGTTGGTAAAAATAGATGGACCTCTATTTTTAGACATATGGGCAGAGTCTATTTTTAGACTGTTAGTCTAAAAATAGAACAGTTGAATATTATTAGCTCTTAATAATATTTGGACTATAAACATTATCTTATCCTCTTGTGTCACTTCAGTTCGAGCTACGGATGTGGCACATGCAACTGCCAGAAGGAAATACGCTTTTCCTATGGGTTAGTTGAGCTATTGCATGATGGACTTCAGTTAGAACTCAAGTGATTGAGTTTGGTGGAGTTGATTGAGGAGTTGATGGAGTTGCGTTCAGTTTGACTTAGTTGAACTAGTTGTATTTAGTCTAACTAGCAAATACACTAGTGATGAGTGATGTGAATTAATTATTGATTAATTCACTAATTATTAACTCATAAATCAACTAAAGAATACATGAGTTAACTCAGTGCATGGACAGTTCAGTGGAGACAAGTGTTAGAGGTGGGTGAAAGGGTGAGACTACTCTCAGTTGTGACTATAGCTGTGCATGAGATTTTCACAATCATTGATTGAGATTGCCAATGAGGATTGCGCAGTACAAGCCAAGGGAATTCGAACTTGGATTTGATCCAATCTCAACTTGGATTGCGTAGTAGAGGCAGGCAAACAGTGGAGGAGATTTGAACCCGTGACTTGTTCAGATTTGAGCTAGTTTGTGTGTAGCAGGTGGAGATAGTACTGAGTACTTGTGAGGAGTATTGTACTATGTATTGTTACATGTTCTCTATCATTATAATATACAGATAGTTGGGGGTTTTCAACTATATGCTTTCCCAGTACATACTGTGTTGATATGTGTGATTGATGCTTCAATGTGCGCATGCGATTGTTTCTTAATTCTGCAAATTGATGATCAATGGTAGAGGAGGTTATGTATTATGCATGCATTCCGCAAATAGTGTATAATCAGGATAATCTCTGTGAATAAGTGTTATATTATTCAAAATTTCTACAAAATTGATCTCCCACATGGAAATCATGATCAACCTTATGTTTATCATGTCTTGCGTTGTACTTAGCTTAGATTTTCTCCAGCTATTCTTGTACCTTTTGATTCACTAATTGGATTTTTTCAATGAAATTCTTGGCTTTGTCCATCTACTGCAATATCTTTACCAAAGATGAAATCCAAAGGAGACTTTGGTTAATAACCCAAGCAAGATTCAAAGGGAGATACTTGTGTAGATGAATGCTTGGCATGACTGTAGGCATTCTGGATGTAATGCAAATTCTCATCCCAAAGTTTAGGATGCGTACCACAATATCCTTGAAACAAATGCACTACTATTTTGTTCACTACTTCTGTTTGGTCATCGGTTTTTAGATGAAATGCCATGCTCTTCGTCAACTTTGTGTCCATGAGTTCCCATAAACTTGACCAAAACTTCCCGATAAATCGAGAAACTCGATCAGAAATAATCAAAGTAGGTAACCCAAAATGAACCCATACATTTTGGAAGAACATCTTTGCAGTTTGTTCAGTTGTGACCTGTTTCTTACAAGGCATCAACACACACATTTTTCCGAAACAATCCACTACAACATATAAATAATCATGATCTTTTCTGGACATTGGTAGTCCCCCAACAAAATCCATAGAAACACTTTCCCAAGGATGAGAAGGGATAGGAAGTGGAGTGTAAAAACCCAATTTCCTATTACTTGGCTTGCTATTAGTGCACATAGAACATCCTTTTACATACCTTGATACAATTTCAATCATACAATGCCAATAACAATACCTCTATAGTTGAGAAACTATTTTCCTACACCAAAGTGACCAACAACGAGAGAAGTATGGGCTTCCATTATAACATTAACTCTTTCACCTTGTGGAATACACAAATTGCCAATATGATACTATAATTTTTTATAAACATGATAACCCAACTCTTCAGCATGACTGCCTTGACTCGAAGTTGCATAAACATCTTTAAAATCTTCATCTTGAGCATACTATTCAATATAACGTTCATGCATGATTGAGTTATTCTTAAGAATGATAAATGCATTAAAAATAGGCCTTGATAACATATCTACAACTTTGTTGTAAATACCTTTTTTATACTTGATAACCAAATTAAATTACTACAGAAATCCCATCCATCTGAAATTCCTATATTGTTGTAGCTTGGTTTGCGATTGTAGATATTGCAAAGGTTGATGGTCAGTATGAATAATCATTTCTTTACCCATCAAATAATGCTTCCACTTATTCACACTTTGTACAAAGCATACAAATCTTTATCATAAGTTGGATACTTAATTAATTCATTGGAAAAGGTCTCAGAATGATAACATATTGCCTTACCATGCTGCATCAATATTGCTCTCATAGCATATTCGCTTGCATCGATTTGAATTTCAAATGGTTGCTTGAGATCTGGAAGTGTTAGAACTAGTGATATGCTGATTTTCTCTTTCAAAGTGTCAAAGTCTTTCTGTTTCTTGCCTCTCCATTGATGATCTATAAAATGCCGTGGATATTCCATTGGACAGTTTGTCACAACAGATCTGATAATGTTATATTAAAACTATGAAAATTATACACTATTATAGTTTATTAAACTTTAAGGTTTATGGATTTAATTGTAATTAGTGCATGCATGTGAATGGAAATTATACAGAAAAGTATGGAATGAAAAATAAGCACACACACACACACAAGACACAAGATATGCTCTCTAGGAAACCCTTTCGGGAGCAAACCCAGCTGGAAGACGAGGTTGCTTCGCTCTTTTTCTCTATCTGGAAATATGGCCGTAGGTACAAAGAAGTAATTCATGTGGCCCGTGAGTTGCTACAGTGCACATATCCTCTTTGTGCACGTTGTACCCCTTATCTCTCTTGTTTATATTTGCTCAACTATGGAACAAAATGCTCTCAAAAGAATGGAATTTCTCTTCCTCCTTGTGGCTCAGTTATAACATAGCTTGATAGTCTACTAGTGGTTAATTTTGACTGCATCAACTCTTAACTACAGTTACAAAATAGACTCTTCTAGAGTATTTTACATAATAAACATGTGGCTAGCCCCTTTTCCACAAATAATGGGGGCTGACGTGACATGCTCCCAAACTATAGGTGTGAAAACATGAAGTTCAACTTCTGAGTGGCATAACTTTTGCATACAGACTCAGCTTGACGCACTTCTTGCGCCATTGGAAAGATCTATGTGTGTAGAATAACATAGAAAGATGCATACTAAATTGGTAAAGTTTTACTCTAAAAAAACTTCATTTGATGCCTCAAAATGCTCTCGGAAGGTTTCAAACCTCGTTTCGCTAAACTGGGTCTCGCCGATAAAATGGGTCCCGTGAGTTGATTCCTCCACTTTTTCCACTCCAAATGCATTGAGTGGATGAAAAACAATATAATGATACAATTCGAATCAACTAAAAGAGGTGCTTGACACTTGTCAAAGCATGTAATGGTGTTGCAATGAATGAGAAGTTAGCGATAAATTTTCTCCAATATTGGGTTGCTCCCAAAAAGCTCCTAACTTTTGTTTCATTGTTGGGTTTAGGCCAATTCACAATAATATCAACTTTGGAGAGATCAATCTTCAATTCACCACGTTCTATAATATGACCTAATTCAACCAAAGAGGTTTTCCCAAATTCACATTTAGACATCTTCAAATACAATTTTTCCTTTTTCAAGACATCTAACACTTGTTTTACATGCTTAACATGCTCTTCAGGAGTCTTACTAAAAATCAGAAGATCATCTAAGTAGACTATGACAAAATCATCAAGAATGGTGGTAATACATCATTCATAGCTCTCATGAATGTAGTAGGTGCATTACAAAGCCCAAGTTACATAACTAACCATACAAACAAACCTTGTTTTTTCTTGAAAGAAGTTTTCCAAATATCATCTTCAACAATCCTTATCTGATGATAACCACTTTTAAAGTCTAACTTGTTAAAATAAGCAACATCCTTTGACTGATTTAGAAAATCATCAATGCGAGGAAGAGGATAGCAATTCTTTATCGTAATCTTGTTCAAAGCTCAGAAATCCACACATATGCGCCAAGTACCATCTTTCTTTGGAACTAGAACAATAGGAGACCCACAAGGAGATGTACTAGGTTTGATGACCCCTTTGTCAAGCAACTCTTGAATTTGTTTCTTGATATCTGCATTCTCCAAAATTGACATTCTATACATGCCAATATTTGGAAGTGGTGCATCCTGTTGGAATTGTATCTCATTTTGGATTCCTCTTTGTGGAGGCAACCCTTCAGGTTCCTAAAATATCTTGTCATAAGGATTAACAACTTCAACTAATTCATGCTTGAGTTTAGAATCACCTTCTGAGAAAGCTTCAAATTCAATAGTATCTTTAGCTTTAATCATCAACAACACAAAATTCTTACTAGCATTCTTTCATTTTACTTGCACTAACAAGAAATAAGTTCATGTTTTTGCGATGTGCTCTAGCAATATACTCAACTACATCGTTGAAAAGATGATATTTGTTCTCATGTTGATAGAATATGGCTTTTCTGTAATATAAATTTGGACTCCCTAAGACAATCCCACAAATATCAAGTGGTACAACGTCAAACTCTACCTCATCTATCAAATTAGCGATGATGGCAAATTTGAGTTTACACATTCTCGTCACTTACAATTTGGAATCATCACATACCCAACCCAAAGGGAAAGGTTTTGTATGAGGTGAAGTTTCTAAATTAAGTTTCTTGACAATTGTTTCAGAGATAATATTAACTTAAGATCCACTTCAAATACTGTATCAACCTTTGTATGTTTTGTAATGACCCTGATATGAAAAAAGGCACTTCTTTCTTTATCATTTTGAGATTCAACAAGCTTGCTAGAAGAACTAGAACTCGCATTAAAAGTTATAACTTTAATCCCCATGGTTGTGATTTTGGCTTCATCACTTGAATCAAAACCTAAATCTTGTTGAGTTGTAGCAACATTCTTTTGTTTCTCCTTGTTATTGAACTTCTTTGGTCTCAATTCTAGATGTAATTTCCAACAATGATCTTCATCATGGCCATATTTTGAACAATGTTTACAAGTAAGTTTATCTCTCTCTTTCTTGACAATAGCATTCTTCTTACCTTTGCCTTTAAATTTTCCCTTTCCTTTGTCTCCAGATTTAAAGGGTTTCTTTCTAACTCTTGAGGAACATTCTTACCTCTTGATTCTAAATGAGTAGCATGAACACATACTTCATCTACATTGGAGGGATTAAACGCAAGTATAGTATGTCTCAAATAATTATGCAACGCACCTATATATTTAAGGGAAGTATCTTGTGAGGTCAAATAAACACCCAATATTAATGCTATTTTTCTAAATTCTTGTGCGTAACTTTGGACACTTTGACCTTTAGTTTGTCTAAAATTTTGCCAATCCATTATTGCTTTTTTGCATGTATGCTAATGGATAAATTTGCCTTCTTATTGCAGCTATAAAATCATTCCAAGAAGAGATAATCTTACCACTTTTCTTCAAATCTTCTTGAGTTTTGGCCTCCCACCAGATGAGAGTTGCACCTTCCAAGTGAAGAGACGCAAGTGGGATCTTTGTGACATCATCATCAATCTTTTGTATCCTGTAATAAACTTCAATTTAACAAACCTAATTATCCATTTTTTTAGCATTTACTTCTCCATTATACATTGGCAATTCAAACTTGACATCAAGCTTAAGCAAAGAAGACTTAGCATGTCCTCTTGGAGATGTAGGAGGAGTAGGTCTATGTGAAGAAGGAGGTGAGGATGGAGGTGAAGGAGGAGCAGGAGGTGGAGGCTTGCTCCCTTTACCACCATCACCTTTTGGTTGATTACAACTTTCTCCTTGCAACTGTGTTGTTATTTCATTATACAACAATTTCACCATCTCAGTAATATCAAAGAAAGATTTTCTAATATCTCTCTCATACTTAGATGTCAGTTCTTGTCCTTATCCCTCTTTATGTGCCATGAATTGTGGAGTATGTGGTCTTCTTGAGCCAATTTGAGGGTTAGGTTCTTCAAGTGCTCATTCTCCTCTTCTCAATCTAGACCTTGTAAGCATTCAAAAACCTTGCAAATTCTATCAAACCTTTACAAAACCATGCTTTGATACCAAATTGATCAAAAAATGAAAAGTGAAGGTTTCATTAAATAATTTGCAAGCTAGTTTGCGTCTTTTAGGCAATGGATCATGGTTGAAAAGGTACACAACTTAAGTAAATTTGCAAAATTTTAACAGTTAAAGGAGGACAAAATGCAACATCAAACAAAAGCAAATTGATAACGAAGTTCACCCATCTTGGGATACGTCTCCAGGTCCAGCTTCCAGTGTTTACCACTTTATTATATGCTAAAATGCTCAAAACATCAACATATAAGCTTTAATTTTCAAAAATAACACTGCCATTGTGTCTAGAATGCTCAAAAACCCCTATCTAGGCTCTTCTTGAGCTAAAAAAGATTGAAAAATGAGCAAGTTATGCCTCTTTCTTCAAGGATGCCTGTAAACTCTGCAACAAAACAAAATCGCTCTGTAAAATTTTCAACAAAGAGTTCATAGCCCAATTGGTAGAGCGTTGGAGTGGTTTGGTGAAGGTCACGGGTTTGACCTGCACCTCCCACCGTTGATTGCGTTGGTTGGTTAAAATATATTAAAAAAAATTAAAACATGGGCTGAAACCCCACCTTGAAACCTCCACTCTTGGTCCTGCACATTGCTATATGACCACAGGTCGTTGGCCATAGGCCACACACCCATACTATTCTCCTGTCACCGATTACATGCCTCCACATGGCCATGACTATGGGTGCGGGTGGTATGACACGTGCCCCAACGCCCAATGATTATATCGACAATTCTTTGTATGCCAAAAAACATGGGCCAAACCGATTAAAGTTTAGTGTGAAATTAGTATTAGCATAGCGATCGACTGGCTGCGAGAGCTTGACCTAGCCGACTCCCGCTTCTGGTTCTCCCTTAACGCTCGAGGCCGCAGGCCGTCTCGGCCCTCTGGCAGCTCCGGAGGGCAGCGTTTCTCAATCCTCGGGTTGCTGGGTGCCCCTTCGCGCGCCCCTGTGGCTGCTGCGCCCTTGCGCTCAGCCCTGAGGCACCCTTAACATGGAATCCACCGGGGGCTCCTCCAATCCGCCTCCTTAGGTGTTAGCATTCCGAGCAATGATCGATGCTGGTCCGAAGAGAGCCCCATCAGCGATTCAACAGAAGTTCATTAAGAAGATGGAAAAGATCCCTTCAGTGGCCCTTCCTGAAGAAGAAACGTGCAAAGCAGCTTTGAATCTGGCAGAGAGAGGCCTCATTGGCCAGTTCACAGGCCTCTAGCCTTCTCCTAAATTAGTAGAAGACTGGACTCAAAGAAACTGGAACCCACTAATCAAAGAGGGCGTCAAAAGCTACTTTGTAGGAAAAGGATTCTTTGTCTTTGTGTTCGAAAGCTTGGAAGACAAAAGATTAATATTCAGGAATGGCCCATACTTCATGGGACCGCAGGGATTGTATTTGAATAAATGGTCCCCGGACTTTGACCCTTCCCAGGATGTCCCTTCTACTGTTCCGGTTTGGGTGAGACTCCCCCATCTGCCTCTCCATTGCTGGAATAAAAAGTCCCTTGAGAACATCAGAAATGCGCTGGGTAAATACATAGACAAAGCCGCAAGAAAAGATCAGTACTCATGTGCTCGCATATGCGTTGAAGTTGACCTAGAGAAGGGGTTACCGGAAACAATCAAGCTCACAGTAGCCAGATGGACGCATATCCAGGAACTGGACTACGAACAACTACCCTTCAAATGTAGACACTGTCATGAGCACGGACACTTCACCAAGCACTGCAAGAAAAGGGTCGAAGAGCAACCAGACAAACAAAATGGGGAACAATGGACTCTAGTTCAGAAAACAACACACCCAAAAAAAGGTGCCGACAAAGGAAACACATCAGGGATTCCAAGCAGTTCTAAGCCCATCCAGGAAGACGAAGCAAACGCAAAAGGGACAGCAAGCACTCAGACCAACCCTGCAGCTACAGAGCAGGAAAATATGGGGCAGGTAGAAAGCACCCCACCAAGCAAAGAAGGAGAGAAAGCAAAGCAGACCGAAGTCACCCAAGGCAGCCCATCCAATCCCTCTTATGCAAAAGTTACAAGGAAAAAAGCAATAGAAAGCTCAGGATCATCGGAGGATGAAACCTATGAGCGCCCCTCTAAAAGAGTTGGAAGGAAATCCTGCAAAGATATGAGAGAAGAAGAGGCCGAAAGACTCAAAACCCAAGGAAGTCAGGCCACAATAGAAATGTCCATCGGATGAAATACCAGACCGAGACCTTCCAAGGGAGGTCCCATCCCTCCTCTCAGTAAATAATGAAGCTCGTTTCTTGGAATTGCAAAGGATTGGGGAACCCCTCTAAACTAGAAGTAGTTAGGGACCTACTAAAAACAGAACCCTCAGACATCCTCATGCTCCAAGAGACCAAGATTGAAGGGCAAGCCCTTCTAGATATCAGTAAGTCAAAGTGGAATAAAAATACAGGTAAGGCAGTCAGTGCCAGGGGCACTTCTGTAGGACTGGCTACTCTTTGGTCAGAGTGCACCTTCCAACTTCACAACTTTAAAGAAACTCAGCACTGGATCTTCACAGAACTCATGCATAAAGCTAGTAAGTTGAACATTTCCCTCTTCAATCTGTATGTTCGTGTAAACTACTCTGAAAAAATAGAATGTTGGAATTCGCTTTCACTTTTTCTTGAGCATCACTCCCTAAGTAACATTATCATAGAGGGAGACCTTAACATAGTCTTGAAACCAAAAGAGAAGAAGGGTGGCTCCTGCACCAGAGACTCCATGTTGGCCTTTGTGGAGGAGATCTCCCAGAGCTGGGACCTCTTAGACTTCAATCTAGTCCGTGGGCTTTACACTTGGTCTAATAATCGTGTTGGGTCGGATCACATCTCTGCTCCTCTGGACAGGTTCCTAGTTCAAAGAACCATTATGATGAATAAAAAGATCGTCATCACAAAAATACTGCCTAAATTTACCTCAGACCACAAGCCAATTCAACTCCTTCTAGAAGATGAGGAAGATCTGGGGCCCATTCCTTTTCATTTCAGCCCTCTTTGGATCGAGAAAGTGGGCTTCATGGAAACTGTTAAAGCCGCTTGGGTTAAGTCCTTCTCAGGCTCCTCCAGCTATATCTGGGAACAGAAGTTGAAGGCCACAAAACAAGCATTGAAGGAATGGATAAAAAAGCTAGACCCCACTCCAACCAACCAAAGAAAAGAGGCAGTTCAGATGTTGCACTCCCTGCAAACAGAAATGGAAAAAAAAGACATTACAGAAGAGCTCTTGGACAAGGAAGTAAAAGCCCAACGATCCACTTATCAATCCTTTCGGGCTGAAGAAGAATACTAGAGGTTAAAATCCAGAAGTCTTTGGTTAAAGGCTGGTGATCGGAACACCTCTTTTTTTGTTATATACCTAGGGGGGATAATATGGGGTACCAAGGGTGGTACCCAAGGTAATAATGTAATAATGGGATGGGCCATAGTAATAAATAAGGTGGTTAACCCATGTCATGTAAGGGACCACAAGTAGTTAATAATAATGTAATAGGCCCATGGTATTAGTTGATGGTATGAGGGAACCATGGTAATGATGCATGGTATTGTATGTATGAGGCCTATATAAAGGCTAGAGACTCCACATGAAGATGAAGAGAAGGATTATTGTATGAACAGGCATATGGCTTGTGGAGTGTTCTCATTCCTTAAGGAGTGAATGTATGGTGTTGCCCTACCTTAAGGGTTTGATCAATAAAGAATCATTTCTATTTATATCTATCTTATTGTTTCTGGGTATATTTGCATTATCTTATCTTTTCATATCTGATCTATAGCATTTCCGGGTTAGATCTACAACAATTGGTATCAGAGCTACAACAATTGGTTTCTGGGGCGGTGAGTTGCAGGTCAGATCTGTACGTTTTGGTGAAAGATCTGTAGAATCTAATTGAAGATCTGTATTCTTTGTGAAAAAATACCCAAATTCAAAAAAAAAAATCAGTTGAATCGGAGTCCGGATGAAGGAGATATCGCTGATCTAAAAATTAGTGGGGTTGCAGACAATTTTCAGGGCAGCGAGTTTTGCGGCGCAGATCTAGAAGTCCTGGTGCCAGATCTGCAAGATCTAATTGTATATCTGGAATATTTGGGAAAAAACACATGATTTCAAAAAAAAATCAGTCGAATCGGAGTTCGGATGAGGGAGATATCGCTGATTTAAAATCAGCTCTTTTTGCAGAAATTTTGGGTGACGCCGGGAGCATAGCAGTGCAGATCTGGAATTCTAGTGCCTGGATCAGGATTTTTATCATATGGGCAGATGCAGAATGATTGTTCCATTTCCAAAAATATGTTATAATAGAGATTCTGAGCAATATTGACGGATTTGTGGCCATTTCAAATTTTCGCCAAGTTTTTTCAAAACCATTCATGGCTTCTAGCAAGGTTCTATACTTTACAGGAAAAGATGATGGTCCTACTATTGAAGAATACATAAAACACCAGAAGTGGGCACGGGAAAAAAATTGGAGGAATTCATGGTGGTATTGTTTGAAAGATGAGGCTTACAAATGGTATATCTCACTTGATAACAAACAGTTGACCAAACTCTCAGATGCAGAATTTGAAAAAGTACTTTTAGACAAATGGTCTCGTGCTAGAAAAAAGGAGAATGAGCCACATAAAGGGTTATTTTCTAATGGTATATCTTTATTGCAGGTTCATGGATTGATTCAGAAAGAGAACATCATTGTTTCTATCAATCCTAGTTGTAAACATAATTTTATCAGTGTTAATTTGGCAAAAAAATTGCAAGTCCCAGCAAAACAAATTGAACATACACAGGTTGATAATGAGAATGTTCAAGTGTACAAGGATTTGAAGCTTTCTATGGATAAGTATGTTTTTCATGGTGATTTTTATGCTTTAGAGATGGATAATATCGATGTTGTTTTGGGATATCCTTGGATGGAATCTGTGGGTACTATCAATATTAATGTGCAGAAGAAATTCCTAAAGCTATGGTATAAAAAGAAGAAAATTACATTACAAGATATTTCCATCCATAAACAGGTAGAGCACATGGAGGCTGAAGCAGAAGATGTTCAAGGGAATGACATATCAGATGATGAGCCTTTGATGATCGACAATCAAACACAAACAGAGGCTGCAGAAGAAAAGGTTACAGGTGATGATACATCAGAGGAGGGCTCAGTGGTTGAAGTCATATTGACAAAGAAGACACCACAACAGGCACCACAACAGGGTGAAGTCAAGCAAAAGCCATCGTGGGTTAAAACTTCAACATATCATCACCCATATCACCCAGCGAGACAACCATCAAGATGGAAACCAAGTCGTCACATGACGGATCGCGAGGAGAGAAGATCCACCCACTACACATCAACACAGAAGAGCGGCCACAGTCAACTTCCATCTCAAGCGAGCGAGGCACCAGCGAGATCGAGGGTTCACCTTTCTCTTGGATGGCTAGATGCACGTGCATGGTACCAATGGACTACTCTTTTGAGTAGATCTTATTATTTGTGTTCTTCCCATGTTTCGGGGACGAAACATGCTTAGGGGGGTGGAATGTTATATACCTAGGGGGGATAATATGGGGTACCAAGGGTGGTACCCAAGGTAATAATGTAATATTGGGATGGGCCATAGTAATAAATAAGGTGGTTAACCCATGTCATGTAAGGGACCACAAGTAGTTAATAATAATGTAATGGGCTCATGGTATTAGTTGATGGTATGAGGGAACCATGGTAATGATGCATGGTATTGTATGTATGAAGCCTATATAGAGGCTAGAGACTCCACATGGAGAGGAAGATGAAGAGAAGAATTATTGTATGAACATGCATATGGCTTGTGGAGTGTTCTCCTTCCTTAAGGAGTGAATGTATGGTGTTGCCCTACCTTAAGGGTTTGATCAATAAAGAGAATCATTTCTATCTATTTCAATCTTATTATTCTTGGGTTTATTTCTGTTATCATATATTTCTGGGTTAGATCTACAACATTTTTCCATCGACAATACAGAGCTAGATTGTCCCAGAATCATATAGTTGAAATCAAAACTACGGAGGGCCAAGTCTGCAAAGGCTTCAACCAGGTTAAAGACGCTGTTGAAACTCATTTTAGGAATTTATACAACGATGGAATCCAAGGAAACACTGAGGAAACTGCTGAATTCCTCTCTAATATCCCTCTTCTTGTTAACCCTGAAGATAATATAGCGCTTTGCAGACCCGTTTCTGAAGAGGAAATTATCAACGTAATTTGGTCCATGACAAGGCCCTTGGGCCTGAAGGATTTACAATCCATTTTTACAAATCTTGCTGGGAAGTTATCAAAGCTGATCTATTTAAAATGATAAGAGGTTTCATGAAAAAATCTAAGATAGGAGGAACCAACTCCACCTATCTAGCTCTAATCCCTAAAGAAACCAACCCTAACTCTTTTGCAAGATTTAGATCTATTTCGTTGTGTAATGCATCTTATAAAATTATAGCCAAACTCTTAGCTAACCGAATCAAGCCCTTGCTCAAAAGATTGATCTCCAGTTCTCAAGGCGGATTCGTGGAAGGCAGGTACATTATGGATAATGTTATTCAAGTTCAGGAGACCAGTCACACAAGTAAACAGTGAGGGGAGAAAGGTATGTTGATTAAACTTGATATGGCAAACGCATTTGATAGAGTTAACCATTTGTTCCTTTGCAAAGTTTTGCTCTCTTTTGGTTTCTCTCAGCAATTTGTTCAGCTCATAAAAGCATGTATTGATTCCCCGTGGATAGCTCCCCTTATCAATGGTCGCCCATTTAACTTCTTCCAAGCTCGGAGAGGTATTCGGCAGGGATGCCCTCTCTCTCCCTTCCTGTACATCCTCATGGTGGATTCCCTTAGCAGAAAACTATCACTTGAAAGAATTTCTGGCTCCCTCCTAGGTCTCAAACCTTCCATCAGATCAGCCTCCCTGAATCACGCTCTCTTTGCGGATGACTCCCTGCTCCTTGGAGGAGCTTCCTCCAGAATTGCGAAAGCCTTTGACACTGTTCTGAGAAGTTACTGTAGGGTATCTGGCGCACTTGTTAATGAGAGTAAAAGTGAAATCTTTAGTTGGAACACTGATCAGCAGGAGATCAATAACATTTCAAAGGTATTGGGGTTCAAAGGACACGTTCAATGGGACAGGATCAGGTATCTTGGTCTCCCTATAACCTCAGGAGTGAATAAGAGGTCCCTCTAGAATGATATCATCAGCAAAATCAAAGCTAAAATCGTAGCTTGGGGAGGCCACTGGTTAACAAAAGGTGGCAAAACCATCCTAATCAAATCTCAGTTGTCATCCCTTCCCATCTATCAAGCAACTTTCCTCTTGGCTTCCAAAAATGTAATGGATCAAATCTCTACACTCCTCAGGGACTTCTTAAAAAGAGTAGGTATAAAAAACATATATGATTTGTCAAACTGGGACAGTCATGGTGATTGGGTAGGCTGGGATCTACACGGCGTCCTTGCGCTTTTAAGCGATCAACAAAACTTGCTTGAGGAACTGCTTGAAGATGTCGCACCGGTCAACAGATACATGAGGTACAGTTGGGGCTGGGGCCTGACAGGAAGTTACAATGCAGCTGAGGGTTATAGAGCTCTACAGGGCTCTAAGAACAGTAATCATCCACCCTCCTTTTGGAAACAGGTTTGGGAGCCGATAGCTCTTCCAAAAGTTAATTTTTTCTTTTGGACTCTGGCTCACAATAAACTCTTAACGAGAGACAACCTTGTAAAAAGGAAGATCGAAGGGCCCCATAGATGCGTTCTTTGCAGAAGTAATCTAGAAACTGCCCAACACCTTTTTCTGGAGTGTCTCTTCGCCAAAGAGGTGTGGGGACTTATACTTCAAGATTTTCAGATCTCCCTCCCTTCTCAGATCTATGTCCTGGACCTCTTTGCTTCATGGAGTGCCTGCTACCCTCAACGCATCCCTCATAAGTCTTTTTGGTGCAAAGTATGGATAACGCTCCCCAAATTTGTTTGCTGGCAGCTTTGGCTGGCATGTAATCAATAGATTTTCAAAGATATACAACATTCTCCGATTCAAGTTGTTGTAAAAGCTAAGTCTCTGCTCTTGGAAGTGGCCCAACAACAGTATCACAAAGAAGACCCTCTGCTCACGCCGGAAGAAAAGAGGTGGCTGGCCCTAGAGCCACATCCCCGAAAGTACCTCCTGCCCCCTTAGAAAGCTAATCCAGACTGGCGAAAAAGAGAACTAGATGACATCTTCCAAAATTGGTGGAGGGCCCAAAAATTAACTACTATATTCTTCGATGGGGCATCCAAAGGGAACCCCGGAGAAGCAGGCGCTGGTGGGGTCATCTACTCCACGGATGGGTCTTTTAGAGATACATTTGCATGGGGCCTAGGCCTAAAAATGAAAAATCAAGCCGAGATCCTTGGGCTGCTCAAAGCCTGTCTTATTGCCAGAGAGAAAGGTGGTAAAGATCTCCAAGTCTTCGGAGATTCAGAAATTTTAATAAAAAATTTAATCAAGGGGGAACTCTTCAACAACGCTGGTCTCAACAAAATTTTGGGCAAATTGGAGAGAGTCTTACAAGACTTTGACTCACACAAGTTTTATCATATCCTCAAAACCTCCAATAGTGAAGCAGATCAGATGGCGAACATTGGATGCACTCTCATGAAAGGGAGTCTAATTGTAAATGGGGAAAGATCCTTCCAAAAGCTGTGAAATTGTTGTATCTCAAAGGCAGTAAAAAAGGATCACATCCATGTAATAGGGGTCGCTACGGCAAAGACCCATTTTTCTTTTTGCAATATATAAAAACCACAACCGTTCGAATTAAAAAAATAAAAATGGGCCAAACCGGTCGAGTGCGCCCATTGGACCGCCCATTAACCCCAACTGCCATTACATAAGATTTTAAATATAATAATGCGTCCATGGTTAATAAGAATTACCCGTGGCCTAAAGGTTGGGCGCTCGTTTTGTTGGTTGGAGGGTATGTGGTCAAATCTGCTGAAGGTTGTTGGTCGACATAACAAAATTTTGGTGCCATCCAGAGTGCCACGTGGCACCCTGGGATTAGGGCATGTGTCACTCTGTGATTGGCCCATCTCACAAACCTTCAAACCACTAGCAACGCGCCACATGTACTTGTACGATTGACCCAAATATTGGCTCTTGATTGGCTCCCTTATGACATCCGTACTTCCCGGTCAGATGCTGACAACAACACTATGTTAGTTTATGGACTACCACATTAGCGTACAAACTGCACAATTAACCCTACACTTTGACTCTTTTTGTTGTTTGTCCAAAACATCAAAATGCGATAACTTCCTCATACGATGTCGGATTGAGGTGATTCAAGCATTCTTGGAATTAGAATGACAAGCTCTACGATTTGGAATTAGTTTTAGGAGATTTTGAGCACTTTCATTTTTTAGCATATTTTTGATCCCCTAGATCAACACCACTTCTGGGCACACCTTCTCCAATGGAGCTTTAGTAGCATCAATGACTTGGAATCCTCTAAGACTCACATTCAAAATGACATCTTTTTCACTTTTGATGAATTTTTTGAATTCAAGAGCACCAATCCATCACAACTCTTCAACCGATTATATACATCTATTTACTAATCCAAAAAAGGCCATAAATGTTATTCTTGTCCAATGCACTATCATTGGTACTTAAATATATAAGTCTATAGCATAGGTGAAAACTTAAAGATACTCACTATGTAGAAGCAGTGATGAAAGTGCATTATGAGAAGAGGAGCAACCATAGTTGGGGCTTTGGATATTTACCCTCCAACTACATTTTCTACTATGTTATAAACTGCGAGGCAAGTCTTGTTATAAAATTTCAATACAAGTCCTCAACCTGAATCTAAAAATATACAAGAAAATAAAAGAAGACTAGCAAGTGTGGCAATCATATTTTTAACTGTAGTTATTTTCATGATATTCCCAAATGAGAAATGCTTTGCAAAATGGAATTTTATTATTCCTATGACATAGGCTTAAGAACGAAGCTATTTGTACAATGAGTACTTGCACAAAGTTGCGTGTTGATCTAATAAATGCAAACAAACAAACGATATGGAAACACTTACAATTGGAGTTGGTGGACATGCCAAAGCCATTGTAATTAGTATTCCTGAGAACCATTTCACAAGGTATGTTGAAAATTAATTGTTTATATAAAATCTAACTAGCATATTTAGAAGCGTTGCATTTGTTATATGGCACCTTATATTCATATCCCCTATTGATCCCTCTTTTATAATTTTGACTAATTCCTAAAGTAAAATATCACTTATAAGTGATAGAGCATTTGAGTATGCACTGTCGGATGATGACGTTGTTTGGATTTGTTTGTCTCACGTTATCGTGCATCTTCCAATATCATCACTGTTAATTTTAATAGGATAGTCAGAGCATACTTAATGGCATTCACAGGCTTTGTAGCAGACAATGAGACAAGTGACGTGCAACCCTAAAATTTGACCCGTTTGGAATAATTTATGACACATTAAAGTACATGTTTCATCTTCTCCACCCATAAAACATGTAACACATGGAGTCCGAGGTTGATAACATTCATCATACTATAAAATCACCAAGACGAACACAAATCTAAGATATTGTGGTGGTCATGACATCTGCAGCAATGATTACAACATGATAGAGTTCACATTTCATCTCTGATGAACAAAGAGCAAATGACAAACCTTTAATTGTGTAGAGGGCAGAGGAAGCTTTCATTGTGCTTCTGCCACATTGTTGCACCTCTGCACCTCAACATTTTCTTAAACGTGGTTAATTTGCAACCTATGGCATGCATTGCTTTATGATCAAGGAACTTATGCTTGAATGTATATCTAATTTAATACACATAATCAATGATGATTGTTTTTATATTTGCTCGAGAGAGGATCGAATATTCCAAAAAAATTCAAGGCACTAAATTTATTTATACATTCAAAGAAACATATCAAATAACAAAAAAAAACTCACAATGTAACTAAACTATAACTAAACAAACCCCAAAACGTAAAACCATTAAACTGCACCAAATAGAAATTGATATAGTTCGTACACATTTTATTTTGTGGGTGTTCAATTAGACATGTGAAAATTCGGCTAACCCCGAATCTTATTGCAACAACTGATGTTATTTATTCTATTTGTTAATTTAATTAAACAAATTATTTGTTGTCTGTTATGACAAATACAGAAACAAATACACTGCAACCTTCACAAAACAAATACCGCGGAAGAAATAAAAACATTGAAAGAAATAGATGCGCACACATAATATGACACTGTTATTTTTGGACTAAGTCCCTGGAAAAACCCAACTCAGGAAAATTGGTGCAACAATTGAGGGTTTTAATATTATGCAATAGTGAAAATTTGAGTACAATCTATGGATGCTTAAACTAGCAATCCAAACATAGAAATAAATGGAAATAATAACTAGTGAGAAAATTTTTCACTCCACAAGCAATCCAACACTGACCTCAACTCGAATTGAGCTGCTCCTTGCTCCCTCTGCGTAGTCACTATGTCAGCCTACACAGTTACTACATCGCACAAGCTTGGAACTGAGTCTCCTCTCACTGTCTCATCAACCATTGTCTGGGAAACTGATACTCTTTGCCTCCGGACCCTCTGCCCAACTTCTGGCTCAAAATATCGACTTCTTCCCAGTAATACAAAAATCTCCCCAAGAGGGCTTTGCGCTGCCTCTCTCTGGCAATCACTGCCTCTCTGCAATGTACTCACCGGAACTAGAAAAGCTTCCTTCGACCTCACTGCCCCTCTCTCACTGCTTCGACCTCACTAAATCACTTCTAGCAACACACAACTGCTACTTTAGAAATCGAGTTCTCAACAAAATCAAACTCTACAAGTGTGTTATCCAAGGCCCATTGACTTTCTTCTTATAACCCTCTATTGAGACTTCAACGACCAAGATTAGATCTTAATCTATGGCTAGGATTAACTAGAAGTCGGTCCATGTACTTTTCTATAACATTCTCACCATGACTTAATTATTTCTGATTAATTAGTCATATTCCCTAAGTTTAGACAAATATTTAAAAAATGACTAATAATCTAATTAAGTCACTTCTAGGTGGAATTTCCAAAAACAATTTCTAGGTTTTGGAGATCTCATGTATTCTAGCCTCTGCATAAAATTTCATGGCTAGAACACATCCAATGCTACAAAAACTAACACTCCCTCTTAGCGAGGAATGCATTCTATTTTTGTTGCTCCTTGTAGCAACACCATGTCTCTGCATCATCTCCTATCACACTGCTGATGTTTGGCTACTATTGTCCATCGACTACTATGCAACTCTGATGTGTTTTGCATTTGTGCTGCTACTGACTGAACTATTGCCAACACTGCATCTACGTTGTAACTCCCTCTCCATCTATTGTTACTACAACTGAAAAGCATCCTAAATACTTAATTAATTATGATCAGTATGATGCATTTGTCACCTAAGTCTCTGAATCTTCGTAGTATCAGCGTTGTCATTGAGGCATCTGCATTTCTACTGAATTTGCACTGTGCCAAGTACATTGCTGCCAACACTGCATTACGCTCCCTAACATCTAATATGCAACTAGACTCTACATATGTCACTCTGACATCTGATTGAATCTACTACCACTGATCCATCCTGCTACTGAAATAATGTGTTCCCTGTAGCAAGGTATTGATTCAAGAGGTGGACCTCCTTAAGAATATTTCCCATATGTAGCATTCTGAGGCTACAATACCAAGTCACCCCATTTCACTCCTGGGGGTATACCAACAAACATGGCGAAGTCTTCCTCCAGCTTGGAGGAAAGCCTATTGATCTCTATTGATGTTGTCTATTGGTCTTGCTTCTCCTACTTGTCCTTCTACCTGAGAGGACTCTGGGTGTTGTAGTGACCATGCTCATCACATCTAAAGCACTTTACCTTTGACAAGTCCTTCTTCTTCTTTCACTGCTCCCCTATGCCTGACTGGGTCCCTTCGATGTGAGGACCACATTCTCCTCCTCCTTCACCTGCTTCAACCCGATGCTGCTTCCATTGATGGAGCTCTTCACTAAGTCTCACCTCAACTACTCCTACTACATTTTGACCGACATCCTGTCCCACCTTGGCAAGGTTTCTCTATCCAAAATGCTCTGGACGAATACTTTCCACTCCTCGGAAACAATGTTGAGTGTTAATCATACTAGCTTTATGGATTGAGGTGCTGCTCCAGCAATTGACAGTTGATCCCGGATCTCCTGAATCATGGTGAGGTAGGGGTTTATGAATTCCCCCTTCTGCATCCTAGTGCATCTCATCATTTCCTCCAAGTACATCTTCCCCTGCTCAAAAGTGCCTTGGTATAGCATGGAAAGTGTATCCCATATCTCCTTTCCCATTCCCTCGATCGCTATGTGTGATACAATGTGATCTCGAACACTATCAAGAATCAACCTCTTTGCCCTCACCATATCCTTTCGGTATTCCTTCAGCTGATATGTATCCTTGGGGATAAATACCATTGCATCTATAAATGGCTTCAAGCCATATTCATCCAGAAGGAAGGACATCCTTGCCTTCCAGATGACATAGTTGGAAGCACCGTCCAACTTGTCCTAATCAAGTAGTTTGGCAGTGGCCATCTCAACAAAAATAAGTCGAAATCCTCCTCTTCTCTTTTTCTCAGTTGATGTTGGGATCTACGCAATCCCTGTTTGAGTAAGTAAATCTGCTCACAACGACTACAGATCTGCAAGAGAATATCAAACTTCAGAAGCTAAAAGTCCCCTGAGGAAAATTTCCCTCAATGTGTGCTCTTTCTTCCTCCTGATGCTATTTTGCACTAGCAACTTCTGCAAAATAATGCGTCGAACTAGAGATCTGCTTTGCAAGGAAAACACTGGTTGTTCCCTTTGCCTTTGGTACTCCTTGAACTGGAGAAATCTGATTTCTCTGTCGCTCTCTCGGAGAAATCAACTTTTCCTCAAGAAATTGACCCTCCTGGCCAAGAAATTGCGCTGCCTCTGAGGGTTTCGAACTGCTGCCTACTTAGAGCTACATAATTCCTCTTCCCTTCTACCACTAAGCTCTTTGACTTACAGTTTGTGCTTTGATACCATGTGAAAATTCGGCTACCCTCAAATCCTATTGCAACAATTGATGTTATTTATTCTATTCGTTAATTTAATTAAACAAATTATTTGTTGTGTGCTAAGACAAATATCGAACAAATACACTGCAACCTTCACAAAACAAATACCGCAGAAGAAATAAAAACACTGGAAGCAATAGATGCACACACACAATATGACACCATTTTTTTTGGACTAAGTCCCCGGAAAAACCCAAGTCAGGAAAACTGGTACAACAACTGAGGGTTTTAATATTATTCAGTAGTGAAAATCTAAGTACAATATATGGATGCTTAAACTAACAATCCAAACAAAGAAATAACTGGAAATAATAACTAGTGAGAAAAATTTCTCACCCCACAGGTGATCCAACACTAACCTTAGCTTGAATTGAGTTTCTCCTTGCTCCCTCTACGCAGTCACTGTGTCAGCCTACGCAGTTAATGCATCCCAAAATCTTGGAATTGCGTCTCCTCTCACTGTCTTATCAGCTGTTGTATGGGAAACTAATACTCTTTGCCTCTAGACCCTTTGCCTAACTTCTGGTTCAGAATCTCGACTTCTCCCCAGCAAAACGAAAATCTCCCCAAGAGGGCTCTACACTGCCTCTCTGTGGAAATCATTGCCTCTTTGCAATGTACTCATTGGAACTGGAAAAGCTTCATATGGCCTCAATATCTTTGCCCCTCTCTCACTGCTTCGACCTCACTGACTCACTTCTGGAAACACACAACTGCTACTCTAGAAATCGATTTCTCAGCAAAATCAAACCTGCAAGTGTGTTCTCCAAGCCTCATCGAATTTCTTCTTATAACACTATGTTGAGACTTCAACGACCAGGATTAGATTTTAATCTATGGCTAGGATTAACTAGAAGTCGATTCATGTACTTTTCTAGAACATTCTCACCATGAATTAATTAATTTTGATTTTAATCATATTCCCTAAGTTTAGACTTACGAAATATTTAAAAAACAAATAATAATCTAATTAAGTCACTTCTAGGTGGAATTTCCATAAACGATTCATGGGTTTTGGAGATCTCATGTATTCTAGCCTCTCCACAAAATTTCATGGCTAGAACACATCCGATGATACAAAAACTAACAATATACATAAGACACGATTGATTTATAAAATATCCCTACAATAAATTAACTTTAATCTACAAGTTGTTAGCTATCATAACATAATAAGATCTCACTCACTTGTGTGTGTCCATTTCTTCTTCTACACATTAGCTTGAATGTCTCCTCGATCGGTGGCAAGGGCCCATATGTCCTCCCACACACTAATATGACAGTGATTCTCCCTCACTAGCTAGGAAATGGCAGTCGCATGTCCAATATACTCCACCTTAGTTTTGATACACCATGTATCAATAAATGCGAAAGTGCAGGAGAGAGGAGGAGCACTTTTGAACCTCTACACTTTCACATTTCCTCTTTGACGAACAACGAGTAGATGACAAAAAAACTATTGTGCAGAGTGCAAAGGAATATTTCATTGTGCTTCCTCCACACCTCCACACAATGTATCAACGAACGTCTGTTCTTCATAATTTCAGGCTTTGCTTCCTCTTTCTAGAATGATAGCTTCGTTTCTTTAGCAACCGTATATTAACATATCCCCTCATCATTATTATTATATGATATGGGTTTTCCTCATCTAGATCTCATTGATCACCAATTTTATTAGGTTTCATCAAGTAGGGCTCGATGATCATTGTTGTTAGGCTAAGGCTTTGCATGGAATGACCATATGGAAGCTAACATACATATTGAAAAGTGAGCTCAAAGGTGTATGGATAGATGACTCCTAGAGCATGCCTCCCCTCAGTAGTAGAGGCGTATTGCTCAATAGCCATAGTCCACATTGGTATAGCCAATCCTTCTCCTAACTCATATATATCCACTTCCATATTTTTATGAGAAATCAACCTTAATAGGAAGAAGAGTTAGGTGGCTATTTCTCTTGTCCGAATTTGAAAACATGTATGTGAAAAAGATAATTAAGGGACAAGGAGTCTCAGACCACTTGGCAAGCCACCCCTTACTTAAGTACGAGCCAATGAGGATGGATTTTCTAGATGAGGATATCCTGTCTGTAGAATAAGAAGATGACGATAAGAAAAATAAGGCAGCGAAAATCGAGAGTTGGAAATTCTTTTTCGACAGTGCAATGAATAAAAAAAAGGAGTGGTGTAGGAGGTGCATTAAATGTCATTGAGTTTACTAACATTAAAATAAAAGTAAAACATTATGATAAAGAACAAAAATTATATGATTGCATGCATTTAAAACATAACTCTGTTAACATTGATACATTGTGAGGAGTGCGAAAGTGCAAAGGAAGTGTTATGCTCCTATACCAATAGGTGTCATATTTCATGATTGACTAGTAAAGTGCCAAATATGTTCATCCTTTCCATGCTGCAAAGGTTCCACATTTTGAAAAAAATCACAAAGTTAAAAAATGTAAAGAGGGTATGCCCTAAAAGAAAGATCAAAGGGCAAAAAGAATGACATGGTCAAAAAGAAAGCAAATGAACCCCAAATCAAGAAGACCAGGAAAGTGTGCTAGTCCAAAATGCCACTACTATTCTATTTTTGCAAAGAATTTCACTGTGTGCAATTAGTTAACTCTTGCTACAGTTGACAGATGGCCAAATAGCTTAATCTTGGCCAATTCATGTTTAAATTTCTTGTTTTAGAGATAGAGAATAAAATCTGTCCAAACAGTTCAAGCTTGGTGGATAAGAAGTTAGGTAGAGAAGCAAAGGTGCTCAACAGCTAAATCTGAGCCCCTGGAAGAAATAAGGGCCGACTTAGATAGGATGGTAGTTAAAAGAAAAGAAAAGAGTAAGGGTTTGCTAGTTTAAATGCACCCAAGGAAAAAGGAAAAAAAAATGTTAGGTATAATAGGCTGGGTAGGCAGTTTTGATGTTGCAGAAGTAGGCTTATGAGCAATTTTTTCTTTCAAAGGTGATTCATCTCATTTGATATCATAAGCACAATGCAAATGATTTGGCTACAAAACATATGAAGCATGAATAACTTCCCTCTACATTTCTCCAAAAAACACTTACTAACTTCCCCCTAAAGAGATTGGGATCTGCTCAATACTCCCAGATCACTCCATTTCATGAAAAAGTTCAAGTGAAGTCACAACTTTGCTTAGGCACAAAGCAACATTTCTTGTGTAAAATCCTTACTTTCCCTATAGCCTAAGATCATCACTTAGTGCTTCCCATTTCATGAATCACATTAATTACATTTTAACTTTATTATTTAAATCCCTAGGCTCATTCCCTTTTCCCGTACTATATTAATATATAAAACCCCGAAAATTTTAATATCCCGCCCCTGCTAGCTATAGCGGTATATTATTGATTTAAATGGGATTATAGGTTCATCTGGGACCTTATAAAAACCCTCCCCACGCGCACATATGCCAATTTTGATTAACGTTCAGTTAATAAACAATTTAAAGCCCCCACAGCTAATTGCAATCGCCTTGGGAAACCTTAAACCACAACTTATATCACGTGGGCCCTGCGCCATAGCCCTGCGCCAACTCCAATTGCCGCCAACTGTTGGATCTGGCCCTCCCCATCCAATGGCCCAGATCGATATCGCTGCACCCTCCGCGTCTAATATTTACCGCCCGGGGAACGATGGTATTCCCGCCGTACCGTGGGACATGCGGCAGCCTCCCGCAGTGCTCGCTGCCCTCCCCTCCGATACCAGCTTGGCCCAAAAGCGGTGCGGGCCCAAAACCATTTACCGCCCCCGCTGCCTCCCCGCTGACGTCATCACCACATCATCCGTTGACGTCAGCTCCGTGTCATCACCACGTCACCCCGCTACGCGACAAGATATTTCGTCATGTTGACGTCACCCAACTAAAAGCGCCAAAAGCCCGCCAAAGTCAATTTTTGTTAAAAAGACGCGAAAAACGTCATTTTCACTCATTTTCACTTGTTCTTCTTGCAGAACTACTGCATGCGATTTACGTCCAAGCAGCTGCTCAACCATATAGTCCGCCACCCAGCCAAATCAAGTCCACATTCCTGTTCTCCAGCTCGTCCCGCAACCTGCAATCCGCACAGTGTGCTGTTAAAGATAGGTATTTACCTCAATTTTGTTTCCAAACCCTGTGAATTTTAGTTTTCTCTGCAAAGTTGTCCAAAGCACCCAAATTCGAGTTTGATTCACCATATTGCCTTCAAATAAGCGCACCAGAACCACTACTCTTTTACCCATTTTTACCAAAAACCCTGCAAATTTCGTTTTTCTCTGTATATTTCACCCAGTAAGCTAAATTCAAATCGACTTTGGTCTGCAATTCCCGAAGAAAAGCCCCAGAATTGTTGTTTTGCATATTTTTGCTACAAAAACCCAAATTCCAATTTGAAAATCACAGAAAATTGAGCAATGGAAACCCCTCTGGCCCTCAATGTTGCCCCCCTCAATGCACCTCACAAAGAGTTAGAGTGGTTTCCCTTAGCTAATAGGGATTTTCAAATACAAGACTTAAATGGTTACAAAAACCACCTCCAAGCATTCTGTGAAATTAGGAACAATTACCTAAGCAAAACTGATCTCTATGGGATATGGGAATCCAATCTGCCCAGATACTACCTCCCCTCAGTAAATGTATTCCCAGATGTTATCCACCTATGCTGTGCCAATTATGAACTTACTCCGAGAGTAGTTATGACTCCAACTGCAACTGTCCTCTTTCATATAACTCTTGAGTCCATAAATTAAATGCTACACTTCAAACCCACTCAGCCTCTAGCTCCTCTTTCTATGGGATTCTTGCTTCAGCAGGGCTCTAAACTGCCCAATGCAGAGATAACCCGTGTTGTTCAAACATTTGTGAGACCAGATTGCTAGCCCAAAGAGCCACCTCCCTTTCACCATGTATGGTTCAATGAAGCTGGAAGATTCATTATTGATATGATATCCTATGTCCTGGGATTTAAGACAAGTGAATATGTTGATGAGACCATCTTAACTCTGTTTTCCATGTTTATTCTAGGACAACCTCCTGCTGTCAAATATGACTTTGCTACTTTCATTGCCAACAAGATGCATGACCAATTCATGAGTCTAGAAAGAGAAGGAGTCTTTAAGTACACATCTTATATATATCATCTGTTCTTATATTATCAAACAGACAGTTTTCAGTTTCCCATCAGAAAATTGGATTCTAAAGGAGAAAGGAGGTCTGTGATCTTTTGGACCTTATTCTTCCATGAAGTCCATAACTCTCCTTACACTTACTGTGAATTCATTGATTTGTTTATACATTCGGTCTCCTCTCTACTAATGAGGACTCCTCCTAGACTCTCTGGTGATATGGAGAAAAATTTACAGCTCTCCAAAAGCTACAAAATAGGTGACTGGTACTTCTACCAGAATCACACTGAAATCAGAATATATGGCTGTGCTCTAGAATATTTCAGGCAATTTATCAATTTAGATTTGACTCACTTTTACGGTGCAAAGAAAAAAGCTAAGCTGAAATTAAGAAACGAGTTAGGTCCTTTTATCATTAAAAAAAGGAAGCATGGCAAGATGCTGATAAAATATTGGGGGAACAACTCAAATTAAAGAGGAGCTTTTGGTGGGTACCCTATGACCCAGATGGCTTTATCACTAAAAGAAAAGTAAAAAATAGGCTATTAGCCTATAAACATTGTAGGATCCCTGAAATAGAGAAATTTTCTAATCAAGATGAGTGGGTAGAGGGCACATTAATTGAGGAACTCACTGAGGAAGAAAAAATGGAACAAGCTATGAAAAATCTAGAAAAGACTCTTGACCTGGACTCTTTTGGACAGGGATTTTTGAGCTGCCTCAGCAGACCGGAGTGGGTACATCATCTGCTGGAACTTCACAACAACCTACCCAAGAAAGCACTACAACAGCTGTAGGGACATCAAAGGGCAAAGAAGTGCTAGATACAAAACAACACATAATGACAGATTAGCCAGCAGTATCCAAGGAACAGGGCCAAGGGCAAGTTCCTCTTATCCAGACCAAAGCACCAGAGATACCAGCATTACAGACTCCTCTAAATGAGGAAAAGGGCTGGAAGAGAGACAGAGAAGAGGCCACACCTGTCAGTGGACCAGCAGAGCAACCAGGGGTAAAAATTCAAAGAATAAGTCCTCTACCTGAAGAGGAAATTATTGAGGAAACCTTAGAAAGCCTAAGAGGCGAGAGGGCAACCAACCCACAGATCTCTCCGGTAATAGAAACATCCACCAACTCTCACAGGCAGGAATTGGAAAGGCAGCATAGTGTGGAAGTTTCATCCACAAGACCATCAAGCAAGTAGGCCTCAGATGTCAAAAGAACATTCACAAAGATTAAAGATAGAAATGATCCATTGAGGTTGCAACTTTATGACCAATTTCTCAAGATGACCCACGCCAACTGTTTAGTCAATTTAGTGTTCCTAAATTGATGTCATTAATTGTCAACCTGGGGCTCGTAAGCTGATGAAGTGAAGGTGTACTATATGTACTTAAGCAACCTCTTAGAGCTTTTGTCGTTTGGGGTGTTGTTTGTGGTTAATTTATATTCCTAGGATGGAGTGATGTTTTTATGAACAGATGAGTGATGGTGTGTGTAAAGTGAATTCTAGATGAGTGAGAGTATGTGTAAGTGGTTTCTAACTACTTGCTGAAAAGGAAAAGCTTGAATGAAATAAATAACTTGAAATGAATTGAAAGCAAAGAACCACTTTCTAATGGCATTAGACACCATTCATGCTGCTGCAAATAAAAGGTAAGAAAATCACTTAAAAGACCAATGATAAAGTTTATCTCTTCCTAACTCTCTGCCTCTAACACATAGTACTGTGTAAGACACGATTAGGAAGTAGCTAAAGATAAGTCTAAGAAATGATAAAAATGAGAAAAATCTACTTTAAAGACTAGTTATGATGTTCAGCTCTCTCTAACTCTCTGCCTCTAACACATAGTACTGTGTAAGACATGATTAGAGAGTAGTTAAAGATTAGTCTAAAAAGCAACCAAAGCCAGCTGCAAGTTACTAATATTCTGATCTCTAAAAGTTAGACAATTTATAATAAAGAGATCATTCATATGTTAGCAAACCACTTTGAGAAATAAAACTAAAAAATCAGCTACAATAAAGTAAAGGCAGCAACTTGAATCTGTCAACTGAAACTACCACTAGATATTTAAGCAAATACACAAACACAAAATCAATCCCGGGCTTAAAAACCTGCAAAAGAACAATGCTGATCAGCGTAAAATAAAGGCTGGAAATCAAGAAAGTAAAGCAAGCTGTACATGTTTCAACTAAAAGAAATGCTGAATAGAACTAAGGAAATGCTGCACATAAAATACATAAAATACTTTACAAGGCTAACATGAACAGGGGCCCTCCATTCATATCATCCAAAAGAGACTCAAGGAATTGTAAACTTCAAAACAACACTGTTTCTATTACTCCATGTGCAGAAAAATACAGCTCAGAGTGCTAGAGCAGCACTATAAAAACAAAGTCTTTGAATGCTCTAAAATAACAACAAGTTCATCAAGTGCAGCAACTAAAAAGTAACCTTCAGCGTATGCAAACACTAGTTTTTATAGGCATCTGAAAGACGGCCTAATGCGTACAGCTAAAACTGGAAAACTAACTAACTGTCATGCGTAATTAAGGATCAAAACTCGTCATAAGTCTGCGTGGATGAGCTGGAGGTTCTGGTCGTTATGGGCATTGAATCCAGAGTTGGATTATGTCCCCCACGGCCTGCATAACACGGACAAGTCACCTTTTAAACTGACGTGACCCAACAGCTTACGTATCACCGTTAAGCTGCCTTTATTGACCGTAACTTGACCCTCGTTGACCGGAGGTACAGATGACGTGGATGGCTGAACAGATAGCACAGGAACCTCGAGCACCTTGATTCCTAAGTGCCCATGTGGCTCATTTGGCAAAATGACACGTGGAACCTTGAGATTAACAAAAAGGCGGCGGGATCATCAGATGGCTGCGGAATCAGCAGATGGCTGCGGAATGCCTATAAATATGTCAAAATCTAAACAAAACAGTCACACATTAGCAAAATCCCTAAATCATGCTTAATGCCATCATATGTAATGATCTGGGTGAGTTTATGCAGCAAAATAGAGCAAAAGGGAGAGATGAGTGAGGGAAAACTGTAGGAAATGATGGATAACCAAGTGTAAAGTAGGGACTCTACATACCCCCACTGCGAGGGTATTGCATGTCCTCATGCAATCAAAAACATGGTTCAGTCCACCTGCTGGGATGCCTCTGCTAGGACATCCAGCCTTCTCTTCTTTCTCTGTGTGGCCACATTGACCCTTGGTCTTTTCATCAAACACCTGAATTTCAGATTAATTAAAGCTCTGTTTAATTTTCTGCATCTCTTCTTGAGCTTTTTGTTTTCCTTTTGCCACAAGCCCATATGAAGCATGGTGTTATCTTGGACCATCTTGTCCACATTGCCCTGTATCTTCAGTTTTTCATTTTCTTGTTTGATGTGGCGATTTAGTACCTCTAGCTCAAATATTTCCTGCTTCAGTGATTGGACTTGCTGCTCCAAGGGTTGAGCAGTGCTTGGCCCAGCAACTGCTTGTTCCAGCGTCTCCAGGTAATTATAAACTTTTTGTTGATCAGGGTCAACCTCAGGTGACCGCCTTGGGCTATGCTCATACTGAAATTCGGATCCTTGTTCAAATTCAGGCTCATGCTCAAATGGACTTTCCTCACGTGGAGGACTGGTCTCTACATACTCAGCGTGTGAAGGACTTTTCTCCAAGTCAGGACTTGTAGCACCTTTTTGAGGTGTGCTTAAGTCAATGAAGAATGACTGTTTACCCTTTGTGGCCCCTACTTTTCTGTTTTGTAATCTGCTGCTCCTTCTCACAGAGGTGGTACTCTGTTTTTCTTTTGGTACTTTTTGCTTTTGTTTTTCCTCCTTCTTGGAAAGGGCAGTTTCATGGAGTTGAGCCAATCTTTGTGCTAAGGGCTGAGTGTCTTCCTCACTAGAATTCTCAGGAGTGAGGTAAGTTTCTTGAACTATGGATTTCCCTTTATCTTTCTTTTGTTTCTTCTTACTCTCTTTTCTCTTTTGAGCAATTTCTTGAGCAAGTTCTGAAAGAGTTTCTGTGATAATTCCTTGAGCTGTTTGACCAATGTCCATAGCAGGCTCAGGGTCAATCTCATGTTCAGAATGATGTACATCAGTTTCTTCTACAATCTGCTCTTGAACAGTTTCCTCTTGGTCAACAGTTTCCTCTTGGACAACAGTTTCAGGGGTAGCCTCCTTTCGTTTTCTTCTACTCTTTCTAGGCACAGAGGTTTCTCCTGCTTCCTCAAAATGGTTTCTCACAAGAAATTTCTCCCAGGTATCTCTTTTTGCTTTTAACTGTTCCTCAACTAGCATTTTAACAAGACCATGATGACATAGATGTGATTCAATGTTTGTTGGGTTCTTTTGGGCCATTGAACACATTTTTCTAAGACTTGAGAGTAGAAAATATGGAAGGTTAATATCATCTCCTAAGAAATGCATCATGACTTTGGCATGGTAAACATATAAGACTCCAAACCTTCCCTCACAAGTAAAGAATTTTTGCACTAATAACAGTAAAGTTGTCCATTCTTCCTTGACATAAGTAACAGGAATCCCTTTTGTAAAAATGCTGGTATCCATACCTGGGTTCTTCAAGATTTGCTTCCACTGTTGGTCTTGTACTGATCGGTTTTTAAACCATCTTTCTCCAGTTTGTGGAAGTGAAGTGGCTTGTGCTATGCTGCTCTCAGTGACTGTAAACTTCAGGTCCCCTATCTCCACTTGATTGTCTTTATCTCTGAAGGAACGTGCAAAGGCCTTCGTAACCTCTCTGTGGTAACCTTTGAATTTCTGGATGCATTGGAGCCAGTTTGCTTTCTGCAAAGCGTCTTTAACTTGAGGATATCCCTCCAGAAATTTTGAACCCTCGGGTTCTGCCCTTAAAAGTTTACCCATTGGCTCTACGGCTCTGTTCTTAAAACTTTTGGAAAAGGGAGGTTACACGGCTTCAACAGTGGCCTTAACACAGTGAATTTACGGCTCTGTTTTAAATCAAAAGGCTACACGGCTTCAACAGTGGCCTTAACACCGTAAAATTACGGCTCTAATGTAACAGCCGTAACACTGATAACCTGAATTAGCAGAAAGGAATACGTGAAACAGAGTATGGCTAAGGCAGCAGCGTAGTGAGCACAACAGAATAAGGGAAATGAGGAAATGAAACAACGTGAATGGAATGGAATGATACGAGCGTATGAGGGTTATGAAATGATGGGTATAAACGGTTAGGTCCTTAGGCTTCGGTCATAGGTCTACACTTGGCTGCGGGATTATGACTTAGAGAGACGTAGTACAGCAGTCTACGTCACTTAGGTACGAAACCCTTAATGGAAGAGCAGCCGCAATCCAGTTTCAAAATCGTGATGAATCATGACCGATGAGTGGGGAGATACGTGGATTTTTGGTCGCATGATGGATAAAAACTGGTAATCATTACATTAAATGGCAAGAAACATAACCCCGGAACTTTTGCAAAATGAGATAACCGTAAGTTTAGGATTTTAGATCATACCTCAGGTCCGCGTTTGAATTGCCTTTGATTATTTTCCACTAACCCTTCATTGTGTTATTGCTGTTGCATGACCCTTTTCCACTTATTGTTGATGACCTCTGAACTGTAAATTTCTTTTCAAACAGACTGTGTTTTTTTTTTATGCAGGTGCAGAGAGCTGCGGAATCGTTAGATGGCTGCAGAATCTTCAGATGGCTGCGGAATCTGCAGTAGTACCCTCCGGCTGCACAAAATAACTTTAGTTGTCTAAAAAAAATATTTTATTGATGGAATGAAATGTAATGAATGGATGGATGGATGGAAAGAAATGAGGTGAAGTGAAAGTGATGAGATGGTGAATGAGGTGGATGAAATGGCGAAATGAGATGGAAGAGAGATTTTTTTTTGTTGGAAAACATGAGGTGTCAGGTGACCCTGATTTTCACCTCAGGTTTTCTGCATGAGACTGCCAATCAGAGATTGGTTTTCAGGCTCATACATTTATTTATTTATTTTTTCTCTTTTTTTTTTTTTTTTTTTTTTCAAAAACCAAAGATTAGGCTGATGGAGGAGAAGAATCCTTCTCCACCAACCTGATTGCAGAATCTTCTTTAAACAATTTGAAAAACTCTTCTTTTGAGAATGGCTTTTGGTAGATTTTCAAGCGATGGCCATTCACAATAAGAGGAGTATGAAATTCATCAATAGTTTTCACTTGAACTGCTCCATTGCTAAAGACTTCATCAATCTCATATGGCCCAAGCCAATGAGTTTGAAAATTTCCTTTGAAGTCTTTAAATTTTGAATCAAACAATAGAGCCCAATCTCCTCTCTGAAACTTTCTTTCTTTGATATGACGATCATGCCATTTAGATCTTTGGTGCTGAACTAGATCGGTCCTTAGAATTGCATCTTGTCTTATTTCATCTAGCTCATTTAGCTGGTCCATTCTGTGTCTTTGAGCTTCTGAGAGGCTCATTCCCAATTGGACTGCCATCTTGAAGGTCTTGATTTGGAACTCAATGGGGAGCATGACTTCCTTCCCATAAACAAGTTCATAGGGAGAATGTCCTGTTGTGTTCTTCCATGTAGTCCTATAGGCCCATAAGGCTTCAGGAAGCCTTTCCGCCCAATCTCTTCTATGAAGATGAACAGTCTTGGTAATAATGCCTTCAAGAACTTTATTGGTAGATTCCACTTGGCCATTGGATTGCGGATGGTAGGGAGTAGATGTTCTGTGCTTGATCTTATATTCCTCCATCAGCTTCTCCATCAATTTAGATGTAAACTGGCTGCCCTGATCTGTCACAATTTCCCTTGGGACACCAAAACGAGTGAAAATATCCTCAAAAAGAAATTGAACAACTGAATTTTCAGTGGCAGAAGGCAATGCTTTTGCTTCTACCCACTTAGTAACATAATCAGTACAAACCAGTATATATCTTTTTTGCTTTGATGGTGGATTAATTGGTCCAACGAAATCTAGAGCCCATTTCTCAAAGGGTTCGATGCATACCTGAGGCTGTAGAGGCATTTCATTTGAAGGAGTTGGTTTCCCAACTCTTTGGCAACTGTCACACCTTCTAACATACTGCTTTGCATCTTTAAAGAGAGAAGGCCAATAATATCCTAGAGAAAGGATTTTATAGGCTGTCCTCTTGTCAGCAAAGTGCCCGCCGCATGGCTCATCATGACATGCCTTAAGGATGTCAGGCATTTCATCTTCCCGTACACACCTTCTGATTATACAATCTGGCCCTGTTTTGAACAATTCATTAGAAATCCAAGAATAATGTGCACTCTCCTGAATGATTTTCCTTTTCTCATTAGGGAATAAGTGTAGAGGAATCTTCCCTGTAACAAGATAATTAGCCATATTTGCATACCAAGGAGTCTTGGTAGTCACTGCAAACAAGTATTCATTTGGAAACTTATCTTCTACTGGAGAATCCTCATTAGTGTTTTGGATTCTAGACAAGAAATCAGCTACTGTGTTTTGTTTTCCAGGTCTATCTAACACAGTAATGTTGAATTCTTGTAAGAGTAAAAGCCATCTTGTGACTCTACCATTAGTGACAGGTTTGTTCATTAAATATCTTATGGCAGAGTGATCAGTGTGGACAAAGGTTTCATAGCCGATTATGTAGTGTCTAAACTTGTTGATCGCATGTACCACAGCTAAGAACTCTTTTTCTGTAACAGTATAATTTAACTCAGTGGGAGTCAAATTCTTACTTGTGTAATAAATGGCATAAGGGATCAAATCCTTTTGTCCCAAAACAGCTCCTAGAGCTGTATCTGAAGCATCAGTAGAGATGTGGAAAGGGAGTTTCCAGTTTGGCCCCCTTAAGATGGGTGCTTCAGATATTCTAGACTTTAAAGCTTCAAAGGCAGATTGACACTCAGGATCCCATTTAAACTCACAGTCTTTGGTAAGCAATTTAAAAAGAGGAGATGCTATCCTAGTGAAGTTTTCAATAAATCTTCTGTAATATCCCGTAAACCCAAGAAAACTTCTAACATCTTTCTGGCAATTTGGAATAGGTAACTTAGAGATGACTTCCACTTTGGATTTATCAACCTTAATTCCATCTCCCGAAATATGATGTCCTAAAACAATCCCTTCAGTAAACATCATAAAACACTTTTCATGACTTAAAGAAAGATTTGTTTCCTTACATCTTACCAATACTTTTTCCAAATTTTCCAAAGCTTCTTCAAATGTATT
Organism: Pinus tabuliformis; assembly: GCA_031772625.1. Lineage (NCBI taxonomy): Eukaryota > Viridiplantae > Streptophyta > Pinopsida > Pinales > Pinaceae > Pinus > Pinus tabuliformis. The sequence continues at coordinate 698,443,241 of CM062813.1, read as the reverse complement.
ACCATAAACTGTGAAATCGTCCATGTATACCTCTACACAATCATGAATCAGATCTGAAAAGATTCCTAGTACAGCCCTTTGAAATGTAGCAGGTGCATTGCACAATCCAAAAGGGAGTACTCGGTAGGCAAAAGTTCCCCAAGGACAAGTGAATGTGGTTTTGTCTTGATCTTCAGGTGCTACCTGAATTTGATTGTACCCACTGAAACCATCCAAGAATGAGAAATACTTTTTACTTGCTAAAGTGTCTAGGACCTGATCAATAAAAGGTAGAGGAAAATGATCCTTTAAGGTTGCCTTGTTCAATTCTCGATAATCAATGCAAACTCTCCATTTACCATTCTTTTTGGGCACTATAACCAAGGGAGAAACCCATTGGCTGTCTGAAATGGGGTAAACGAAGTTTACCTTGAGCAATTTCTGAAGTTCTTCTTTCACGATTTCCCTAAGGTTTGGATTCATCCTTCTTTGTGGTTGCCTAATAGGTCTGTTGTTTTCTTCAATATAAATGTGATGAATACAATTCTTAGGATCGATTCCTTTCATGTCAGTGTATTCCCATGCAAAGGCAGTGGAATGCTTTTGCAACAGTTTAGTTAATTCTTCTTGTTGTGACCTTTCCAAGTTTTTGTTAATGTTCAATGTTTTTCCTGGAAGGATTTCAACTGTAGAACTACCAAACTCTTCCATTGAGAAGAGAGACATCTGTCTAGAGGAGAGATATTCAATATCTGCATCTATCTGAAAATGTGTAGAGTCATATTCTAGAGATACTTCAAAATTTTCTAATGTATTTAGAATTTGACTGTCTTCACTAATCTCAGAGATGGTTAGAACAGGTTGAATAGTATCTTCATCCTCTACCCATTCATCTTCTCCTATTTCTGTTATAGCTTTTGCTGGGGGATACAAGTTGAATTTCTTGGTGGAATTACCATCTGATATATACATGTCTCCAGACCTACAGCTTATGAAAGCATCAGCTGTGGCCAGCCAAGGTCTTCCTAAAATAAGAGGATGTCCTCCTAGATTGTTCTTGGGAGTTAAAATCATAAAATCAACTGGATATTCCCAAGAATCTAGAGAGACTGGAATATCTTCCAATACACCATCAGGTTTAATGATTGATCTATCTGCAAGCTGCAGCAAAGTAGGTGTAAAGAGAAGATTAGGAAGCTTTAACTGATCCATGGTCTGTCTACTCATGATGTTGATCGCGGCTCCTAAGTCAATCAAAGTATTTGGGATTTCAACCCCATTAATATGAGTTTTGACAATAGGGCTACCGGGATCTACATATTTTTGCATGGTAATCTTACCCATCATTATGTCTGCAATTTTTCCAGCTAGATGTATCCTTTTAGTATCTCTGGTTCTTTTTCCTGTTTTCTTCAAACTCAACTCCTTTATTGTCTTCGCTAGAATGGGAATTTCCTTAATGGCTTGTAACAAGGGGATCTTGATACATACATTCTTCAATTCATCTAGGAAGCTATAGTCAGGCACCCATATCTGCTTTTCCACCCCTTTGTCAATTTGCAATCTTTCAGGAAAAGGAGGTGTAGCTAAAGGTGTAGGTTGCTCAACTATGGGAGTTGTAGAGGTTGATTCTTTTTCTTTTTCTTTTTGGACATTTTGGTTTTGAAGTGATACTTCAGAACCTTTATTGACTTTGAGAGATTCTTCCTCAGAAATGCTTGGTTGTTGAATACTTGTAGAAGGTTGATCTAAGATTCTACCTGATCTGAGTTGTACTTCATTAAGAGGAACAACCATATAGGTAGGGAATGGTTGACCTTCCATCATATAAGCATTTTGAGGGTTCCTATTATTTGGATTTGGTAATGGCTGAGAGGGAAGTTGATTTGATTTCTGCTGGGATTGAAGTGATAGTTGAGAATTTTGATTTTGTGGAGGAGGTTGTTGTTGTTGAGGGTATGGCAATGATAGTTGTTGACCTTGGTTTGGAAGTTGTGGAGCTTGCTGATTCTGAAATGATGGAGGATATTGATAGAATTGAGCAAATCTCCCATAAGGATTTTGCATGCTTTGCATCCATGCTTGGAAAGCATTTTGAGGTTGAGGCCAAGGTTGTTGCCAAGGATTCCAATTTGGTTGGGATTGAGAATTCATAGAGTTGTTAAACCCTTGATTCTGTTGTCCTTGCCAAGGTCTCCTTGCAATAAAACAGAGAGATTCAAGTGTATCTGGATCCTCTTGAAAGACTGCTTTGAGGCCAGGAATTGAAGGACAATCCTTGGTCACATGAGTTTCTGAGCAAATTACACATGTTTCTACAACGTGTGCATCTAAGGGACATTCCCTTAAAGCATGTTTCTTCCTACATTTCGGGCAAAAGATAGCCAAAGCCTCAGCTTCTGCTTTTTGTTCATTGTGAATCTTAAGGGTATCAAGTTGTTCACTAAGACTCCCTAAGATGTCAGTTTTAAATTCATCAAGCATACTGCCGATTTCAGCCCTACTCACTAATCCTGTTGCAGATTTATTTGCCCTAAGGAGAGAAGGATCTCTAGGCCCTTTTTGAGTTTTTGATTTGCCCCTTGAGAGATGGATACAAAGTTCTGCTATATCATTGAGAGAAAGTTGAGAAATATCCCCTTTCCCCATCATGTTTAAGATGTCTATCCATTCATCCCTAATGGCTTTTAATAAGAGGGCTTTTAAGGTCTCTTCATCCAAGGTATTCATTTTTGCTCTTTTCAAGTTATATTGAAATCTTTCAAGTAAATCTTCTAAGCTCTCATCTTCTTTTTGTATCATTTTAAAAACCTCGTCCTTGTGATTAGTAGGCATACAATAGTCTAAATACCTATCCAAAAATGTCTGTTTCATTTCATCCCAAGTCCTAATGGATTGAGTGAGTAACCCCATAAACCATTTCAAGGCTTGATCCTTCAGTGTTGAAGGGAACAACTTGAGTTTCTGAGAATCATCCAGGTAGTCATAAGTTCGACACACCACTTCAAACTCAAATAAGAATGTTTCAGGGTCCTCAGTCCTTAACCCATGGAAGTTAGGGAGGACAGATGGTGATATGTTTTTCATGGTGGCTCGGGAATCCTCATTAACAATGGGAAACCCAAATGAATTATCCCCATTTCTATTTCCTCCTCCAATGGGACCTCTACCTCCATTATTGTTATTGTTGTTTCCTCCTCCTCCTCTACCTCTACCTCTACCTCCTCCTTCTTCCTCTGCCATGATGATTCTCCTAGGGATTTCAAAATCTTCTGGTTCCTCTACAAAAGGTGAATGAGAAGAGATTTCTCCTTCTTCTTCAGATGATTCCAATTCCTCAATTACAATTGGTCTTCCTGTAGGAGAAAGAGAAGAGTCTCTTCCTAGTTCAAACTCAATAGAAGGTGTAGGAGAGTCAACTCTTGGCTCTTGAATTCCAGGAGTGCTGGTTGGAGATAAGGGAGGTGTCTCTTGTCTTTCCCTTGAAGCAGATGGACTTGTAAAAATTGAACTTCGAGCTCTAGCTAAAAACCTTCCTCTAGAATCTCTAGCTCTATGCATGTCATTTTTTATTTTTTCCTTCAAGTCAAGTTAATAGTTCTTTTTCTGATCTTCCAGTTCACTCTAGGTGCAAGAAGAGAGCATACTCAAGAAACTATCAAATCAATAACTTTCTCTTTTCTGATCCTCCAGATCACCTTGCAGTGCAAGAGGAGAGCATACTTTGATAGGTTATCAACTTCTTTCCTTGAAATCTTTTTTATGTTTTTTTTTTTTTCTAAGAATATGGCTACTTAATTTCACTTCCCCGGCAACGGCGCCAAAATGTTTAGTCAATTTAGTGTTCCTAAATTGATGTCATTAATTGTCAACCCGGGGCTCGTAAGCTGATGAAGTGGAGGTGTATTATATGTACTTAAGCAACCTCTTAGAGATTTTGTCGTTTGGGGTGTTGTTTGTGGTTAATTTATATTCCTAGGATGGAGTGATGTTTTTATGAACAGATGAGTGATGGTGTGTGTAAAGTGAATTCTAGATGAGTGAGAGTGTGTGTAAGTGGTTTCTAACTACTTGCTGAAAAGGAAAAGCTTGAATGAAATAAATAACTTGAAATGACTTGAAAGCAAAGAACCACTTTCTAATGGCATTAGACACCATTCATGCTGCTGCAAATAAAAGGTAAGAAAATCACTTAAAAGACCAATGATAAAGTTTATCTCTTCCTAACTCTCTGCCTCTAACACATAGTACTGTGTAAGACACGATTAGGAAGTAGCTAAAGATAAGTCTAAGAAATGATAAAAATGAGAAAAATCTACTTTAAAGACTAGTTATGATGTTCAGCTCTCTCTAACTCTCTGCCTCTAACACATAGTACTGTGTAAGACACGATTAGAGAGTAGTTAAAGATTAGTCTAAAAAGCACCCAAAGCCAGCTGCAAGTTACTAATATTTTGATCTCTAAAAGTTAGACAATTTATAATAAAGAGATCATTCATATGTTAGCAAACCACTTTGAGAAATAAAACTAAAAAATCAGCTACAATAAAGTAAAGGCAGCAACTTGAATCTGTCAACTGAAACTACCACTAGATATTTAAGCAAATACACAAACACAAAATCAATCTCGAGCTTAAAAACCTGCAAAAGAACAATGCTGATCAGCGTAAAATAAACGCTGGAAATCAAGAAAGTAAAGCAAGCTGTACATGTTTCAACTAAAAGAAATGCTGAATAGAAATAAGGAAATGCTGCACATAAAATACATAAAATACTTTACAAGGCTAACATGAACAGGGGCCCTCCATTCATATCATCCAAAAGAGACTCAAGGAATTGTAAACTTCAAAACAGCACTGTTTCTATTACTCCATGTGCAGAAAAATACAGCTCAGAGTGCTAGAACAACACTATAAAAACAGAGTCTTTGAATGCTCTAAAATAACAACAAGTTCATAAAGTGCAGCAACTAAAAAGTAACCTTCAGCGTATGCAAACGCTAGTTTTTATAGGCATCTGAAAGACGGCCTAATGCGTACAGCTAAAACTGGAAAACTAACTAACTGTCATGCGTAATTAAGGATCAAAACACGTCATAAGTCTGCGTGGATGAGCTGGAGGTTCTGGTCGTTATGGGCATTGAATCCAGAGTTGGATTATGTCCCCCACGGCCTGCATAAGACGGACAAGTCACCTTTTAAACTGACGTGACCCAACAGCTTACGTATCACCGTTAAGCTGCCTTTATTGACCGTAACTTGACCCTCGTTGACCGGAGGTACAGATGACGTGGATGGCTGAACAGATAGCACAGGAACCTCGAGCACCTTGATTCCTAAGTGCCCATGTGGCTCATTTGGCAAAATGACACGTGGAACCTTGAGATTAACAAAAAGGCTGCGGGATCATCAGATGGCTGCGGAATCAGCAGATGGCTGCGGAATGCCTGTAAATATGTCAAAATCTAAACAAAACAGTCACACATTAGCAAAATCCCTAAATCATGCTTAATGCCATCATATGTAATGATCTGGGTGAGTTTATGCAGCAAAATAGAGCAAAAGGGAGAGATGAGTGAGGGAAAACTGTAGGAAATGATGGATAACCAAGTGTAAAGTAGGGACTCTACACCAACCAGCAAAGGCTAATGTCTGCATATGACATTAAAGAAGGAACAATGATCTTGAGCCACTTGAAGCCCAAGGTGCTGCAACCACAGTCAACCGCTGACTACATCAGGACAAATATGGAGGTCCTTGCCAAAGACATTCATCCGATGGATTAGATTGAGTTGCACAAGCAAACTGGAGAGATGGTCTACTCCAAATTGGTAGATAAGGCAATGTTGGCTCACAAATTGCAGAATTCATTGAACAACACATCTGCCCAACTAGACTTGGAGAAGGCATCTTCTTTAGCCAAAGACAATAGAATAAAGTCCTTGGAAGAGATTATCATTGAGCTGGGACATGATCCCAAGGATGCCAAAATAATAAAAGCATTGATGAAGAAGAAGGAAGAGGACATTGCTGTCCTCAGGAAACAGTTGAAGCTGCCTACTACCATGCATCCACAAACTATAGAGGTTGTACAACAAAAAGCATAGGAGGACATGATGGACCTGCTTATGAAAATGAATAAGAGACTAAGTGAGATAGAGCAGGAATTGGAGAAAGCATTACAAGAAAAGCAGGGAGTGTCGACCTCCCAGCCACCTGAAGTAACTCTAACAGTTACAACTGCGCCTCCCATAGTTACAACAACAGTGCCTTCCACTGTCCCAGCATCAACAGCAACAGGTACTTCAACAACAACAACAACAACACTACCATGATCACACAGGAGTCAATAAAAGCCATGGAGGAATTAAAACTCCAAGTATCAGAATTGAAAGAGGCCAAAGAGGAATTGGCAAATTTAGAAATAAGCTATGATAAATCCAAAATGACTATGGCAGAAAAGACAAGAGAGGTGAAGGCATTAGAGAACAAAGTAAAAACATTGGAAAATGACCTCTCTCTAGATAAGCCTCTGGGAGAAATCAAAGGCATTTTGTGGGCTAACATCAGTGAATCCATTAGTAATATGTGGAGATCTATTCAAATTATATATCAACAAATTGACTTGATAGCAACAGCCCAGGTGGAAATTGAAAAGGCCAGAAATTTATTGGGACATATGCCCGAACATGCCAACAGGTTAATAATTTTTTTGAATACTAAAACTAGCGAAGAACTAGCAGCACTGGACATCAGAGACATGACAGACACCATTCTTACAATCAAAATAGTTCTGACCATGAGGACCCTGATGCAGAATTTGGAGAGGAAGTGCTAGGATATGCAAGTGGAGATAGACTCTTTTATAGAGAGATTTGCAGTTTTACATGAAAGGGGCTTGCCAAGTCCATTGGGAAGAAATGAACACCTGTTGAGACAAGCCAATTACATGCACATGTTGAATAAACATGCTGCTAATCAACTAAATGCATCATCAAGTACTTCAGCAGAGAAAACCCTTCCATCTAGCCAAACTCTCTACAACAACTTGGAAAATCTCTTCTATATTGAGCATGAAGTGAAACATCTCTTTACAGTCTAGCCTAACTTCTACAGGTACACAGACGCTGATGAGACTTTGAGAAAGCTACTAAGACATCAGTTACCAGAAGAGCAGTGGTGGCAAAGCATGTTGGAAATCTTATAGGCACGTTTCAAATTTTATTTTACCCAAGATCCAACAGATACCATAAAGCGGAGGGAGGAAACGGATAAAAGTTACGCGGGGCAACAATCTATCAAGTCAAAATTAAATACGCCCGAGAAAGCTGAGGTAGTAGCGCGAAATATCAGTGGAAACAACCACCAGCCAACTCATCGAGCTTACAATCAACGCATCTCACCAACTGAGCGGCCAGCACAACAACATTTACTTCTTCATTTATTTCTCCTTTTGAGTAGGTAGAATAAGTTATTGCTAGATATTATCTCTTTGAGATATTTTGTAAACACTTTTGTACAAATACCTCCGCAAGCGAAGTATTAGGTGTTGGTGATACATTCCTGGAACTGCGCTGTAACTCTGAAAATCTTCTGAATACAAAAGCTGTTGGAATACATTGTTGCTGGACTCTTTGGATGTGGAATTGATAGCAGAGGACTATGTTATAGAATTCCTGAATCATTTGGTGGATCAATAAGTCTCTCTTACTTGTGTTTTCAATTTCTGTGTTTACTATATCATATATGTTTCATGATCTGAATAATAGGGAAAAAGAATAGCTCAGAATTTGTTTGCAAGCACTCTGAGTTCAATCTCTGTTATTATTAATGTTTTCTTCAGAATTAGCATAAGTATGAATTCTTAATTGCTCCTGTTTCCCCTGGTTCTTACATCTTGAATATTAGCTAAGGAATTCTTAACTGCTCCTTAGCAATAATCATCCATTTTCCCTCTGTCTGCATGATGAAGGATTCTTAATTTCCCTTCACCCACTGACTCCATCCCACCTGATTCCAGCTTATAAATTGTTCCATGATTGATTATCTTGCTCTGTAGTACCACCCTCTGTCTAAGAAACCATATCCAACAGTTTATCCTCATAGACTCCATTAGCCCAATGGACTGAACTTCTCATATTTATACCCCTGTTTTATTGAATATCATCATCCAAAAATCAAACAAACCCTTGTACTTCATAACTAGCCTAATATACCTTAAAAACAAAGATAAATTATAAAGAGGGAGCCCTCTCTGGATGCAGATTGGCTAGAACCTGCATCTAAAATATTGGTCTGTGTTTACCTCAGCCGTATTCCCTTTTCTACAACTTTTGGGGAACAACCTGATTGATAACATCATTGGCGACTCCGCTGGGTACTTGAATAATTGTTTATTACTGCTGTCTATTTTCTAAAGCTACATATGGAGCCTGAAGTTAGCCAAGTAGCCTTTGACACTGTTTCTGCTATGCAATTACAGGAGTGAATAAAAGTTGCTTCAGTTTATCTCCAGTCTAGTTTTAGGCTTTGAACAACTGTCTCAAAGACTTGATCAGTTTCCCTTGTTTCAATAGATCTTTAGGAAAATTCAAGACTCTCATAGTTTAAAACTTCCTAGAAAGATACTGTCAAAAGTTGTGTCCTTCAAAATATTTCAAGAAAAACCAACAAATATATTTAGACGCTGGCTCCAAAGAAGAAGGTCCGTTAGACTAGATCAAATCCAGATCCAAATCCTCCACCTATCTTTGAAAATCCTAATTTGATCCCTAAGAACCTTAGAGGCCGAGATAATCAAGAAAATTCTGCTGATTTACACCTTGACACACCTCAGCAGAACCCTATCCAAACTGAGCTTATTGCTGGAAAATCACAGGTCCTTTCTGCCATTACTGCTGCTTCTCCTAGTTCACCGACAACACTTCAAAACATCTTTTCCACTCCCCCATCCACAACATATATTTCCACTGTTATCCATGTTCTTCCAGCTATTTCATTTATCCCTGCAAATATGGCAAACCGATATGCTCCCCTGCAGTTACCTGCGAATTCAGGGGCTATGCCTCGAGATTATCAAAGCAAAATCACCTATTTTGATGGTGCTGGCACCTATACAACTCAACAACATACTAAGAAAATGACAGATTATTTTGAAAACTATGAGATTGATGCTGATGATGTGAGAATGAAAATCTTTGTTCAGAGTTTAACTGGTGATGTAAGGACCTGGTTTAGGGCACTCCCTGTAAACACTATTGCTGACCCAGATGCCCTTTATCAAACTTTCTTGAACAGATGGGAAAAGAAGAAGTACCCTTTACACATCTTATCAGAATATGAAAGCTTGAAAAGAGGCCCACAAGAAACTGTTCAAGATTACTGTGCCAGATTTAATAATGTGTACAATGCTATCCCTCAGAATCTCAGACCCCCACCAGATCTGGCCTTGATCAAGTTCCCTGATGGATTCGATTTTGACATGGCATATCAGCTTAGGGAAAGAGCTCCTTCAAGCTTAAAATACATGCAGAGTATAGCTGTCAGTGTAGAGACCAATCTGATTTTTAAACGAGCTCAAGCTAGAGTTGAAAGGAGAACACCTTTCAAAGAAGAACCTTTCGCATTTGAACAAAAATTAGATGCAATTATTAAAGGAATGGATAGACTGGGTGATAGAGTAGAAACAATTGAGAGGAAATCCTCTTGGGATGGTCAACCGAGTAATACTGCAAGAAACCCAAATTTAAAAAAAAAATCACAATCCCAATGCTGGAAAGGCTGGTCCTGACCAAAAAATTAGACCTCCATTCCAGGAAAACTATGCTGAAGCTTCAACTTCTAGTGAGCCAACAGAAGACTCTCAAATTAACTTAATGGGTCTCAATAGTGAACAACAATTTTTTTTGACCCAGGATGACCGAGAAGCTCATACTTTTAATCAATTCCAAACCAAATCGGGGGAATCATTCGATTTTAGGGAGGGGTATGATGCAGCTGTCTATGAGGTTCACAAGTAGTATAATCTGAGAGGCAGAATGATAGATGTCCCTGAAACCAGCAAGCAGAAAGTAACCAAGCAACCTACCAAAGCTAAGGTCAAGAACCCTCTTGTGCAAACTCTACCCAAAACAATTTCCAACCCAAAAGAACCAACGGTTGAGGACATATCAGACATCCAACCATCAAACAGTCAGCCTTCCACTTCCTTTCCTCCCAAAGAAAATGCAAAGAAACCTCCTGAAATTGATTTTGAAGCAGATTCAGCTCATAACAACACTCCTGATAAAGAAAAAAGCACTGAAAACACAACAAAAAAAGAAAATCTTGCTGCCCGAAATGCAAAAATTCAAATGGAAAAACCTTTTAACCTTGAAACCAAAATAGGCAAATTAAAGATAGCCATTCCATTGTCTGAATTGGCTAAACACGATGTCTATAGAGAACAAATCAACAAATCACTTCAAATTTTAGAAAATAGAGATGCAGTAAATGTCCTAGATGACCAGCCAAAATTAATTTTTGGCCTTGAATTAAATGGCAAATCAGTAGATGGAGGAGTTCCTCCTTTCTATGTAAGTCTGAATATTCATGACAAAGTACTTCACAATATAATGTTTGATTGTCGAGCTTCCCATAATTTAATGCCCAAATCTGTGATGGAAAAATTGGACCTAGATATCACCAGGCCATACAAATACTTGTTCTCTTTCGATTCTAGCCAGGTCAGATGTCTAGGGTTGATCAAAAATTTATGTGTATCACTAGTTCAGTACCCTGCCAAGAAAATCTTAATGGATGTAGTGGTAGCTGATATCCCACCAAAATATGGCATGCTGTTGTCCAGATCTTGGGGTGCAAAGCTCCAGGGATCTTTACAGTTGGACATGTCCTATGCCACCATCTCAGTCTTTGGTCAGCCAAAGAGATTGTACCGGGAAACTTTGATGAAATATGTGGTCAGCAACCAAGAGAAACCCCAAAATTTTCCCATCTATTCCATGCATTATGATATGGACTCTTTCATCCTATACAATGCTAAAGTTTGCCCCCCAATTGATGTCAAGGTTTTAGCATCAGCACAAGGAAAAAGCATAAATGAAGAATCTATTGCTCAAACTCTAGAAATTGCTGAAATAATTGATATAATAGACACACAAGGGAAACCACATGAAACTGAAAATCCAAATCTTCCTACCAAGCAAAATTTTGAAACTCCTGATGCTAGCTGTACTCAAGAAATCCTATGGTATCTAGAGTTTGATAGATCAGTCAATAAACTAGGAGAAGGGGCAGGGATTTGGATAGATAACATGCAAAATGATCATGCTGAAGGACATGCATACAAGCTGAATTTTAGACGCACAAATAACATGGCTGAATATGAAGCCCTCCTGCTAGGACTCAAGTTATTCAAAAGTTTAGGGGCAGTTAGGATATCAATTTTGGGAGACTCTGATTTGGTTATTCAACAAATGAAAGGAAACTTCCTCACAAATGACCTTAGGTTAAGATCTTATAGAAGGGCAACAATTGAAATACTCAATACCTTTCTATATTCACAGCTTGCCAAAATTCCAAGGAAACATAATTTGTATGCTCACAGTTTGGCAACATTTGCCAACACTTGTAAACTACCATTTGAGCCTAATCATCATTTTACAGCTGAAATTAAACACAGGCCAACTGTACCTGACAATGTTAAAAATTGGCAAGTGTTTGACAATGACACTCAGATTAATAATTTCCTGACTTTAAAAGAAGAATTTTCCAGCACAAATATAGACACAGGCACTGTTGGTGAAGATCATCAAATAGACAAAGCTGAAACTCACATTTCAGCTGAAACAGCAACTCAAATACTACATCCAACAAAATTTACCAGCAAAGAATTACAAGAGCTGAAAGAAACAGACCTTGATGAAACTGTTGAAGGAGAGTCTGAAGTGATTGATTTAAAGGATAATTTTTTACCCACAGGATTAACTCCTCTGGAAGATATTTTTGACTCTAATGATATTCCAAGGAAACCCAAAATGCAGCCTTTAAACGCAGAAATTGAGGACTGTAACATAGGGACTCAGCAAAATCCTAAAATGATAAAATTGCCAAAGCTTTGCCTCCTGACCAAAAGCTGAAATATGTTGAACTGTTCAAAGAATTTCAGGACGTTTTTGCATGGAGTTATGAAGATCTCAAGTCCTATGATACTTCTGTAATTCAACATACAATACCCCTAAAAGAAAATCAAAAACCTTTCAAGCAGAAACTTAGAAGGGTCAATCCTGTACTCCTCCGTCTAATTGAAAAAGAAGTCAAGAGAATGTCTGAAGCTAAGATAATTGCACCCATCAGATTTTTAGAATGGGTCTCCAATTTAGTGCCCACTAGGAAGAAAACAGGAGAAATCACGCTGTGTGTTGATTTAAGAAATTTAAATAAAGTCTCCTTAAAAGATCACTACCCCTTACCCAAGATGGACCATATTTTACAAAGGGTAGTAGGTGCCTCTAGGATCTCACTGCTAGATGGGTTTTCAGGCTTCAACCAAATTTTAGTTCACCCTAATGATCAAGAAAAAACTGCTTTTACAACAGCTTGGGGAACTTTCAAGTATGTAAAAATGCCATTCGGACTCAAGAATGCAGGGGAAACTTTTCAATGGGCCATGGACATAGCTTTTGCTAAAAAAATTCATGATTTCCTGGTCATATACCTAGATGATCTCACTGCCTTTTCCAAATTAGATCAGGAACACCTAGATCATCTCAGGCAAGTGTTTGTAATCTGCAGAAAATATGGTATATCACTAAATCCAAAGAAATCATTATTTGGCCTAGAAGAGGGCAAACTGTTAGGTCACATAATCTCAAAAGATGACATTAGAATTGCCCCAGACATAATACAAGCCATTATGCAAATTCCTCACCCTAGAAATATCAAAGAACTGAAAGATTTCCTAGGGAAAATCAAAATTTTAAGGATATTCATACCCAACTTGGCTGAATTGATAAGATTGTTGAACAACATGCTGAAGAAAGATTCCAAAGTCAAATGGACAATAGAAGCTAAACAATCCTTTGAAGAAATCAAAATAGCTTTAACCAAAACACCAGTCCTTACAAGCCCAAAATTTGACAGAGACTTCATAATCTTCTCGTTTGCATCTGAACATACCATTGCTGCTATTTTTCTACAGAAAGATGATCAGGGGTGTGAAAAACCCATAGCTTTTTTCAGCAAAGCGCTTAGAGATGCACCACTAAAATATCAAATCATGGAAAAACATGCTTATGCACTTGTAAAACTTATTAAGGACTTCAGAGTTTATATCTTATACTCTCATATAATAGCTTATGTGCCAAATACTGTTGTCAAGGATATTCTAACTCAAGAGGGAATCGAAGGCAAAAGGGGCAAGTGGATAGCTAACATTTTGGAATATGACATTGAAATTAAACCAAAAAAGCTGATAAAAGGACGAGGATTAGCTAAACTTATGATTGAAACCAATTTTCAAGCCCTTGATATCAATGAACTGGATAATGAACAGCAGATTGTGACTCCACAGATCAATCAAGCCTTTTTACAATCACCTTGGTATGCTGATATAATTTATGTATTTCTCAACCTGCAGGCTCCTCCAGGGTTATACAGAACTAAAAAGAGATTTCTAAAAATGAAAGCTTCAAAATTCTGTATTTTAGATAATGTTTTATTTTGGAAAAATCATGAAGGCATTATACTGAGTTGCTTAATAAATGAAACTGACAAAATGCTGAAAGAATTTCATGCAGGGGACTGTGGTGGACATTTGTACTGGAAGTCAACTGCTGACAAAATCCTAAGTGCTGGATTTTATTGGCCCACCCTGTTTGCTAATGTCAAAAAGTTTGTTACTACTTGCCATAAATGTCAAATCTTTGAAGGCAAGAGAAAGCTTTTACCTCTACCCCTCAGACCAATTTCCACAGAAAGACCTTTTCAGCAGTGGGGATTAGACTTCATTAGGGAAATTCATCCTTCCTCTTATGGCCAGCATAAATGGATTTTGACTGCCACAGACTACTTCACCAAGTGGATAGAGACCATCCCTTGTAGACAAGCCAATGATTCAGTGATCATACAATTCTTAGAGACCAATATCATGTCTAGATTTAGATGTCTGGAAAAGATAATAACTGACAATGCTGCTGCTTTTAAATCCAAAAGAATGATCAATTTTTGTCATAAATACCATACTACCTTAGGCCACTCCACAACCTATTACCCTCAAGGTAACGGTTTAGCTGAGTCATCCAATAAAAGCCTGATCAATATCATTAAGAAAATATTGGATGAAAATAAGAAAAATTGGCATAAGAAGCTTATCAATGCACTTTGGGAAGACAGATTGACTACAAAGAGATCCATTGGAACAAGCCCCTATGAATTAGTTTATGGCATGGAGGTTGTATTCCCTTCATCATTGGGAGTCCTTGTGATAAAGTTGCTGTAAGAATTTCAGGCAGAACCCAATGACATTCAGAGAAGAATCAATCAGACTATTCATTTACAATAGACTAGAGAAGAGGTGTACCAAACATCTTAAATTCTACAAGAAAAAATTAAGAAGATATTTGATAAGAGGACAAAAGCAGAATATTTCTTCATAGGAGACAAAGTACTGAAATGGGATTCCAGAAGGGAAGATAAATGAAAACATGGGAAGCTTGACTTCCTATGGAAGGGACCTTTTGTTATTCAGGCTTCACAAGGAAACAATACCTACTTTTTGAAGAGCTTGAATGGCACAGAAACAGAAGATGGACCAGTTAATGGTCGGATGCTGAAGCATTATTTTGATCCAGTTTGTTGATATGTCAGGACTCTAACTTGTACATAAAAATGTTTACTTTCTGCAGTTTATTACAACAATAAAATAGGAAGGAATATGTAGCAAATTTTGAGAAAAAGTCAAGGAACTGTGCCACCTTTTTGTGTTACCTTTTTGCTTCAAACAAAAGCTAAAGAAGAAGACTTGGGAGCTGTAAATATGAGAACAAACATTCAGACAAATTATCCAAAATAGAGCTGCAATTGTTGGACTGAGCTCATGAGAAATGTATATATGTTGCAGAGGTACAATTTTGTTTATTTACAACAAAGTGGAAATTTCAGAATGCAGCAAGAATTGGATATAAGGCCATCTGACCTGTTGTTCTTGGCTTTTCACCAGGAAAAGCCATCCCCAAGTGGAGCCAGTGTTATGCTCCTATACCAATAGGTGTCATATTTCATGATTGACTGGTAAAATGCCAAATATGTTCATCCTTTCCATGTTGCAAAGGTTCCACATTTTAAAAAAAATCACAAAGTTAAAAAATGTAAAGAGGGTATGCCCTAAAAGAAAGATCAAAGGGCAAAAGGAATGACATGGTAAAAAAGAAAGCAAATGAACCGCAAATCAAGAAGACCAGGAAAGTGTGCTAGTCCAAAATGCCACTACTATTCTATTTTTGCAAAGAATTTCACTGTGTGCAATTAGTTAACTCTTGCTATAGTCGATAGATGGCCAAACAGCTTAATATTGGCCAATTCATGTTTAAATTTCTTGTTTTAGAGATAGAGAATAAAATCTGTCCAAACAGTTCAAGCTTGGCGGATAAGTAGTTAGGTAGAGAAGCAAAGGTGCTCAATAGCTAAATCTGAGCCCCTGGAGGAAATAAGGGCAGACTTAGATAGGATGGTAGTTAAAAGAAAAGAAAAGATTAAGGGTTTTCTAGTTTAAACGCACCCAAGGAAAAATGAAGAAAAAATGTTAGGTATAATAGGTTGGGTAGGCAGTTTTGATGTTGCAGAAGCAGTCTTATGAGCAATTTTGTCTTTCAAAAGCACAATGGAAATGATTTGGCTACAAAACAGATGAAGCATGGCTAACTTCCCTCTACATTTCTCCAATAAACACTTACTAACTTCCCCCTAAAGAGATTGGGATCTGCTCAATACTCCTAGATCACTCCATTTCATGAAAAAGTTCAAGTGAAGTCACAACTTTGCTTAGGCACAAAGCCACATTTCTTGTGTAAAATCCTTACTTTCCCTATAACCTAAGATCATCACTTAGCGCTTCCCATTTCATGAATCACATTAATTACATTTTAACTTTATTATTTAAATCCCTAGGCTCATTCCCTTTTCCCGTACTATATTAATATATAAAACCCCGAAAATTTTAATATCCCGTCCCTACTAGCTATAGTGATATATTATTGATTTAAATGGGATTATAGGTTCATCTGGGACCTTATAAAAACCCTCCCCGCACGCACATATGCCAACTTTGATTAACGTTCAGTTAATTAAACAATTTAAAGCCCCCACAGCCAATTGCAATCACCTTGGGAAACGTTAAACCACAACTTATATCACGTGGGCCCCGCGCCATAGCCGTCTGCCAACTCCAATTGCCGCCAATCGTTGGATCTGGCCCTCCCCATCCAACGGCCCAGATCGATATCGCTGCACCCTCTGCGTCCAATATTTACCGCCTGGGGAACGGTGGTATTCCCGTCGTACCGTGGGACACGCGGCACCCTCCCGCAGTGCTCGCTGCCCTCCCCTCCGATACCACCTTGGCCCAAAAGCGGTGCGGGCCCAAAGCCGCTTATTTCCCCTGCTGCCTCCCCGCTGACGTCATCACCACATCATCCGCTGACGTCAACTCCGCGCCATCGCCACATCACCCCACTACGCGACAAGATATTTCGTCATGCTGACGTCACCCAACTAAAAGCGCCAAAAACCTGCCAAAGTCAATTTTTGTTAAAAAGAAGCGAAAAAAGTCATTTTCACTTGTTCTTCTTGCAGAACTACTACATGGGATTTACGTCCAAGCAGCTGCTCAACCATACAGTCCGCCACCCAGCCAAATCAAGTCCACATTCCTGTTCTCCAGCTCGTCCCGCAACCTGCAATCCGCACAGTGCGCTGTTAAAGACATGTATTTACCTCAATTTTGTTTCCAAACCCTGTGAATTTTAGTTTTCTCTGCAAGTTGTCCAAAGCACCCAAATTCGAGTTCAATTCACCGTATTGCCTTCAAATAAGCGCACCAGAACCACTGCTCTTTTACCCATTTTTACCAAAAACCCTGCAAATTTCATTTTTCTCTGTAGATTTCACCCAGTGAGCTAAATTCAAATCGACTTTGGTCTGCAATTCTCGGAGAAAAGCCCCAGAACTATTGTTTTGCCTATTTTTGCTACAAAAACCCAAATTCCAATTTGAAAATCACAGAAAATTGAGCAATGGAAACCCCTGTGGCCCTCAATGTTGCCCCCCTCAATGCACCTCACAAAGAGTTAGAGTGGTTGCCCTTGGCTGATAGGGATTTTCAAATACAAGACTTAACTGGTTACAAAAACCACCTCCAAGCATTCTGTGAAATTAGGAACAGTTACCTAAGCAAAACTGATCTCTATGGGATATGGGAATCCAATCTGCCCAGATACTACCTCCCCTCAGTAAATGTATTCCCAGATATTATCCACCTGTGCTGTGCCAATTATGAACCTACTCAGAGAGCAGTTATGACTCCAACTGGAACTGTCATCTTTCATATAACTCCTGAGTCCATAAATGAAATGCTACACTTCAAACCCACTCAGCCTCTGGCTCCTCTTTCTATGGGATTCTTGCTTGAGCAGGGCTCTAAACTGCCCAATGCAGAGATAACTCGTGTTGTTCAAACATTTGTGAGACCAGATTGCCAGCCCAAAGAGCCACCTCCCTTTCACCATGTCTGGTTCAATGAAGCTGGAAGATTCATTATTGATATGATATCCTATGTCCTGGGATTTAAGACAAGTGAATATGTTGATGAGACCATCTTAGCTCTGTTGTCCATGTTTATTTCAGGACAACCTCTTGTTGTCAAATATGACTTTGCTACTTTCATTTCCAACAAGATCCATAACCAATTCATGAGTCTAGAAAGAGAAGGAGTCATTAAGTACACATCTTATATATATCATCTATTTTTATATTATCAAACAGACAGTTTTTAGTTTCCCATCAGAAAATTGGATTCTAAAGGAGAAAGGAGGTCTGTGATCTTTTGGACCTCAGTCTTCCATGAAGTCCATAATTCTCCTTACACTTACTGTGAATTCAATGATTTGTTTATACATCTGGTCTCCTCTCTACTAATGAGGACTCCTCCTCCTAGACTCTCTGGTGATATGCAGAAAATTTTACAGCTCTCCAAAAGCTACAAAATAGGTGACTGGTACTTCTACCAGAATCACACTAAAATCATAATATATGGCTGTGAGCTGTGCCCTTATAAGCTGCCCAAATATGTGCCTATGAGACTGTTTGCTCTAGAATATTTCAAGCAATTTATCAATTCAGATTTGACTCACTTTTACGGTGCAAAGAAAAAAGCTCAGCTGAAATTAAGAAACTAGTTAGGCCCTTTTATCATTAACAAAAAGGAAGCATGGCAAGATGCTGATAAAATATTGGGGGAACAACTCAAATTAAAGAGGAGCTTTTGGTGGGTACCCTATGACCCAAATGGCTTTATCACTGAAAGAAAAGTAAAAAATAGGCTATTAGCCTATAAACATTGTAGGATCCCTGAAATAGAGCAATTTGCTAATCAAGATGAGTGGGTAGAGGGCACATTAATTGAGGAACTCACTGAGGAAGAAAAAATGGAACAAGCTATGAAAAATCTAGAAAAGACTCTTGACCTGGACTCTTTTGGACATGCATTTTTCGAGCTGCCTCAGCAGACCGGAGTGGGTACATCATCTGCTGGAACTTCACAGCAACCTGCCCAAGAAAGCACTACACCAGCTGTAGGGACATCAAAGGGAAAAGAAGTGCTAGATACAAAATAGCACATAATGATAGATTAGCCAGCAGCATCCAAGGAACAGGGCCAAGGGCAAATTCCTCTTGTCCAGACCAAAGCACTAGAGATACCAGCATTACAGACTCCTCTAAATGAGGAAAAGGGCTGGAAGAGAGACAGAGAAGAGGCCACACCTGTCAGTGGACCAGCAGAGCAACCAGGGGTAAAAAGGCAAAGAATAAATCCTCTACCTGAAGAGGAAATTATTGAGGAAACCTTAGAAAGCCTAAGAGGTGAGAGGGAAACTAGCCCACAGATCTCCCCAGTAATAGAAACATCCACCAGCTCTCACAGGCAGGAATTGGAAAGGCAACATAGTGTGGAAGTTTCATCCACAAGACCATCAAGCAAGTAGGCCTCAGATGTCAAAAGAACATTCACAGAGATTAAAGCTAGAAATGATCCATTGAGGCTGCAACTTTATGACCAATTTCTCAAGATGACCCTCGCCAACCAGCAGAGGCTAATGTCTGCATATGACATTAAAGAAGGAAAAATGATCTTGAGCCACTTGAAGCCCAAGGTGCAGCAACCACAGTCAGCAACTGACTACATTAGGACAAATCTGGAGGTCCTTGCCAAAGACATTCATCCGATGGATCAGATTGAGTTGCACAAGCAAACTGGAGAGATGGTCTACTCCACATTGGCAGATAAGGCAATGTTGGCTCACAAATTGCAGAATTCATTGAACAACACATCTGCCCAACTAGACTTGGAGAAGTCATCTTCTTTAGCCAAAGACAACAGAATAAAGTCCTTGGAAGAGATTATCATTGAGCTGGGACATGATCCCAAGGATGCCAAAGGAATAAAAGCATTGATGAAGAAGAAGGAAGAGGACATTGCCGCCCTCAGGAAACAGTTGAAGCTGCCTACTACCATGCATCCACAAACTACAGAGGTTGTACAGCAAAAAGCAGAGGAGGACATGATGGACATGCTTATGAAAATGAATAAGAGACTAAGTGAGACAGAGCAGGAATTTGAGAAAGCATTACAAGAAAAGTAGGGAGTGTCAACCTCCTAGCCACTTGAAGTAACTCCAGCAGTTACAACTGCCCCTCCCACAGTTACAACAACAGTGCCTTCCACTGTCCCAGCATCAACAACAACAGGTACTTTAGCAACAACAACAGCAGCAGGCAGCAACACTACCATGACCACAGAGGAGTTAATAAAAGCCATGGAGGAATTAAAACTCCAAGTATAAGAATTGAAAGAGGCCAAAGAGAAATTCGCAAAGTTAGAAATAAGCTATGATAAATCCAAAATGACTTTGGCAGAAAAGACAAGATAGGTGAAGGCATTAGAGAACAGAGTAAAAACATTGGAAAAGGACCTCTCTCTAGATAAGCCTCTGGGAGAAATCAAAGGAATTTTGTGGACTAACATCAGTGAATCCATTAGTAATGTGTGGAGATCTATTCAAATTATATATGAGCAAATTGACTTGATAGCAGCAGCCCAGGTGGAAATTCAAAAGACCAGAAATTTATTGGGAAATATGCCCGAACATGCCAACAGGTTAATAAATTTTTGAATACTAAAACCAGCGAAGAACTAGCAGCACTGGACATTAGAGACAGGACATGCACCATTCTTACAATCAAAAGAGTTCTGACCATGAGGACCCTGATGCAAAATTTGGAGAGGAAGTGCCAGGATATGCAAGTGGAGATAGAATCTTTTATAGAGGGATTTGCAGTTTTACATGAAAGGGGCTTGCCAAATCTGTTGGGAAGAAATGAACGCCTGTTGAGACAAGCTGAGTACACGCACAAGTTGAATAAAAATGCTGTTGATCAACTAAATGCATCATCAAGTACTTCAGCAGAGAAAACCCTTCCATCTGGCCAAACTCTCTACAACAACTTGGAAAATCTCTTCTATATTGAGCATGAAGTGAAACATCTCTTTACAGTCCAGCCTAACTTCTACAGGTACACAGACGCTGATGAGACTTTGAGAAAGCTACTAAGACATCAGTTACCAAAAGAGCAGTGGTGGCAAATCATGTTGGAAATTCTATATGCACGTTTCAAATTTTGTTTTACCCAGGATCCAACAGATACCATAAAGCAGAGGGAGGAAACGGATAAAATTTACGTGGGGCAACAATCTATCAAGTCAAAATTAAATACGCCCGAGAAAGCTGAGGCAACACCGCGGAATATCAGTGGAAACAGCCACCAGCCGACTCACCGAGCTTACAGTGAACACATCTCACCAACTGAGCGGCCAACACAACAACATTTACTTCTTCATTTATTTCTCCCTATTTCCAAGATCATTTATTTCTCCTTTTGAGTAGGTAGAATAAGTTATTGCTAGATATTATCTCTTTGAGATATTTTGTAAACACTTCTATACAAATACCTCCCCAAGCGAAGTATTAGGTGTTGGTGATACATTTCTGGAACTGCGCTGTAACTCTGAAAATATTCTGAATACAAAAGCTGTTGGAATCCATTTTTGCTGGACTCTCTGGATGTGGAATTGATAGCAGAGGACTATGTTACAGAATTCCTGAATCATTTGGTGGATCAATAAGTCTCTCTTACTTGTGTTTTCAATTTCTGTGTTTACTATGTCATATATGTTTCATGATCTGAATAATAGGGAAAAAGAATAGCTCAGAATTTGTTTGGAAGCATTCTGAGTTCAATCTCTTTTATTGTTAATATTTTCTTCAGAATTAGCATAAGCAGGAATTCTTCACTGCTTCTGTTTCCCCTGGTTCTTACATCTTGAATATTTAGCTAAGGAATTCTTAACTGCTCCTTAGCAATAATCATCCATTTTCCCTCCGTCTGCATGATGAAGGATTCTTAATTTCCCTTCACCCACTGACTCCATCCCACTTGATTCCAGCTTATAAATTGTTCCATGATTGATTATCTTGCTCTGTAGTACCACCCTCTGTCTAAGAAACCATATCCAACAGTTTATCCTCATAGACTCCATTAGCCCAATGGACTAAACTTCTCAGATTTACACCCCTGTTGTATTGAATATCACCATCCAAAAATCAAACAAACCCTTTTACTTCATAACTAGTCTAATATACCTTAAAACAAAGCTAAATTATAAAGAGAGAGCACTCTCTGGATGCATATTGGCTAGAACCTGCATCTAAAAGATTGGTCTGTGGTTACCTCGGCCGTATTCCATTTTCTACAACTTTTGGGGAACAACCTGAGTGATAACAGGAAGAATGGATATTGACAATAAAACTTAGATTGATACATTGTGTGAAGTGTGGAGGTGCAGAGGAAGAATGGAGATTAAAAATAAAACTTAGATTGATACATTGTGAAAAGTGCGAAGGTGCGTAGGAAGAATGGAGATTGACAATAACACTTAGATTAATACATTGTGCGGAGAAAGCTTTCTTACTCTACACCTTCACACTCCACACAATGTATCAATGTTGGGGGTGGGGGAGATAATATGCAAATATTAATATTCCCATTAAGTGTGTGGAGGCGGTAATAATGAGAGATTACGGAAATGATTACAAAAACAGAGTGTCCTGCACTGCCTTAATCGCGTCAACAAATTGATAGCTACCAAAAGAGGCGACATGTCGTGGAAACGATTAAGGAAACATAACGTTCTCAAATAACAACAAAACACGAACCCCCAACAAAGAGGTCGGGACTATGCTGCTATGCAGTTATCACCCTTGCTATTTGACAATACCCCATCTCAACCACGTTGTAACCAATTAGTGTTATTTCTCTATTTATGCTCATGATATAAGGTGCTATTCTTTTTAGTCTCATTTTATGTTTACAAATAATGTTTTGTGTAAGTAGTCACAATTTGTTTCATTTTTAATTAAAGCTATATGTGAATTTCTTTAGGTTTAGTATAGTTATAATTGAGACTTTTATGCCATAACTAAGTTTAAATGTTAGTTATTATTTAACAATACCCAATCTCGATCACATTATTATTGAATGGTGTTTTCATTGATGTCAATGTCAATGTTTGAACGCTTTTAATATACGTTAGTAGATTGCAATAATTGGAAATACCAATGGATAAGAAGCCTTGGAATAATGAAAAAAAAGCTTATAAACTCTAGCAGTGTGATCAAGATGCTCCACAGTTGCCGAGGTAAATGAATGGGAAGGACAATGAATTACACATAAGACCATTATAATTTTATTGTGCTCGTCATAACATTTCCAACGATAGGTGGCATGCCACGTGGTTCCTCTTGGTGGAAGAAATACACCCTCTACAAGTTGAAGCCCCAAAGTCTAATCATGGTGCCCCAAAATGGATGATGACTTTGTCCAAAATTATGGCATTAAAATTAAATAAAAATATATTACACTTTGATAAATTTTAGTTGGCTCTAGTAGTTACGCGTCATTGACCGAGTCAACCCAAATTCAGGAGTGAAATAAATATTAAAATTGAAGGAAAATACAAATCGACCCCTTCCATAAAAGGGTCAAGAATAATGGTCATTGGGTTTTGGTTGAAGTTATTTTTGAAAATTAAAGTCATTTTTTATTTGCAAAATTGGCCCTTGCACGAATTTTAATGGCTCAGTTGCATTAGGGTCGCCCTCTAAATCGTGCAACCACATAGTATATATGGTCATGTGATCAAGTGATGAATATAGATGAAAGTGACAATTCATTTTCAAGACCTTTTCTAGAGAGTTCTGTATTTTTCTAGTCTTGATTCAATGAGATTTGTTCAAACATGTAGGAAGTTTGAAGTTGTGCAAAGGACGAGTTCATATTCATTTGGAAATAGATTCTTCTGTTTGTTTGAGTAATGTGATTAGTTGTATATGGGGTCACTTTTTTAATGGTTTGAAACCTAGTGCGATGTTCATGTCCCTGAGCGATTTGTATTCCAATCGCATAAACCCGAGTAACATGTGCATGATCCGTAAAAGAGAAATCCCATGTATGTGTCCAAGCCAAAAATGCACTTTTGGGCTGGATCGATGTTCTGCATTGAGTTGTAACATGGAGCAAGTCTGGTTCTGTCATTGCAAATCATTAGCAAAAGGTTTGCAATCTTGTTGTTATGATTACATAGCCTTGGACACAAAAGATATACATAATATGCACATATGGCGCATTACACAGTGAGTCGAATAAGATTGACACGTTGGATTGAAAATCACATGATCACTTCATAAGGATTGAATCATATTCAAACATGTTGCTTGGTGCAACAATACGAAAGGCTTGGTCTCGGCCTTTGGCATTGTTTGAGTCAACTTTATTAAAACAAATATAGAAGGCATATCCCCTCAAATAACATAGACCAATGTGATTTGTCTTGGAATGAAGATATACCCATGAATCTTTAGTCCAATGCACTGAGTTGTTAGATTGAATGTGTTTATTTGTGTACAAAACAAAACATTTAAAGTTGTGTAATGGGTATGGAAAAAATGTTATGTGTACAACTATGATCTAGTCATTGAATCAAATGGCAGATTGTTGTAGCATAGATAATGATGCATGCGAATTAAGTTATCTGAGTCAATGGCAGATTATTGTTGTAGGATTAATTATATTACTAGTGGATGAGGGTGTGTTACAAAGATCAAAGCATGTTGAGTTGTTATGTTAACATTACTGGAGTATATGCCTTGAGGATAGAGTTTTGGTCTTGTTATAATGGACATAACTACTTGGAGCGTGTTGTTGTTAACATTGGTATGGTTGTAAGGGATAATGTTCCTGGAAGTTTTGTATAACATTGATGTTGTTGTTTCATCATGAGTGTTTGCAAGTATTTGTATGGTTGAGCAAGAGTTTTGATATGTTGCTGTAGAGACAAAGAAAGGTTTAGTATGTTGTTGATGTTGCTAGAGGGTTGACAATGAGAGGACTTATGATGCAAATAATATTTGTGTTGATGTTATTGTGATTAAGCAGAGAATGGTTGTATTACTACTTTAGTGAATTTATGATAAGATGTTCTCAGAACTTGAGATGTTGCTAGGGTTTGACACATTGTTGTTAAGAAAAGAGAGTATGACTTGATGTGTTGTTGAGTGATTTGTGTGGCAGAGAGGGATTGTATTGTAGTGGTTGGACAATGACCAAAGCAATGGTTGTATGGTACATTTATTAAGTGCTAGGTAGTGTATTCAAAATAATTTATCTATTTTGTTATCTTATCTTCAAGGTGGAAGGGTGGTGCAAGGTAGGGGTTGAAGTCTCCTTTAGGTTGAAGCTTGAGAACACTTGAGAGTTGCAAGGTGGTGCTATAGAAATAGATTAATACTAGTAAGGTGTTGGAGAATCCTTCCAGTTGGAGTTGGTAAAACTAGGGTGTTGGCTTTTCCTTCCAATTGGAGCTAATATGACCACGGGTTTGAAGCCTCCTTCCAATCATTGATAGAAAATCTTGGAAGTTTGAGCTTTCTGTTGATGTACTCTTAGGGACATATATTAAAAAGTGTTCAATGGTTTCTCTCCTTGAAGGGTTTCCACCTAAAAATATCTTTATTTTCTATTATTCTATGCATTATTAAATGGTGTTGTTAATCTTTAATGTTTAATTAATATGACTAAAATTGTTAAAAATAGTTCAATAGTGATTCACCCCCTCTTAGTATTGGTGAATATTCCAACAATTGGAATTAGAGTAGGTTCCTTAAGTTGCATCCTAACAGCTGGAAGGTAGATCTTAGGAGAACATAGATGGGAAGATCAAGGAAGCATGCCTCCAAATGGTCAAAGGAAGTCTTCAACATTGCATTAGGTTCAAATTTTGTTATAGCCGATGAAAAGAAATAGGTTGGTCCAATACCTTTGTTTGATGAAAAACACTATGAATTTTGGAAAGGTAGAATGGAAGCCTATTTGGGAGCTCTTGGATATGATGTATGGGATTCAATTATTTTTGGAAAAAAATCTACAGATGAATAAAAAAGGTACAATATGAAAGCAATGAATGTCACTACAAGTGCCTTGCTAATTTCTATGACAGCCAAACTGGATCAATTCTCATTAGCCTAAAATATTTGGGAGAAGCTTTAAAATCTCTACTTAAAGAAGCATGAATATCAAGATGAAGACGATGGTGATGATCATGATTCAAATAGAGTAGATACTTACATCAAATAATCTAATGACGACGAGGAAGAAGAAGTAGAAGTGGACATGAAGTGTTACAGCCCTAGTAAAAAATCCATGTAAAAATTAATAAAGGTAAAATAAGACCTTGGTCATGGGACACATATTCCAAGTTGAATGTTGGGCAGAAACATAGTGATGGGGATCACTTGTGATTAATTAATGGCTATGGAAATTGGCAAAGGCAATGGCTAAGGCTTTGGAAAGGCAAAATGGCATTTATTTATGAAAATAATGGAAATTAGGAGAAAAGGAAAGTGAAAGGTCACATGTTGCACGTGAGGAGGAAAATGAAGGAAAATAATGGAAAATTGAAGAAAATAGAGGCCTCATTAATAAAAAGGCTTCTAAGGATTAGTTCATGGCTTTTGATCAGTTCAATTTTGGAGCTCTCATTTCTCTCTCTCTCTCTCTCATACTCTTGGACACTTAGAGTTTTCTTGGAGAACTCTTGGAGGAGTGTGGCATACTTGGGATTTGGAGCAAGAAGGCAAAGGAAAAGCAGGAAAGCACAAGAGGACATTGGGATCAACAACTACAATGGATTTTTCTTGCAGGTACTGAGTTGCATGTATAATTTCCTTGCTAGTTTTGGCATGCATGGCATATTCATGTGGTTATTTGGTTATGATTTGTCATTGGAATGGAGGATTGCCTGGATCGACAATGGTTTTGCCTAGCCTTGCTATTTCCTAGATAACTATGGTGTTGGGGGTTTTACTTTTGTTTTATAATTGGTTTTCTTGTGGATTTGGATGTGGGTTGAGTTATTAGTTCCTGAAAGCCTTGGTTGGACAAATGCTCTAGAAGCCCTGTAACAACTTGGGTTGAGTTACTAGTCCTGGAAGCCTTGGTTGGAAAAATGCTCTGGAAGCCCTTGGTGGGTTGAGTTACTAGTCCTAGAAGCCCTGGTTGGACAAATTCTCTGGAAGCCCAACGACAGTTGTGGGTTGAGTTACTAGTCCTGGAAGCCTTGGTTGGAACAAATGCTCTAGAACCCTGGACAACTTGGGTAAAGACTAATCTAGTGATGGTTAGTGATGTCCGATCATGAGATGGAATCACTGGTTGAGGTTTAAGGTGGCTTGGTATCTGGAAGCCATCGATGGTTTTGGATTGATTTGTTTTATGAGATCCCACATTCATGCTTGGAATATGGCACGGGGGTGACTGGCTGAAAGAAAATTTTGGTTTAGCCTAGTCTATGGTCAGGTGGTTCGTGGAAGTCCCATTCTTGGTCATCTTATGCAATCATCAATAAGAGCTCTTTATCCTTGGTATTTTATGGGTAAATATACTTGTTTATATGTTGCTTATATGGCTGTTATATCCTCCATATTTCTGTTGGTTATATGTTGGTTATGAGCGAGTTTTATGACAATTAAAATATATGGCTCTCATCATGTTTTTTTTAATCACTAAATGTATAATGAATACATGGCTTAATAGATGGTAATGCAGTTATTGTGATGAGGCAACAATGCTTCTTAGTGACTCTCAGATAATTATGAGACCCCTATGCTCAGATATGTTATTTAAACTTGTAGAATGCATATTTGTGACATGTTTGATGAAATTTCTGTCATGGCTAGTAGGGGTCCATTCAATTCCTTGTTCAAGTATTTGCATTTGTATTATTGTTTCGATGTTATTATTCATTTCTAAAATTTTCATGGAGTTCTGGGCAGTAGTCTGTGTCCTTGCCCTGAAAAAGTGCACAAAATCCGGAGTCACACAGAACTACCTAGAAAAGTCCCCAGTTGCATGCATGCCTTGTTGTGGGAGTGGCTGGAGGGTCCCAGTCGCATGCATGCCCATGTCAAGGGAGCGTCTAAGGCTTTAATTATACAAAATGTCATCTTGTTTCAAGGGCTAGTCACCTGGATGGGATGGATGGCTCCTTGGGTTCTGTTGCAGGTGTAGAAGGCCAGGTTGTCTGTGTTTCATCCATTCCACTTCCTTAACTGATATATAGGGAGTTGAATCATATCATAGTAACTCTTCGTCACATGTTTACCCCGGTTGGACGGTTACTTGGGTACATGTGGGAGGAGGGTGTTACAAAGTGGTATCAGAGCATGGTTCACCTCGTGGACTGGATGGGCGGTGTGTTGGTCATGCATTCATGTTGGTTGCGTATATGTGTTCCTTATGCTTGTGGTTTATGTGCTTGTTGCATATGCATGGTGTTGGTCATGGCTACATTGATGTCACCATGTGGAATTTGATGGTGTTGTTGATGTATGTGGTCATCATGAGTGTATGTCAGTTATGCATGTCAGTGCTTATATATCGTTATGCATACATTGATGTGGTTGTAGTTGTCATGCATGAGGTCATAACATGTGGTTGGTATGGTCATGCATTGATGACTGGATAATGATTGAAACAATGAATAAATGTTGATATGATTGTGTTTATATATATATGTTGCACTAATCTGGTTGGTCTTACAGACAAGATATCCTTCCCTGAACTACAATGAGGTACGTTGGTTTATCTATATTTTGGTTTAGATGACATGATATGCCTTGCAGGAAGAGAAACAACAAATATGACTAGCAATATGGTAGACTATAATTCTCGAGACTCTTCTTATGGATTAGATGAGCATCATGATGTTGGACATTCTTCTGACTTAGCGGACACCTTGAGAAGTTTGAAGGTAGAGATAAGAAGTTGTAAAGTATATAATTACATAATCATGCATGCACAAGAGAAACAAGCAGAGGTTAATGCAGTAATCCTTTAGAGCTTGTCAAAGCTACAGATACAGGGACCACTTCGGATCAACCATGAACAAGAGGGCATAACTAATGGGGTATAGTTCAGATAGAGATGACATGATCAGGGATGGCAGGTTATTGGATACTCTGGACAAGGGAGGTGATGGACATAGGTACTATTCTAGTTTTTGGTTCTAACAGGTATCATTGACATCATCATTATCATCCTTACAGGAGGAGTGATAGGGGATATTTGTCGGATGAATTCAAGAAAGCAAAGGCACCTACATTCGATGGGGAAATGAAGAAAACAGGGGATGTAGAAGGATGGTTGCTTGGAATGAATAAGATCTTGAGATTACACGATTACTCGAGAACATGAAGGCCATAATAGCTACATTCAATCTTAAAGGTAAAGCAAATATCTGTTGGGAAGATGTAAATAACATCAAATATGTTTATGAGGAGGAGTTGACTTGGAGTGAATTTGAGAGATTATTAAGGAAGAAGTATCAATTAGAGAGGTACTATGATGACCTGGCAAAAGAGTTTTATGAGCTAAAGATGGGCTCTATGACAAATAAGGAGTACACTAGAAAATTTATGGAGTTTTTGAGATATGTGTGTTACCTCAAGGAGGAGAAGGCCAAGATTCAGAGATTCATCAGTGGGTTTCTAATAACATTCAAAGACATGATTGAGTTTGATGATCCTAGATCATTGGAGGACGCCATCCGGAAGCTAAATTATTGTTATGAGCAATCAAAGCACATATATGAGACTAAATCAAACTGGAAAGGTAATACAAGGAATAAAGGGAAATGGGGTAAGAAGCAAGCAAGGCCTCAGGACATAGGTAACAAAGAGAATGTAGCATTGCACAAGAAGTTCAGTGCATCTTACAAAGGGCAGGGATTTCAGCTTGAGGAGAAAAACAAGGGTGCAGGTTGGAAGCCAATACGACGTTGGACTTGTGGCAAAGATCATCATAGGAGAGATTGTCCACATCATCAGGGTGGTAGACCACAAATCTACAGTGCTCAGGAAGCGCAAATAGTGGGGGATGTTGGACAGAGTGTTCCTTGGATCTATGCAGCGTTGGATAACAGGCAGGAAAATCACTAGGCATCTATTATCGAGATGGACGACAAGCTTTGCGATCAAGTTGTTTCTATTTTGATTGACCCTGGATCTAATTATAGTTATGTTAATCTTGACCCAATGGATAAGTGTGGTTTGAATAAAGAAGTGCATGTAGAATCTTGGTTAGTACAGTTTGCTACATGTACCAAGAAGCGAGTTCATCATTGTGTAAGAGCTTGGGCATTTGAGTTGAATGGTATTTCTACATCAACATATTTGAATGTATTACTGTTGGGTTCGTATAACATGATTTTGGGTATAGACTGGTTGTATCTCCATAGGACCAAGGTGGATTGTTATGACAAGGCTATTGAGTGCTTGGATGAAATAGAGAACAAAGAGTCTTGCATGGTAAGAAGAAGGAAACATCATTTAGAGTCGTTACAGCTATGCAGGCGAAGCGTAGTCGCGGGAAAGGGTGTGTGTTATTTGCAGTACATATTTCTAGTGACAAAGGTAAGGAAGTTGACGGTGAATACGTTTTGAGTAGGTATCAATTTTACAACAGTTTTAGGATGTATTTCCCACAAATATTTCAAAGTTATCGCCTCACAGGGAAGTGTATTTTTTTGTTTAGTTTGTACTAGGGGCAACACCAACATCAAAATCACCATATAGGATGAGCACTCCAAAGTTGGTGGAGCTTCAGTTACAATTGAAGGAAATGCTTGACAAGGGATACATTAGGCCAAGTGTATCACCATGGGGTGCATTGGTATTGTTTTTGAAGAAGAAAGATGGTACTCTCAGGTTGTGCATCGATTACAGGCAATTGAACAAGGTGACCATCAAGAACATGTATCCATTATCAAGGATTGATGATCTTTTTTATGAGTTGAAGGGAGCAGCAGTGTTATCGAAGATTGATCTGAGATTTTGATATCATCATGTACGCATTAAAGAAGATGACACTCACAAGACAACTTTCTGGACCAAGTATAGACATTATGAGTTTCTTGTAGTTCCATTTGGTTTGACTAATGCTCCAACTGCTTTTATGTGTTTGATGAATAGTGTGTTGCATTCTTATCTAGACAAGTTTTTTATTGTATTAATTGATGATATATTGGTATATTCTAAAAATGAAGAAAAGCATGTCGAACACTTAGCAACAATATTGATATTACTAAGAGAACATCAATTGTATGCCAAACTTAGCAAATGCAGTTTCTTTTAGACAAAGGTACATTACTTGGGAGATGTTGCTTCCAAGGAAGGCATATCAATAGATCTAGAGAAGATAAGGGCTATCATGGAGTGGGCATATCCTAGGAATGTGGATGAGGTAAGATCATTTATGGGATTAGTAGGTTATTACAAAAGATTCATCGGGAACTTCTCTCACATTGCATATCCTATCACGTCATTGTAGCGAAAAGGTAAGAAGTTTGAATGGACAGAAGAATGTGCAACAAGTTTTGAGTAGTTGAAACAATTGTTGACAAATGCTCCAGTGCTAAAGATTGCAGATTCGAACAAGTAGTTTGTGGTATGCACAAATGCTTGCAAGATAGGACTTGGTGGAGTTCTTATGCAGGAAGGACAGGTAATATGCTATGAATCATGGAAATTGAATGAGCGCAAGCAGAATTATTCGACACATGATCTTGAGTTGGCAACGATCATCCATACATTGAAGATGTGGAGGCACTATCTTCTTGGCAGGAGATTTGTATTGATGAGCGATAACAATGGATTGAGGTATCTATTTCACAAATCGAATTTGAATTCCAGGCAAGCTAGATGGTTGGCCACGACCAATGAGTTTAAATTTGAGATCAAGTACGTTCAAGGTAAAGAGAATAGGGTTGCATATGTTCTTAGTAGGTGGATACAGGTGAACCACATAGAAACTTTGAGTTCTTATGGGAAATATTTACAGGCTCAGATCTTACAGGCAGTTCAACAAGAGAACAAGTACATGGAGATCAGGCACTGGTTACAACAGAGTACAGGTACAGGTGCATAGGATGTGGACTATAGTCTCATAGTAGATGGCAGATTTAGGGATGGGATATATGTGCTAGATGACAGCGAGTTCAAGAAGCTTATCTTGAGAGAGATTCATGTGAAATTGTATTTAGGTCACCCGAGATATCAGGAGACATTAATAGCAGTGAACAAGTTCTACTATTGGCCGAACTTGAAGAAAGAGGTTGCAGAGTTCGTGCGTAGATGCTTGGATTGTCAATAGGTAAAAACTGAGTGTATGCATCCAGGTGGATTACTTCAACATATTTCAATTCTAGAGTGGAAGTGGGAGGTCATTTCCATGGACTTCATTACAGGTTTGCTGAGGACAATTAGACAACATGATTCTATCATGGTTGTTGTGGACATGTTAACTAAGGTAGCGCACTTCCTTCCAAAGGTCTAATTATTCAGCTAATGATGTAGCACAAGTATTCATCAGGGATATAATGAGGTTGCATGGTGTACCAAATAAGATCATATCAGACAGAGATGCCAAGTTCACTTCTAGGTTTTGGAAAGAGTTATTTATAGGTTTGGGTATAGATTTGGCCTTCAACACGACTTATCATCCACAAAAAGATGGATAGAAAGAGAGGGTCGACAAGATATTGGAGGATATGTTGAGGATGTATGTTATGCATGGATAATGAAAGTAGGAAGAGTACCTTCCATTGGTTGAGTTTGATTACAACAATGGGTATCAAGAATCTTTGAGGATGAGTCTGTTTGAGGTGTTGTATGGGCATAGTTGTAATACTCCCATCAGTTGCAGTGATCTAGTAAACAAGGTGTTGATTGGACTGGACATGTTGGCAAAAATGGAACAGGAAATGCAAGTAATCAAGAATAACTTGAATGCAACACAAGATAGACATAAGAGTTATGTAGATCAGAACAGGTTGTTTAAGGAGTTTCAGGTTGGGGAACATGTGTACTTGCACATCAAGCCCCAGAAGAGCTCCTTGAGGATTGGATCATGTGCCAAGTTGGCAACTCGGTTTTGTGGACCTTTCAGGATACTTGAAAGGATTGGACCAGTAGCCTATCGACTTGCACTACCTCCTAAAATGAAAGTCCATGATGTTTTCCATGTGTCATTTCTTAAGAAACATGTTAAATATGTTGATCATATAATTGACTGGTATGTATTACAGGTGGATCCAGATGGAGAATTCCAGTTGGAACTTCAGTGCATTTTGCAGAGAAATATGCTCATGCTCCGGAACCGAGCAATCAAGTAGGCTAAAGTGTAGTGGAAGCACTTTGGGCCTGATGAAGCTACATTGGAGATGGCAGATCATATGCAGGCTATGTATCCTTCTCTATTAACTGGTTGAGCGAATTTCCTTGATATGTGTCTTTGGTATATGATTGGTATGATGTTTTGGTATATGTACATATGTATATGGATGCAAACATGAAAAATTTTAGGGGCTAATGTTCGCCCAATGGGCTAATTTTCCATGATTTGTCCACAAAAAAGTTCGCCAACTTCCAATTTTTATAAAAGACAACTCGCCCAAATTTTAGAATATAAAATTATTTTACCTAAAAAATCACCAACATTATATAGAGACTATATAAAATCATTATAAATTTGAATAGTTTTACAAATATATCAATAAACATTTTATAGTTTTCATATTAGGGATTCGTGAGATTCGCTAATGTTTTTAAAGCTCCGATAAGTGGTATGGGTGTCATGAGGTGGTTTGGACTTTGGAATTCCTGGATGGTTTTGGATTGATTTGTTTTATGAGATCCCACATTCATGCTTGGAATATGGCACAAGGGTGACTTGCTGAAAGAAAGATTTGGTTCAGCCTAGTCCATGGTCAGGTGGTTCTTAAAAGTCCCATACCCGGTTGACTTACGAAACCATCAATAAGAGCTCTTTCTCCTTGGTATTTTATGGGTTAATATACTTGTTTATATGTGGCTTATATGGTTGTTATATCCTTTGTATTTCTGTTGGTTATATGTTGGTTGTGAGTGAGTTTTATGAAAGTGAAAATGTATGCCTCTCATCATGTTTTAGTTAATCACTGAATGTAAAATTAATATATGGATTAATAGATGGTAATATAGTTACTGTGATGAGGCAACAATGCTTCTTAGTGATCCTCAAATAAGTATGAGACCCCTATGTTGAGATATGTTGTTTAAACCTATAGAATGCATATTTGTGACATGTTTGACAAAATGTCTGTCATGGAAAGTAGGGGTACAGTCAAGTCCTTTTACAAGTATTTGCATCTGCATCATTGTTTTGATATTATTATTCATTTCTGAAAGTTTCATGGAGTTATGGGCAGTGGCCTGAGTCTTGGAATAAAAAAATGGCATAGAATCTGGAGTCACTGGCACAGAACTACGTGGAAAAGTCCCTAGTCGCATGCATGCCTTGTTGCGGTAGAGACTGGAGGGTCACAGTGACATGCATGCCCATGTCAAGGGAACGATTGAGGCTTTAATGCAACAAAATGTCAGTTTGTCTCAAGGGCTAGTCACCTAGATGGGATGGATGGCTCCTGGGGGTTCTATTACAGGTGTAGAAGGTCAGGTTGTCTGTGTTCCATCGGTTCCACTTTCTTAACTGATACATAGGGAGTTGAGTCATATCATAATAACTCTTCATCACATGTTTACCCCGGTTGGCCGGTTTGTGGTGAAGTAAAATTATAAGTGCAGACACAAACAAATTCCTTTAGCCCGATAATGGGTCTAGCCACAACTGATACATTCTATGGAAGATTTCCTTAGGTTAGAACCAATTAAGAGGGCCTACCTCTTAGTATGCTTATCTTGTTTGATGATGTCCTTGCTTGCTCACTCTAGCTATCTCTCGCTTCCTTCTTCAAACACCTGAAACAAGTAAACAACAACAAACAACAACCGTGATAATAGACAAATTGTAATTCAACCTACTTAACAAGTCAAGAAACATTAAGCCATGAACATGTAAGATGAAAAATCATGTAGGAAATCAATCGATAGTTGCATATATATTGAATCAAGAAGAGATTACAACCATTTTCTTGATGTTGCCATTCTCCTCCGACAAAACCAGGTTCCCACACACTTCTGCTAGCATTCCATGATGGCCTCAACAATAATAGTTTTAAGGCTCTTCCCTTTATGCTTCACACTAAACCAAATTCACACTTCTCCCTCACACAACTAGAGAGCTACAACTATGAATAGCTTGCTATTTACTCCAAACTTAATTAGCACTAGCACACCCACATTAACACTAGCTTGTGCTTGGGAAAAAGGGAGGTTTATATATGATGAATGGATGAGAGATCGATCCTCTTCTCATGGGAGGTCTTATCTCTTGAGGTAGTTCCATAATTATAGGGGAAAGGAGCCCAAACTGACATCCTTGACCCCATCCGACCAAACTATTTACCAGACTTCCGTCATGAAGCTTCTAAAGATGGAAGCTTCGACTCCTTATTTAAAAAAATTTCCATAAGAGGACCGACGCGATTGGAACAAAGCTCAGTTACTCTGGTCGGCACTAGGGACAACATTAATCTTTGCATATCGGTGCAAAGGGGACAAGGGCCATTAGCGTTAGTCTTGTAAACTGGGTAAAACAAAAGTTTTTGGGGAAATTGTTCAAAAGGGAATTGTTCTGCTCCTAAAGAGGGACACAATGGGAGTTTCTTCATGAAGGGTAAGCATGTAGGGTTCACTATAGAGGTCCTTTAGGATCAAGGAACGGGGAGTACAGGGACAGTGACAAAATGCT
Organism: Pinus tabuliformis; assembly: GCA_031772625.1. Classification (NCBI taxonomy): domain Eukaryota; kingdom Viridiplantae; phylum Streptophyta; class Pinopsida; order Pinales; family Pinaceae; genus Pinus; species Pinus tabuliformis. The sequence goes on along the minus strand of CM062813.1, from coordinate 698,407,635 downwards.
GTGTAATAGATGCCCCCTAAAGTGTGAGGGCCGAACTAGAGTGAGGGCTGAAATGCTTTATGAATTAGTGCGGGGAACCGTGGTCTGCCGCTGGAAAACCTGCAAGCAAGTACAAATACATATACATAACTGAGAACTTTATCAAATGATACATGAATCATGGCATGGATGTAGCCATCCAGAGAATGATCATGTAAATGAATCCAGGTATGGGTGCAACCATCCGTAAAAGAGGATCATAATGAAACCAAGGTATCGTCACAACCATCTAATAATGAGAAGGATCACATATGATAACTCATGGTATGGTCGCAACCATCCATATGAAAGAGACATGCATATCAACATAACCATGTCACATCACTCGCAACCTGGACTTTTGTGATTTGAGTCCAGGGTCTTGTGCTCCAACATGACCTAATCAAAGTACAAATTATAACATGCGAATAGATGTGTCGACGTTGAACATGCTAGGGAGTCACTTGATTACCAGTCAATGATGTAAACTGTTAACAAGTGTGAGAGAAACCACCAATAATGATAATGGTCCTCAAGGTACTATTAGCACAATCCACAGAATGTGAATATAGGAACTGAATTCGAACATCTGTGAAATCACTCGATCGAAAACCAATGAGGTGAACTTGTCGTCGAGTGCGAAGAAGTTGCCATTAGGGCATGAAAGCTCTAAGGTACCGGAAGGGAGTCTCTCAATAAACTTCCAGGATAATGAGTTGAAGTCAACAAGAAGCAACCATGTCAAAGGAGGGCCATAATGTATCCCACATCATCGACATGAGGCAAAAGGATGCAAAATGATTTTGGATGATACAAAGAATTAGGGGTAAGCGTAACTGTAGAAGGACAACTCTCAAACATGTCAGCAACACAACTGGAAGTTTGGCAGCTTTTGGATCCATAGGATCAGTGGTCATGATGACAAGGTAGAGATCAAATGGAAGGCAAAAATAAACGGCCCAACCTAGGAAGGTCAACGATTCAAAGGAGGATATCCTAGCCCGACACGAAGCAGAAAGTGTCATGTTCAAGAGTTAGCTGCCGACACAACTGATTGGATTTCCAAATTCACCCCGACCATTTCTAGCAGGTACCCCAATTATTTTTAATCACAAGCTTGAAGGGGATAACATATGCTTGCACTGTAAGTTCATCCTTCAGACTAATTTGACCTAGTAAGTTTAACGAGCTCTAGGAAGGATAAGCTCAAGTTCGTCATGGTGACGAATCCGATGTTGTTTGATATTTTAACGAGTCCGACAAAGGTGTAACTCAGTATCCTTTTCATGTTTAGAGAGTTTGAAAATGACACGTAAAAGAAAACTCCACATGGTCCCTTTTCATATGTTTGTGTCTCTTGAGCCCAAAAAGGTAGAAAATGATACTTGAGAGAACTGCTTGACCATTTCAGTCAAGGAGTACCTTTTTCATAAATAGTGAATCCTAGCTTGAAAAAGAGGTAAAATTGTATTGGGCACATGACGTTTTGCATCTATTAACGAGTTCAAAATGACAAGGTCTTAGCTATCTTTTCATTTTTAAAGGGTCAGAAAAGAGCTTGAAAGCGAACCCCTAATTTTATTCTCTTTTACGAGTCAAAATGTAAAAATACTCGACAATCTTTTCATATGAGTTTAACGAGTCGAGAAAAGAGCTGAAACATGACTTGTCATCATTGTCGAACATCCATCACCTGTCGTTGCGCAAGAATGGTAAACTGCATTATCGAATTTTTGAGGCAAAATAGGTTAAAATATTTACAAAACCTAATATTTTTATGAAAAATTGAATAAAAAGGAGAAAAGTAAATATATTTTTACCATTTACCATTTTACCTTGTTGTGAAGACTTTTTACTCACTTTTGCCCTAATTGTTCTAGAGCATATTGCGGGAGATCTGGGAGGTCATTTGCCGAGATGCCAGTTACAGGTAAGAGCCAAGGCCATGAGCTTCATTTTCATGTCTTTTATTCTTGTTTTTAACCATTCTTAGGTTTTTTGAGGGGGGTTTCGCGCCGGCCGAGGGTAATTAACACGGCCTATCGTGCTGTCAGCACAACTGTTTTTAAAACAGGTGCACCGACACCGTGAATAGGGAAAAACCCTATTTCCTCATAAAACCACCATTGAAATTTGAAATTTATGGGTCAAGCATGATTGTTGACTCAAATCTATGGATTTTGTAGGAAAGAATTGCTGAAAATGGTAGACTGGAAAGAACGTGAACATGAGGATGTAAACACCCAGACACTGAATGATCCAAATTGCTTGGAAGCTTTGAGGGCTTGTGGGCTCCTCAAATTCTTTCTCACGCAAGGGATGCGGGCCCAACCTGAGTTGCTTCGGTACCGGATTAGTCTTTGGGACATAAATTGGGAAATATTCGTCATTGGTGACTAGGAGCTGGAGTTAGGAACTTCAGATATATACTTCATTACAAGACTGTCCCGCAGAGGGGAACCAGTCTGTTAACACCCAGGTTGTTCCCTATGGCTCCCAAGGGAATACGGCCGGGGTAACCACTAACCAATCTTTGGGTTACAGTTCCTAGCCCTACTGTAACCAGAGAGGGCTCTCTCTTTATGATTTGTCTCTGTTATGATTGTGTTTTAGGCTAGCTATGATGCTCAGGTTTTGTTTATGTTTTGGTTGAAGGATTCCTTTCAGGTCTTATGATGTAGTATTTTGATGGTGAGATGCCATTGGGCAATGGAGTCTGGATGCTGTGAAATGATCTTATACGTTGGGTGGTGCTCTAACTGCAAGGCCTATTGTGTATTTGTCAGACAATTTTAAACTTGAGTGGTGATGCATGTCAACCAACAGAAATCTATTTAGAATTTTCTGTTAAGTTGGTGAAGTGAAAGAGGACGCACTGCACAGGAGCAAAGTTTGAATTCCTGTGACAGGGGCCAATGTGAAAGATGTATTCTGAAAGTGCAGCAATTAAGAATCACACTTTATATAGATTACAGCTGAAGAAAACATTTATAAACAACACAGACTGAACTCAGGGTACTCAGTGAGTAAATCCTGGGAGTTATTCTTTTTCTTTGTTGCTTAATATTAGAAATCAGATAATGTATATGGATTTATAACAAAACAAGCAAATAACGGAGAGAGTTACAGAGACTTATTGCATGGTGAGATATGCAGGGATCCAGCAGTCATCAACAGGCACAGAACACTTTCCACACATCAGACATCCAAGAAATTCCATTGCTTCCTTTATTAACTTCAGAAAAATGATTACAGCATAAGAAACTCTTCAGGCGAAATCAACAACAACCCTTGCTATCTCATGCGAAGGGGATTTTATAGAAATGTGTATACAAAATATCTCAGGCATTGAGTCATCTGAGAGAGAAAAATATCTTCAGTAACGTTCAGAAAGTAGGCAAGAAGTTATTACAACTTTGAATGCAGCGTAAATGCTCTTTATGTCTGTCAGAGGATTGTTTTGACTTTTGAGAATCACTGAGTCGGTTGCATCACTCTGTTTTAATTCTGGAAATATGCATTTACTTTTGTCTGCGCAGTGCTTTCTCGGGTTTGCCAGCTGTGGTCTTCTAACACTGCTTTGTTGGCCGCTACTTCCGCTGAGTTGGCTCAGCTCTGATCTATGATGCCTGCTGACTTTGTTGACTGTTCTTTTCATCATAATTTGTAAAAAACAGAAGTTGGTGAATGACTTACTGTTTACAAAATTCTCTGGATTGCATCTGTCCACCATTCCTGTGTAGGGAGCTAATGCCTGAGGATGGCCTCCATTGTCTCTTCTGCTTCTGTATATTTGAAAAAATTTGGGGCCACATCAAACAAGTGATTAATTTCATTCATTATATAAAATAGATTTTCTATCTTACTATAGAAAATCTGCCCTGTAATAGGCCCTGTGTCTTCTGAAGTGCTGGCCTTCTCATTGATCTATGCTGAAGCAAAAACATTTACCCTTTTAGCATACTGTTCATGGGTGAACAATTTCCCTCCGCTATTCAGCAAGCTAGGGAGTCCTCTATTCTGCAATACTTGGAATCTCTCCATGAACCTGTTTACCTCTGTCTGCATATCCTGGGTTCTTCTGTCCAACGTCTGCACCAGATTTCTAAGAGTAAGAACCCTCTTGATCATTTGAATAGTCTCAGTTCTATTTGTAATTCCCATGGTGGCCAACTGAGAACTTGTTTTGTGGTTGAGCACATTGATCATTCTTGTAGCAATTTCAGGCATATTTCCCAATAACGCTCTTGATGCTCGGACTTCCTTCTGCGCTTTTGGGATGAGCTCTAGTTGCTCATGGATAGTCTCAATATATGACCATTGGTTGGTGATGGATTGGCCAATATTAGACCATAACATTGCTCTGATCCCATATATGATTTTGTCTAACTTGAGCTCATTCTCAAGTTCTTTGATCCTATCTTTAAGGGCCTTAATTTCCTTGGCCTTTTCTCCCACCTCTCTTTTTGTCTTATCATGCCTTTCATTGACCTTGGCCAGCTTATCTCTGGTTTCATGCAGCTCTGTCATCTGAGCTTCCAAGACTTGTATTTCATTCTTTAATTTCTGCATGTCTAGAGTGTGTGCCTGTTCGGTGCTTGTAGGTGCTGCTGAAGTGGATGTGGCTGTTTGTTCTGGTTGTTGAGGTGGGGGCACTGTAGTAGGAGCAGCATCCTCAAGATTGATGACTTGAGGAGGAGGCTGAGAAGTCTGACCCTCTTGTGCTTGCTTTAGTGCTGCTTGTAAGGCCGCTTGAGTAGCCTCAGATTCTCCTAATTTCTCTCATGTCTGCTGGAGCTGCTTGTATATAGCTATCAGCAGATCTGTGGCATCCTTCTCTATCCTTTGTTGAGCTACCTCATCTGTCTGGGGGTGAATGGTAGCTGGGAGCTTGGCTTTTTTCCTTAATGCAGCCATGTCAGCATCCCTCAGTTTCAGAATTTCCTGTATCCCCTTGATGTCATTTGGGTTATGCCCAATTTCCACGATGATCTCCTCCAGGGATCTTATCCTGTTGTCTTTTGCTTGAGATGAAGCCTTCTCCAATTCTAGTTGAGAGGCTGTAGCATTGAGGCTGCTTGTTAATTTGTAATTATCCAATGTTTTATCTGCCAAGGCTGCATACACCATTTCACCAGTTTGCTTGTGCAGCTCTATTTTATCCATTGGGTGGATATCCTTGGCCAGGACCTCTAGATTAGTCCTGAGATAATCTGCAGTAGTTTGTGGTTGGAGTGCTGTGGGTATGAAGTGACTCATCGTCAACTTGCCTTCGTCCACATCAAAAGCAGACATTAGTCTTTGTTGGTTGGAGGGAGCCAATTTCAACAAATGGTTATATAACTTGACCTTCATGGGCTCACTCCTTCTTTTAATGTCTATGAATTGCTGTTTGATGCCTACTTCTCCTTCCTTCTGCTGGCTGGAAGAAGTGACCTCCCCTCCTATGATTCTGTCTTGTTCTTGGTGGAAGGAACTGACCGAGGCTTCCCTGCTGGGTGGGCCCATACCCATTACTTGTCTGATTGCAGCATCATCCTCTGAGCAGTCATTCAATCTCTGTCTCTTCTCCCCGATGGATGAAGTCATGGGTGTTTCTCTGTCTCTTTTCCTACTTAGGTCCTCCTTCTGTGGAGTTTGAAGGACCGAGGCATCAGTGATGTTTTCAGGCCTCGAGTGTTCTACATTTTGGGCCTGCTGCTCGGTGGTAGGTGGGGTATCTGCCACTCTTTCTTGTTGTAAGGGCTGCTGTGTTTCAGGTTGCCCTCCTCCTTGCTGCTGTTGCTGTTTTTGTTGTTGCTGCTGCTCCTGCTCTGCCTCCATCTCCTTTTCTTTTCCCTTCTCTGATATCTTTCCAGCAACTCTTGTAGTTTGCTGTGGGGCGGTTGAAGAGGACGCTGCTGCTCCAATTTGTATGCTTGGCAGTGAACTGACCTGTGAATAAAACTCAAGGTCAGCCATCTTCTTTAGGTTTCTTAGAGCTCTTTGATTAAGCTCTTCTTGAGTAACAGCTTCTTCCAAAGTGCCTCTCCTCCATTTGCTTTGATTGGCATGTTTTTCTATGTGGGGAAGGCTGCAATGATCATAGGCCGACAATTTGTATTTAAGCCTCCTCATGGTTATGAAGTTGTTAGGGTCATAAGGTTTCCATAGGAAGCTGTATTTGAGACCCAAGCCCCCAAGTATTCTATCTGCTTCCTTCCACCCTTCATCCCTTTCATTATAGAGGAAATGGCCAAGTTGACTTTTGACCTTTAGCTGTGCCTTTTTACCTTTGCCTGAGAAGTGGAACATATCCACAAAGCCAAACTGCCTGAAGTATTCTAAGGCAAATAGCCTCATAGGCACAAATCTGGGTAGTCTAAATGGGGGCAGCTCACACCCATATATTCTAATGACGGTGTGGTGTTGGTAAAAGTACCAATCCCCAATACTGTATGCCTTTGATAACTGCAGGAGTCTTTGCATCTCATCTGTCAATCTGGGAGGAGGTGAGCCCAAAAATAGAGTCATGGCTGGATGAATGAAGTGATCAATGAACTCACAGTAAGTATATGGTGAATAACTATGGAGATGGAACACAGAGGTCCAGTACACCACAGATTTCAGATTTCCCTGTGCATCTTCTCTCTTCATTGGGAAGGAGAACTTCTCATGCTGGAAGTATCGGAGCAAATGATATATGTAGGAAGTGTATTTAAACACCCTATCTCTTGACAGGTTCATCAACTGATCATGCATCTTGTCCGAGATGTATGTGGCATAGTCATAGCAGACTGGTTTTCTCCCTAGAGCAAACATAAGCATTATGTGCATAACTGTCTCATCCACATATTCCACTGAATCATATCCCAGGATGGGACTGATCATGTCAACAAGGTCTAGGCCCAATTGGTTGAGGTAGACACAGTTGATGGGAGGAGTTTGTAGAGTGTCAGCTTTGATGAACAGCTGGTTGATCTTTGTAATCTGGGCCTCTGTCATTCTGGCTCCCTCCATTATCAAATCAGCTAAGGATAGAGGGACCATCTTCTTATCTGTTTTAAACTGCAGCATTTCCCTGATGATTTCAGGGGAAATGAGAAACAGAATTCCACCTGAAGAATCAAGTACCGCCTACGGTACGATGGCGGTTTGCAGCAGTTGTACCTCCGACGGATTGTGGAGCCGACGCGTGGATCCAGCGTGATGTAACCTTTATACGGCTGTCGGAAGGTAACTTTCGGGCATCGGATGAGCTCCGACGCTATAGTGGCCGTCAGATCTGGAGGGGCCAAATCGGACGGTGATCGGATCATTGACGTGACAGGGAGATAGCGCACTTAACTCTCGGACGTCGGAAGGACTCCGACGCGATCAGGGCCATTGGATGGGAGGTATTTGATCGGACGGTCGTCGGGACAAGTGAGATGACAACCAAGTACGGGGAAAGGGAGGGTTAAAATAATGTTTTTTCTGGGAATTTGCGCGATGGCGGAGACTATGTAAAAGTGGGTTTTCACGTTTTGTTTGAAAATAGCTCTGCCGCTTCAGACTTAGCATAAAGAGGACATGTGGGTTTTCATGATTTTTGGCCAATTGAAGCGGGTGAGGGTAGGAATTAGGCTTTTTAGGGGTTTTTATGTGCAAAAGGGGGTCAAAATGAGGGAATTAGCTCACGAAGGGGAAGAGGTACTTGGCCTAGGTTCATCAACATGACCAGGTGTCATTTGATCCCTGACTCAAGACTTATTGGCTATAATACCAAAAAGGGGGGGGGGGGTATTTATTAGATTTTGGGGTTTATACACCATGGTGTTAGTAATATTAGGGAAAAAGGTGATATAAGGGATTTATATAATAGGGTTAGTGTTAGCATGGATGAGAGGGTAAGTGGAGGGGAAACCATTAAGTTTATGTGAAACAAACTTGGTTTTAAGAGTAGATCAAAATGAAAAGATTTTTAGACAAGAAATGTGGCTTCTAAAGACTAAGAACCACCATGAAACCTTAGTCTTTTCCATGAATCTTAGCTGATGGGGGGATGTTAGAAATGAAATTGGAGGGGAATGAGGGAAATTAGTCATGCTTCCTGCTGTAATTCGATGAAGAAGAACACCTTTGTCAATTAATTGACTTTGCTTTGATGCCCACAGTTACTATCTCTGCAATGGTAGGGATAACCTTTCTGCAACCCCAACTACTTACCCAGCTACTTGCCTAGCATTTTTATTTCTTCTTGGAGGGTGCACTTGGACTTGCAGATCCTTACTTGCCTTTTCTTTTCTTCGGCTTTTTTCTTTTGCTTTTTCTATCTACTTCTACCCTTATCTCTTCCAAGGTCCCAGATTAAGCTGTTGGGAGCCTTTTCTTCTCTACCTGAACTAGTTGTCTGCCAAGATTAAGCAGTTTGGACAGACTCATTTCTCTATTCTATAACTGAAAATTGAAAACATGGCATGATCCAGATTAAACTGTTGGATCATCCACCAAAATTGAAATAAGGTCATCAACATTGAAACACTTTACACACCTCTTGTTCTCTAGGAAATATGGGATCTTTGTGATATCAAAGCAGAGCATATTTGGACTTTCCCTTGCCAATCATGAAATATGAAACCTATTGGTATAGGTATCCAACACAATCAACTTATATGGGCCACGACTGATTGGGGCAAGCATATCCATGTTGCTCGCCGAACATTGTCTTGAGGCCCTCAAATCCGAGAGTGGGAAGATTGAGATTTCCACTGTTCAGAATTTGAAACTGAGAGTGCTACTGTTGACCATCAACAAAGTGGCGAGGTCCCAGGCAATGCACGAGACTAACAAGTCAAAGTTCCTGTATGCTATCGACTGCACAACACCTGCGATCTTCAACTGGGCAGAGGCCATGAAGATCAACATAAAGTGCTAGCTGACCAAATCTAAGGCAGGGAATCTGAAGCAATTTAGCTTTGGATCTGTACAACTGACCTTTTTCTTGGAATGGGTGCCACTGTTCCAGTATCAGTTGACTGAGATAGATCCTCCCATGCCATGTGGCCTGCGGATGGCCTGGTGGAGTCGTTTGATGCGTAGGATCACTGGGGGCCAACACATGTCCTAAATACCTGCATTCTTTTCATGGCTATGACAACATAAGATCATCGTGGAGGACTGACCATATAGTGGCAATGACTTCCGTGGAGATCCGGACATGCCGCTACTAAATGGAGAGGATTTTGGCAATGAAGGTAAAAAATCATTTTTTTTTAATCTTGAGATTTTTTAATTGTTTTTGGCATATATGTGTTTATAACATTTCTTTTGTTAATGCAGACGTTGGACTAGAGCGCCCTGCTAGGATGTCCCCAATAGCCAGGCGTGTCACCCACTCGATTGATGCTGTCGCTCCTTATAAGGAGGGGAGTGACAACGAGGAGGAGATTGCGAGGAACCTTGAGGGGTTGACTTGTGGTATCCCAGAGTATGCTCGGGTGGGAGACATTCCTCGCTAGTACTAGAGACACACTGTGGGAGTACCATATCAGATTTGCCGATTGCTAACTCGTGTTGTGTGAGTCGTGTCATGCTACCACGATCACCATGCTGATTAGTTTCTAGGTCCAACACTTACATTTTTGAGGCCTACGTGCCACAGATATATGAGGCCTGCGAGCCGTTGATGTTATTTTTGACACACATATTATTTTTTGGGGTTTTGATGTATCAAACATTATCACCATATACATATGCTGTATTTTCTTGCTTACTATGGTACAAATGGTTTGTTTTATCTTTTCACATGTTTCATACATGTCTATCCAACACATAATTAGCTAATGCATCTGTTAATGTATTCATGTGCCTAGGAATATGATGATATGTAATGTAATAAAAATGTCCTTCCAGTAGACGAATATGAAGATATATTCTCAATACTTGAGAGGTTCTTACGGAATATTGCATGTTGAGTTGAAGGACGACAAGCTATGAATCCAGGTTGACAACCAACTCTCGAATGTCAAGAGCAATGGCTTATGACAATAGTTCAATGACTGTACTATATTCAACAATGTTGTTAGTTGTACGACCTAAACAGATACCTTGAAGGTCAATCAACTCATTGTTAGGGTCATAAATAGCCCATGCCGCGGATGATAGGTTCTGGGTACTACGACAAGAACCATCAACGAAACCGATGTGAGGAGTCGTAGACATCTGCAAAGCAAGGAAAACATAGTAACACATGAAAGTTGTTTGAAAAATAACACACCAAACCACACTGTACAAAAATGAATGACACACTAATGTACACAAGTAACCATGCAAGATGACCTAATCATAGTACTTCTTGAGGTAAAGCCCGTTTTGGGGCTTATCTAGAGGATTTCCTTCATAATCAATAAGCTCATAGGCCCCTTTCTGCAAAACACGTTTCATAATGTAGGGCCCATGCCACATGGGTTCGAACTTGCCTACCCCCAACTTATCATTAGCTTGGTTGTATAGTAAGACCAAATCACCCTCAGAGAATGCATGAGGGGAGATCGACTGATCGAAATGGGATTTGACCCGTTTCTTTTGTGCTTCAATAACCAATGCAGTGAGACAACAAGTCTCATCCAGTCATTCTAAATATAAGAGGCGTTCTTCCTGAGGTGAAGTTTCGGGGAGAAGTTCAACAACTAACTTGAGCGAAGGAATCTCACATTCGATCGGCAATGTTGCTTTCAGACCATAAACTAGCTGGAATGGTGTGAAACCATTTGCGTCTTTGGTCAAGGTTCGGTAAGCCCACAGAGCTAAATAGAGCATGAGATGCCAATTTGACTTGTGCATCCCAATAGTACGCTGAAGCATTATAACCAAAACCTTATTCACGGCTTTAACTTGGCCATTGGACTGAGGATAATTCGAGCCATCGTAGCGCAAGCCCAATGCGGATGTTAGCTCAGCCAAATTGTAATCTATAAAATTGGAGCCATGGTCTATGGCAGTGGCTTGAGGTACACCGAAGGATCAGAGGATGTAGAACTCGAAGCTGAAACAATTTCCACGTAATTGATTTCGACAGGACTAAGCGGCATAACCTCACTCCAGGTATCAACAAGATCTAGTGAAGGTATGACCCAAGGATCATATTTGACCGAGACCATGTTGACAGAGGCAACATGAGGAGGTGGGAGCGGAAAAATCCCCATTAAGGCAGAATCTTTAAAAAGACTTGCCCCCACACTCTCACAGGGAGCACCAGTGTGCTTGATGTACGAAACATTGCCATTCAAAGAGGAAGAGGAAAATAAAGACAGCTGGTCAATAGTGACAATCTTCCTTTGATGGGGAAAATGAATCATGCAAAATAGGGAGGAGGCTATAGCATGCATAACATGGGTTCAGCTCCGGCGGAGTAGAAGATTGTAATTCATATTGGTGTCAACAATCTCTACCTTGACTTGCGTTGTCTTGCCTTCCAGAGTAATGGCAATGTTAGGTAACACACCGAAGGGTTGGGAGTCATGCCCATCGAAAGCTTCCAAAGTGTTCGGGGATTAGTTCAAAGCAGGAGAACCAATAGGCGATTGACATGATGTAGGTGGAAGCACCTTCATTTATGACAGTTTTGTGGATGGTCTTCTAATTGATGATTACCTGAATGAGAAAGGCAATCTGATGAGGGAGACGCGGAGCATGGTTCTCTAGATCAAAACATATAAAATTGGAATCGGTGGGATAGATACCCCCAATAGATGACAACAAAGATCTTCGCTGTGATGGGTAGCTTTGGAGCACCTCGAGAGCCGAAATAGCTGATGGCACCTGAGCGAAATCCTCAATAATATTATAGTGCTGAGCGGCTCGGGCGTTAGGATTGTATGAGGATTTCTGTAGCACACCTCAAGAGGGTGGCCGTATAGCGGAATCAGGGTTAGGGCACTCGATATGAAGAGGGCCAGAACTTGGGGTAGAAGAAGAAGGGGTGGCTTCTTTCTCTTTCCCAACTGTCGGAGTAGGAGTTTGGTAATCTTTTGATCTAGTAGCCACATTAATAGGCATACTCATCATGAACACTTGAGATCCTGAGGAAGCAGATGATTGAGGTTGGTCTACCATTTGGGTCTGTTGAGATGGAAATGGCTCTTTGAGGACAACAGGGGTCCCTTTGAGCAAATGAATAACTTCGGATCATCGGGGACAATCCTTAGTGTAGTGATCCTCTTCGCAAATGAGGTAGGGATACTTAGGTTTCCATTGTGAAGATTCACCAGCAGACGATTTGGGAGGACCCTGTTTTGGGGCATTGACTTTACCCTTGCCTTTGCCTTTCTTCTTATCTTTCGAGGATTTGTCCACTGCAGTAGATTGGACAGCATGGACCTCTGAGGTTTTACCAGGGCTAGGAGGATTCTGGGAAGAACTATTAGGAACAACATTTGAGACCGACTTCTGTTTGGAAGAAGATTTAGCAGGGGTCTGGGATACTGAACCAATAACTCCATTGACAGGAGGTACATCTTATGACTTTGATGTTGTGGGATCAGATGATGGCTGCAGAGCATCGGGTAATAACTCATACAAAGTGCCAGACTAAGAGTAAACTAGATCTAAGTACTGGGCATGAGCAATGGCTTGCTCTTCAGTAACACATCCACCCATAGCTATATCGCGAGAAATTGGGGCCATGAATGATTTAGTGAACCATTCAGTGAGCAACTGATCAACAATCTCAAATTTTATTAGGTGACATCTACGTCTCCATTCATGGATGTGATTGGAGATGTGTGTCACAGTATCTTGCTTAAGCGATGTGAGCAAATAGGTGCTAGTTTCATAGTGAACGGGCGGCTGAAAATGCATAAGGAAATCCATGGCTAAAGAGTTAAAGTCGTGGTAATTACTTCGAGGAAGCTTGATGTACCACTTGGCTGCAGTGCCTGTGAGGGTTCATTGGAAAAGACAGAGATGAATGGAATCGTCAACGTAAGAGTTCGAAGAGCACCAGAGGTGATATGTCATCACATGGGCTTGAGGATCTTCTTTTGCTTTCCCATCGAACTTTGGACAATCGCTTGGTATCTTGGATGGCACCGGAGGCTAGTATGGCAAATGAAGGATTGGATCATTCGTAAGGCGAGATACATCTGGCAACTCGAGTGTGGCCAAGAATGGCAATTGAGTATTAAAAGGCATAGGAGGTCGGTAAGCAGGTCCGAGTGGAGGAGCCCATCCCTACTGGTAAGGATTTTGGCCCCACAATGGGGGATTTTAGCCATATGGCATCTGATGCTGCCCCCATTGCAGGTTACCTTGACCATAGGGAGGATTTTGACCTTGAATACCTTGGAATTGTCCAATCATAGGTTGTTGATAAGCAACGTATGGGTTAAAAGGCTATTGAGCCTGTTGACCTTGGACCTCTGAATATTGTACCTGTTGTCCCTGAACATATGGGTGGTGAACCTGTTATCCTTGAACAAGAGGATTTTGGACTTGGTGTCCTTGGGCATAACGTTGATACACTTGTTGCCCTTGGACATAGGGATTATGGGCCTGCTGCCCTTGACCAAAAGGATTTTGAACCTGTTGACCTAGGGCATTAGGTTTTTGTACCTAGGGCCCTTGGCCAGAAGGATTCTGGACTTGTTGACCTAGGACATTAGGATTTTGGGCCTGCTGTTGCAGGACTTGACCCTGGCCTTGCCCTTGCAAGGGTTGACCTTGTTGATATGTATACAAGGGTTGCTGCTACCCAGGTTGGTTTTTCTGCTGCAAAGGTTCGCCTTGTGGCTGCAAAATCTGTCCCTGGGGCTGCAGAGGTTGGCCCTGCAAGGACATGGGCTGGGAGTTTTGTGGAGCATATTGCATCTATTACTGCACAATTTGCTGCAACTGTTGGAAGGGTTGACCCTACGATTGTTGCAAATGACCTTGCTGCGGGATCATTTTCCCTTGCTGTTGCATGAATATCCCTTGCTACAACAAAGGTTGCCCTTGCAGTAGCAAAGTTTGACCTTATTGTTGTAGAGGTTGTCCTTGTTGTTGCAAGGGTACTTGAATAGTGCCCATAAAGTTTCCAAACTGAATCTGGCCATAGCCACTCTGGAAAGTGGATGAGCCAGGCTGAACGTACTACCTAGACTGAAGGGTGTATGGTTGATTAACCATTCCTTGAGAACCATATGGAGCATAGGGAGTTTGGTATTTGACCTGAGCCTCATAGGGCTGCTGATACTGGACATTGCTCGACCCAGATGGACCAACGACATTTTGAACCTGTTGGTATTGGACATTGCTTAATCCAGTAGGATCAACAGGGCTGTGAATAACGCTAGAAGAAGGCTGGTTCATACCAAGCATGTGAGCTTGTGAGCCACTCACATTGGTGGCGTCTAACACCATAGAAACATTAAGGTTTCCCCCCCCAGGAGGTGGCATAGCTTGGCCACTTACTAGAGGGATGGAGGAACTGACCGAGACATTCCTCGAGACCACCGGTTGAACCAAACTGGTGATTGGGACTGATGATACAAGGGGGTTCTGAATGGTGGGTTGCACCGGGACTGAGGTAACAACTTGTTGGGAGGTCGTGTTCATAATGAATGAACCTAAAGTAGGCATGGCGCCTGATGCCCAAACAGGTTATGGTAAAGTGATGAGGCACTAGGTGTGCCTGAAACCAACTGTGCCAAAGACACATAGTTAGGCAGAAAACTAGCAGGAATGCACCCTGTATAGGGGAAACCTTCAGGAGGAAAAGGATGTTCTTCCTCCTCGACAGTGTCTGGAGTAGAAGCTTTTGACTCCTTCGGAGAGGTGACTGGAGAATCGCCTTTGGGTTCCATGTCTGGGAACAAACGATGACGAATGACTGAAGAAGTATGAGGGGATAATTCCAAAGGAACACCCGGATAGTCATACAGACTGTAAGGACGCTGCGGTGATATCACACCAAGGTCAAACAAAGGATTCAAAGGATAAATAACTAGTCCAAGCTGATCGTCAGTGGTCGACGAATTCTTAGGAGTTTGAATGGGATTGTCTGGAGATTCCAGGCCAAGATCAACAGATGATCCAATATCTAAAGTAGGCAGAGGATGAGATGAAAAAGGTTGAACGATCAGAACAATTCTGAGTTCAACATCTTGGTCCTTGAGTGACTCTGGTAACTTAGGAAATGACTCCTCAAGCAATCTTTTAGATGGAGGAGAGGAAGAGGGACTAGGTGAACCAGATGGTTCAACCATGATGACCTTGTCTTAGTTAACAGAAAAGAGACAAATAGACTTCAAGCCTTTAATTTTTTTTTTAAGGGAAACTCACGATTTGGTCTTAGAAAAGACTAACAAGATGTTATTGAATTGGGGGGAATCAGTTATTAAGATGCATAAAAAGTCTGGTGCTCTTTCATTTTTTAAGAGTCGAGAAAGAAACAAAGATGACTCTATCACTTTCAATTGGAAACAAGCTCGAAAGGACAAGTGCTCGAATGATCTTTTAAGTTTAATGAGTCAAAAAGATCAAATGACTACTCTGGATGATCTAGGTAAATAGGATTACCAAGCAACCGTGAACTGCAGAATACCTTCCGGTGAATCGAGAAGTACGAGCAGGCAATCTCCCCGAATGTTGTGTTTGGTGTATCATGTTTGCAAGGCGGCCGACTAGACTTCCTAAGGATAAAGGATTTTAGCCTAGAGGGGTATCCCATTATATACTTGACAACATGGGGAGCACAAATCTGTACTAGCTCTGTCTAATGCCGAAGCTAACGACAACTGCTAGGTTTAAAGACGCCAGAACACGTCTCTAGCCTAGAACTTTTAGATATGATCGTTAGATGTCAAATGCACCTTAGGTTAATTGAATTAATTTTAAAGTTTATCTTGAGTTATGTCTCATTTTTCAGGCCTTAGCGATGCAAATCGAAAAAACTTAAATGCAACTAAATGAGACAAGACTCTTTCACTTCGATGAAATTAGAGAGGGTAGAAAATACATAATCAAATGCAAACAACCAAGCAACTGAAAGAAAAATGATCTTTCACTACTTTACTTTTCGAAAAAAATAAACTAATGAAAAATGCATTCCAATTCCTAATTTCCTGGCAAGCACACTTCCGACAGTCCTTTCAAAAGCAAAAGAGTTCTTTTCCCTTTCAAATGCCAGTGCAATCCTAGTTTTTAATGCTAACTATCGTAGCACAATGATGCAAGAAACTAGAATTTCATACTTCTTAAACGAAACAATGAAATGATTTTTTCGCATACAACACTTCAATGAAAAAGTTTTCGAGACAATTAGCTCTTCAAGCAAATGAAAACATGAAAAGAGAGACTCATTCAGACTAATGAAGCACCGACTTTACCAACAACAAGACAAGTAATGTAATCCATGCTGGAAAAGAAATGTAAAAAAAAAGTTTTCAAACTTGTGTAATGGAGGTCAAAGTCGTACAAGGACCGTGAACAAAATGCAAAGGAGTAAGTACACCAACAAACCAACTCACTGAGTTCACAATCAGTTGAATGGACGACGATCTAGATGTCCTAGTGTCACTGACCATGCAATGACTCAAGAAATCAAGCATAAAGATGATAAGCCAACAAGCAAACAAAACCAAATGAAAAGCAACTTTCTAGTCAGGGAGAAAACAGTCTAAAAGGCTTATGGGGTCGAAATCATGAGAGCAAAACACACTAGCCAAGATTGGGGACAAACCCTAATATTCACTTATAGGCATTGGCGCGACTGCCTAATTGACAACAAGCACCAGAGGCTGGTTGATGCGACTGTTTCTCAACATATCCCACTGATCACCGTGACTGTCAGCGGGTTAAGCGTGCTGAGCGAGGAGCCAAGAAAAAAATATTTTTTTTTTGAAACAGGGACCAGATCTGCTACTATGAATTTCAAACTCAGACCAGTAAGCAAGAGAAAAGAAACAGAACCAAAGGGAAAAAGTGGAACTAGAAAAGTTCACATGAAATCATGAAATCTAAGACAAACAGAAGGATTGGTCTCCCCAGTATGGTCGCCAATTTGTGGTGAAGTAAAATTATAAGTGCGGACACAAACAAATTCCTCTAGCCCGATAATGGGTCTAGCCACAAATGATACATTCTATGGAAGATTTCCTTAGGTTAGAACCAATTAAGAGGGCCTACCTCTTAGTATGCTTATCCCATTTGATGATGTCCTTGCTTGCTCGCTCCAGCTATCTCTCGCTTCCTTCTTCAAACACTTGAAACAAGTAAACAACAACAAACAACAACCATGATAATAGACAAATTGTAATTCAACCTACTTAACAAGTCAAGAAACATTAATCCATGAACATGTAAGATGACAAATCATGTAGGAAATCAATCAATAGTTGCATATATATTGAATCAAGAAGAGATTACAACCATTGTCTTGACATTTCCGTTCTCCTTCGACAAAACCAGGTTCCCACACACTTCTGCTAGCATTCCATGATGGCCTCAACAATAATAGTTTTAAGGCTCTTCCCTTTAGGCTTCACACTAAACCAAATTCACACTTCTTCCTCACACAACTAGAGAGCTACAACTATGAATAGCTTGTTGTTTACTCCAAACTTAATTAGCATTGGCAGACCCACATTAACACTAGCTTGTGCTTGGGAAAAAGGGAGGTTTATATAGGACGAATGGATGGGAGATGGATCCTCTTTTCTTGGGAGAAGGTCTTCTCTCTTAAGGCAGTTCCATCATTATAGGAGAAAGGAGCCCAAACTGACATCCTCGACCCCATCTGGCCAAGCCATTTACCAGACTTTCGTTATGAAGTTTCTAGAGCTAGAAGCTTCAGCTCCTTATTTTAAAAACTTTCCATACGAGGACTAGCATGACTGGAACAAAGCTCATTCACTCCGGTCAGTGCTAAGGACAATGTTAATATCTGCATATTGGCTTGAGGGGGATAAGGGCCATTAGCGTTGTTCTTCTAAATTGGGAAAAGCATAAGTTTTTGGGGAAATGGTGCAAAAGGGAATTGTTCTGCTCATGAAGAGGGACACAATGGGAGTTTCTTCATGAAGGGTAAGCATGTAGGGTTCTTTGTAGAGGTCCTCTAGGATCAAGGAACGGGGAGTACAGGGATAGTGACAAAATGCTTTGTAACACAATTACTTAGGTAGATGTGGAAGGAGGGTGTTACATGAAGAGAGAATTGGTCAATGCCTTAAGTGATCTAAGAAAACAGAGAATATAAATCACATACTCGAAGAAGAAGTTTCCCTCCTAAGACTTCAAGTAGAGGAGGTAAAAAAGAGAGAAAAAATCTTGAAAACTCATGTTTAGGACTATGAGGTAGAATTTACAAAAGAAAAAAGAAGTTGACACAACCCTAACTAAAATAAATAGGCTCAAGGAGTGGAAGAAGTAGAAATTGGAGGATGCTAAAAACAAGAATCATATCATGAATGAAAAGGAACAAGAAATCACTTGCTTAAATATGAAGGAAAAAGAACTAGGTAAAGCTGCATGCAATGAAGGCACAAGTTCCAAGCCTCCACAGAACAAAGAGAAGTCAGGAAGAAAATTCCTTCAAATGCAAAATAAAAGTGAAAGACCAAAGAATTTTTAGAGTGTTGCTACTCCAAGAAGTTATGTTGAGGTAATCAAGGATAAGGTCAACTGTAACACCCTCCTCCCACATCTACCCAAGTAACCATGCCAACCAGGGTAAACGTGCGACAAGAGGCTACTATGATTGTATTCAACCTCCAATGTGACCTTAAGGAAGTGGAATCAATGGAAACATAACAAAAAAACATTCAACATCATCTTTAGGACCCTCAAGAACTAATCCAACACTTCTGATAGCTTGCCCTTGGGTCCTAATAAGTTTTTGACCATATTAAGCCTCATTCGCTCTCATGCTATAGGCATGCCAATGTCCAAAAACCCAGAGTCACTCTCATAGGCTTTTTTGCTAGTGTCCAAGACTCATTTTTCCCAGTTCTGTGCTAGCATCCCCGGGATTTGAGCCACTTTTTCAGGCCCAGAGCCCAGGTCACTGCCCAGAATGGAATGATAACTTAGGAGCAGTAAAAGAACAGGGAAATAATGATGCAAAAGAAATAATTTAAACAAGACCTTAATAAGACCCCTACTAGCCATGATAAGCATTTCGTCAAACATGTCACAAGCATGTAATCTACAGGTGTAACCAACAGAATTAAACATAGGGATCTTGTACTTATATGAGAATCGCTAAGAACCATTGTTCCCTCATGTCATTTGCTGCATTACCATCTATTAGACCATAGATACATTATCCATTCATTTACAAGTAAAAACATGTAGAGAGTCATACATAGTTGTTGTCATAAAACACGCATAGAACCAACATAATAACAACATAAATACTCATGAACATACCATCATATAGACCACATATAATACATCAAAATACTCATAGAAATACAAGGAGAAATAACCTTTCATTAATGATGCAAAAACCAAACCTGGTGTGGGACTTCCACATTACACCTGACCATAGAATGGTTGATCCAAATCTCTCTTCATCCATTCACCTTCGTGCCATATTCCAAGCATGAATGTGGGACTCAAACCAAAAGAGCCAACCAGGGCATATCGAGGCTAAACCACCTCACCCTCATCAATAGAAACCAGGCTTTACCGTAATCCATCCCAGATCAATAGGCCAACACAATGAACACATCATAATAGGCTTTATGTGATCTCCACCCAATCACTAGGAAAAACAAGCATGGATTCCACCGGATTTCTCCACCTACGCCATGAGGAATTTTCCTGTCTCCTAGCCTATTAGGCTTTACCGCAATCCAAACCCAAGATTATAAGGCCCAATGGAGAGGAAACCACCTCTTGGATTTACTTTATATCTTGCCATTAACCGGTAAGGATTCCTAGGCCCACCGAGGCAACACAATCTTGGCTTTATCGCAACCCACAGTCTGGCTCACGTTTCATTAGGCCAGTGGCTTTACCGTGATCCATAGTTTGGTTTAGGGACCACTAGGCCATGTGCTCTATCATTCAGAGATCCACCCCACTAAGCCTCAAATCCATTCGATGATCCAACTCAACCAAAACATGATAACCCCATCACACCATGATTATCTGAAAATGGAAAGGCTGGGCTGAAACACTGTTACATATGGAAAAACCCATGCCACAACAACAAAAGAACCACATGAAATACCATGCATGCCAAATTTAACAAGGAAAATACACATGCAAAATGATACCTACAAGGAATCCCGCTGTAGCTGCTTGATCCTACCTTTCCTTACTTTCTCCTTCCTTCCTCTTGCCTTCTTTTCCTTTCTTGATCCCATTCATAACCAATGCAAAAGCTTGAGCCAATAGCTTACACTGACTAAGATCTTGCCCACTTATCCTCAAAAGCCTTTTTATTAATGAGGCCTATATTTTCTTAATTTTCCATTATTTTCTTCCTCACAATTAACCTGTGACCTTTCACCTTACTTTTCTCCTAATTTCCTTTATTTTCATAAATAAATGTGCCAAAAATTCCTTTTTTCGTTTTCTAATTTTCTTAGCCATAATAAACCGAATGGACATCCCCTAGGATGTCTTGCCTAACACTAAGCTTGGAATATGTGTCCCATCATCCATGGTATTTATATATTTTACATTAGGTTTTAACTAGGGCTGTTACAGAACCCTTCCCCTTGGGGGAACACCATCATCGATGTTCAACAACACCTAAACCAAAAGACTGTTGAAAACAAAACATATTGCCCCTGGAGCTTTATGACACAACTCGTTGCAGTATTTACAATGAAAGACCTGCTCAAAAGAAAAACATCATGACAACTTGACAACATACTTCATACTAGAGCTTTATAACATAGCTCATTATGGTATTTACAATAACCACATATACACATATGCACATTTGATAAACCAGCAAATAAAAGGATACGATGCCTATATCAATCAACAAAGGAATCCAGAGGATCACACCTTCACCCTCAAAGTAATACCAAGATTCACCTCCTTCTCAGGAAGTCCAGAATCCACTGTCACAGTCAAAGCTGCATCCAATGTCCAATGCTATAATCCTACACCACTTGTCCTCTCAGCGAACAGTTATCCACTCATTGTTCTAGGGCACACTCCCAATGTGCGTCTGATTCCATCTGGAAATGCTAATGACCAAAACAAATATATACGCGACCTTCCCTTCTCTACTACATAGTCCCTCGGGAAATCCAGTCACCCCCTTCCGTGCAGTCACTCACTTTCCAAGTTCCCCGACATCCCCTATCCTCGGCGATCCATCCCTTGGAAAGGCTTCCTCGCATTAGAAGATCAAACAATCAAGGCATACACCTGCCTTAACCATCATACCAGTGATAACATGCTCATGGAACTCAATAGACACTATTGGGTACCCAGTGTCCCACAATGGCCCCTGAATGCTTTACCAACATATTATTGCATTTTCCAATTCCTTTTGTTGAAGATACTAATTCTTGTAGCCGATTTCAACCACCCAACCGGGCACGTTCATGCATTCTTGTTCCAAGCACATAATTTCCATTAGATTCAAAATAAATTGAAATAACTTCAAATCATACCTCATTGGTAGCTCGTCAATAAGGTACATTTGCAATTCTGTTCGCTTTCTATCACAACAAGTCAAACTAACATCTTTGATCAAATCATCATGTATAAACATATCACATCAAGTTAGCTCAGAACACAACCATCATAGATCAAAATCATAAATCACATGTAACCATCATAAACCAGAATCATAGATCACATGTAATCAACATAGATCAAAATCATAAATCACATGCATA
Organism: Pinus tabuliformis; assembly: GCA_031772625.1. Classification (NCBI taxonomy): domain Eukaryota; kingdom Viridiplantae; phylum Streptophyta; class Pinopsida; order Pinales; family Pinaceae; genus Pinus; species Pinus tabuliformis. The sequence continues at coordinate 698,385,808 of CM062813.1, read as the reverse complement.
ATAAAACTAAAATAAAATACTGATACTTATCCTTTAATCAATCCTTAGCTTCTACCTTTGTCTTTATTCCGCATGCACTTCGGATCGGTTTCCACACCTGACAAACACCCAGTGCCTTCTCCTCAACCATGTGAACATACACATAGTGTGCTTCACACACATATAACCACACATGACATACAACACCATGCAATACATGCATCTACACCAATACCATATGTATTACATGTACACAATACCACTTGTACACTGCAACCACCTACACAATGTGTGCACAACATCACATGTACACGACACCACCTGCACAATGTGTACACAATGCCACATGTACATTGCACCATTATACAACGTGTACACAATATCACATGTACATAGTACCACATGCACGACATGTATGCGACACCATATGTACACAACGCCACATGCATGACATTAACACAACACCACATGCACATAATGCCACTTGTACAACATGTACACAACACCACATGCACACAACACCACTTATACAAGCATGCACACACACCATATGTACATAGCGTCACATGTACAACATGCACATAACACTGCATATCCAACATGTACATAGCATCATCTATACACAACACCACATATCCAACATGCACAGAGCACCATATGCACACAACACCACATATTCATCATGTGCATAGTACAATATATACATAGCATAGCATACACAATATTCACACAACACTATCTATACCATCCTGTACATAACATTGCATACACAACATGTACACACACTATATATACTCAACACCGCATGTGCACACATCATAGGTGCACCATGTACAACATATACAACATATGCAAACAATAGTACCTCACACCCAAAAGCACATTGTCCCTATTGAGAAACCTTGCTTGCAGTGTCTTATCCATGCTTGTCCCCAGTATGCCGTAGACCACACTGCTTTCATTTCCCTGATGTATCCCTCAAGTTACCTTTCCATAAAATAGACATAATATAATCACATAATATCAACTCATAACCACATGATATTGATCTCATAAATTTTTCAGGCTACTCCTCCTAATTGATTCCTTGTAAGACCCAAAACCTCTTCACATCATTCACCTGCGTAAGTAATCATTCCTCCACAAGAATGATTCCTAACGACCCTGTAAGATAGTGACATACATACATACATATATATACATATAAACATCAACATAAAATAATAATGATCTAGTCAGTCAATGACATACATACATACATAGGTACATATAAACATTTGCATAAAATAATCATGATCCATGATGACCCTGTCAAACACGACATACATACATACATGTATACATATATAAACATCAACATAATCATGATCACAACATAATTACTAGATAACATAAGGTCTAGGTTAAGAGAACTTCCTTATTTGTGCATAGCATGCACAACATTGAGAACCACAATTCCCAACTTAGCCAAGGCATCCTACACCTCAAATCCATTTACCTTACCTTTTATAGTTACCCTTCTCATGTCTATACTGCCACTATCCATTTACCACAATGGACCCAACCAGTCCAACCGACTGTCATAGTCTTACCTTCTGCTGCACTTACTCGAGCTTCATCAGTGTCTTACATTACCTGTCGGGTACCACACAACTCTCCTCAACCTCCATCAAATTTCCTCTTTCCCAACCAATTCCCAAGACTCAAAAGATAAAATGCAAGCCAAGAAATAAACAAGAATAAAATCATGAAACCAATAACAACAATATGACACCACAACCAAAGTGGCAAGGCCTTGCACCAGACATAACAAAACCACAATCGAGCACAACAAATCACCAAAATACCAAAAGCACAAGACTAACAACATACACCACGACTCAATCCCCATGGTTCCCAGTGCTTCCAAACGAATGCTCAACCTAATCCTTCTTCAAGATCTCATGGGAGTCTCTTTGCCATGCAATTCCCTACACCATATTGCCATAAACACAAAATTGTCAATGCATAAATAAACATAACAACACATCAATTACCTTATCTTGTTGTGCAAAGCATGCTGCCTTGTAACCGAACACATCCACGCCATGTCTCAAGGGACTCCAATTCCTTTGGCATATCCACATGTAACTATAGACTAGCTAATATATCTGTCAAGTACATGTTCATGAATCTAGCACATATCCACATAATGTCAAACAAAATCAATATTGAGAAGACTTCCTGCATGCAAAACACCCATTCATTTGGAATTAATGTTTCAAAACATAACTAAAGGAATTCTCGCCCAATTCCTTTCTTTGACCTTTCCTTGCTACAATTGAGTGTTACTATGCATTGTCACATCACCCGACTGTCAGTGATATAAACACATCAATTATTACCTTGTCAGGCTAATACCAGCATGCTTCCTGAAACTGCTCACACATGTCAACTAAATGATCCAAAATCAAGACAATCATATCTATCAATTTGAAATCAACTTTTACAAACAATCATGTCATAACCCATAGTCAACTCATAGTCATTAGACCTAATGCTACGAATATCACCTACTTACACTCAAGTACATATCAATTGTCTCAACACATATGTGTTAGTACAATCATCTTGAAACAAGATGATTTGATCACATACTCATATGATGCAATTCATCAAACATTCAGCCAACTTGAAAACATAACATGTTAAATAAATCAACTAGACGATGTAATAGACACCAAATACTCGAACACCAAATAGATGACATAATCAAACAATCAAGCACCAAATATACGACATAAGCGAAATCATACCTTAATGTATCTTAGGGGAGGCTATCTTTTCTGCACGATCAATCTAGTTAGCATGATATAACTTCACAAGGTATCAACTCAAACATAAATAAGATCATGATATCCATAATAGTCACTAACTAACATGTTCACATCATAAGCTCATAAGCATTTGTGGTTCATGCATAACAATCACATATGTACGATCAATCTAGATTAGTATGACACCATATCAAAAATATGTAGGATCATACTTGAATATCACAACCATAACCATTTGCATAGGTCAAACCAGGTTCATACAATACATATAACATCAAGATCTTCAATGCAATGAACATAACCATCACGCATATGACCGATCCAAATTACAACATCAAGATCTCAATGAAATAACCCTAATCATCAAGTTAATAACATATAACAACAATAAACTGTATATCATGCTCATCAACAACATATAATCTAATAATCAAGTTATCTAACATAAAACAACAATAACAATGCATACAACTACAAGTTGCTATCATTCTTGACTATCCGACACGTGCATATAGCTACACCAATCAACTAACATCTATCATGAATGCAACCATAACATCAAAAGAAATGTACATAAACCTAATGTATATAACCCTAATGCATATAACAATCCTTAACCTACATACCTGCATGCCCAACATACAAACTTGTATGTCGACATGCTCTTGCCACGAGGTCCAATGCTACAACTTCACTTTGATGATCTGCATTTCCTGCTCTATCTCAACCAACATTTTAGCATCATAACATACTAATATCACCTTGATGACCTAAATTGCATACAATGACTTCACAAGGCATGCTTGACCTACTATTCATGCATAACCATAACCAATACCATAAATGCATAACCATAACCAATACCATAAATGCATAACCATAACCAATACGATACATTCATAATAACTGCATATAGACATATAACATATGAGTACCAAAGCATATACACCTCATTCTAGTTAGAGTCCAGTCATTAATGCATGACCATATCAACTTTACAAACCATGACCTCATGCATGACAACAACAACCATTACGTCATTGTACACATTTCCACATGCAACCATCAACATGCATAAGCAATGCATAATCAACTACACATATGCATGAATGCATGTAGTCGAGCATAAGCGATCAATATTTGTAACCACCCTACAAGACTGATACATGTAATCAAGCATACAAGAATGCAACCTACCATACAAGGATGTAATCAAGCGACATATAGCAACATGTAAGTGTCATATAAACACTATGTAACCAACCATATACTCGTGCCAATGCATTCCACAAAATCAACATCAAGTTACTCATGACAACCTTACTACAACCATGATTAACATTATGCAATGCAACACGCACATGGAATGTAAGTGTAAGAGACACATGCAATTGACATGCATGCATGACCAAGGCACATCTCCCATCTAGTCTGAGGGGTGAACCATGGTCTGATACCACTCTATAACACCCTCCTCCCACATCTACCTAAGTAACCATGTCACCAGGGTAAACATGCGAGGAAAGGCTACTATGATTGGATTTGACCTCCTATGTGACCTTAAGGAAGTGGAATTGAGGGAAACATAGCACACAAACATTCAAAATCAACTTTAGGACACTCAGGAACCAATCCAACACTTCTGACAACTTTCCCTTGGGTCCTACTGATGTTTGACCATCTTAAGCCTCAGTCGATCTCATGCTATAGGCATGGCAATGTCCAGAAACCAGAGTTGCTCTCATAGGCTTGGCTGCTAGCGTCTAGAGACTCATTTTGCTAGTTGTGTGCCAGTGTCCCTAGGATTTGAGCCACTTTTTAAGGCCCAGAGCCCAGGTCACTGCCCAGAATGGAATGATAACTTAGGATCAGTAAAATAACAAGGAAACAATGATGAAAAAGAAATAAGTTAAACAAGACCTTAATCAGACCCCTACTAGCCATGACATGTATTTCGTCAAACATGTCACAAGCATGTAATCTGTTAGTGTCAGTCTTTCCAGCCTTCCTCCAGTGATCAAATATGCTCTTACAAAGTGGTCTCAGAGTGTCAAGGTCAAATTTTGTCATTTCAAAGAGTTTTCAAGCAAAATTTGGTCACTAGGCATTAGGTCTAGGGTTTGCTTTCACTCCTTCTAAAGTTGTCCAAATGTCGGTCCATGTCATCATTCTGCTGAGTTTATCATCATTCATAGGGTTGTCATTATCATGTCAGTGTCTAATGAGTCATTTTACACCTTGTTCATGCTCCAGTTGCACCTAGGCAAGGTCATTTCCCTCTCCTAGGGTTTTGAAAGCTAATTTCTCTTGAATGGTCAAATCAATAGCAAAACTTGTATCTAGATGTTCATACACCTTCCCCTATCCTTCATGTACCTTATTAAACACTTTCCATCACTGAGATCCCCTAAATTCCTCATTTTTGCACAAACCCTAGTTTCTAGCTACAACCTGGCAATTTTCTAGGTTTGGCCTGTGTTTTGCCCTTTTGGACCCCTTCCCCTCGCTCAATCTCTGAGATTCCACTTTCCCCTGCTTCCTAACATCCCTCCCCACTCCCAAAAATTTCCCCAAGAATTTAGAAGCCCCCTATCCCCTTCATTTCGCTTCATTTCCACGAAATTCCTTGTTTCACACAACGGGATCAGTTTCACTTAAAAGATGTTTCAGAGCAATCAAAGATGAATTTGGGAAAACTGAGAGATTTTTTGTCCAAAACAGGCCAAGGAAGAAAAACCTCCTTCACTTTTTTCACAGGTGTCATGGTTTTAAAGAAATGTTAAAAATACAATCGCCAGATCCAAGGAGGTTGGCCAAGGCACTAAAACGACGGAAAAGGCCCGATCCACTCCAAATTTTGGCCAAAGCCTCTTTGACTGAGCATGGTACTTTATTGGGGACTCCCAGCCCAAATTTCAAGAAATTTGGAGAAAATTTTGTCAATTGTGAATTTTTTGTGCCAAACACAGGTTTTCCTCCCCAACACGTCGCGCGCTGCGCGCGACCCTTAAGATGGGCAACTCCATTTTAGGAAAAATCAGCATTTTTGGATTTTTCATGCAAAAATACACTTGCTCAGCAATTTCCAAGAAATTTCACCAAGTTTTGAGCCTCCAGAAGGTCAAAAAACATGCAAAAAATGACTTTCTGCCACTTTTTTGACACACATGAAGCAGTCTTGGGAGATTGCAATTTTGGAGGGGAAAATTGATACCAAATTCAGAAATTCCACTTGGGTTGGAAAGTAGACATCCATACCTTTCCAACAAGCCCACTTTTGCCTCATTTGGACACCTAGAAGTGCCTCAAAAGCAGCTCCAAAGGCGCGTGACGCGTTAAGGATCAGGGCACGACGTGTTGGGCAGTTTTCACAAAAATTCACCTACAGCTCAGCAAAACGCAGTTCTGATTGGATTTGAATTTTTGGAGTAGATTTTGATCTTCCTTGTTGTAAATGATGTAATTTTATGATATTTTGACACTTATTTATCTCTTCTAGAAGATTCATTCATGAGATAGGCAAAAATTTAATGAATGAATTGGTTTCCTAGCTTATAGAGGCAAGTTGTTTTGACTGCCTAGTTTTCAGTGCTCAGTTTAGAATTGGTTGAAACAGCTCCTAGGATAGTGAGATCGACCCCTAGAGGCAAGGAAAGATGTTAGATTGCCTATATTATGTACTTTCTTGGTCATTTTCATGGTTGGACTCTTGAGGGAGAAAGCTTCTATTGTATTACTCATTGTATCTCTGCAATTTTGGCAAAGGAAGAAAGACCAGGGTTTTGCAGTCCTTTTTGGGATTCCTGTGGTTACATGTATTGATGGTGTGTTTCTCTTTGTACTTGTAAGTTTTTTATGTGAATCATCTTCTTACTTTTCCTTCTGCAAATTAGGCAAATGAAGTGTTAAAGTAGAATTCATGATTGCCATGCTCTGCTTTTAAGTTTGCTTAATATCAATGTTTTCATCTGTTTAAGGAGAATTCAAGGTGATTGCTTGCTCTCCTTAGCTCCTCACCAGTCATTCTCATCCATCTGACTCTTTCAAATGCATCAATACAGTCTCCTACCTTGCCCCAAAGAACCCCCTGCAAAAACTGTGTCCAATCCCCGCACCCAAAATTGCTTTTCCCCGATTTTCCACCAAAATCCCAAAAATATCAAATCAAACCTTTTATCAGTTTACTAGCCTAAAATCAGTGTTCTTTATTGGTTATCTCCGCCCTTTGAAGATCTTTGCTGAGATATACTGGAGAGAGCCCTCTCCTGCCCCGTAGGGCTAGCTATAAGGCTAAGTGGTTTGATGTTGCCTTGGAGTTTACCTTTTTCAGCCTGAGGTGAAATTTCAAGCGCTAACATAATCTACAGGTGTAACCAACAAAATTAAACATAGGGATCTTGTACTTATTTGAGAATCTCTAAGAACCATTGTTCCCTCATGTCATTTTTTGCATTACCATCTATTAGATCATAGATACATTGTCCATTCATTTACAAGTAAAAACGTGTTGAGAGACATACATAGATGTTGTCATAAAGCACACATATAACCAACATAATAACAACATAAATAATACTCACGAAAGTACAACCATATAGACCACATATAATCCATCAAAATACTCATATACATACAAGGAGAAATAACCTTTCATTAGTGATGCAAACCAAACCCGGGATGGGACTTCCATGTTCCACCTGACCATAGAATGGCTGAGCCAAATATATCTTGAACCATTCACCCCCATGCCATATTCCAAGCATGAATGTGGGAATCAAACCAAAAGAACCTACCAGGGCATACCGAGGGTAAACTACCTCACCCTCATCAATAGAAACTATGCTTTTTCATAATCCATCCCGATCGCTAGGCCAACACAATGAATACATCATAACAAGATTTACCATGATCTCCACCCAATCACTAGGCCAACACAATGAACACATCATAACAAGATTTACCATGATCTACACCCAATCACTAGGCCAAACAAGCATGGATGCCACCAGATTTCTCCACCTACACTGTGAGGAATTTTCCTATCTCCTAGTCTCTCAGACTTTACCGCAATCCAAACCTAGATCACTAGGCCCTAAACTGAGACCCAATCTCCAGGATTTACTGTATATTCCAAACCTGAGATTACTAGGCTCAACGGAGAGAAAACCACCTCTTACATTTACCGTATATCGTGTCATTCACTGGAAAGGATTCCTAGGCCCATTGAGGAAACATAGTCCTGGCTTTACTGCAACCCACAGTCTGGCTCACAGGTCACTAGGCTAGTGGCTTTACCATGATCCACAGTTCGGTTCAGGGACCACCAGGCCATGTGCTCTATCATTTGGAGGTCCACCCCACTCAGCTTCGAATCCATCCAACAATCCAGCTCAACCAAAACATGAGAACCCCATCACACCATGGCTATCTAGAAATGGAAAGGCTAGGCTAAAAACACTGTTACACCTAGAAAAACCCATGCCACAATAGCAAAAGAACGACATGCAATACCATGCATGCTAAATATAGCAAGGAAAATACACATGCAAATCAATATATGCAAGGAATCACGCCGTAGCTGCTTGATCATGCGTTTCCTTGCTTGCTCCTTCCTTCCTATTGCCTTCTTTTCCTTTCTTGATCCCATTCATAACCAAAGAAAAAGCTTGAGCCAAGATCTTACACCAACTAATAGCTTGCCCACTGATCCCCAGAAGCCTTTTTATTAATGAGGCCTCTATTTTCTTCATTTTCCATTATTTTCCTTCATTTTCCTCCTCACATGCAACCTGTGACCTTTCACCTTACTTTTCCACCAATTTCCTTTATTTTCATAAATAAATGTGCCAAAAATGCCTTTTTATCTTTTAATGCCTTTGCCTTGCCAATTTCCTTAGCCATAATAAACTGAATGAACACCCCCTAGGATGTCTTGCCCAAAATTCAACTTGGAATACGTGTCCCATAATTAGTGGTATTTATATATTTTACATGAGTTTTTAACCAGGGCTATTACATCAACAAAGGACTGAACCTCCTCCAAGAAAGAATGTCTTCACAAGATCATCCAAGCAAGCCATCATCTAGGTACACTCATATATTTTATTAGTATTATTTTCATGTTCAAACTTTGGACATAAGACTAGGGTTTGGAAAGCTTATGACAAGGACGATTATCAAGGTCATTATCAAAACCCTAGAAGAAAGTTTGCAAGAACATAATACATATGTCCAAATGACCCCATTAGTAGAAAGTATACGTTAGTTGCTTTGTCATTTAGTTATCATGTAGAATGCTTCAAATGCCATAACTATGGACATATAGCTCATGATTGTGGAAGCATGATGAAGTCTTCCATAAGGGAAAATATTGATATCAGGTATAAGAATGTTGATTTTTCTTACAACTAGATTGTTCTTTGCTGTAGATACATGCATTTAAAAGTTTTCAATATTTTACATTACATTCACCCCATAACATTATAACATCATTAGAAATTATGTAGAAAGAACAATAACATCAATAGTGCAACGGAACAACAAAGAATAGTAGAAGAAAATCATACACAATAGAGACACGAGGAGTTAGGTTAGAGACCATGACAAAACCTCGCAAGGGGGAAAACCCAACCAAATTCTTCTTCAATTAGATATTCATAAATTATTCAACTAAGATACAAAGTGAATCCATAATGAGATATATCAATCACATCAGGCTTCCTCAAGCCAACCTAAGTCAATTCACAAATACATTTGTGAATTGAACTATTTGATCTCTGGAGAGCTGCTACCATATCACTATCGCAAATTAGAACTGTCAAATTACATCAAATGTTACCAAGAATCATCTCCGTAGGGAGTCATAAGAATACGTTCCATCATTGACATGAACACTCAGTCATACACCAAAGGTCTTCTATCAAGTCACTGCATTAAGGAAACTGTTAAGATCATTGATGTATCACAACCTTTCAACATTACCAAATTATCATCATGACATTATCATATTAAGTCATACTTCACTGTAATATCAAGGTATACCATTATCAAGTTTACTATCATCAAATTTATCACTGATATCACACATAATAGCAAGGTCATTGTCACATATATCATGAGAGCAACGTCACTGTCATTATAGGAGCATAGTCACTCTAGTGTCAAGGATATTAGGTTCTTTCTAGACAAGGATACAACCATGTCACTGTTGTATGGATACTATCGTATTTTAGTTATCAAGATTACAACAAACACATCATATTGCTCTCAAGAAATCATATTATTGTTGTATCAGATTTCACTGTTACTCTAAGTTATTGCCATGTCAAATTTGCTTTGTCATATATCATTATAATAGTCATATTGCCATGATGGTTTCCACAAGTAACAAATATAACTACCAAAGGTTGTTGTCATATGATATAGGGAGAAGAGAAAACCACAAATTTGAAGAGTGCAAGCCATTGTTGTTTTGAATCACATAAGAAGTCAACCAACAAGTGTAGTGATGCGATGTCACTAAGCCTGTGTATAGAGCCAATACTTGAACGATGACATCAAGCCAATGTAGATCATATGCGTGACTCCATTGAAAAGGAAAATCACATAGATATAGAATGTGAATCACAAAGAGTTGAGCTTTAGAATCCAACCTATTATCACTAAAAAAAAATTTGACAACTTGTATGGTTTCAAAGTTGTAAGTCAGTCTTGGTCAAGTCATTTCTATTGTTTTGTTTAAGGAGTCTAAAACATAGGATAGAGTATTATTCCCATTGTTAAATAAAGTCAACAATCTTGTTTTAACTTTCATTAGTCCCACATTGGTTCATACGTGTCATGTGTGAAGACTGTTTTGAAGTTGGCATGCGCTATGAAATCAACTAGGAGTTTTCGTAGCGCAAACTCATAAAAATACACTATCTGCGCCATGAAATTGGGGATTCGTGCCAGATATTGTCTAATTGTCTTTTCCATCTAAATCCATTAATGTTTCATCACCATGTGTTAGTCCTTGAATCATGCCTATCACACACAACCATTCATTCTCATCATTAGATTTGTTAGATGTCTTGTATGCATTCTTTCAAGTTCCAAAAAAAGTAAGGTGAGGTGAGTTAGTCTTGGTTTTTCCCGTATTCCTTTCATGCATAAGAAGACAATCGTCTTAAGGACGACACTCATCAGAACATTTTGAAAGCTCAAGCGAGGCAGTGTTCAAACCAATACAGTGCAGGTTTATCTTCAAGTTTCCTTGCAGAGATTTCATAGACATGTCTGAAGAAAGGAAAAATCACAGATCAGGTCAGTGTCTGAGGGCTGAACCTGAAGGTTTAGATGTACTCATGAGAAGCAGAGAGGTTGAACGTGCATTCAAACTGGTGGGATGTTGGAGATTCTGCGAAAAACTTCAAGCTGGTCATGTTCAAGTAACCAAGGATTTTGCTTTAAATTTTGCTGGTTTGAATTCAAGAATTGGAGCGCTAGAAATTACATCTTCTCCTGTGGTCATATCTGTAGTCACTGAGATACCAAGAGGCCAGGAAAGATGGTTCAAGAAATTTAAATTCGAAATGGAACTTTTTAGTGTCAGTCTTTCCAGCCTTCCTCTAGTGATTAAATATGCTCTTACAAAGTGATCTCAGAGTGTCAAGGTTAAATTTTGTCATTTCAAAGAGTCTTCAAACAAAATTTGGTCACTAGGCATTAGATCTAGGGTTTGCTTTCACTCTTTCTAAAGTTTTCCAAATTTCGGTCCATGTCATCATTCAGCTGAGTCTATCATCATTCATAGGGTTTTCCTCATCATGTCATGTTTCGTTGGGTCATTTTACACCTTGTTCATGCTTCAGTTGAGCCTAGGCAAGGTTCATTTCCCTCTCCTAGGGTTTTGAAGGCAATTTCTCTTGGATGGTAAAATCATTAGAAAACATTGTATCCATATGTTCATACACCTTCCCCTATCCTTCATGTACCTTATCAAATGCTTCCCATCACTGAGATCCCCCAAATTCCTCATTTTCGCACAAACCCTAGTTTCTTGCTACAACCTGGCAATTTTCTAGGTTGGGCCTGTGTTTTGCCCTTTTGAACCCCTTCCCCTCACTCAATATCTGAGATTCCACTTTTCCCTACTTCCTAACATCCCTCCTTACTCCCCAAAATTTCCTCAAGAATTTAGAATCCTCCTATCCCCTTCATTTCGCTTCATTTCGACAAAGTTCCTTGTTTCACACATCGGGATAAGGTTCACTTAAAAGATGTTTTAGAGCAATAAAAGATGAATTTTGGAAAACTTAGAGAGGTTTTTGTCCAAAACTTGCCAAAGAAGAAAAACCTCCTTCACTTTTTACACAGGTATCATGGTTTTAGAGAAATTTCAAAAATATCATTACCTTAGGAGAATCAAATGCACCTCTGAAGTGACCTTGGGAAAATCAAGTTTTCTCCTAGCTTGGTTGTCCAAATGACTTTCTTGATGAGTCAAATGATAACTAGACACAAATATCTTTCCAATGAGCTATCCTGAGCTCAATTTGGAGTTAAGGAAGGCATTCAAAAGTTGATTGCAACAACAATCTGCCTTGAGGCAGCCTCATTTGGCACATTTTGACCAGTCTTGGGAGATTTGATTTTTGACAGGGCAAATGAACTACAAATTGAAAAATTCTAGTTGTGTTGGAAAGTAGACTCAAATAAATTTCCAACGAGCTATCCTGCGCCCAATTTGGACACCGGGAAGGCCTCCAAAAAGCATCTGAAAGTCGCGCTATGCGTAGGGCTCAGGCGCGCTACGCGTCAGGGTTTTGGCTCAACGCGTAGCGCGCCGCGCGCTACCCTTAAGTTGGGGAGGTCCATTTCACAAAAAATCAGCATTTTTGGATTTTTCATGACAAAATACACTTGCTCAGCCACTGCCAAGAAGTTTCATGGAGATTTGAGCCCCCAAAAGGTCAAAAAACAAGCAAAAAATGACCTTCTGCCACTTTTTGGACACACAGGAAGCAGTCTTGGGAGATTGCAATTTTGGAGGGGCAAATTGCCACCAAATTGAGAAATTCCAATTGGGCTGGAGAGTAGAAATCCTGAAATTTCCAAAAAGACCACTTGTGCCTCATTTAAATGCCAGGAAGTGCCTCAAAAGTGGCCTGAAAGGCGTACTACGCGTTGGGAAATGGCGCGCTACGCATTGGGAAAATTTGCGAGTTTTGCATCTTCAGCACAGGAAAACGCAGCAGTGACTAGTTTTGAATTTTTGGTTGGATTTTTCATCCTCCTTGATGTATTTTATGTAATTTCATGATTGACATGACACTTTTTACCTATTCTAGATGATTCATTCATAAAATGGCAAAAAATTAATGAATGAATTGGTTTCCTAGTTTATAGAGGCAAGTTGTTTTGATTACCTAGATTGTAGTGCTCAGTTTAGAATTGGTTGAAACAGCTCCTAGGATGATGATCTCGACCCCTAGAGGCAAGGAAGTGTGTTAGCTTGCCTATATTATGTACTTTCTTAGTCATTTTCATGGTTGGACTCTTGAGGGATAAGCTTAGACTGTTTTACTCTTTGTATCTCTGCAATTTTGGCAAAGGAAAGACCAGGGTTTTGCAGCACTATTTGGGATTCCTGTGGTGTTTTGTGTTGATGGTGTGTTTCTCTCATGTACTTGTAAGTTTGTTATGTGTATCATTTTCCTACTCCTCTTTTCTGCACATTAAGTAAATGAAGTGTTAAGGTAGAATTCATGGTTTCTATGCTCTGCCTTTAAGTTTGCTTAATATCTATGTTTTCATCTGTCTAAGGAGAACTCTCGAAGGTTTCTTGCTCTCTTTAGCTCCTCACCGGTCATTTCTATCCATTCACTTAATTCAAAGGCATCAAGACAATCTCCTACCTTGCCCCAAAAAGACCTCTGCAAAAACTGTGTCTCATCCCCGCACCCAAAATTGCTGTGCTCAGTTTTCCAACAAAACTCTAAAAATTTAAAATCAAACTTTCCCTATCAGTTTACTAGCCTAAAATCAGTGTTCTTTATTGGTCATCTCCGCCCTTTGAAGACCTTTTGCTGAGATAGACTCGGAGAGAGCCCTCTCCTGTCCCCGTAGGGCTAGCTACGAGGCTAAGTGGTTTGATGTTGCCTTGGATTTTGTCTTTTTCAGCCCGAGGCCAATTTCAAGCGCTAACAGAACCCTGTCGAGAATTCTTGAAGCCAGAGTTCATAGGCTCAAACTTAACCAAATCAGTGCCTAGAAGCTATGTAAAGGATTCATATGCCAACTTGCTGACATGCATCCAAAGATATGTTACCTGTGAGGGAAGATACCACAAGGTGTACTCTTACCATTTTAAGCTCCTCTTACATTTCACTGGAAAAATATCTCTTGATTTACCATTTTATCTGTTTCGTAGCTTAGGAAAAATGTATGATAAAGTTCAATTAAAGAAAGAAGCTTGTGAGACATCCTTATTCCACCATGGGTTGATCAAGTTTATGTTTTTACATAAGCTTCAGAAGATTGGAAGAGAATGGTCTGCTTTCTTGTTTATGACAGGTTTTAAAACTGAAACATGACTTAGCCCTAAGTCTAAGGAAATTTCTACACCAGCAGTAAGCTATCACAAGGAAACAAGATCAAGAAGATTTGTGAAACTGAAAGCCCGAAAGCAGGTGAAGGAGCCTATGACACCACTAGCAGTTCAAGACACCCCTCAACAGTCAAAGAAGAAGAAGATTCAGATCAATGAGGTGGTACAAGAGTAGTCTGCTGATAAAACTGTCTAAAGAAGAGTAACAAGAAGTCAATTAGCCAAAGCCCAGCTTCAAAGGGAAGTTTGAACAACCTCCTCCAGGCCATCGACATAGAAGAGACTCCTCTGGTCCAAGCAGACCTACTTGAAGCCAACAAGAACAAAACCAAAAGAGTTAAATCTTCCAAAAAGCTTCAATTTGATGACCAGGTATCAGAATTTGTGTTCAAGCCGAGAAGACCTGTGACAAGGTGTTCAAGAAAGATACAAGAGGCACAACCAGAAGCAACTGAGACAGGGGATGTAGCAGAATTACATGAAGAACCTGTGGTTCTATCAAAAACGTCATCACAACTGCACAAAGATGATAGAAGTAAGGCAGTTATCACTTAGCTGGAATAATTTAGTTTTGAAGAGGTAAAAAAGAAATTGAAGCTTGCCAATCTTGAGATTGCCAAACTTCGAAAAAAAGAAAGGAAACATGCAATTAAGGAAGCCGATTTCAACATAATGGAGGCTCTCTGGGAAGATAAAACAATTTCAATACCTGAAGTAGTTAGCTGTCATGCTCAATATTACGCTTGGTCAGTCCCTGCAATAAAAGAGGCAAGATATATCAAAAGAGTCAATAAAAAATTGAGAACTGGAATCCAAATGATGAAAAGGAAAATCGAAGGTTTGAAGATTCAGCTGAATGAACAAGAAGAACAGCTTCAACATAAATGAAGCAGAAAGTAAGTGAAGCAATTTTGGGACAATTTTGATGTGAAGTTTAGTTTTTGAAGATTGAAGGCTATTTTGGATAAATCATGTCAGTTTATTTGGCTCATATCATGTGGATAAGCCATTGAAAAATCCCAAAAAATGACAAAAAATGTGTTCTTGAATCACACAACAGTTTCGTAGCGTGCTACGAAACTGCTAAAAATGACATATAATGCACAGTAGTTTCGTAGAACGCTACGAAACTACTGAAGCTGCCAGTTTTGTTTTTTTTGAATCAATTTTGAAATGAAAGGGGGGAATCATTATGAAAGAATGCTACTGCAGAAGGTACAAAGGGACACCTTAGAAGTTTGGAATACTAGACAAAGGAAAATTCAAAAAATGAAAAGCATCTAATAATTCCAAATTTTGCGCTACGAAAACAACCGTCATTTCGTAGCTCAGACAGTTGTCATGTTTCAACTAGCATCTAAGGGGTTTTGTCTTGGCACGAATACATGAGTAGGACCTTTGGTTTAATTCAAGGCATCACATGTTATTAAAGGGATAAGATGGTTAGCAGAATTTGAGGAACCATTTTGGAGACCAAAGCAGAAAAAACAGGGACAATTTTCCTATTATCCAGGGACAGTTAAAGGACAAGCAGTCAGAGGCCAGCATGAAGTTTAAATCCATCACTTAAGAAAAAAGATGAAGAAGGACAGATGTCAAAGAATGAGTTTGTTTTCATAGCTAAGGTTGTTGTTAACATAGAAAATGAGTTACACTCCTAGTCAAATTAGGTGTCTAAGACTGTTACTTTACAGTCAGTTGTAATTAATAATTTGTTTAAAGTTCAATAGGTGCCAGGTCTAGAGAAATTCGAATTCCTCTCTTGCTGGAGGAAGGAATTCATGCTTGTAAGGAAAATCTATATATGAAAAGAGTTGTAATGTGCTAGGGGTTGTAAATTTTAAGAGAAAACACTCATATTGTGTCATTGTAGAAGAATTATGCTTTTATGAATACAGACTTGGCTTTACTTCTTAGGATTCAGAAAGAGTTCAATGGTGGCTTGTTTTATGTTTGTCTTCATTTCCTTATTTGCAGTAGTATGAATGTATGATACTTAGAACTTATTGGCAATGCTCTAACTTCCTTCATACATTTGTAGACTGTGTTCCCTACATGTTTCTATGTGTTAACTGATAGGCTGAACTTTTGATGCCCTGACTTCCATGTTTAGCTAATATTGTTGTCATACTAAGAAATTTTTGACTCTGTAAGGCCAATGAATGTTTATTGACTGCGTTTAAACCATTTACACTTCTTCATTTGTTTCATAGAGTTAGCCATCGAATCCATTATTTAAATCTTTAACCTAGTGAGAGAGCCCTCTCAGGTTGAGGAGGTTAAGCCTCAACTAAAAGTTGGTTTGAAATAGTTACTCAAGGTCTTCCTGGTCAGCAACCTATTAGGAAAAGGTTTTGTGATAACACAACCACCATAGAAACAAGCCAAATAAATGTATACAAACAAGATATGATAACCACAAAATTGAGCTACAAGAGTATATACAGATCACAAACAAGATATGTGAGTCACTATTATGAATTCGATGCAGGTCATGAAGAAATATACGAGTCATACGATGTCCAAGGTATACCATGTGATCGAGGGCTTTATATCATGTGATATGCTTAGAAGTGATATAGAGATACGAGGGCTTAGAATGCGAGTCATTATATTGCAGCCTTCTGAAATGCGATTCACTATATGCGATACATAATAATGCATAGAAGAACAGTTTTGAACCTTTGAAGATGTATGCGAGTCACAACATGAACCATTTATTAATTGTAATGTGAGCCATGAAGTAATGCGAACCATAAGGGTATATTGCGAGCTGCCACAAAGAGTATATATGAACCTCAGATCCGATCCATTTATATGATATTTGAATGATAATGATAGAGTATTTATAGTGATTTCTATATGCAAAAGGTCACATCTTTAAGGTGAGCTGATTTGAGTCTTTTAGAGCCAACTTGATGAAAGTATTGGAGGGAAATTCAAATCCCCCTTTAATAATATTTTTTCAAATTTAAATAATAAAAATCATATTTCTTGTATTCCCATTCGACTTCTTTTTTTACCAAATTTGAATTCTGCTTGGGGTATAATGGTTTTCCTTTAGGGAAATAGGGTTTCTTATGCAGAAATTCATCTCGAAGCTGCCCAATTTTTAATACTACCTTTCATCTAGGGAGTAATTTCCATCTGCATCATAAGTCTCGTATCGGATGACATGTCTTAATATAAGGAGGAAGACAACTACACCATCATTACATCTAGTCCCATCTAAAAAGAATAGTCCACAATCAATGGTAGGGGAAATTGATCCACCAAACCCTACTAGTCTCTAGGTCAAGTCCCATGACCTTCATCTCAACTACATCAACAAGACATCCATCTCATGACATCTCATCTAAACTTGTCTCTTCTTTGATAATCAACTGAACAATGATGTCTCTATCTAAATAAGAAGAATCATCATAGGGAAGCACCAAATTCCACCCTATATCCATGAAAAATAGGGGATATTAATCTACCACCCTATATACAAAGACAATAGGCATGAGAACCCAACTTGTCACAAGTAATTGGGATCACACATCCTATTGCTCACTGATCTTTCCACATCGACTCTTAAGAATCAAGTGGTAGAACACTTTCATCCACCAACTTTGGTAGGATTACCTAACTTACCAGAGGCAAGGATCACACACTCCCATGTCTCTCCTCATCCATTAGCCAGATGGATGACACTCACAACAAGGTCAGCTTATCGGTAGGATGCATACTGGGGTATACATTGTCAAATCCAACTGGTAGGAGAGGATAACCCAACTTGTCATAAATAACAAGGATCACATACACCCTACAGTGACAATAGGCAAGATAGCCCAAATTTTCATAAATGGCAAGGATCACACATCCTATTTTCCAGAGATACCTCAACCCCAAGAGTTCCCATGGCTCAATTCCTCACCCTGGGAGCTCAGACAGGGGAGGAGATCATATCTCAATGTCCTCAATCAACCATAACTTCTCTCTCTCATCAATGCCTTCACTAGGCTTACGACTATTAGTCCTAGCCATAGTGAATGACTCTTAGAGAATATTGGGTCAACCACAAGTTTACATGGTGCAACTCAAGGATCTAATTGTCTACCTGTTCATCAATCAAAATGTGATGGAGTCTCATTGCTCCTCTCTGCACCATATCCTAGATATAATGATATCTGATCTCAATGTGCTTGAAATTGTCATGGAACACAAGATTCTTTGCATGTCAGAACCCATAGTAGATCATGTTCGTGCCCAACATATGTTCAAACAACTCTTCAAAGAGCTTTCTCAACCATACTATCTTACAACCAACAATGCTAACAATAATTCACACTATCTCTCAAAGTAACATATTTATACGCCAGTAAATCATCCAGAAACCAGGGAAAACCTATGGAAACACTCAAATGTGCTTTTACAGTCAACAACATTCTCAACAACAATGTATAAAGTCTTAAGTATTTGACAATGTGTCTTAGTTCATGAATTACTACATTGTTTAGGTATCCCATTACCAACTTTGCAACACTCCAATATACATCCAAGCTCTACATGGATCAAAGAACATATTGTAAATCAAGAATCCATCTAGTTGCCAGCTCATCGTGGGGATCCATCAAAATTGTATTTGAAGAGGAGGCTC
This sequence comes from Pinus tabuliformis, assembly GCA_031772625.1. Taxonomy (NCBI): domain Eukaryota; kingdom Viridiplantae; phylum Streptophyta; class Pinopsida; order Pinales; family Pinaceae; genus Pinus; species Pinus tabuliformis. The sequence continues at coordinate 698,366,781 of CM062813.1, read as the reverse complement.
TCTCAATTGCTTATTGTAAATCATCATCCTAAGTCTTTGACATCATACTTCCCTTGACAAGGAAGTCCTCATCATTTCTCTATTATACTTCTAATCTAGAGAAGTGAATCACCTTGGGCTCAAAGGTCAAGTCCCTCTGGCATTAAACATTGAGATGATATTGATCCTGTAAGAAATATTTTTTCAACATATAAAACCAAATATCAAAGACATATCTTCAATTATGAAGAGAGGTCAGGGTCTGCATCAGATGTCTATCATTCCAAGCATGCTAAGCCCAGGGGACTTGCTATAGTCCATATGGAGCTTTCTTCAATATGCAATCATGAGTCTACTATTCATGCCCCTTCAAGTCCTAAGATAACTGCAAATATGATCCTTCCTCCATAGAGGAATATTATTTCACATGTATATGATAATAATGCATTTGGCAACAAGAGCTAGGATCTCATCATAACCTTCTTTCTTTGAGAGCATACTTCTTATCATAGTTTGAACCATATTGTGGAAGCATCAAACATTGCTATATATTAGCCATCAAGAATGGACCTTGCATGAAGGACATATCATTCTTATATAAGATCGTTGCACTCAATCTACTCCCTATGAATATGAATATTATTTAGTCATTGTTATCAACCAAGGATACTACAACCCTTCCTTCGAGGTCTTGAGCTCTTGTCCATTTTCAAGTGCCACTCTAATCATGGGATGGTTCCACATCTTCCTCAATCTCGATATAGAGGACTTAGTCCTCACATTCATCAGATATACTTGTGACCCTAGAACAAGGACAAGAGAAATAATGGCCAAGTAAATAATCGCAATGAAAGCGTACCTAGTGATGAGACATAAATGCCTTTCTTTTCTAGATATAAGAGTGGTTCCTTCATTTTCTTGCACCGACTCCCTCTTGGATCTAACCCTTCCTACATTACTCTACATCTTGATGATCCTAAAGATAGATCACATGCTCATCCAAGAAGTTTGTGTAACAAATAAAATACTCATGCAAGAAGAATAACCAATAATCGAAAATAATAAATTCACAATAACAGTGACACAAAAATGACATAAGTCTTGAAAGTACTTAACTTTAATGTAGATTGTAGGAGGCTCTCAACTCCCTCTTGATCCTATCTTCCTCTTAGCGAGGAGGTACGACTGTCCATTGATCATATGTCAATGTTGTCTTCAGAAGAAATTCATCCTCTTGAGTATCACATGTATTCTCTTTGTGATCCTTTAAAGCCCAGTTACAAGATAATCACTATAGCACAAGTGACACAAAAATGACATAAGTCTTGAAAGTACTTAACTTTAATGTAGATTGTAGGAGGCTCTCAACTCCCTCTTGATCCTATCTTCCTCTTAGCGAGGAGGTACGACTGTCCATTGATCATATGTCAATGTTGTCTTCAGAAGAAATTCATCCTCTTCAGTATCACATGTATTCTCTTTGTGATCCTTTCAAGCCCAGTTACAAGATAATCACTATAGCACATCATCTCCCATCGAGTAGGAGACAAGTCAAACTAGGTTTTTTCTAAATCTGGCATAGGTACTTCAATAACTTAATGGCTTCTCACTAATCAAGAAGATTTTGATTCACACTAGGGTTTGAATGCTATAGAACCTAGGCCATATCCAATGTAATGTCCCCATTTTTATTTTTCTGCATAGTACAACCAGGGTGGATTTCTAGGGTAGGGGATGGCCAAGTTAGTGGAGCAGGTTTATGTCATCAGGGGTTTCGATGGAGTTTTGAGGAGTTTTTATAGGGTCCGATGACATTCGCTTGGTATATTCATCATCTTGAGTAGTTCCACACATCTTGTTTTTGGTTCCGTGACTTTCTGATAATTCCCGTAAAACGAGGTTATTATTGGGCATAACTTAATTAATTACGTTAAAGGTGGCATTCCAAGAGGAATATTTGACAAAACACCTTAGCGTAATAGCTCATTGGAACCAGAATGAGAAGATCTATAGGATGGGATGTTGAGAAGTGATTTCTGGTGGCCAGAGAGAGTATGGTGGGCAATTTACCATTTTCCTTGATTAAAAATGACTTTAATTAGTCATTTAATTAAGAAAAAATAATTAACTGGAGGAAATGGGCCAAAAGTGACTTAAGTGAAATAAAATAAAATTAAAAGGTCACTTAAGATAAAGTCAATGAAGGAGCTTCTAGAATAATAATAAAATAATAAAATAAGATGCTTCTAGAGGCATGCAGATCTATCCATCAGATCTATAAAAGAGGAGGAGGGGGTGATTTGGAGACATCTTGGATTTGTGTATTGTATTTGTGGTGAGGTTTTGAGAACCTAGTTCTCTACTTTAGCAATAGCCCTAGGATGGAAACCCTCAGGTGATTAAGTGAGAGTGGGCGAACACCCATCTCTTCCCTTGGTGGATCCATTCAGGGTTCATAGGTTGCAGTTTATTGATTTTCAGTTTGTTTTGGAGGCCAATTGTGACATTACTGTAGAACTATTTGGGGCCATCATCTGGCCATATTCCTGCTCTTGTACTAGCTTATTTACATATTAATAAAATAAGGTTGAGATCTTCTGCATGTTTATATTTTCTATTATTCAGTCGCAGATTCCATTTCTTGTTTTTGCTGTTAATTTTGTGGTTTAATTTCTGCAAATTGTTTATGGTATTGACAACTTAAATTTATGAAGTATTTATGAGTTGGAATTTCAAGAAAACCCCAAGTTGTACCATTTGGGACGTTACAGTGGTATCAGACCTGGTTTTCTTGCTAGCCTGAGTGTTTTAATTGTAGATTATTCGAGGGTTTATATTGGAGGTGCCAAAAGAAAATTATTTCCAGATGAAGCAAGATTAAGTTCTTCTATTAGTCAAAGCTACGATTTTGTTGCAGTAAAATATGTTTTTTTGGAGAAACAAGCCATTATTGTTTGTGGATTAAAATTGTTAATCTATTTGCTGGAGGATAATTATTGCAGGTGTGGAAAAAAAATAAAAATTGTTGGACAATATTTATTGCAGGGCTGAAAATATTTTGCTAGTCCGAACTCATTTTGTTGGGCCAAAATTATTTTGCTAGATCGATTTTTTTTTTTTTGACCAAGATTATTTTGTTGGGCCAAATTTATTTTGCAAGGCTAAAATAATTCTACTGTGGGGTATTTCTCTTGGTAGGCCAAAATTATTTGTTGGACTGAGTTTATTTGTTGGAGCCCAATTTATTTGCCCGAGCCTAGTTTATTTGCCAGAGCCAAATTTATCTATTGGCGCTAAATTCATTTGTTACACCCAATTTATCTTCCATATCCCACTTTATTTACCGGAGGTTTTGTAAGATATTTCTCTCATTTGAGTTGGCGATTTTGTAGTAAAATTACCAGATAAAAGAGTTGGAGCATTGTGTTACAAATTTATCTTATTTGGAGTAGTGTGCAACCCCTTGGATTGTCAGGGGTCGATTCTTGGAATCAGCCCATTGGCCTGTTGGGGGCCTATTCCGGGGATCAATTCCCTAGACTGCTAAGGGCCAATTCTCGGAGTCAGCCCCTTGACTTGTCGGGGGTTGATTCCCAGAATCAACCCCTTAGCTTGCCTGGTGCTGATACTCAAAATCAGCCCCCTGGAATTCCATGGGGTTGCTTTGCCCTAGTCGTGGGTGTGCTTGCCCAGGGAAAAGACGCCCCCTGGCCTGCCGGGGGACGATTCCTAGAATCGACCCCTGCAAGGCCAAGGTGTTGATTTCCAGAATCGGCCCCCAACAGATCAATAGATTGATTCTGGGAATCGGTCCCTGGGAGGCCAAGGGGCTAACTCCAGTCTGGGAATTGACCCCCGGGAGGCCAAGGGGCGAATTCTAGTATGGGAATCGGCCCCTGCAGGCCAAGGGACCGTTTCTTGGAATCGTCCCCTTGGCCTACTGGGGGCTGATTCCAGGAATCAACCCCTGCCCTACCGGGGGCCAATTCCCGAAATTGGCCCTCAGCAGGCCAAGGCACTGAGTTCGATCTGGGAATTAGCCCTTGGCAAGAAAAGAGGCTGATTCCTGGAATAAACCCCTTGGCCTATCGAGGGTCGATTATGGGAATCAATCACCTGGTTTGCTGGGGGCCGATTCCGAATCAACCCCTTCGACTGCCGAGAGCCGATTTTCGGAATCATTCTCTTGGCCTGCCAAGGGCTGATTTCCAGAATCGGTCCCCAGCAAGCCAAGGGGTTGATTCCCAGAATTAGACTCGGACAGGCCAAGGGGCCTATTCCGAAAATAAGCCCTCAGCATGGGAATCAACCCCCTAGCGTTTTAGCAGGTGCTTTTCCCCAGCCATGGTCGTGCCCACCCGAGGCAAAGCATCCACCTAGCCTACATGTGGGTGAGCACGCCCATAGCCAGGCGTGCCCTACGTGGGCCAAAGCCTGTGCCTATGGGAAGGCGTGCCCAACTATGGGCATCCCCACCCACGACATAGTTAGAGTGCTATCGACGTGCCTGGCCATGGGCGTGCCTGCCCGGGTCAAAGTGCCCCCTGGCAAGCTAATTCTGAGAATCGGTCCCTGACTGACCAAGTGGTCGATTCCGAGAATCATCCCCCTGGCCTGACAAGGGTTTATTTCGGGAATCGACCACTTGGCCTGTCAAGGGTCAATTCCTAGAATCGGCCCCCTGGCCTATCGACGACGGATTCTGTGAATCGACTGCTGGCAGGCTAGGTGGCTGATTCCCGGAATCGACCCCCGGTAGGAAAAGGGGTTGATTATGAGAATCAATCCCCTGACCTACAGGGGACTAATTCCTAGACCAGAATTGGCCTATTGGCCTATCGGGGACTGATTCCGGAAATCAACCACCCGGCCTGTCAAGGATCGATTCTAGGAATAGCCCCCATGGCCTGTCATGGGCCAATTCACATAATCAACCCCTTGGCCTACCACGAGACGTTCCTGGTCCGGGAATCGACCCCTTGGCTGGCTGGTGGCTGATTCCAGGAATCAATCTCGTGGCCTGCCACAGGCCGATTCTTGGAATCGCCCTCCGGGAGGCCAAGGGGAAGAATCTGGGAATCAACCCCCGACAGACTAGGTGGCTGATTCCCATAATCAACCCACTACCCTGCTTGGGGCCACTTTGACCTAGGTGGGGGTGCACCCGCCCATAGGCACAAGCAACACCCATGCTCGTTGGCGAGCTCTCCCTGCCGTTGGCATGCCCGCCCATGTCAAAGCGACCCCTGACAAGCTAAGGAGCAGATTCCAGGCATCAACACCCTAGTCTACTGGGGGAAGATTCTCAAAATCAACCCCTTTGCCTACCAAGGGCCTGTTTTGTCTCGGGCAAGCACGCCCACGATTGGGCGTCCTGCCCACAGGCATAGGCACAAGAACTGTCTGTGCCTATGGGCATGTGTCCCTAGGGCATAGCAACCCCCTGGCCTACCAGGGGTCATTTCTCAGAATTGACCCCTGACAGGCCAAGGGGACGATTCGCAGTATCAACCCATAGCAGGCCAAGGGACCGATTTCACGAATTGGCCCCTTGGCCTGCCAGGGCCCGATAATGGGAATCGTGCTAGCAAGCCAAGGGGATGATTCTGGGAATCAACCCCCGACATGCTAAGGGGGCGATTCTAAGAATCAACCCCCTAGCCTGTTCGGGGTCGATTCTGAGAATCCGTTGATTTGGGGTAGCATCGAATATGATCTAAGCCTCAAATTGTGCAGGGAGGCTTGGACACAGGTATTCCAAGGAACCCAGAAAGAATTTTTGGAAATTCCACTGAGAAGTGATTTAATTAAAATAATTAATATTTTTAATGGGGTTCCTAAGTCTAAACTTAGGAAAATTAAAATATTAATGGGTATTAATCTAATCAAGGGTGAACCTTCTAGAAAAGCCACCGATCAAGCCAAAATGATTTGATCCTTTGATTATGTTTTAATCTAGGTCGTTGGTTGTCCAACAGGGAGATATAAGAAGGGGCTTGAGGGTCATTTGGAAAACACAAAGAGAGATAGAGGAAATCAATTTCCTAAAGTGAAAAGTTCTTAGGAGGAAAAATTGATCGAAGAGATCTCTTGCAGTTGAGGGGCAGGGATAGCAGCTTCCGAAGAGATAGATTCTTAGCAGGATATACATCAACAGAGAGAGGTAGTGAGCAATCCAGAAGCCTTGACGTAGAGGTTGACACAAGGCCAGAAGGGCATGCAAAAGCAGCACAAAGGGAGAGGGAGGAGTATGAAATCTGAATAGGAATTTGATTTTCAAAAGCTGGAAGCCGGGATGTGAGACTGGGAGGTAGAAATCGATATCCTGGGCAGTAGATAAACTAGCCAGAGAAGTGACACAACACCCAGAGAGCTTGACGCTGGGCTGACACAAACACTATATAGAGATAGCACAGAGGCGACCATAAAGACTGAGGGGTCTTCAGTTTGGGGTTGGATCAACAAAGATTTCTCAGTGATTGTGTGAGGTAAAACTCACAAATCTTCTGCCAATATTTCTCTCTGTAATTTAATAACCCTGTGTAGTATTCAATGATGTATTCATATTTTGCTACTCATTAATAATAATAAACCCTCAGAGATGCTGCACCAGTTTTCCCGCATTGGGTTTTTCCGAGGACTATTGTCCAAAAACAACTGTGTCTTATGTGTTCCTATTTCCTTGCTCAGTTTCTATGTTTCAGAATCATATTTAATTGGTGTAGGCTGCTTCAGTAAATTACTTCAATGTTTCATGAAGAAATCTGAAATAAGCTTGTAATGTTATTTACAATCTAGGAGAAGTAGATTCAGTTGGTTGCAGTAGGATTCCTGAGATTGTTAGATCTAGGAATTTTCACATGGTATCAGAGTGGTTGTTAAATAGGGAAGATCAGATCTAGCACTGTAGTAAGGGCCAACTTGCTGCAGCAAGCAACAATTCAAATCCCATAAGGGATTGCACAGTTCTAGCCCGGAGGGCTATATTTTCGAGGGTGTCTCTCTCTGAGTGAGTCAACGGAGAGGTAAGATTGCCAAATCGAAAACTTTCCAAGGCAGAGGGAGCTATGCAGAGCCACACAAAGCTAGAGGAATGCAGTTTTCTGCAAGCAGAGTGCTGGGTAGAAAATCCGTCAGAAGGAAGAAGCATATCGCATAGTGAGGGAATACTTGCTCAGTGATTTCTTGATGAGTAAATCAATATTTCTCATTTGTTGAGCAGCAGAGGAGCAGTAGCTTACCAACTTCATCAAGGAGTGCATAAGTAACCCTAGGAGCCACGCAGTAGGGAGAAAGAGGGAGTTGTTCGACATTTTTCGAAGGACATGGAAACTAATGGATTGAGGGATTAGGACAGGTTGGATGGGGCTTCCAACTATGCCATCTAGAAGGCTAGGATGACTTTCCTTCTAGATGAGCATGCCCTAAAGACGTATGTTGATAATGTGGTATATGTCCCCGCTGATGTAGATCCGCTAAATAAGTACAGAGTTGAGATGGTTAAGGTGAATAGGATGATCCTGGATGGAGTCAAGGATCACGTGGTGTGCCACGTTGCAAACAAAGGAACCACTAAGGAGATGTGGGATGCCTTGGCCACATTGTACTTAGAGCAGAATTTGAGATTTTCTTAGATGCAGAAGGGAGAATGTGTGTATCCATTCCTCACGAAACTGAAGGAGACTCGTGATCAGTTGTCAGCTGCGGGGCACACACCTTAGGATTCAAAGTTAGTGATACTGGCTCTAAATTCTATCTCAGATGAGTGGAAATTCTTTGTCTAGAGTATCTTGGGCAGAGCAACATTGCAAAATTGGGTTGAGATGTGGGCAACTCTGAAACAAGAAGAACTGAGGAGGGACCTACTCAAGGTCAAACTTGATGAGATCAACAACAGCAGTGGGTCGAAGCCCAAAATAGAGGAGGAGGATAACACAACCCTTGCATCGAAGGGACAATAGGGGCAACAAAGACGAAAGAAAGACGTCTCCAAGGTGAAGTGCTTCATATGTGGCGATATGGGTCACTATGCATCCCAATGTCCTTTCAAGAAAAAGGACAAGGATGAGAAGCATGATCCTAAGGTTGCAATTGCAAAGATCGAATAGGAGGAGGAGTTTTCCATGAATCCAAGATACCTCCAGGAATGAGGTGGGATGCTAATTCACCCCCCCTCTCAGTGTTTTCCAACAATTGGTATTAGAGCTTGGTTCCTTCAATAGAATTCTAACAACTGGAACGAGATCATGGAGTATACTAAGAGTAGAGTTGCTTTTCTCAATGGAAATAACTATGCACATTGGAGTGGAAGAATGCATGTTCATTTGTTGGCGTAAGGATATGAAGTATGGGAAATCGTTGACAAAGGCTTCACAGCGACCCAGGATGAACAAGGTAAGAAAAATATGGTATATGATGCAAAGGCTAAAGATATTATTATCAGTGGACTTATTGAATCTATTTATCTTAAGGTATTGAGTTGCAAAACTTCTAAAGAGGTATGGGGCAAGCTTGAAAATATATATGCAGGTGACTAAAAGGTGAAAGAAGCAAAACTTCAAATTTTTAGGGAAAAATTTGAGCAACTCAAAATGAGGGAAGATGAAGATATTGTTGAATACTTTCAGTGTGTTGATGAAACAACAAATACATTGGAAGGATTGGGAGAACCTGTTGAAACGAAAATTGTTGTCTGAAAGATCCTCAAAACCTCGCCATCAAGATTTAACCCTAAGGTATATGTCTTAGAAGATAGATCGAATATGACCAATCGTAGCATAGATGAATTTCATGGAACTCTTATGACATATGAAATGAGAATTGAAGAAGAGGATGGCATGTCTCACTTAGAAACAACATTTGCCACATCCAAGAAGAATAGTAAGGACAAGCAGAATCCGAAAGAAAAAACTTGCAATTGTAAGGATGAGGAAAAGGAAGAAGATGAAGAAGAATTCTCAGATAAAGAGTTTTCCTATTTCTCGCGGAAAATGAGAACAGGTACGAGAAATTTTAAAGGAAAACTTCCATTAATATGTTTTGATTGTGGTGAGGTTTTTCATTTTGCAGCGAAATGTCCTCACAAAAATGAGGTTGTTACGAAAGGAAATAAAAGTCCCAGGAAGTTCAAAAAGTAAGGCAAGAAGAAATGGTTTAAGTTTCTTCTCCAAAGAAGATAGCTCCTCATACGGAGAAGACAGTGATAACGAAGAAGAATTCAATGGAAGAGTATTGTTTATGGCCAAGCACAATAAGCAAGAGACACCTGATGAAGAAGGAGACGAAGAAGAAGAAATGACTGAGGTTGAATTTCAAAACTGAGTGATCAGGGTTATCAAAGAGCTCAAGGTAGAGAAGAAGCATGCCAACACTCTTGAAGACGAATTAAAGACAGAAAGGGAACAGGTCCTAAATCTTATAATCAAGGTTGAAGAATACACACAAATTGAAGAATCGCTCAGGAAAGAGTGAAAGGAATGCAACAAGGAAAGAGAAGCATTGGAAGCTAAAATCATTTCTTTAAGAAAGGAAGTAAAAAACGAAAAACGCGTCAAAACTATGCCAATAGCTCAAAGATTTTGGATGAACTCATCAATAACCAACGATCATGCAGCGACAAGACTGGTCTTGGTTACAAAGAAAAATTTCAAAATGAGTCAAGTCCTTCTATGAAAACTAGAGAAGATGGATCTGAAAATCTACCAAGCAGGTAGATCTCCCAGCTAGATTGAGAGATCAAGACTCGCAGGAAGAACCTTGGAAGATGATTCCTCGAAGAAGATTTCCTCCCAGGTATCAACCTATCTTTTATGGTCATTGTTATTCATGTGGAAGGTTTGGAAATAGAGCTTCAAAATGTCGCATGTATGTTTGGAATGAATATAATTCTAGGAGATCTCTCATAAATGGATATTCCAAAACTCAGCAGAATATCAACAGATTTGATCATTTGAGAGATGATGTCGAATGTTACAAATGTAAAAATTTTGGACACTTGACCAAAGATTATAGACTTGGAAGTTCTTCAAAGGAATTCTCGCAAAATCAGAATGAACAAGTATGGGAAAGGAAGACTCAAAGGTGTGCTCTTGCTCTCAAGGCTAAAAGCAACAGAAACGTATGGTATGTTGACAGTGGTTGCTCAACGCATATGACTGGAGATAGAAATAAGTTCATATCATTGAAAGAAAATAAGGATGGAACAATGTCTTTTGGAAATGACGGGTCTTCAAACGTCATAGGAGTAGGTACAATCACTCATGGAAGGAAGGATGCATTAGAAAAGGATGTGTTGTTGGTTGAAAATATTAATCACAATTTGGTTAGCGTTGGACAGATGTGCGATCAAGGACACACGATGTTATTCAACTCGAAGAAATGTGAAATCAAGAAAGGCAAGTTTGGTAAAATTGTGGCTACAACAAGCAGAGCTCCAAACGACATATATATTTTGTATAAGACACCTAAAGGGTGTTTCTTAGCAAAAGAAGATGAGAGATGGTTATGGCACAAATGAATGGGAAATATAAATTTTGACAATTTGGTCAAGATCAACAAAAAGGAAGCAGTTAGAGAAATGCCGAAAATCTCAAAACCTACCAATATGATATGTGAATCTTGTCGGCATGGAAAATAGCCAAAAGTCGAGTTCAAGACAAAGGAACATTTTGCGTCATGTCCATTGGAATTAATACATACTGGTCTATGTGGTCCTATGAGAACAAAAGGTTTATACGGTCAATTATACTTTATGTTAATGATAGATGATTACACCAGAATGATAGTCGTTAGTTTTATGAAGAAAAAGTTTGAGGCATTCGAATGTTTCAAAATCTACAAGGAATTGGTTGAAAATGAAATCGATTTGAATATCAAATGTCTAAGAACAAATAAATGTCGAGAATTCACGTCCAAAACATTTAAGCAATACTGTGATGAACATGGAATAAATTCTGGGTTCAAGCAATTGATATTGTTGTATTCATTATAAATAGAGGCCTTCTTAGGAACAATTGTAACATGACTCCGTACGAACTATGGAAAGGAAGACAAATAACGTCTAATACTTAAAAAATATTTGGAAGTAAATGCTACAACAAAAGAGAAGACCAAAAATTGGGCAAGTTCGGTTCCCGCGTTGACGAATGTATTTTCATTGGTTATACATGCAAAAGAAAGGCTTATAGATGCAACAATCTAAGGAAAAAAAAGTAGTTGAAAGTATAAATATTACTTTTGACAAAGATTGTGTCCTAAAGGATAACAATGAGATCATCTCTTCAAGAAAATATGAGGGGCTTGAGGTACAATCTGTGAAGGATGAAGAAGAAGCTCCAGAACAAGACCAATCAAACAAGGAAACACCAGTCAACCAAGAAGAAATAAGAAATGATCAGCAAAATGTACAAGAAGTGTCTCCAAAAGGTTCAAAAGAACGGTATCAAAAAAATCATCTGTCAAATTAGATCATCGAAAACATAAATGAAGGAATTGGAACCAGAAGAAGTCGACATCTTCGTTCATCACAGCAAGCCCATCTTGCCCTTTTAGCGATTTTTAAGCCTAGAAATTTTGAGGAAGCTAGTCAAAATGAACACTAGGTAGCAGCTATGAATGAAGAACTGGATCAAATTGAGAAGAACTACACTTGGGAATTGGTTCCACGACCGAAGGATAAAAATGTTATTGGAACTAAATGAGGCTTCAAAAACAAATTGAATGAGGTTGGACAGGTTACCAGGAATAAAGCTAGATTAGTCTACAAAGGATATGCACAAGTTGAAGGAATTGATTTTGAAGAAACATTTGCTCTTGTTGCCAAAATGGAAGCTATCAGGATGTTTCTCGCTTATGCATGCTCGAGAAAAATCAAGGTCTACCAAATGGATGTTAAGTCAACCTTTCTAAATGGTGAATTGGAAGAAGTTTACATTGAACAACCCGAAGGTTTTCTTTTCACTGACAAAGAAAACTACGTTTCCAGATTAAAGAAGGCACTGTATGGTATCAAGAAAGCTCTTAGGGCTTGGCATGATCGTCTTAATAGGTATCTACATCAACAAGGATTCAAGAAAGGAAGCGCTCACAACAATCTCTATGTGAAAGTGGATCAAGATAACCTAACGATTATCGAGGTATATGTGGATGATATAATCTTTGGAAGAAATGATGACAGCTTAAGTAAGACTTTGCCACAAAAATGCAAAGTGAGTTTGAAATGTCTATGCTTGGTGAGCAGACATACTTTTTGGGGCTTCAGATTTCTCAGCAGGATAAAGGAATATTCATATATCAAACCAAGTACACGAAGGAAATGCTCAAAAAATTCTAGATGGAAGATTGCAAGCCAATCCTTACCCCCATGATAACAGGTTGCAAGTTAAGCTTAGAAGATTTGTCAAGGATGTGGACCAAAGGTTGTATATATCCATGATTGATAGTCTCCTATATATGACAGCCTCCCGGCCTAATGTGATGCAGGCAGTTGGACAAGTAGCAAGATTCCAAGAAGCACCAAAATAATCTCATATTATTTCCGTCAAAAGAATTCTTCGATATATTAAGGGCACAACAGAATATGGTCTATGGCATCCCAAAGGAAATGATCTGGTTATCCAAGCTTATACAGATGCAAATTGGACAGGAAGTGTTGATGATCGTAAAAGTACTAGTGGAGCAACATTCTATCTAGGTGGTTGTCTTGTTTCATGGTTAAGTAAAAAGGAGTCTTCAATCTCGTTATCCATAACATAAGCATAACATATCGCGACAACAGCTTGTACACAAGTTATCTAAATGAAGCGAACTTTGAAATATCTTCAAGTCAAGTTTGATGAGCCTATTCCCATCTTTTGCGATAACACTAGCTCCATCAATATCTCCAAAAATCATGTGATGCATTCCAAAAGAAAGCACATTCCGATTAAATATCATTTCATTAGAGCAGGTCGCTAAAAGGAATATAAAGCTTGAATATGTTGGCACAAAGGAACAAATTGCTTACATCTTTACTAAACCATTACCTCGTGAAGCATTTGATTATCTTCGCCAAAAGCTTTGGATTCTCCCAAGTTTTCATTAGACTCTTTCTCTTATCTACTTGAGTAGAAAGGGGGAGTGGAGGTGTGTACAGGTTCGCAGGATGGTTGTTTGTCAGGGAGAGTTACCCTTTTCCATTGATGAAAAAGAGGGAGAGAAGGTAGTAGGAAGAGGTGTCATGATCGCAGGGGGAATACTTGTGTTGCCATCAATGCCAAAGGGGGAGATTGTTGATCAGTGGTTGTCATTGATGTCAACCCAAGTAGCACCAGGGGCTACCCCGATCTTGCAAGGGAATTTTGACTTGAAAAATCATATTATTTTGTGTCAAAGATATTCTCAATGGATTCTACTCATCGAGATGTTTCCGTTGATATATGGTATGCCTCCCATTTCTTCACAGTTTGAGAGTTATTTGCGTTTGAAGTTAGTAACCCCAGTTAGTGGGCTAAAACCCTATGGGGTTGTGGCATGGCACTCATAATTGGTTGTGGTCATTGAATAGTCAATAATTAATAATATTTTTTTGCTCCTAAAATCCCTCCAACGTTCACTTGTTGAGGACCCTCTCAACTCAAGACATTCATATAAATAATGACCCTCATATCCTCCTCTTGTAGGGATTTTGTGGCTTCAAACAGGTCATCGTGGCATTTTCGCTATAACTTGTTTTCTGCGAAGCTTTAGAAGCTAAAATTAAAACCCATTTGAGCCAAAATCTTGATGAACCTCGTGACCATATTTCAGACCTTGGTTTGCTATATTTTTGAAGATATGATCTGAGGAAGTTAGGGTTTTTGCAGGCTCACGAATTCCATGTCAAACAAGTGACATTGGGAAAATCGTCATAACTTTCTCTCTGAGCATTGGATTCAAATTTCATAAATAGTCACAAAAATAGGACGGACTGTAGTTTGTTGAGTAGAAGTTTCAGGGCCGAAGGCCGCAACAATGACACGTGGCACTTCGTACAAGTTCGCTCTACTAAACCAAGCTATAATCATGTCATCGTGGGAGATTGGGCATAACTCTTTCTTGATGAATCCAATCTTGATTAGACCTGTGGGGTTGCAAAGAGGACTTAGAGGGCTACCACAGGACAAAATTTCAGACCCTGGAGATTCGAAATTACATAGATACAACATATTCAATATCGAGCTCTTAGAAGGCAAGAAAAAGCATGCATTCAAGGATCACTACAGTAAGGACCACACATCAATAGTCAAGGGTAAGTCTCCTACAGCAAGGTATGTATGATTAAGTGTTTATATTTGAATTTCAAGTATCATATCTGACATATGTTTTTGCAGGACAACGTAAGTATATACAGGGTCTCGGTTATATCTCTATGTCTCTATATGTCATCATTAGTTTTGATACCACATTTTGGATGTCCTATACTTGATACTACACATTTGATGCTACACCAAGTCTACTAAATCTATATGATGTTGTAAGTTCATGTTACTTGTCTTGTCATAGTTGATAGAATGGTCTCTATTGTTGTACTTAGAACTTGGTTCATCACAAGTGTAGGGTCTGTCGTTCGTTTCTATTGTATATATCTTTAGGTCAGTTTTGGATATAGTCTTGCATAGAGCCCAGGCCCATATCAAGAGTGGGAGTCTTTGTCTACTGCTGCAACAAGTCAACAACAAAAGTGACGAAAAAATTTCAGGTACACATTGTATTTTTAATTTGTATTTATTCATTATTATGCACTTACATGTGTTTTGCAAGCAGAGATAAGTTGAAGGGTATTTTGTTTTTCCTTTTGAGATTGGGTTTCACTGGGCAAATTTGCATGCAGGTAGAAGAAGATTCAAGGACATCATCAAGCGAGCATTCAAGAGCTGAAGTATCAAATAAAAGGAAGCATTGCAGTTGGACATCCTTTAAAGACATGACAACCATTCATATATTGTGAAGAAGTGTCAAGGCTAAGAGTCATCATTATAAAGTTGTAAAAGAGTCATTTGTAAAAGTGTCATCATTGGAAGAGTCATTATTGTAAAAGAATCAATCTGCCTAGAGTCGAAAGGAATTTTTGGGAGGTATAGGAGTCTTTGTTGGGATGATGTCATGGTTGGGTTGCAGGTCATAGTGTGATTGGGTGTTCAGTCAAAATCATTGTAAATCATATTGTATCGTGGATCATTGTCCCTAGTACGGGAATCCACACTCTTGTCTCATTTCAGTCATTATATGGTGGCAAGGAGGTGCCAGGTAGGTGCATGAAGTCACCTATAGGTTGGAGCCTATGAACACTTCAGGGTGGTAGGTTGGTCTAGGGTGTTGGGGCATCCATTTAGTTGATTACTGAAGAAACCAGGGCGTTGGGGCATCCTTCCAGTGGGAGTTGGAGAAGAATGCTTTTATAGAATACTAGGAAGTTGCTTCTTTCATTTTAGTTGGGGCCGAATATTAAAGAATTTATTAGAAAAAACGTTCGGTGGTTTTTGACCCAGAGGGGGTTTTCCACCTAAAATTTTTGTGCCTCCCGTGTTCTTTTATTTACTGTTATTACTGCATAAACATTAATAATAATTGAAGATTAACTAATGCTCTGAAAATATTTAAAAGTGCTAATTGCTAAGGAATATTGATTCAAAACCCCCCCCCCCCCCCCCCCCAACCCATTATTTTCCAATAGATGATGGAGTTTCAGTTGGTACCATGGAGTGTTGATTCGACAGATGCAATGGTTAGTAGTGCCAGAATGTGAGCAGTGCAAAGCAAAGAGGTTGCAGTGCAAGGAGGTATAGTGCAAAGCTTCAGCAACACAGTGGCTTCAGAAGAGAGCATGGAATTAGTGGTAGTCAGGATTTCAGTACCTAGGTATATCCACTGGATACTTGTCCAGTTTTGGGTGTTTTCAGTTGCTTCTCTCAGCAACTGAGTTACAGTACAGATGCAGTGCTAGCAGTGGCAGTGCTAGTAGCATAGTAGATGCAATACTTGATTGAGAGTTGTAGTATGGATGCAGTGTTGGAAGTGGCAGTGTCAAAGGCAACAATACCATAGCAGTAACAACGCAGTAGTTGGTGGACAACATGCAAGACATCAACAATGCAGAGGATGATGCTTCAGAGTCAGAGCAATATGCAGTAGCAATGTATTGCTAGAGCACATTCCTCGCTAAGAGGGAGTGTTGATTTAGGGGAACGTCAGATGTGCTCTAAGCCTCAAATTTTGCAAGGAGGCTTGGGCAGAGGTATTCCAAAGAAACTAGAAAGCGTTTTGAGAAATTCCACCCATAAGTGATTTTATTAAAATAACTAATATTTTTAATGGGGTTCCTATGTCTAAACTTAGGAAAATTAAAATATTAATGGGTATTAATCTAATCAGGGGTGAAAGTTCTACAAAAAGCCATGGATCAAGCCAAAATGATTTGAGTCTTTGATTATGTTTTAATCTAGGCTGTTGGTTTTCCAATAGGAAGATATAAGAAGGGGCTTGAGGGTCATTTGGAAAACACACAGAGAGATTGAGGAAATCAATTTTCTGAAGTGAGGAGTTCTCAGGAGGAAAAATCAATTAAAGAGATCTCTTGCAGTTGAGGGGCAAGGATAGCAGCTTCCAGAGAGAGAGATTCTCAGCTGGAGATACATCAATAGAGAGAGGCAGTGAGTGATCCAGAAGCCTTGACGTAGAGGTTGACGCAAGGCCAGAAGGGCCATGCAGAAGCAGTGTAGAGGGAGAGAGAGGAGTCTGAAATCTGTAGAGGAATTCGATTTTCAGAAGCCGAAAGCCGGGGTGTGAGACCGGGAGGCAGAAATCAAATCGCTTGGGCAGTAAATAGACCATCTAAAGAAGTGACACAGCACCCAAAGAGCTTGATGTTGGGCTGACACAAACATTGTGTAGAGGCAGTCAGAAAATCCAAGGGGTAGTTAGTTTGGGGTTGGATCAACCAACATTTCTCAGTGATTATATGAGGTAAAACTCACAAAGCTTCTGCCAGTATTTCTCTCTGTAACTAAATAACATTGTAAGGTATTCAATGATGTATTCAGATTTTGCTACTACTTAATAATAATAAATCCTTAGAGCTATTGCACCGGTTTTCCCGCATTGGGTTTTTCCGGGGACTATTGTCCAAAAATAATTGCGTGCTATGTGTTTCTATTTTGCTTGCTAAGTTTCTATGTTTTAGAATCATATTTAATTGGAGTAGGCTACTTCAGTAATTTACTTCAATGTTTCATGAATAAATCTGAAATAAGCTTGTAATGTTATATATAATCTAGGATAAGTAGATTCAGCTGGTTGCAATAGGATTCCTGAGATTGTTAGATCTAGGAGTTTTCACCGAATCGACCCCCTGGCCTACCAGGGGCCGATTCCGGGCCAAGGGGCAGATTTTGGGAATTGGCCCCCGGTAGGCCAAGGGGTCTATTATGGGAATCAGTCCCCTTGGCCCCTTGGCCTGTTAGGGACTGATTCCGGAAATCAGCCCTTGGCAGGCCAAGGGACTGATTATGGGAATCGGCCCCCGGTAGGCCAAGGGGCTTATTTCGGTTTGGGAATCGGCCACTAGCAAGCTAGGGGGCCGGTATCAGCCCCCGACAAGCAAAGGGGTCGATTTCAGTATGGGAATCGGCCACCGACAGGCCAAGGGGCAAGAATCAGGCCCCGACAGGCTAGGTGGTTGATTCCTGGAATCGCTCCCTTGGCCCACCGGGCGCTGATTCCCGGAATGATAGGCCAAAGGGTGGCTGATTCCCGGAATCTCTCCCTTGACCTACCAAGGTCCAATTCCAGGTATCAGCCACCTGGCTTGCTGGGTGCCGATTCCAGCAATCGGTCCCTTAAATCACTCCCTGGCAGGCTAGGAGTCGATTCCCGGAATTAACCTCTTAGCTTTCCAAGGGGATGATTCCCAGAATCGACCCCTTGGCCTGCCAGGGGCCAATTCTGGGAATCAGCGCCCGGCAGGCTAGTGGGTTGATTCTGGGAATCGGCCCCTAGCAGGCTAAGGGGTCGATTCCTAAAATCTGCCCCTAACAGGCGAAGGATTTGATTTCAATCTGGGAATCAACACTTCGCATGCAAGTGGGTTGATTCCCCCTTGGCCTACTAGGGTCGTTCTAGCAGTCAATCACCTGACCTACCAGGGTCGATTCCGGGAATCACCCCCTAGCCTACCAGAATCATACCATTGTTTTACAAACCGGCCGTTTCGAAACCGAAACAACCAAGTCGAACCGAGTCGATTGCTGGAGGAGTGACCCGGTCAAGTAACCGGTCCGGTTGACCGAGTCACACATGACTCGGCCGAGTCATTGAATGACTCGGCCGGATCCAATTTGACTCGGTCATCAATCATTACTTCAGCAGTGCCTCCAATAGTAGCAGTTAGAAATTAATGGTAGGCACCTTCTGACAGTGTAAGGTTCAGTGGCTTATATTGCAGCAGTGAGAGGTTCATGTTTCATTGGTTTGCAGTAAGGGTATTCACATTGCAGTTGTGAGTCTTGATGATTCTAAGTGAAAAGACAGAGGCACTGTATGTAGTAGCATTCCTCTTATTGACTGAAGTTGAAGATTTGTAGAAGAATATGTCTTTGTCTATAGTAAGGTTATCATCATCGGAATTGGTCTCATGATCAGGAGTTCATTTACATATTCTGGGCCAAACTTTCAGTGACATGACAAACAATTAATCAATAAAAAATACACTTCAAACATAATGGGGTATAACTTAGAACCTTTCAATCCCTTTTCAATCCCTTTCCACGATCCATTTCCATTCAGCATAATTCACAGGCCAGCACAAGTGTTTTCATGGAATTGCCATTCTTCTTTCAAACAAAGGGAAAGAGATTTCTTATTTATCAAAGACCTACACTTCTGTAAGGAAGAAATAAATCACTGAGTTGTAAGTAACAAGTGCAATTGTATTAAGCATGAAATTTTAGTTTAAAGTTTAGATATGTCTTGGACTGACATGAAGAAAACCTCAGAATTTACAAACAGAAGCATTTTTCCCACCTTGCCTCCTGTTTTATAAACTGCTCTGTCATACCCATACTTGTGACTGCAAGTACAGTGTCATTTGATAATTTATCTTCCAAAATTTGGTGCGTTTTGGAAAGGCACTGTATTATGAGGATTCGAATTTGATGTGAACCATTGTCCTACATTTATCATCATCTTTTGCTCTTTCAGACAGATATTCCGAGGTCATTTTAAGGTTATGAGTCTTGGCTTACTTCATCAACAGTCCTTCATTCTAAGATTGGGGGCAGTAAAGGTTTATGTTTCATCATTGTTGTAGCACTCTAGAAGGTGCTTCATTGCTATATCTGAGCAGCTATAAGACGCATGCCAGTAAGCCTCCTTGGGCAGAGGTTGAGATATTTTCAAGGTCATAGAGCTGACCTAAGACATCTAGCTCTGAGCCTCACTGCTCGCAGCATATTTGTTGATACATCCTTTCGGCACCAGTGCAACAGTGTAAGATTGAAAGAAGCTTGGCATAGTTGATTTAGCAACTGCGCCATGAGCTCCCTATTGCATATTCATTCGTGAGCATTGCAGTGTTTGTGTCGAGGGCAACAATGGTTGTTGTATAGTTTAGTGACAATGTCAAGATTGACAGTCAAGGTTTAATGTACAAATTGAACAGAAGCAAAGAGCCTACTTTGATCATATGTTGTCTTCCATCTATATTATAATGCTGTGTGTTTGGAAACATGAATGAAAATCTTTAAAATTATGTTTTTTAATAAAAAAAAAAATATTTAATGTATTTTTTACAACGACCGAGTCATTGAAATCGAGCCGGCTGAGTCATTACCGTTTCGGAGTCAGAGTCGGAGTCGATCCTCGGCTGAGTCGGAGTCGGAGTCGGAGTCTTAAAACATTGAATCATACCCCTAGTCTACCGGGGGCCGATTCTCTGATTCAACCCTTTGGCTTATCGAGGGCCAATTCCCAGAATTGGTCCTGGGAGGCCAAGGGGTTGATTCCTAGAATAGGCCCCTTGGCCTGTCAAAGTGCTGATTCTCAGAATCGCCCCCCTTCTAAGGGGCCGCTTTGCCCCGGCCATGGGCATGCCCACCTGAGGAAAAGTACCCTCGTGGCCTTTCAGCGCTTTGCCTAGGGCAGGCACGTCCACGGCCTAGTGCTCCTCCCCAAAAGCATGGCCAGTGATGTGCCTGTGGGCGGGCGCGTCTGGCCGTGGGCATACCTGCTTGGGTCAAAGTGGCCCAATAGCAGGCCAGGGGGTCGATTAAGGGAATCAACCCCCTGGGCTACTGGGGGCCGATTTCCGGAATTGACCCCTTTTCCTACGGGGGCCGATTCTGGGAATCAGCCACCTGGCCTGTCGGGGGCCGACTTTGGGAATCGAACCGCTAGCATTCGGTAGGCCAAGGGGTCATTTCCAGTCTGGGAATTGGCCCTCGGTAAGCAAGGGGGACTATTCCCGGAATCGACCCCTTGGCCTACCTAGGGCCGATTCCCAGAATCATCCGCCGAGGGCTGATTCTAAGGATCTCCCCCCTAGATTGTCAGGGGCCGATTCTCGAAATCAACTCATTGGCCTATCGGGGGTTGATTCCCAGAATCGGCCCCTGGCAGGCCAAGGGGCCGATTCCCAGAATTAGCCCCTTAGCAAGCTAAGGGGTTAATTCCGAGAATCGGCTCCCGACCTGTCGAGGAGCGATTCCAGGCTCTCAGCCTTCCAGGGGCTGATTCCTAGACCGAAATCGACCCCTTGGCCTTCTGGGGGCCGATTCCAAGAATTATCCCTCTGGCCTACCAGGATTTGATTCCCAGAATCGACCCCTTGGTCCTGTTAGCGCTTGAAATTTCACCTCAGGCTGAGAAAGGTAAACCTCAAGGCAACATCAAACCACTTAGCCTCGTAGCTAGCCCTACGGGGCTGGAGAGGGCTCTCTCTGGTCTATCTCGGTGAAATATTCAATGGATGAGATGACCAATAGGGTAACACTGATTTTAGGCTAGTAAACTGATCAAAAAGGTTGATTTGGGGTTTTTAGGGTTTTTGGTGGCAATTTGAGGGGATGGCAATTTTGGGTGCGGGGATTGGACACAGTTTCTGCAGGGGGTTCTTTGGGGCGAGGTAGGAGACAATATTGATGCCTTTGATTGAGGTGGATGGTCAGGAATGACAGGTGAGGAGCTAAGGAGAGCAAACAATAACTTTGAATTCTCCTTAAACAGTAGAAAACATTGAAATTAAACAAACTTAAAAGCAGAGCATGACAATCATGAATTCTTACTTTAACACTTTGTTTTCTTAATGTGCAGAAGGAAAAGAAAGGAAATGATTCACATAACACACTTACAAGTACATAGAGAAACACACCATCAATACATGTAACCACAAGAATCCCAAAAAGGACTGCAAAACCCTGGTCTTCCTTAGCCAAAAATTGCAGAGATACAGTGAATAATACAATGATAGCTTTTCCCTCAAGGGTCCAACCATGAAAATGAGCAAGAAAGTACATAATATAGATGATCTAACCTCTTTCCCTGCCTTCATGGGTCGAGCTCACTATCCTAGGAGCTGTTTCAACCACTTCTAAACTAAGCACTACAAACTAGGCATTGAAAACAACTTGCCTCTATAAGCTAGGAAACCAATTCATTCATTTAATTTTCACCTTTTTCATGAATGAATCTTCTAGAAGAGGTACATAAAAGTAAAAGTGTCTTAAAATTACATTAATTACATCAAATAGCCTAATAATCCAACCCAAAAAGTCAAACAGGGTCAAACTGCATTTTTCTGAGCTGTACAATGAAATTTGGAGAGGTTTGCCTGACGGGTCGCACGCCTTTGGGACCACATTTGGGGCACTTCTCGGTGTCCAAATTGAGCAAGAGTAGGCTTGTTGGAAAGGTCTGTGAGTCTACTTTCCAACCCAACTGGAATTTCTGAATTTGGTGGTCATTTGCCCCTCCAAAATTGCAATCTCCCAAGACTTCTTTCTGTGTCTCAAAAATGTGGCAGAAAGTCATTTTTTGCTCCTTTTTTGACTTTCCGGAGGCCCAAAACTTCATAAAATCTCAAGTCCATTGATGAGCATATGTAACTTCTCATGAAAAATCTGGAAATGCTGAGTTTTTGCAAAATGGAGTTGCTGGGATGAAGGGTCGCGCGGGGGTGAGACCCGTTAATGGACAAAAACCTGTAAATTGCCTGAAAAATCAAAATTGACCCAAAATTTTCAAAATTTCTTGGAATTTATGCTATGGCTGGGCTATTTAGTGCCTTGGTCCTTCAGTGAAGCCTCAGCCAAGATATGGAGGGGATCGGGCCTCTTTCTCCTTTTTTGTGCCTTGGCCAACCGCCTTTGGAACATTTTCATTTTTGCCTTGCACACATGCATTCTTGCCCAATAATGGTTCTTCATGTTCCTCAGCAATTTCTTCTCTTGGTTGGCCTTAGCCAACAGCCTCTCCAAGTGTGCATTTACCCGGATGAGCATGGACTCTCGGTCAGCGGGCAATAGATCACCGGGTCTTCTCCGGTTCAAGTTGCGGTCACTACGAATCCTCCACAACTCATCAAGAGCTTGTTCATCCTCCAACTGTTTGTTGCGCTGCTCCAGGTATGAGATTGTCCATTGTGCCCCCTCTAATCTCCTCTGCAAGGCATCATTTTCAGCTCTAAGGTGCTGAATGATCTCCTTTGACTCTCGGCTAGGAGAACTGACATCAAGATCAATAAACTCTATATCCGGAACACCTGATGGTCCCTCATCAATCTTGGGCTGTTTGCCCCTCCCTGGTACTTGTGCTGCTGAAGAAAGCGAGGCCCCTTCCACCTGATGTGGAGATAACACTCGCTGAGCCGATGAAGAAGGCGAGACCCCTTCCACCTGCTGTGGAGAAAGTACTCGCCGAGCTGCTGCAAATAAGGCCCTCTGGCCTCTCTGATAAGTAACCAAAGGTGAGGAGCTGACATGTCTAGTGACGGGATGTCATGCTGCTGTGATGGTCCTCCCTCCTCGTGAATAACCTCAGGATGTGGCGGTGGTGGCACTGTGAAAAGCTCACGAGAAATGAACTCCTCCCATGAGATGCCCTGCTGAGCCAACTGATGTAATACTACAAGCTGAATCAAACCATAATGGTAAAGGCTCCTATACTGCTGTGCCAGGCTCTTCCTCTGCATCATGGACACCATCCTCTCAATGTTCTGATAGAAGAAAACAGGGATGTTCATCATCCGTACCCGTGTGAAGTGCATCAAGAGGCGAATATGGTATGAATATACCTGTGAAAATCTGCCCTCACAGGTAAAATAGTGCATGATGAGCCTCATCATGGGAGCATACTCACTCCTGAGAAATCTGAAGGGAAACACTCCTGTCAAGTGTCTCATGAGTGCTGGTCTAACAAAAGGCTCAAAATGAACACTGTCCAACACCTTGCGCTTATTCCATACCTCTCCGACATTAGGTATCCCTGTGGCTTATGAAATCACCTCGGGTGTCAATGTAAAGTCCACCCCGGCAAGGTTGACATGTCCATCATGCAAGTGTAAAACAAACAGGCGAGCCAACTCTCTGTGGTGCTGAATCTGAGAGATCCTCTCACAAAACTCATAGCAAGACATGTACTGGAAACATGAGACTGCCATAGGACAAGCTTGTAAATCTGTCAAAGAGGTGGGCTCCTCTCTCCTATGATGACCACCCTTTCCACCCTTATGTGGCCTCCTCTGTATCTCAATCTCTGAAGCTGATGCATGGTCATCACTCTGCTCATAGGTTTCGGTTTCTGACATTGTTTAAGGAGCAGAGTGGCCAAAATGTACTGCTCTTTTTGCCTTGTAAAATGCTGATTTATATGCTGTTTCAAGGGGACAAGGAAGACGGGGGAAATGTTAGGGGAGGGACACTTTTAAAGGGAAAATGGGAATAAATATATATAACAGGGATTCAAGGGAAAAAACATTGCAAAAATCATGGCATATGCATCATTATATACATTGTTTACATGGGTAATGAGAGGTAGGGTTAGGGCTTAATTTTTCATTTTTTTTTAGGGAAGAGGGGTAGGGTTTGGATTTTTCTTTTACAAATAAAAGGGAAATTTACATGGAATATTAAGGAAAAAGAAATGGGAATGGGAAAAAAAAAATGATTACAAGGGAATACCTTTAAAACAGCATAAAACCCTAGGCATTTTTACAATTTCAAACTACAGCAACATGGAGCTTTTGTCTTGCACAATGAGAACTTTCAACATGAATTCATGATGTCTTCGACCATAAAAAGAAGCAATTTTTAAGTTGGAGGGCCTACCTCAGGCAATTTAGCGATTTGTTGGCTCCTTGGATGAGTTTGCAGGCAATTTTGAAAGGAGGACGCTGACGGGTCGCGCGCCTGTCCAGCTCCCAAATTTGCTCAAACTTTCACTCAATCGCTCTTGCAAGTAGCTTGGATGCACAATGAGGGTCGATGGAGGGAGATTGGGCCTTTATAGCTTTGATTTGAAATAATTTCATGCCCAAACCCACTTTATAATGTTTTACTTTGACACTTTATAAAATTGACTTTTCTTGGTTTCCTTTGTCCTGAAATTGACTGATTTGATGCTTTTCTTTGATGCTTTTTGCAGGGATATCATTTGAGGGATCTTGGCAAGGGAACCAGGGTTACATGCTGTCCTTGGAAGCTTTTTGAAATTTCATCACTTTTTACAAAAATTTGAAAAATGACCTTGGCTTTAAAAACAAAGTTTTTAAATCCAAGGTAAAGATTAACTGTACAAGATTGAAATTTGCGAAGAAACACCTTTGAAATCATCCCTCTGGCTTGCTGGGAACTTATTGACCTTCAGAGACATGACCTTGTAGACAAACTTGACCAAAACCCTAGACCTAGGAATTTGACCTCAAGACAAGACAAGACAAGCTTGAAAGTAACTAAGGACTGAAATTACTTGATCCAGCAATGCCAAGAGGGGGACAAAGACACCAGCTCCTCCATCAGGGTTATGGCATGCCTAATGGGATGCAAAAATTGACACTGATGAGACACCTACTTATGCAAATGCAAAGAGCTTTGATCACTGATGGAGGGCTACAAGACCGACTCTAACATTGGCTCCAATGGGGATGGTAGCTCCTTGGAGGTACCAAGAACCATAGACCCTTGGGAGAGCAGACTAGTGCCTTATCATCATTGGGCAATGGATTCAATATTTACACATGTGACCCAAAGTTGGACAACTTTATTGACTGGGACAATTGACTGAAATTTAAACTAAATTTGACACAAACTGACTCACTTTATGCAAAAAATAGACTGACTGAAACAACTTGAAAAACTCACAACAACTAATCACCATCTTCAGAATTATAGCCTTCACCACGAGCCCCAGACTAAAGATGAGAGATTAATTCACACTTGCTGCAGAATGAAAGTAAAATGGTAATTACAATTAGAGTGATTAGAGCAGAAAATGCTCAAGCATGATACCTTTTGAGCAGCCGACCATTCACCGACCCACCGAGACAATCATCACCGTTCATTTCTTTGAGAAGAAAAGCATTTGGACCACGGTATGCTGCAATTTTGTAGGGACCTTTCCACAAGTTGTCGAATTTTCCATGTTTCCCTTTGTCTTCGTTTCGGGCATCCCATCTCAAAACAACATCATCTATCTGAAAATCATCCGGTTTGGCCTTTTTGTCATAGATTTTCTTTATGCGCTCCTGTAACTTAAGAGAATTTTGAAGAACCTCCTCTCGTGTCTGCTGTAAATGAATCATTTGACTAATCCGGCGTTGCATAGGATCCTCCTCGCCACCAGCTTCTTGAAACAACTTTGCTACTGGAACACTAAGTGAAGTAGGAAACACTGCATCTACCCCATAAACCAGTTCAAAGGGTGACATACCAATTGACTTCTTTTGACTTACCCGATCAACCCATAATGCATTTACTAACTTTTTGTGCCAGCTCTTCTTATTTATTTCCAGCAATTTCTTTATGACGTTCACTAGAGATTTGTTCGAAGATTCGGCCAGCCCATTACCTTGTGGATGGTAGGCGGTCGAATGCCCCAAGCTGATGTTATATTTGTAGCAAAAATCAACCATTTGCTTCAACTTAAAGGCTGCTGCATTATCCGTAATCAACTTATGTGGACAGCCGAAACGTGACAATATGTTATTTTCAAGAAAAGAAATAATTACCGAATCTGTGGCCTGCCGGGTGGGAATGGCCTCAATCCATTTCGTGAAGTAATCTGTGGCGGTCAAGTTCCATCGATGCTTTCCGGAAGATGCTGGATGGATTTCGCCAATAAAATCCAAGCCCCATTGCTGAAATGGTGCGCTGATTTCAATGGGCTTGAGGGGTAACGGCTGTAACTTCTGCTTTCCTTGAAAAATTTGACATTCATGACAACTCTTAACTGCTTTATAGACATCAGAAAATAAAGAAGGCCAATAGAAACCAGCTCTTAAGATCTTATTGGCCATGGTCTTACAAAACAAGTGACCCCCACAGTCACCTTTGTGAAAATCCTCAATAGATGTCTTAGCTTCTTCTTCAACTAAACAATTCAGCAATATACCACCGGGGTCTTTCCAATAAAGTGCAGATTTGATAATGCAGAATTTAGCAGCCTTTAACTTCAATGTTCTAGCTTTGTTTCTAGGCATCCCAGGGGGTGAAGACAAATTTTGAAGCACATATACAATATCAGCATACCAAGGAGAAGAAACAAAGATATCTGATACCTGTAGAGCTGAATTCTCTTCGTCTTCATCGGATAAGGCAGCAATCAAATTGATGTCAAGGACATGAAGATTTGTTTCAGCCATCAACTTAGCAAGACCTTGACCTTTAATCAACTTGGTAGGCTTAATTTCTACATCATACTCTAATAGTGCAGCAATCCACTTACCCCTTCTTCCTTCCGGTTCCGCTTGTACCAAGACATCCTTAACAGCTGCGTTGGGAACATAGGCCAAAATATGAGAATTCAGTATGTACACCCGGAAATCTTTCAAAGCTTTTACCAATGCCAATGCTTGCTTTTCAATGATATTATAATTCAGCGCTCCGTCCCTTATGATGCGGCTGAAAAAAGCTATGGGCTTCTCAACTCCATCTCTCTTTTGCATCAACACGGCTGCCAACGTATGCTCAGAAGCAAATGAAAATAAAATAAAATCTTGTGTATAATCTGGGCTGATCAAAGTTGGGGCTGAAGATAAGATTAACTTTACCAAGTTGAAAGACTTTACCGCCTCTTCGGTCCATTTAAGCTCGCTGTCCTTCTTGAGCATGTTGGTTATCTCTCTAAGATGTTCGACAAGATTGGGAATAAAGCGACGTAGAAAATTCAATTTGCCATTGAAGGACTGAATTTGTTTTTTGCTTCGGGGCTGCTCTAACTGCTGAATTGCTTCCACCCGTGCAGGATCAATACGAATGCCATCTTTAGAAATAATATGGCCCAGCAGCTTGCCTTCGCTCATAACAAAAAGGCTCTTCTTAGGATTCAACGAGATACCATACTTTCTGCACTTTTGAAACACCTTAGTCAAATGAAACAAATGCTCTTCATCAGATTTAGAAAACACGGTCAGATCATCAAGATAAACAACCAAAAAGACATCTTTCTCATTAGCAAAGGCCATATCCATTGCCCGTTGAAATGTGGCACCCGCGTTCTTCAATCCAAACGACATCTTGGCATAATGAAATGTACCCCATGGAGTAGTGAATGCTGTTTTGTCTCGGTCATCTGCATGTACCAAAATATGATTATACCCGGAATAATCATCAAGCAATGACATCCTTGATGCCCCAACTACCCGCTGCAATATATGATCCATTTTGGGCAGCGGATAATTGTCCTTTAATGACATCTTGTTCAGATTTCTGAAATCTATACACAAGCGAATCTCACCGGTCTTCTTTCTCACGGGCACCAAGTTAGAAATCCAATCAGAAAATCAGATGGGCACTATGATTCCAGACTTATATAACCTGTTGACTTCCTTCTCAATCAATGGCAGCAACTTAGGATTAATTCTTCTCAACTTTTGTCGGAAAGGCTTTTGATTTGGCTTTATGGGAATGGTATGCTGAATGATACTTGTGTCATAAGTTTTCAAATCTGAATAGTCCCATGCAAAAACATTAGAAAACGAAGACAATAATCTGATATACTCTTTCTTTACCTTGGGCGACAATGCTTTCGAGAGTTTCACCATCTTTGGATTTTCGGCTGTCCTGAGATTCACATCTTCGACACCTTCGTCCGTTGGCCTCAAAGTTGGTTTGCGGGCCACATCATCTTGATCGAATAATTCTTCTAAAGGAATTAATCCTTTAGGAATGTAATTGTCCTTGAGCTGCAACACATCCATCTGATTTACTCCTTCAGCTTCCGTGTCTATTGAGATGTCTTCGAATTTACCCTCATTTTGCAGAAAATCTTTGATTTCTTCGTCATCTTGGAAAACTTGCCAACACCTTTGATTATCTGGAACTGTAGGACGATGCTTCACATATATTTCAAACTTATTGCTGGAATTCATGGGAATTTTCAGATTACTCGCTGCCTTTGCCAATGCATCCACAACACCATTTTGAATCCGGGGCACACACGTCAAAGTATGTTCTGAAAACAATTTTAAGATATCTAGGACAACATTCCGATATGCTCGCATACGAGGATGTTTGGCCTGAAACTCACCTTTCACTTGCTTAATAACCAACTCGGAGTCGCCATATACCGCTATCTTCTTTGCCTTCAACTTCCGAAGGATTTTCAGACCAGCAATAAGAGCCTCGTATTCCGCCTCATTATTTGAACAATCAAATGCCAATTTATATGAACATACCCGTACCTTGCTTGGAACTTGGTTTTGAACTGAAAATGGGCTTCGAATCCACACACCTATACCAGCACCATCGCTGCCCACCGCACCATCAAAATCCATGGTCCAAAGACCATCCTCATCATCTTCTAAGTGCTGAAAATGTGATGTCGATGCATTCTCTGTTTGCTGCCCATTTATTTCAGCTGTTGGCTTTATGACAACAGACTTTTCTTCACTTTCCTTTCTCAAAACTTCTCTGAAATTTTCAGAAATGTCTGGTATATCTTTTGCTTGAACTAACTGACTATCTATCTCATTGAAATTATCCGCAAACAAAACAAAAGATTCTAAATCTGTTTGTACATAATTTACATGATGGTTGACGGGCTTTTCCTTACTAGTGATCATGTATTTCATTTTTTGCTCCCGATATAACCTCCTCATCTGACCAAAGACCGAAATTGTAGCATAGGAAAAATCGAGCTAAAGTGTACCTTTGAGCTTGGCTCCCCATGACCTCGAAAGCAACATGCCAAATCGCGGAGGAATATCCGCCACCACCACGTCCATCAAAACATTCTTTGCTGGGATTTGATCTAGACTCACCACCAAGTCCTTGATCAAACCAATACATTTCACCCGGCTGGAATCAAACGAATACAAATCATGATACTTCCTTGTGATGTCAAGTCCCAGCTTCTCCATAATCGCTTTGGGCATCAAATTATGTGAAGCTCCCGAATCAAACATGGCATTGTGTAGCACGTACTCATGCAGTCGCAAACTGATATAGAACGGAGGAACATCACTCTCGGGAGACTCACCATCTAAAGCAGGCCCAAAAATCAGCTCAGGCCGATCATCTTCTACATTCACCGTGTCTAGCATTGGATCGAAATTCAACATTTTGGAAATCTGACCTCGGTAAGTGCTGTTCTTCATGATTTCCGTCAAGGGAATAGACACCTTCAACTTTGCAATCTCATTCTACAAACTGAAAGCTGAAATCTTCTCACCTTCTTTAGCTAGATTGTCTCTTTTTTCACCTCTATCTCTTGGTGCGTTTGATGGCTGATCTATCTTGGCTGCTGATGGTGATTGACTTGCCGAAGGACCAACTATGTCTTTTCCTGCTGTGTGTGGGGGAGCCGAATCATTCTTTGCTGATGTATCTTTCCTTTTCTGAATGGGATTTATGGGAATAGCTCGGTTTCTCAATTGCCTTTGCTGACCTTGCTGAGCTGATAAAGCATGCAAATACCCTCTTTGATACTCTTCGGATTCTGCTTCAAGTATTGCATCGTTTGACAGAATATAATGCTCATCTCGGGGAATAATGGAATTAATCACCAACTCTTCCTCTTCTGTAATATAAGTGGGCATATCATCAGGAGTGAAGAAATGATTTTCCTCTCCAACATTATCACCTTCATCCTCTGATTCTTGGCTAACAAAATTCTGCTGAAAAGGAGGTTTCATTTGCTGCTGAACTGCTGCCTCTTGTGCCTTTGTTTCACGCTGCTTGATTCTATATTGTGGTTGTTGTGCACCTCAGAAATTAGGATTACGGATCTGCGGTTCCGGCTTGTCAATACGAACATTTTCAAATGCCCTTTTAAGCTTTTCAACTTCACGAAGAATGTGATCTGATGTGGATGCTTCTTCTTTGATTGTGACTCGCTTTTCTGCCTTCATTCTCGCCCTTTTATCATTTAAGTTTGCCTCAACGCTAACAACAATTTTCTGCATATCCTCCAAGGTAGGAGGATCTCTGTCTCGCAATGAATAAGCCATCTCCGGATCAAAACCATCCGGGAACTTAAGAAGTGCTGATTTTCTAGATGGCCTCAAATCATCTGGAATAGCATTATAAACTGTATTGAATCTGATTATGTAATCTTGAACGGACTCACCCGGATTACGCTTGAGGTTGTTGTATTCGGCATTAATCTGAAGCGGATCTTTTCTGATTTCCCATCGATCTAAAAACTGATTCTGAAGTGCTTCCAAGGTGGCAATGCTGTTAGCTGTCAACCCTCTGAACCACTTTCTAACTTCTCCCCCAAATGTTTGCACGAACAATCGAATGGTAACATCTTCTTCATCGATCTCATATAGATCAAAGAAAGTGGTCATTTTGTCAATATGTTGTTGAGCAGAAATACTTTGTGGAGTGCCATCAAACATAGGGATTTTACTTTGATAATCGGCTGGCATATCATGAAGATTTTGGGGAAGAGCAAGTGGAGCAAACCAGGCAGCCATTGCTTTAGGAGGGGGAGTAGGATGAGTATGAGGAGGAGGAGCTGTGATAGCAGGGACTATAATAAGAGGGGCTGTAGTTTGTGGATTTGGGGGAGTCGGAGGGGTAGGAGAAGTAGGAGGGGTATGGGGTGTAGAAGAAGAACCAACTGTGGATTTGGGATAGGTGATTATAGGCGAAACTAAAACATAAGGAGGATAAGATTCTTCGTGGGCCGTGATAGTGGATCCAATATGATCAGAGATATTCTCAACAAAATCAGCGAGGGTAGTAGCTTGAATATGTGTCTGGAGATGTCTCAAGATGAAATTTTCGACCAATTTGTTATGTCTCTCAAATTCAATAGCAGCTGCAAAATCAGGGTCAAGGACTAGAGAATCGAGCGCACTTTCAGACTTGGCTTTAAACAGAGACAACTCAAAGCTTTCGTCAAAATCAATATCTTCGAGATAATAAAAAATGGCTGGGCATGAATGAGTTTTGAAAATGGGTCTAGGATCTGTAGCCAGCTTGTTTTTCTCAAAAAGACTAGGAAAGAAAAACCATTCAGCCTGTGAAAACTCTCAACCTATCATCAACGGCTCAGAGTTAACAATTATACTGGGATAAAGTGTCAATGAAGTGCTACATTCACAAGCTCACGGAGATTGACTGAAGCAACGTTTATCTACTAATGCTGATGTAAAACAAGAGCGTTTTCGAAGGCTACCTGGTGTAACTTCAGGCTCCATCTAAGACTTATGAAATAACACGTCAATGAGCAAACGATTGGTTTGTTCTCCCCAGTATGGTCGCCAATATGTTAGCGCTTGAAATTTCACCTCAGGCTGAGAAAGGTAAACCTCAAGGCAACATCAAACCACTTAGCCTCGTAGCTAGCCCTACAGGGCTGGAGAGGGCTCTCTCCGGTCTATCTCGGTGAAATCTTCAATGGATGAGATGACCAATAGGGTAACACTGATTTTAGGCTAGTAAACTGATCAAAAAGGTTGATTTGGGGTTTTTAGGGTTTTTGGTGGCAATTTGAGGGGATGGCAATTTTGGGTGCGGGGATTGGACACAGTTTCTGCAGGGGGTTCTTTGGGGCGAGGTAGGAGACAATATTGATGCCTTTGATTGAGGTGGATGGTCAGGAATGACAGGTGAGGAGCTAAGGAGAGCAAACAATAACTTTGAATTCTCCTTAAACAGTAGAAAACATTGAAATTAAACAAACTTAAAAGCAGAGCATGACAATCATGAATTCTTACTTTAACACTTCGTTTGCTTAATGTGCAGAAGGAAAAGAAAGGAAATGATTCACATAACACACTTACAAGTACATAGAGAAACACACCATCAATACATGTAACCACAAGAATCCCAAAAAGGACTGCAAAACCCTGGTCTTCCTTAGCCAAAAATTGCAGAGATACAGTGAATAATACAGTGATAGCTTTTCCCTCAAGAGTCCAACCATGAAAATGAGAAAGAAAGTACATAATATAGATGATCTAACCTCTTTCCCTGCCTCCATGGGTCGAGCTCACTATCCTAGGAGCTGTTTCAACCACTTCTAAACTAAGCACTACAAACTAGGCAGTCAAAACAACTTGCCTCTATAAGCTAGGAAACCAATTCATTCATTTAATTTTCACCCTTTTCATGAATGAATCTTCTAGAAGAGTACATAAAAGTAAAAGTGTCATAAAAGTACATTAATTACATCAAATAACCTAATAATCCACCCCAAAAAGTCAAACAGGGTCAAACTGCGTTTTTCTGAGCTGTACAGTGAAATTTGGAGAAGTTTGCCTGACGGGTCGCGTGCCTTTGGGACCACATTTGGGGCACTTCCCGGTGTCCAAATTGAGCAAGCATAGGCTTGTTAGAAAGGTCTGTGAGTCTACTTTCCAACCCAACTGGAATTTCTGAATTTGGTGGTCATTTGCCCCTCCAACATTGCAATCTCCCAAGACTGCTTTTTGTGTCTCAAAAATGTGGCAAAAAGTCATTTTTTGCTCCTTTTTTGACTTTCTGGAGGCCCAAAACTTCTTAAAATCTCAAGCACATTGATGAGCATATGTAACTTCTCATGAAAAATCTAGAAATGCTGAGTTTTTGCAAAATGGAGTTGTCGGGATGAAGGGTCGCGCGGGGGGTGAGACCCGTTAATGGACAAAAACCTGTAAATTGCCTGAAAAATCAAAATTGACCCAAAATTTTCAAAATTTCTTGGGATTTGTGCTGTGGCTGGGCTATTTAGTTCCTTGGTCCTTCAGTGAAGCCTCAACCAAGATATGGAGGGGATCGGGCCTCTTTCTCCTTTTTTGTGCCTTGGCCAACCGCCTTTGGAACATTTTCATTTTTGCCTTGCACATGCATTCTTGCCCAATAATGGTTCTTCATGTTCCTCAGCAATTTCTTCTCTTGGTTGGCCTTAGCCAACAGCCTATCCAAGTGTGCATTTACCCGGATGAGCATGGACTCTCGGTCAGCGGGCAATAGATCACCGGGTCTTCTCCGGTTCAAGTTGCGGTCACTACGAATCCTCCACAACTCATCAAGAGCTTGTTCATCCTCCAACTGTTTGTTGCGCTACTCTAGGTATGAGATTGTCCATTGTGCCCCCTCTAATCTCCTCTGCAAGGCATCATTTTCAGCTCTAAGGTGCTGAATGATCTCCTTTGACTCTCGACTAGGAGAACTGACATCAAGATCAATAAACTCTATATTCGGAACACTTGATGGTCCCTCATCAATCTTGGGCTGTTTGCCCCTCCCTGGTACCTGTGCTGCTGAAAAAAGCGAGGCCCCTTCCACATGATGTGGAGATAACACTTGCTGAGCCGATGAGGAAGGCGAGACCCCTTCCACCTGCTGTGGAGAAAGTACTCGCCGAGCTGCTGCAAATAAGGCCCTCTGGCCTCTCTGATAAGTAACCAACGGTGAGGAGCTGACATGTCTAGTGACGGGGATGTCATGCTGCTGTGATGGTCCTCCCTCCTCGTGAATAACCTCAGGATGTGGCGGTGGTGGCACTGTGAAAATCTCACGAGAAATGAACTCCTCACATGAGATGCCCTGCTGAGCCAACTGATGTAATACTACAAGCTGAATCAAACCATAATGGTAAAGGCTCCTATACTGCTGTGCCGGGCTCTTCCTCTGCATCATGGACACCATCCTCTCAATGTTCTGATAGAAGAAAACAGGGATGTTCATCATCCGTACCCGTGTGAAGTGCATCAAGAGGCGAATATGGTATGAATATATCTGTGAAAATCTGCCCTCACAGGTAAAATAGTGCATGATGAGCCTCATCATGGGAGCATAATCACTCCTGAGAAATCTGAAGGGAAACACTCCTGTCAAGTGTCTCATGAGTGCTGGTCTAACAAAAGGCTCAAAATGAACACTGTCCAGCACCTTGCGCTTATTCCATACCTCTCCGACATTAGGCATCCCTGTGGCCTGTGAAATCACCTCGGGTGTCAATGTAAAGTCCACCCCGGCAAGGTTGACATGTCCATCATGCAAGTGTAAAACAAACAGGCGAGCCAACTCTCTGTGGTGCTGAATCCGAGAGATCCTCTCACAAAACTCATAGCAAGACATGTACTGGAAACATGAGACTGCCATAGGACAAGCTTGTAAATCTGTCAAAGAGGTGGGCTCCTCTCTCCTATGATGACCACCCTTTCCACCCTTATGTGGCCTCCTCTGTATCTCAATCTCTGAAGCTAATGCCTGGTCATCACTCTGCTCATAGGTTTCGGTTTCTGACATTGTTTAAGGAGTAGAGTGGCCAAAATGTACTGCTGTTTCTGCCTTGTAAAATGCTGATTTATATGCTGTTTCAAGGGGACAAGGAAGATGGGGGAAATGTTAGGGGAGGGACACTTTTAAAGGGAAAATGGGAATAAATATATATAACAGGGATTCAAGGGAAAAAACATTGCAAAAATCATGGCATATGCATCATTATATACATTGTTTACATGGGTAATGAGAGGTAGGGTTAGGGCTTAATTTTTCATTTTTTTTTTAGGGAAGAGGGGTAGGGTTTGGATTTTTCTTTTACAAATAAAAGGGAAATTTACATGGAATATTAAGGAAAAAGAAATGGGAATGGGAAAAAAAAATGATTACAAGGGAATACCTTTAAAACAACATAAAACCCCAAGCATTTTTACAATTTCAAACTACAGCAACATGGAGCTTTTATCTTGCACAATGAGAACTTTCAACATGAATTCATGATGTCTTCGACCATAACAAGCAGCAATTTTTAAGTTGGAGGGCCTACCTCAGGAAATTTAGCGATTTGTTGGCTCCTTGGATGAATTTGCAGGCAATTTTGAAAGGAGGACGCTGACGGGTCGCGCGCCTCACCCAACGGGTCGCGCACCTCTGACGGGTCGCGCCCGTTATAAGTTTACACTGCTGGAATGGCGCTGACGGGTCGCGCGCCTCTGACGGGTCGCGCACCTGGTCTGACGGGTCGCGCGCCTGTCCAGCTCCCAAATTCGCTCAAACTTTCACTCAATCGCTCTTGCAAGTAGCTTGGATGCACAATGAGGGTCGATGGAGGGAGATTGGGCCTTTATAGCTTTGATTTGAAATAATTTCATGCCCAAACCCACTTTATAATGTTTTACTTTGACACTTTATAAAATTGACTTTTCTTGGTTTCCTTTGTCCTGAAATTGACTGATTTGATGCTTTTCTTTGATGCTTTTTGCAGGGATATCATCTGAGGGATCTTGGCAAGGGAACCAGGGTTACATGCTGTCCTTGGAAGCTTTTTGAAATTTCATCACTTTTTACAAAAATTTGAAAAATGACCTTGGCTTTAAAAACAGAGTTTTTAAATCCAAGGTAAAGATTAACTGTACAAGATTGAAATTTGCGAAGAAACACCTTTGAAATCATCCCTCTGGCTTGCTGGGCACTTATTGACCTTCAGAGACATGACCTTGTAGACAAACTTGACCAAAACCCTAGACCTAGGAATTTGACCTCAAGACAAGACAAGACAAGCTTGAAAGTAACTAAGGATTGAAATTACTTGATCCAGCAATGCCAAGAGGGGGACAAAGACACCAGCTCCTCCATCAGGGTTATGGCATGCCTAATGGGATGCAAAAATTGACACTGATGAGACACCTACTTATGCAAATAAAAAGAGCTTTGATCACTGATGGAGGGCTACAAGACCGACTCTAACAGGTCCGACATGGGATGATTCTCGGAATCTGCCCACTGGCTTGTCGGAGGTCGCTTTGACCATGGCGTACGGTGTGCCCATTTGTGGGTGTGCCCGCCCGAGTCAAAGTGGCACCCTGGTAGGCAAGGGAGTCGATTCCGAGAATCAACCCCCTAGCTTGCCAGGGACCAATTCCCAGAATCAACCCCCGGAAGGGGGATCAACTCTGGGAATCAACCGCCTGACCTACTGGGATCGACCCCTTGGCCTGTCGGGATAGATCCCTTGGCCTGCCAGGATCGATCCCCTAGCTTGTCGGGGAGCGATTCCTAGAATCAGCCCCTTGGCCAGTGCCTGTGCCTATGGGTAGGTGTGCACACCCACAAACACAATGTTTGTATGTGCCTGTGAGCAGGCACACCCGGCCGTGGGTGTTCTCGCCCTGGGAAAAGCGGCCTCCTGGGGAACGCCCTGGGAAAAGTGGCCCCCTGGCCCAGGGAAAAGTGGCCCCCTGGCCTGCCAGGGGGCCGTTTTGCCCAGGACGGGCATGCCCACGGGCTGACGTGTCGGCCCACAGGTACAAGCAATGCTTGTGCTTGTGGGCATGCCCTTCCGCAACACAGCGGGCGCGCATGCCCACAGCTAGGTGCACCTGCCCACAGGCACTGGACCCACAGGCTGCACGTCTGTGTGTCGCAGGCGGGCACTCCCACGGCCAGGCACACCTGCCCACAACCGCAGGGAAACACACCCATTGTGCCGTGAGCGGGCATGCCTATGAGTGATTTTAAATAATTGTCTAAGACAATTTATATAACTGATGTTTGCATGGTATCTTGAAATAAAAATTTTAATTTCTATATGATGTTACATGAAGTTATGAGTCATTTTTATGTTTGTTGAATTATATGTTTTAATTATGATGAATTTATTTGTTTAGAATATACACAATGCGACAATAACTTAGAGATATAATTTAGATTTAATTCAATCTTCAAGTATTGATATTTTTATTAATTTAGTCATGTAATTTGTTCATAATGTCATGGTTTAAATGCGTTGAAAACTTAGAGTTTTTTAATTCTATGATTGAAAAATTTTCAATTTTTTTTATTTTTATTTTTATCTTTAATGTTATGGTTGGAAAAAATTAGAATTTTAGTGATCTTTAGTGTCATGTTATTATATGTTTAACGACATGGATGAAAACTGTTGGAATTTTAATGTGTTTCAGATCCCATTATTTTATCTTTAACGCCATTACTAAAAAATGTTGAAATTATACTTAGGAAATAAAAATGTTATTCTACCAACAACATTAGTGTGTTTTTTTATTTATTTTGCACAAAAAATTGGTTTTACTGCCATTTTTTTAAATGTTGAAAATTAATGCTAAAAGAAATACAACATCATTCCAGACTACACACTTTTTATTTTTGGACTGTTTTTCATGTTTTGTTGGGGTTTTTTTTGGCTAGAGTTTTCGTTTTGTGTTTACATTTCCTATTTCAAAGTTTACATTGTTATATGTAATCACGATTTTATGTATTTAATGAAAAGAGAAAAATAAATTTATTATTGTTATTCTTGAGGCATGGGTTTCATGCTCAAGGGAGATTTATTTTTAGGTCAAGCACCCATTGAGTGCTTCTAGGGCTTGTCATTGAGTCTACAAGTCAATTGAGTCATTGTCATGTATGAAAGACCCTTTTGGGCATGTTACATATTGTAAAGAAAATTTATTTGAGTCAAAAGAAAGTCAAAAGACCCTCCAAGACCTCGTCATGGCGCAAAGATCAAGTTGGCCTACATGAAGTGACAAGTCGGTCTAAAGATAGAAATTCATACCCCTCAAAAGCCTATATATAAGAAGAAACTCAACCTCATTTGGACACACTCATGCAAGTTCGATCTCCTTATGATAGAAGCTAAAAAAGAACGAAGAAGAAGACATTAGGGGAATTTTGAGGTCTAAAATGGGCCTCCTAGGAAAATTATAAAATAATAGTGGAAATAATAACATAAGATTACATTACATCATCAAATTTTGGAGGGAAAAAAAAAAAACTACTTTCTCAACTTATCTCCTTATGGATTTACTCAAATATCGAGCGCAAACACTTGTTGGATGAAAAATTTGATTCCTCATCCAAGGAGTACCCATGTTGCATACTTTTGATGGACCATGCTATACGAAAATGAGAAATACATGAAAAACACGATTGCAATCACATTTTTCATGTATTTCTCATTTTTCGTGTAGCGGGGTCCATCGAAAGTATGCAATATGGATACTCTTTGGATGGGGAATTATATTTTGCATCCAACGAGTACCCCTGCTCGAAATTTGAGTAAAACCTTAGGGAGATAAGTTTAAAATACGAGATGAAAAAAGTATTTTTATTATTTTTTAATATTTTTACTCCAAAAAAGGTGAATCATCCCCCATGGTTGACATCATCATCTTGAATCCTCGTGGTTCTTATAAAGTTTATTTTGGTTGTACATTTTTCTTAGAAGACCCATTTTAGACCTCAAAATTCTCCTAATGAGAACAAGCTCAAAGTTTTGGGCTTCTCTCTCTCTCTCTCTCTCTCTCTCTCTCTTGTGTTAGGGTTTCTATAGTTAATGGGCAAGACAAAATTCTGAAGTTGCATTGAAGCTGTGAAGCTACATCAAAGTTGTGAAAGATCAAAGATGTGAATCTATTGAAGAGGTCAAAGTTGCAGAGTAATTTGTTGGAGGTCAAAATTGCAGGAGTTGCTAAGAAACTGCTAGAAGGAAATCTCATCAAGGGACTTGGTCTTGAAGGATCTTAGTCAAGGGTCATAGGTCTTGAAATTCGTCAATTCAATATTCTATAAGAAGAGAAGACTTCTTGTGGGTTTTACTCTCAATTAGAGAGGTTTTGGCCCTGGATGATCACCTATATCTTGTGTCCTCTTGTCTCGCTATTATTTATGGTTTGGTAGCTATTTGATGAAAATAACATAATAATGATTAAGTTGAAGAAGAATTTAACTAAGATAAGCAAAAATACATCACAAACAGTTATCAAAGTAAGAGAAATCCCACAATCTAGTTTCCCTAGATTTATCAACATGGTATTGAAGCTAAGGTGACTATATCAAGGAAAGGCAACTTAAGGAAGGACACTCATGGGACAAAGCACTAGAATATCATCAAGATCATCAATCATCAAGAAGGACCTTTCATCTCAAGGATCATCACAACCCAAAGAAAGAAGACCTCAAAACCCTAGCTGATCCAAAGAAGGGTTATACACTTGAAGCATTCTTGAGAAGCTCACATCATCATCACAAAGATAAGATCTACAAGACCCTACCTCTACTTAAAGGACTACTCATTGAAGAATCTATAAGTCTCTACATTCAAGGGAAGCAAGAAGAGGTGTTGTCATCATCATCAAGGAATCAAGGTGATCTCCCTCTCCTTGAAGGATCGCTTTTGAAGGAAGAAATCTTTATCAAGAAGACATCTTCTATTATCAACATCATCATCAAAATCAAGAAGTCATCAAGTTGAAGATATTTTCATCAAGGAGCATCTTCACTTAACAAGTGAGTACCTTTATATTTATGACTGAATCTGCTATCAAAATGACTTCATTTTGTAAGGAAAAAAAGAAATTGGTTGGGTCATCAAACTTTCGTGCATGGAAGAAGAGGATAGATTTGATCCTCATAGAAAATGAAGTTGTTGAACATCTTATAGGATCAATTATTAAGCCTCCAAAGGAAGAAGCTCAAGCTGTAGCAAAGTAATAGAAATATATGACAAGAAAGGGG
Source organism: Pinus tabuliformis (assembly GCA_031772625.1). Taxonomy (NCBI): domain Eukaryota; kingdom Viridiplantae; phylum Streptophyta; class Pinopsida; order Pinales; family Pinaceae; genus Pinus; species Pinus tabuliformis. Next base: position 698,326,666 of record CM062813.1, on the reverse strand, counting down.
AAGGAAGGGCTTAAAGGATTCTCATTGAATCCATAAAGGATCCCCTCATACCTTATGTATCAAAGTTGGAGACATCAAAATAAATATATGGCAAGTTAATAGAATTGTTCTCCGTAAGTACTGCAGGAGAAGTGATATCTTTGAGGAATGAGCTATACAAAATGAAGATCTCAAAGGAAGATGGAATAGCCCCATATTTTATGAAGCTATCAAAAATAAGAGACCAACTACAAGAGTTGGGAGAGATAATGTCTGATAAATAAATTACCACCATAGTGCTTAATGCACTTCCAAAGGAATGGGGCAACTTCACATCTAACATATTTGGAAAGAAGGAAGCCACCCCATTCAGTGAACTTTGGTAATTGTGTAAAATTGAAGAAACTAGGTTGAAAGCAAAGAGCAATGTGGGACAAGGTGAACAAGTTCAAGGATTTATTGCCATGGCTAAGTGTAGTATACCTAGGGGGGATAGTATGGGGTACAAAGGGAGGTACCCAAGGGAATAATGTAATAATGGGATGGGCCATAGTAATAAATAAAGTGGTTAACCCGTATCATGTAAGGGACCACAAATAGTTAGCAATAATGTAATAAGCCCATTGTATTAGATAGATGGTATTGAGGGAACCATGGTAATGACCCATGGCATTGTATGTATGAGGCCTATATAGAGGCTAGAGACTCCCCATTGAGAGAGTGTCAAGGAATATTGTATGGACAAGCATATGACTTGTGGAGTGTGCTCCTTCCTTAAGGAGTGATTGTACGGTGTTGCCCTACTTTAAGGGTTTTGATCAATAAAGAAGCATTTCTATCTATATTCAGATCTTATTATTTTTGGTGATTATTTACAGTTATTGGATATATTGGTATCATTTCATATATTTGCAGGTCAGATCTATTACAAGTGGTATCAGAGCACTTTCTTGGGCAAAGCAAATTTTTTTATTTTTTATTTTTGCAGGAACTTTTTGGGGGCGGGGATTTTTTAGATCATATTTTTACGTTCTTGTGAAAAATTTGCAGAATCTAATTGCAGATCTAGGCTTTTATGAAAAATTACCCAATTTGGAAAAAAAAATCGGCCGAATCAAATTCCGGATGAGGGAGATCATTGATTTAAAAATCAACTGTGTTGCAGACATTTTTTGGGGCGGCGAGTTTGTAGATCAGATTTGTACGTTCTAGTGAAAAATTTGCAGAATCTAATTGCAAATCTGGGTTCTTTACGAAAAAATACCCAATTTGAAAAAAAATCGGCCGAATTGGAGTTCGGATGATGGAGATATCGCTAATTTAAAAATCCGCTGTGTTGCAGGCATTTTTCGAGCCGGCAAGTTTGTAGATCAGATCTGTATGTTTTGGGGAAAAATTTGTAGAATCTAATTGCAAATTTGGGTTCTTTGCGAAAAAATACCCATTTCAAAAAAAAAAATTGGTCGAAGAGGAGTCCGAATGAGGGAGATATCACTGTTTTAAAATCAGCTCTTTTTTTCAGAAATTTTGTGACGGCGAATCAGTTGCAACGTGAATCGGAAATTCTAATGCCTTGATTGGGATTTATATCACACGACTAGATGCAGAATGGTCGTCCCATTTCCGAAAACAGGTCATAATAAGGATTTTGAGCAATATTGACCGAACTGTGGCCATTTTAAATTTTCACCAAGTGAGTGATTTTTTTTTCAAAACCCTCTTCTTAGCTTCTAGCAATATGTTTTTAGGAAAAAATGATGGGCCAACTATTGAAAAATTTATACGAGAAAAGAAGAGTGACTTTCCAGGGTATTGGAAGGACAAAATCAAGTTTTATTTGGAAGATGAGGTTGCTATATGGTGAAACTCACTTGACAGTGAGTTTCTGAAGTTATGTAGTGCTGATGAAATTGAAAAAGTATTGTTGGACAAATGGTCTCATACTGGAAAGAAGAAAACCAAAAAACCTAGCAAAGATTTGGTTTTTACAGGGAAAGATAATGGTCCTACTATTGAAGAATTCATAAAAGATCTTAAGAAAAACCATCCGAAAAATTGGACAAGTTTCCTATGGCTTACTTTGAAAGAAGAGGTTGCCATATGGTGGCACTCACTTGACACCCAACAGTTCCAATTTTCAGATGAAGAATTTGAAAAAGTCATTTTAGACAAATGGTATCATATTCGGAAACAGGGGAATGAGACCTGTAAGGGGTTATTTTCTACTGGTATGTGTTTATTACAAGTTCATGGATATATTTAGAAGGAGAAAACCATTGTGTCTATAAATCTTAGTTGCAAGCAAAATCTTATAAAACTCAATTTGGCAAAAAAATTGCAAGTTCTAGCAAAACAAATGGAGGACACACAGGTTAATAATGAGAAGGTGCAAGTTTATAAAGATTTGAAGATTTCTACGGACAAGTATGTATTACATTCTGATTTTTATGCTTCAGATATGGCTAATGTGGATGTTTTTTTGGAATACCCTTGGATGAAATCTGTGGGTACTATCAATATTAATGTGGAGAAGAAATTCCTGAAGCTCTGGTATAAAAAGAAGAAAATTACATTACAGGATATTTCCATCAATAAACAGGTAGAATCCAAGAAGGTTGAAGCAGAAGATGTTCCAGGGATTGACACATCAGATGATGAGCCCTTGATGGTCGACAACCAAACAAAAACATCAAACCAGGTACGAGAAAAACAGTTAGAGTCCAAGGAGGCTGAAGCAGAAAATGTTACAGGTACAGAATCCATGGTTGAAGTAATATTGGAAGATAAGCAACAACAACAGACGCCACAACATGTACCAGATACCAATCAGGTTCCATTAGGTGGTGAATTAAAGAAAGATACATTGTTGGTTAAAAATTCAGCATATCAACGCCCACATCACCCTGTAAGAAAACAACCAACACGATGGCAACAAATTAGCCACAAGGAAAGCAACCCCCGTGTTAGCGCTTGGAATTCACCTAGGCTGAGATAGACAAATTCTCAAAGCTACATCAAACCATTTCACCTCGTAGCTAGCCCTACGAGGTATGAGAAGGCTCTCTCGGGTCAGATTTGATAGATCTTATAATATAATAAGCTGACCAATTAGGATCAAAGATATTAGGCTAGTAAATTGATAAGGGGGGTTGATTTAAAGATTTTTTGGGTTTTTGGTGGCAATTGGAGGGAGTGCAATTTAGGGTGCGGGGATTGAGCTCAGTTTTTGCAGGTGGGTCTTTGGGGCAAGGTAGGAGTCTATGCTGATGCCTTTAACTGAAAGAGATGATCAGGGAAGAAAGAAGAGAGGCTAAAGAGGGCAAACAATGAATTTGAATCCTCTCTAGACAGTGGAAAACATAAATTTTAAACAAAATTGAAAGCTGAGCATGGCATGCATGAATTCAAACTTTATCACTTCTTTTGTTTAAATAGCAGCAAGAGATCAAGAAATGGAACACATAAACACACTTACAATAACAGTAGGAGACACACCATCAACATAATAATCCACAAGAATCCACAATGAAGTCTGCAAAACCCTGGCCTTCCTTTTCCTCAAATTGCAGAAAATACAAGTCAAAAATACAATAGCCTTCTCCCTCTAGAGTCCAACCATGAAAATGAGAAAGAGAAGGCATAATATAGAAGGTCAAACCTCTTTCCCCACCTCTAGGGGTCGAGCTCAGCTTCCTAGGAGCTGTTGCAACTAATTCTAAATCAGTCACTAGATAATAGGCCAGCTCAACAACTTACCTCTAAAACTTAGGAAGCTTATCTATGCATTAAATATTCACTATTTACATCAAAGAAGCTTCTAGAAGTGGTAAAGAAGAGTAAAAGTATCTAATGCCATGAAATTTACACAATAATCCATCATTTACATGCTCAAATAGTCAACCAAAGTGAAAATAGTGCTTTTCTGGCCGAACTAGTCAAAAACTGGCAAATCTGGAAGTTTTGGTCGCGCCCCTGGAAGTTCTGGTCGCGCCCCTTTGCAGCTACTTTTGAGTGGGTTCCACTGATCCAAATCAGGTGCAAGATGGCTCATTGGAAAGCTTGGCCTATCTACTTTCCATCCCAAGTGGAATTTCTGAATTTGGTGTAGATTTGACCCCTCAAAAACCATTTCTCCCAAGGTCACTTTCTGCAACTCAAAAAGTGGGCAGAAAGTCATTTTTTTGATGTATTTTGAGCTTTTGGAGGCTCAAATCTCAAAATTAGGCTGCTCCCAAGTACTGGTAATTTTTCTTTTTGCATGCCCTTTCCAAAAATGCCAAGTTTTCAAAATTCTGAGCAGCCCTTCAAAATGGTCTCACCCGGGGTGAGACCAAACCGTGGGCAAAACCTGTAATTTTACCAAAAATTTGCAAAATGCTCCAAAATTCTCAAAATTTTCAGATTTTGATGCTAGATCAAGGCTGATCAGTACCATGATGAGTGAGGGATGCCTCAGCCAAGATGCGGAGTGGATTTGTCCTTTTCTTCTTCTTCCGGGCCTCTGACAGCTCTCTTTGGAGAATTTTCATTCTCGCCTTGCAAACATGTAATCTTGCCCAGTAGTGTGTCTTCATGTTCCGGAGCAGCTTGTTGTCACGGTTTGCCTTGTCTAACAGTCCCTCCAAGCGCCAATTTGCTCGGATGAGCAATAACTCTCTATCCATGGGCAGTGGGTCCCCAGGCCTCCTGCGGTTGATGACTCGGTCAAATCGCATCCTCCATAACTCATCCAACTCCTTCTCGGTCTCCAGCTGTTTGGTCCGCTGCTCTAAATAAGTGATAGTCCACTGAGCCATCTCAAGCTTCCGCTGCAACACAAGGTTCTCTTCCTTGAGCTCATAGAAATCTGAAGAGGAAGGAGAATGAGCATCACGACCAGTGAAATCATCATGTGCCTCGCCAACTGCCTCATCCTCAACCATGGGCTGCTTGCCCTCTCGTACTGCCTGTGCCGATGAAGAAAGCGAGGCCCCTTCCACCTGGTGTGGAGATAACACTCGCTGCTCTGATGATGAAGACGAGACCCCTTCCACTGGCTGTAGAGAAAGTACTCGTCGGGCTGCTGCAAATAAGGTCCTGTGACCTCTCTGATATGTGACCCGAGGAGAAGAAGCCATGTGTCTCGGGATGCTGGTCTCGGGCTGATGTGATGGCCCTCCCTCCTCATGAACTGCCACAGGCCCTGAATGTGGCTGTGTGAAAACATCTCGGGAGATGAAATCCGCCCAAGGGATGCCCTGCTGGCTCAGCTGATGGGAAACTACTAGCTGAATAAGACCATGATGGCATAGGCTCCGGAGCTGCTGTACTGGAGTCTGTCTCCGAAAGGTAGTGGCTATCCTCTGAATGTCATGAAATAAGTATGCCGAGATGTTCATCATCCTCACTCTGGTGAAGTGCATCATCATGCGGATATGACAAGAAAATACTCGTGAGAATCTCCCCTCGCATGTGAAGTAGTGCATAATGAGTCTCATGGTGTCTATATACTCTGCTCGGAGGAACTTGATAGGAAAGTTCCTTGTCAAGTGATGCACATAGGCAGGCCTAACATATGGCTCATAGTATACCAGGTCTACCCATTTGCGCTTTGGCCATACCTCACCCACATTGGGTATCCCGGTAGCATCTGTGATAGCCTCTGGAGAAAACACAAAATTTACCCCTGCAAGGGTGACCTGCCTGTCATGGAGATGGAGGACAAACAACCGGGCCAAGTCTCTGTGATGCTGGATGTGTGACAGCCTCTCACAAAACTGAAAACAAGCCATATGCTGAAAACAAGACACTGCCAATGGGCAAGCCTGCAACTCTGTCAATGATGTGGGCTCTTCCCTCCTGTGATGACCACCCTTGCCTCCCCTACGAGGCCTCTGCTGTGTATGAATCTCAGAAGATGATGATCGGTCATCACCTTGCTCATTAGTCTCAGTGGTTGACATGGTGTTATTGAGCAAGGTGGAAAAAACAAGTCAAATTGACCGCTGCCCTGCCTGCAAAATGCTGTGAAGTATGCTGTTTTCAAGGGGAAACATCATGAGGGATATGTTAGGGGAGGGAATTTACATATAGGAAAGGAAAAAATATATATATAAACAGGGAATTCTGAAGGAAATCATCACACAATGCTAAACATGCAATTCCATCTTTCATCATTTGCAAATTAAAATTTTATTAGGGAAAACTTGTGTTTTGAACACCAAGGGAAAGAGCAATGAAAATCTCCATGATGGAGGGAAGGATGTCATAAGCATAGGGGAATAGAGCAGCATCAGTTATAAACCTTTAACAGGCTGCTCTCCTTAAATTTTGCCTTTGCATGTCATCTAAGAGCATACTCTGTTTTTTCATAACTTTTGGAATGGCCTTTTAATGCTTTTGGGAAACAGTGATTTTGTATGTTTGATCACCAAGGGAGGGAAGGGTTACTGTGATAGATTTGCAATGGAAATAGAGTATGATGTCTTGTGAGTTAGGGAGATGAGGGGATATAGAGAAATAGGTTTAAGGAGACAATAAAACCCATCACCAAAATCTGCCAAACAATTTTCATAACAGCAGTCTTTCCATGGTGCTGGCAATTTCATTTTTGCATTTGTCATTGGGAATTAGGATTTCACTGTATGTTTTGACATTGGGGATGGAAATTCAATTGCATAGGGAGTTTTGCATGAAGGGAAATGCAATTTGAATTAGGTTTTCATATGGGGAATAGATAGGGAAAAACAGAGTTTTATGGATAGAGAGATGATACCATGCTAATGAGAAACCCTAACGCAGCAAGACTGTTTCCTTTGACAATTATGCAGCTGTATTTTTGATGAATTTTGTGATGACTTTAACACAGCTTTGAATCTTTGACATATGCACAGCAAGATGACACTTTTCTTTATTTTTTAATGAGGCTATGCAAATGGCATTTTCACTGTTTTTTACAATTCCTTGTGTGCATGCCTTGTCATCACTTTCTTTTTGTTTTTTTACAATGTTTTCTTTTTTACTTTGCTGTGTATTAACGTATGCAAATCTGCTGTGTAGAGAGGGTAGGGTTTTAATCATATAACATGGGGAAAAGGTAGGGTTTATAGGGTTTGAAAGGACTAGGGTTTGCAAATGATTTAGGGGTAGGATTTGTATGACAGATTTTGAAAGGGAAAAGAGATGAATGGCATGAAAGGGATTTAAGGAGATAGATGGAGAAAGGAAATTAGATTTTGGGAATAGGAAATACATTAACAATCCTTTGCCAACCATACTCTATAACAGCAGGTCTTTAAACAACACTTGCAGCTTCATGAATGCTTTTTATCATAGGGGAAATAAAGCTTCATTTACATGTTGACAAAAGGGAAGAGGAATTTCAATTGCACTGGGATTTTTAGGGAAAGGATAAGCAATTGAATTAGGGTTTTAATGAAGGGAAGGGTAGGAAAACAAAGTTTGAGATTAGGGAAATATACCATGTTCTTATGCAAACCTTACCACAGCAAAATGTTCATTTTGACAACATGTACAGCTGTATATTGTTAACTTTGTCATGACAGCCACCTAGTTACCTTGCCTCTGATTTTTACACAGCAATATGTCTCTTTTGCTCTTGTCTTGTCTAGGCTATGCATAGTGATATTACTCTGTTTTTTGTTGTGAAATTCATATGCATGCATTAGCCATCATATTCCTTTTTCTTTTCACAATGTTTATTTTTCATTTTGCTGTGTTTTTTATACATAAATTTGCTGTGTGACAAAGTGTTAGGGTTTGAGTAGGATGCATGGGAGAAATTAGGATTTGAAATAGGGTTTAGGAGGGGTTAGGGTTTTCAGGAAATTGGGATGGGGTCTAGCATTAATTTGCAAATGAGATCAATAAATATGACATGTTAACATATGTAATTTACATGGGAAAATGAAAGGAGGGACATAAGGGAAAAATTGCCTTGAAAAACAAACAAACTGTTCATGCATATTGCTTGCAAAACATCAAGTCATTTAGCTTATTCTCTATTGATTCCTTGCATAAAATCATGACCATTACCTTCCTTTGCAACCACAAAACCATCACACAACACGTGGGAGAGACATACCTTAACAAAATCGAGCAAATTTGAGGGAGATTTGGCGTTTGGGTGAGTTTTAAGCCGGGCAAACTTTTTTTGGTCGCGCAAGCTGCCAGTTTGGTCTCACCCCTCCGTTTGGTCGCGCCTGTGTAATTTAACACAGCGCGTTGGCCTTTTTTTGGTCGCGCCCACCCACTTGGTCGCGCAGCAGAATTACCCTTGTAATTTGCAGAATTTTGCCCGAGTTGCCTCCTCTTGCCTCTAACATGAATTCTTGACTTTCATATGCACAATAAGAGTAACTAAAGAGGGAAAATTGCTTTTATAGGTTCATTTCAAAAAAAAAATTTAACTTTAGAACCCACTTTCTAATGTTTCCACTTGGACATTCTTTTTTAACACTGTTTTGGAGTCATTTTGTCCTGAAATGAGCCTTTTGATGCGTTTGACTCCTTTCTTTTTGCAGGTTGACCGCCTGAGGGACTGTAGTGAAGGAACCAGGGTTATTGCCAACACTTTTACAGATTTTTGAGAATTTCTTTATTTTTTCAAATTTCCACATGGCCTTGGACTTAAAAACAGGGTTTTTAAACCCAAGGCATAAAATGAGCTATAGCTGAAGAAAATGATAATGAAACGTATGTACAAGACTCCTTCCGGCTTGCTGGGCACCTACTGACCATGACTTATGACCTTGAAATGATTTTGACTCAAAACCCTAGACCTAAGACCATGGGACCTTAAGACAAAAACAAGAACAAGCCTGACTCAATTATATTGTTGTATGACCTGATCCAGCAAAGCCAAGAAGACAAAGACCAGCTCCTCCATTCAGTGTTATGGCATGCCTAGCGGGATGCAAAACTGACACTGATGAGACACCTATAAATGCATATGCAAAGAGTTATTGATCACTGATGGAGGGCTCAAGACCGACACTAACACCCCGCATGACAGATAGAGAGGGGCGACGATCCACCTACTACACATCAACACAGAAGAGCCGGCAGGGTCAACTTCCATCTCAAGCGAGTGAGGCATGCTAGATCGAGGGTTCACCTTTCTCTTGGATGGCTAGATGCACGTGCATGGTACCAGTGGACTACTCTTTTTAGTAAATCTTATTATTTGTGTTCTTCTTATGTTTCGGGGACAAAACATGTTTAAGGGGGGTGGAATGTAGTATACTTATGGAGGATAGTAAGGGGTACAAAGAGACGTACCCAAGGAATAATGTAATAATGGGATGGGCCATAGTAATAAATAAATTGATTAACCTGTATCATATAAAGGACTACAAGTAGTTAGCAATAATATAATAAGCCCATTGTATTAGATAGATGGTATTGAGGGAACCATGGTAATGATCCATGGTATTGTATGTATGAAGCCTATATAGAGGCTAGAGAATCCCCATTAAGAGAGGGGAAAGAATATTGTATGGACAAGCAGATGGTTTGTGGAGTGTTCTTCTTCCTTAAGGAGTGAATGTATGGTGTTGCCCTACCTTAAGGGTTTGATCAATAAAGAAGCGTTTTCTATATTCAAATCTTATTATTTTTTGTGATTATTTACAGTTATTGGGTATATTGGTATCAATTCTATATTTTCAGGTCAGGTTTATTACACTAAGAGAAAAGGAAATTTTGGGAAATCTGGTTCTCATAAAAAGAAGAAGAATATGTCAAAAGTCCAATGCTATCATTGTCAAGAATAAGGGCACTACAAGAGAGATTGTCTAAAGTTCAAGAAATATAACAAGAGGAAAGAAAGAAATGAAGCTCATATCATTGAAGAAGTGGAAGAACCTGATGAGAAGAAATCTAAAGGGATAGATCTTCACTATTAGGGTTTCTCCAATGCATAGCAAGGAGAAGTAAGAGGTGAAAATATCTTCACCATGGCAGTCAAGATGAGAAGTATTATGACGAGATGCATCTTAGTAGAAGATGGCATCATACTAGAAGTATACCGTTAAAGAAAGATCTCATGACATCATTAGAGAAGTTTGAAAGAATAGCTAAAGTAAAAGTATACAAAGATGTAGCAGTTATCATATAAAGGAAGTAGCTCTTGGCAACCTCATTGAAATAATATATAATACATATGATTGAAAGAAAGTCATCTAGCATGATAGAAGGAATTCATCATACATCATCATCATCATGAGAAAGGAGCATTTACCAGACGAGGGTAATCAAGATCCTTCGTTGGAATCTTCAATAAAAGGTTCACCTCTACTTGGAAGAAGTGAGTGTCTCCCTGATCATTCCACCTTGTGTGGGATATATTGTTTAGAAGGATGATGGTATGGTGACAAAGGAGTGCAACAAGTCAAGATGATTGAATTACTCTCAAAAGAAGTTGTTGAAGGAAGTCTAGATGACCAAAAGGAGAAAAGAGGTATGTATATATTTGACAAATTACGTTATACTATCATATAGTTGCAGATACCATGTGTAAATGCTTTACCTCGTGAGCATGATCAAGGATCTCTTCTTTTGAAAAGATGCATCAAGGCATGGTTCACATATTTATAAGATGAAATTAACATAATATGTCCTCATATGGAATATGAGGTAGTTGACAAAGATGAAGGAACTATGTATGGAAAGTTCTTGGGAAGCAATATGTGAAGAAAGAATGAAGAGATTGTGATAGATGCAACTGCAGTCACAAGAAGTCAACATTCGACAACTAGAAGAATTGATCATGACATCTCCATAGAGAAGAAGACCGTGATAAGGTTTGTAAAGAGAGGAGACCCTTGACATATGAAGTTTTGGAGATGTGTTTATGAATGTGCAGAATGTTGCAGGAACGCAAGATCTCATGATGAAAGGCCATCACAAAAGATAACTTTTTTTTATTAATAATATTTTATTTATTTATTTTTTATGATTGGCGGAATCGGTAATGCGTTGACTTTCATACTCGTGTGACACGGAATCGATCCTCAATGACTGCCACTATAACCTTCAGGTGCAACTACACTGCCCCCAAGCACAATGCACAGATAAGATGAGGTTTGAACCTATGACTTGCATAGTGGCACAAACGCCTTAGCAGTACGTTCACTGGCCGATACGCTGCACCCTAGGGGCCATCGCAAAAGGTAACTTTGATTTGATGCTCATTTTATATTTTTTGAACATCTGGATGGGTTGATCTAGGGCTACTGAAAAGAGAGTTGTAGATGTCATCTACAACTAGCACTCGGATGAAATATTCTGGAGGAAATGTGACTTGAAAGAGGTAGTTGTATGAGGAAAAAGTCAGATGGGGACTAGAGGATCACTTTCCGATAGAGAGAAGGATGACATGACCGATGTGGCTCGTAAAGGAAAGTGATGGATGTTCGATGCCCTACAACAGATGAAGGCTCCATAACATTGAAGATGAACTTCATGACATCAAAAGAAGGAGCCCCACAAGCATCTGATTGTCCCATGATCTCCACCTAGAGCAGAAAGCTACTGGAAACAAGTCCCTAGTTAAGAGGGAGCTTGGACAAGTCCTTGGTTAAGAGGGAGCTTGGGTACATTCCTTTTATAGGAATCGATACATTCCTTTATAGAATAGGAATATGTATATCCTCCCTAGTTGAGAGGGAGAGATAGACACATCATTCTTGTCTTCAATTTAGAAAGAAAAAATGGAGGATTGGGTAAGCATTTGGCATTTGATACTCTTTGAGGATGAGGTAGGGCATCCAAGATAAGAGTAGTTGAAGATGACCGATATTCTTTGAGCACTGAGAATCCAAAATAAGAATAGTCGTGGAAAGACATACTTTGTGAACACCAGGGTGGGGTATGTACCTTGAGATAAAGTTGTTAGTTAAGGGTTTGCTATGTGACAATGTTGGTTGATATGATGCTAAATAGATGGTTTACCATTCCGACTCTTCTTATGAGAATTCCTCAAATTGAGAATGTTCAAGTACCTTGTATGGATTATGAATACCTCCCTAGTTAAGAGGGAGCGTTGAAATAGATAAGTAGGTTCGGTCTTCATAATGACATATGTAATAATTGTTGGAAAATGTAACTAGGTTTGGTCTTCATTATTGTACTTGAGTCAAATGTAATATATTTGTTAAAAGAAAGTGATTTTTTTTATTATTATGAATTTAATTTGACTTATTAAAGCATGGGTTTCATGCTTGGGTCAAACGTATAGGTCAAGCCTCCATTGTAGGCTTTATGTTATTTTCAAAATAAATTGTGAAGACTCCTCCATCCATCGAAGTCTCCTTGCTATTGAAAGGGTCTCCATCAAGTCAGATTCCATAAAAAGATATGATGTCAGCCTACACAAATAAATGAATATATATGTCGGCTCAATAATTAAGACACAACTCTTCACAATGTTATGTCGGCCTATTTTGCATGGGGCAACCACTATATATACTCGCTTGGGTTCCTCGCATAACACAGATCACAAAACTCGCATTATTTCAGAGGAAGTTTCAGAGATGTCACACAAGTTCATGTAGGGCTTCCATTAGGGGAATTTTGAGGTCTAAAATGGGCCCCTTAAGGAAATTATGAAATAATAGTGGAAATAATAAAATAAGATTAGATTGCATCATCAAATTTTAGAGGAAAAAAAGAAAAACTGTTTTTTCAACTCATATTTTCAACTTATCTCCCTATGGGTTTACTCAAATTTCAAGCAGCGACACTTGTTGGGTGCAAAATTTGATTCCTCATCCAAGGAGTACCCATTTGGATACTTTCAATGGATCTTAATACACGAAAAAAGATAAATACATGAAAAATGTGATTGCAATAATGTTTTTTCATGTATTTCTCATTTTTCATGTAACAGGGCCCATCAAAAGTATGCGACATGGGTATTCATTGGATGAAGAATTAAATTTTGCATCCAATGAGTACTCTTGCTCAAAATTTCAGTAAAACCTTAGGCAAATAAGTTGAAAATACGAGTTGAAAAAGTAGTTTTATTATTTTATTATTTTTTTACTCCAAAAGTAGTGAATCATCCCCCATGGTTGACATCATCATCTTGAATCTTATTTTTTTCTTATAAAGTTTATTTTGGTTGTACATTTTTCTTAGGAGACCCATTTTAGACCTCAAAATTCCCCTAATGGAAGATGACACAAAAATTCGAAAATGACATAAAAGTTTCGGATTAGAATTTTAGAGCTCACATTTTTCAGTGATCTCAAAGTTCAAATGTGGGCAAACTTTTATGTGATTCAAGTTCAGATGAGGGAAACTTTTTGTGATTCAAGTTCAGATGAGGGCAAACAATTCTGTGTTATTTCAGGAGTTTAGATAGGGCATCAAGATGATCTCCATGATCAGTGTTAGGCATCACCACATTAACCTCATCTATGTACAGTGATTTTGTTGATGCTATTACAATGATGCTTCCCTAAATGTGTGATGATGACTGCCAGATGCCCACTGGACAATTAGGTTGATATAATCAACACTAATACCCTTGAGAGCCTATGAATGGTTAGTCAGCATAGCTGATGCCATGGCACACTCCAGTAGAGGATGGATAGGATGGAAGCGGAAGAGATTAGGAAGGATAGGATGATTCTAGAATAGCTTGGGAGTCTGGTCGGGATCAGGCTTAACTATTAAAATTATAAACCTATCAACGTTCAAATCACAAATTTTAAAGTGTCCTCACAATTATAAATGAAAATTCAATCACATAACACAATCCTTACATACCCTAAAGGAATTATCGATATACTTTATAAACCCTTAACTTCGGGACGAAGTTTTCTAAAGGAGGGGTGTATGTAACAACCTATCTCAAATCACAAACAACATAGCAATATTAGCATGCATGTGAGGCATGCATATGATAGCTACATATGCATGCATCATATAAATTGCACTAGTATATATATATCAACTATTCATGGAGAATGTCTAAATATAAGATAAATGAATTAATTATCAAAAGTGTTAATTAAATACCTAATCCTCATAAATAGAAAGAATATACATTTAGTAAGAAATATAGTGAAAACTTAGAGTTTATTCATAGGTTTACCAGCTCATATATAACCCAAAATGTATATTAAATAAACTAAACCCATAAACCTTATTATTAAACCTGATATGTTATAAACATAAAATAATATTTAATATTTAATTATGACAGTCGATGTTTTAATTTATTAAATAGTATATGGAATTAAAACACCAGCCGTCATAATTAAATGTTAAATATTATTTTATGTTTATAACATATCAGATTTAATAATAAGGTTTATGGGTTTAGCTTATTTAATATACATTTTGGGTTATATATGAGTTGGTAAACCTATGAATAAACTCGACATTTTCACTATATTTATTACTAAATGTATATTCTTTTTATTTATGAGGATTAGATATTTAATTAACACTTTTGATAATTAATTCATTTATCTTATATTTAGACATTCTCCATGAATAGTTGATATATATATATATATATATATATATATATATATATATATATATACGAGTGCAATGATATACGAGTGCAATGTATATGATGCATGCATATATAGCTATCATATGCATGTCTCACATGCATGCTAATATTGCTATGATGTTCGTGATTTGAGATAGGTTGTTACATACACCCCTCCTTTAGAAAACTTTGTCTCAAAGTTAAGGGTTTATAAATTATATCGATAATTACCCCAACTTGTGTCAATTTTGAAGAACTTTAAACCATGTTTTGTATATATTTACTTTACTTTAAATCAGAAACTCAGAACCATTTTGGAATGATCACATATAAACGTGAATTTTTATGATATGTTATCTGTTTAATTCCACTGGTACGTGGATACCAAGACGGAATATGTTATTGATCTTACTGAATTATAGTTATCAAAGTAAAGTTTAAATATTTGAGTAATTTTGCTTCTGATGGGAATTAAGATATTATAATTTTGTTTCATTTATGCATATCGATATGATTGATGAGATAGAAATAAAAGAATGATTACATTTTAATATGAAAGCTAATAACATGAGTAGAATATGGCCAAGTATGTTATACTGTAGTTAACATGTATGAATTATACATAAACTATTTGTTTTGAATATGTTGATGCATATTTTATAAATGTATGGACAAGTGTTTATATTGTAGATAATATCGTTACCAAGATGACCATGTGATGACAAAAACTTCAGAACAATTAAGGCTCAAAGAGATTCCATGATAGGGTGTTAACCCTGGTCAAACTAGGAGGGGTGGAGGTATTACCCATTGTTTATCCTCCAAAACCTAGAGTCATGGGAGCATTGTGCAAATCATGCTCCTCTAGACGTGTAATGATCACAACCAGATGCCAACTGGGCAATCAGGTTGATATAATCAACGCTGATACCCTTGAGAGCCTATGAATGTGTGTTATCTTCTTTTGTTGCTTGGCATTAATCTTGATGATCAGAAAAGATAACATAAAAAAACTAATACTAATAATGAAAACATCACAAGTTAATGTCATTAAGAGAAAAATCATTTAACTGCCATGTATATAGATTTTCCAACATGGTATCAGAGCTATGGTCAAAAGTCAAAAGGCAGTTTGAAGAAGGGCAGTTCTGGGCTAATGGAGCTAAGACTACAATGGGCTAAGACACCTTGAAGAAAGAGAATTTTTCTATACCTCAAGGTGACAAGTCAAAGAATGAAAAGTTCAGGTATTAATCTCAGTCACAGTCAAATCATCTCAGAGAGCAAGGGTCGATGATCTCACAGTCTAGAAGAAAAATATAACTTCACTCCATAGGATAGTAATGAACTCAAGACATCTAGTATCACAAGTATAAGTATGATGTAAGATACAACGAGACAACTCGATCACTTCAGAGATTGGGTTCATAAATTTTCGGTGAAGTTACAGTCATAAAAGAATTCAGGTTCTATGATATGTGGTTAAAGTTTTGATAGGATCATAGGTTGGAGCATTGATATTTATAAGAACTAAAACAGTGATAAGGGTTCACCACAACAAGAAGCTTTTGCTACCACCACATTGTCATCATTAATGAATTGTGCCATCTCCTTCTACAAACAACGAAGATTGGGATTATTGTGTACAAACCGAAGTGGACTGTGTCATCACATAAACTATCTGAAGTCTGTCCTTACAAACTCAAGCACTCTTTCAGGATCTGAGTACAAGTATTGTTACTACGACAAGGTTAATAAGCTCTCAAGAATCAGAGGTATGTAAAATTCAAGGTAAGTATAATCATAAATATTTTCAAATGTTACATAGTTAGTACTCCCTAGATAACATACTAAATCTCATATTAGAATCTCGATCCTTATCTTCTAGAAATTACAAGTAATCTAGGATGTCAAATAAAAGTCCTTGATTGAAAGAAGGAATAATATTTATAGGATTCCATCCTCCATGGTTATGTAGGAGATCTAACTTGAGAAGTTAAATCATGATTCTTGGTATCCCATGTTTTGCTTGAAAGTATGTCTACAGATATAGAAGATCATGACTTGCTGAACGCTCAAGAAGTATGAAGGAGGACCTCTCAAGACAAGGTTTGTCAAGGAACAAAGGTATGCTTTAAATACATCGATTTCTTTATATTGAAAGGTTTATTCATTTGACAATCTATTACTAACATTATTATGTCTAGTTATATAGAATCATAATGATTCTTGTTTTGGGTGATTCATCTCTTGATAAATCTACCCACCCCACTCATATTCTTAACTGATTTTGTGGAACCCTTGACAGAGTCTAGAAAACCCTAACCAAAGGGTATGCTAATATGAATGTCTGAAACCCTACACTGCTTAGGGATATTGTGAAATGTTGTTTGAAGTTTTTATTGATAATGGCATGTTTGGGATTTTAGTATGATCAGGAAAACCTAACTTTTTAGGGTTGAATGATAAGGTCTAAAATCTCGAACCTTTGAAGTTTTGGTAATGTTGGGTTTGCTATGTTTCTACATTGAAACCCTAGCTCATTAGAGTTTGGTGGAATGTGTAAGCAAGGCCCTTATAATGTCTTAGAAATGATTTCCTTGGTATGGATGTGTTTGTCTAATCAAACCCTAGTGTAATCAAGTTTGTATGTCTAACTCTTATCTGATATTTTGGTGAAGTTGGGTTTGACTAACACATGATATGAAATGTATTTGCATGATGATGAAATTTAGGCATATATAGATATGTCCTTTTGGTTGAAACCCTAGCTTGGTCTAGGTCAAATGTATTAATGTTGTCAGACATATGATATGCTTATGAATAATTATGAATTCCTAGATATGTGTGTTGACCTAGTTATTGATGGTCATAAGTCTTAGGATTTAATGGAAGTCCTTGCCTGAGATTCTAGGAGGATGATATTTAGAAATCTAAGGTTTGCAACTAAATCATAGTAGTAGTTAAATCGTCTAGTATGTGTGATATAACAATCTGAGATCTATTTATTTAATGATTGTTGAGATTGTGAAAATGAAATTCTAGGGTTTTGGAGTTGAACCTTAGTAAAAGTAAAAATATCTAATGTATGATGACATTATGATAATTTGAGATTTGTGTAAGATTGTTGAAATCTGAGTTTTGGTTGGGATTGATGGTTGATCAGGAAATCTAGGGTTTACAACTAACCCTAGTGGAAGTTGGTCATGTGAATGACTACGCTGTGATTGGTTTTGATGGACTCTTTTGTATGAAATCTAAGATTTGTATAAAAACCTAGTGAGAAGTCTAGCATATAGATTTTGAAAGGTTATTAGATGCTTTATAGGGTCTTCTATATGTTGTAGGAAGCTATGTCATACCTTTGGAAGTAATATTGAAACCCTAGATGGAATGAAAGTTGTTATGAAGTAGTCTAGGGTTTATGACCAAGTCCCTAGCAAGTTGTTAAAGAGTATGTCTTTTGTTTGTAATTAAGTTTGGGTATCTGATATGTACAAGTTGAAATGCTTCCATGATTTTGATATGGCTAATTTCATGCTCCTATAGACTTGGTTGTACTTGCTATCTAAGTTGTGTAGGTACACAATCTTCAAATTGGTGAAGATGCTCGATGTGACAAGCATGATGAGGATGATAATAACTCTGATGAAATGGTTAGAAGCTGCGAATGATTCTCCGATGACGAAAATATGAAGTCGAT
Organism: Pinus tabuliformis; assembly: GCA_031772625.1. NCBI lineage: Eukaryota > Viridiplantae > Streptophyta > Pinopsida > Pinales > Pinaceae > Pinus > Pinus tabuliformis. The sequence continues at coordinate 698,308,475 of CM062813.1, read as the reverse complement.
CTCCCGAAGGAAGCATGCATAGAAGATCTCCCTAAGATTAAGAGGGAGTCCGGATGAAGAGGTGCTTCCTAGTTGAGAGGGCAGGCATAGCTTGGTTTTGATTAATGAATTTCAGAGGATATGTTGTTGCATGAGAAGTAGGAAAGGAAAGTATTGAGGATTCTTATGTCAAAGATTCGGTTGATAGTCCTACTGAGTTGAGGAGCAACATCTAAAATGACCCCAAAGGTTTCTATTTGATTATGTACATGTGAAAGTATATAATTGATTGGGGTTGTGAATCTCTCGAAAGTTTTGATAGCATGCTGGCTACAAATCAATTTGATTGGGAGAGATTGGTCATCCTTGATTAGCTGGATCAAGGGGTGTTAAGGCTTTGTGAGTGAAGCACTGCCTGGGAAGACATCTAGACGACACTTTGTGTTGATGTCTAGGTCCCGAAGTTGGAAAGGTGGTGTTGGTTATTGAACTTTGTTTTTAGGTTGGTGGTTAGCAAGCCTGATGATACCTAGAGGGGCTGAAAGCTTGAGTCCATCTTAGTCCCACTTAGATAGATTGCCCTGATCAGAAATCTAGTCTGTGGCATTGTGGTGCCTAAATTGTTGAGAGACTAATGGATAGATTTCCCTAGTCAGGAATCTAGTCTATGGCATTGCAGTGCCTAATTGTTGAGAGATCAATGGATAGATTGCTCTGGCCAGGAATCTAGTCCATGGCATTGTGGTACTTAAACTTCTTGATAAATGATGTGGTTTGAGATCTTCCATGTACCTATTTCGTTATATGTAAATATGAATACCTCACTAGTTAATAGGGAGTGTTGGAAAATGTAACTAGGTTCAATCTTCATTATTGTACTTGAGTCAAATGTAATATATTTGTCAAAAGAAAGTGATTTTTTTTATTATTATTAATTTAATTTTACTTATTAAAACATGGGTTTCATGCTAGGTCAAAAGTATAGGTCAAGTCTCCATTGTAGGCTTTAGGTTATTGTCAAAATAAATTGTGAAGACTCCTCCATCCATCAGTGTCCTTGCTATTGAAAGGGTCTCCATCAAGTCGAATCCCATAAGATCTCATGTCAACCTACACAAATAAATGAATATACATGTTGGCTCAATAATTAAGACGCAACTCTTCACAATGTTATGTTAGCGTATTTTACTTGGGGCAACCACTATATATACTCGCTTGGGTTCCTCGCGTAAGACAAATCACAAAACTCACATTATTTCAAAGGAAGTTTCAGAGATGACAATAAGTTCATGCAAGGCTTCGGAGATGGCACAAAAGTTCGGAGATGACACAAAAGTTCGGAGATGACACATAAGTTTTAGATTATAATTTCAGAGCTCACATTTATCAGTGATCTCAAGATTCATATGAGGGCAAACTTTTCTGTGATTCAAGTTCGGATGAGGGCAAACTTTTCTGTAATTCAAGTTCGGATGAGGGTAGACAGTTTTGTGTTATTTCAAGAGTTCGGATAGCGCATCATGATGATCTCCATGATCAGTGTTAGGCCTCACCACAATAACCTCATCTCTGTACAGTGATTTCGTTGATGCTATTACAATGATGCTTCCACAGTTTATCAATGTCTCAATGCTATGATGGATGGAGGTAGTCTTTAGTCTAGATTGTTAGGGTCATGGTCGTCTCATTTTTCGAATCTATTGAAGGAAGAACTTATGACTGGGTTTTCCCCTTGAGGGGGGTTTTTCCCTGGCATCGCGTTCTCTTCTTTTGTTTCTTGGCATTAATCTTGATGATCATAAAAGATAACATAAGAAAACTAATACTAATAATGAAAACATCACAGGTTAATGTCATTATGAGGAAAACCATTTAACTGCCACGTATATAGATTTTCCAACAATAATTATTTTATGTATTTCATAAAAATATAAAAATAATTTTATTATTATTATTCTTGAGGCATGGGTTTCATGGTCAAGGGAGATTTATTTTTAGGTCAAACACCCATTGAGTGCTTCTAGGGCTTGTCATTGAGTCTACAAGTCAATTGAGTCATTGTCATGTATGAAAGAACCTTTTGGGCATGTTTCATATTGTAAATAAAATTTATGAGTCAGAAGACCTCATCATGGTGCAAAGGTCAAGTCCGCCTACATGAAGTGACAAGTCGGCCTAAAGATAGCAATTTGTATCCCTCAAAAGCCTATATATAAGAAGGAACTCAACCTCATTCAGACACGCTCTCAAGCAAGTTCAATATCCTCAAGATAGAAGCTAAAAAAGGACGAAGAAGAAGATCAAAGTTTTGGGCCTCTCTCTCTCTCTCTTGTGTTAGGGTTTCTACAGTTACTGGGCAAGATGAAATTATGAAGCTGCATCGAAGTTGTGAAGCTGCATTGAAGTTGTGAAGCTGCATCAACGCTGTGAAGTTGCAACTAGGTCGACGCTGTGAATTTGCTGGAGAGGTCACAGTTGTAGAAGAATCTACTGAAGGAATCGAAGTTGCAGAATAATTTGCTAGGCATAAGAATTTGCTAGAGGTCAAAATTGCAGGAGTTGTTGAGAAACTGCTAGAAGGAAAGCTCGTCAAGGGTCTTGGTCTTGGAATTCGTCAATTGAAAATTCTATAAGAAGAACAGAATTCTTGTGGGTTTTCCTCTCAACTAGAGATGTTTTGGCCCTGGATAATCGCCTATATCTTGTGTCCTCTTGTCTCACTGTTCTTTATGGTTTGGTCGTTGTTTGATGAAAATAACGCAATAATAATTAAGTTGAAGAAGAATCTAACAAAGATGAGTAAAAATACATCACGAGCAGTTATCAAAGTAAGAGAAATCACACAATCTAGCTGCCCTAGATTTCTCAACAACCCCTCCATTTTGCTCATTAGATGCCATCAAACTGTCCTCCAAATATATGTATTCATAAGCCTGAACTCTGTCCATTGTTTCAAACTACTACAAAGATAAAACTGTAGTCCTTTCTCATATCAACCGAACCTCAGAAGACCAAACTGTGTCACCTTAGAAGCTTGAACTGTGTCACCTTAGAAGACCGAATTGTGTCACCTTAGAAGCTTGAACTATATCACCTCAGAAGCCCGAATTGTGTCACCTTAGAAGACCAAACTATATCACTTCAGAAGCCTGTCAAATTGCATTGCCAATATATACCAATATATTCTTGTTTCCACAAATGAATGGACGAGTCCTTTCAGGGGGCCGACTTGGCAACTGGGAGAATAAATCACTTTAAAAAAACAATTTATTTTTTCTTCTAATTGTCCAAATGAGACAATACAATTTAAACTTTTTCTTTATAACAAAATAAATCATTTCTTCATGTAATTATGAAGACCGAAGCTAGTTACAATTTCCAACATTTTGGACTTGGTTTTTGGAATAGATTTCTAGAGATTTTTATTGTAAACCTTGCTGAAGAAGAATTTCTTATGGAGAAGAGTTGCTGGGTTTTCTCCCAAATTTGGGGTTTCCAGGGAAAATTTGTTGTCTCTATTGCACATGGCTCTCTCTTTATGGTCTTATTTGTTTCTACTGTTTCTGCTGCATTACTGTTAAGATTTTCTGTGTAATTGCTTAATGGTATCGGTGGCATAAGAAGAATTAATTGAAGATCATTAGAAGTAATTATCATATCAGAAAATTGGTTTCTACTGTGTTTATTGTAGAAAAATCAACTCTTTCGTGAACAAAAGTATTTACGGGCAATAAATTTTAAAATATTGCAAATGTTTCTTAAATAAGTAAAATGTACATAAATATCTTTCTACAGTATTCTTGATGACTGAATTTTAGAATTGCAACATCACATTTAACAGTCTAAAAAATTGCACATTTTTTTTATGGCAAAAGCAGTAAAATACATGTAAGCCCCCTGTTAATTTTCAAAAAAGATACAGAGTATTTGGGGGAGTCTGCTCAGCAAAAGCTCCATAATGAACCAGGCTTGCTTGTTTCAGTCAAATTTGTACAAATCTGATCAGTCATCAAGACTCTACTAGTTTGACCAAGACTCGGCTAATTTCATCTGTAATGAGCCTTCTGACGACTGCTAGCATGATAAGGTGCAAAGAATAAAACAATTAGTCTGTTTGGTTTATATTCTTTATCAGCCCAAATCCCTGTAACTGAAGCCACCAGAGAGGGAGAAGAAAAGCCAAGACACCAATGCCACTAGCCAATAATATTGAAACCAATTTTGAAATCCAATAGGACCTGCAATAAGAAGAGCCTGTGTTACTAAAACACATGCTGGGTATAACCTCATGTACATAAAGAGACTAAATTCTGCAAAAAATTACCTTACTGATAAGGTATAAGAGAACATAAGGCACAGCCCCATGTGAACTAATGCAGTGGTTATTGTTGAGAAGATACAAAGTGCAGTAAGCAAAAGGCATGGTGTAGTCCATTTTGAAAAATTCAAACCTACATGTATATGATAAAGCATTGATAGAGAGTTATAAATATTTATATTCAAGTTAATAAGAACACTTACTCTAGTTCCATCGAGAAGACATGTGTTAATAGAATCAATCGGGAGAATAGTCAAGAAATCAATATGAAAACATATAATTTGGATTTCAAGTTGGAATAGCCTACCCCCAATCTTTTTAGAAAGCAAAACCAGCAGTGTAACCACGGACAGAAAATTTACCAATGATGTTGCAAGTACCTGTAAAAAATACTATTACCATCAGATAATGCTGGAAATATATACAGTCCATGATGATTGCTATTTATCTAACAGAAATAGCAAGGTCGATGATTAAAATACATACCAGACCTTCAGAACCAAGGCTCATCTTCGAGATGAATAGCCAATCTAATATAGCATTCATAACAACTGCTGCAGTACTGATATGAAATGGTGTTTGGCCATCATCAAGTGCGTAGAACACCCTGATAATGAGGTCGCGTACTAAATAAAAAGGGGAACCTAAAATATCTGTTCAATACAATTACAGTAGGCACTAGTCACGTGCATGAATAGCATGTAAATAAATAACATATGCCATGCTACAATGCTCCATCCATTACCACCACAACACAAACTGTTTGAGGTGCATATAATATATGAAAATGCTGGGCAAGCTTTCTGTTTGGACTTAAAATTGTGTTAGTTATAATTGAGGTAGGTAATTATGTTTACTTAGAAAATCACGATGCTCGTTTACTGATTATTTAGTACAGTTAAATGTATTGGATATAAAATTTAAACAACATAAAGCCTACGTTTTGGGACAGGGTGAGAGCAGTTTGACCAGTCATCTTTTGCTTTGCTAGGGTTTCTACAAAGAGATGGAAATTTACTCTCTATATTGTTGTCGAGGAAAGCATGGGTACCACTCAATTTGAGTTCTCTTCATGGATGATGATTGCTTTTATTTTTTCTGTTACTTTATGCTTTCATTAGTGAATGATTTTACTTTACTTTTGCTGTTATAGTTTTGTTGCCACAAAATCTAGCAGACCTTGGAGAGGGAAACCCTACAAGGCATAAACTAGACTAAGAGACAACAATTGGGTAGTGGCACATTGTCACCACAGCTGAAAGCCCCTGCTCTTTACGGATTTTCACTGATGGGAGGACTCCCACTATTTGATAAGGGTCACCTATGTATGATATTCTAGGTGGAAGGTGTTAGGCGATCTAAACAAGACCTCAAAGAAAGACAATTTTGGGTTCAAGGCTCCACTAAGAGGCAATTTGCTTTCTATAGAGAGACCTATAATGCAAGGCACAAGACCAAGGGTTTGAGAAACTTGATGAGTATTGGAGTAACTCAAGGTCAAGATCAAGAGAAAAGGTTTCCAATCATGTATGTTAGCAAGGCCAAGGCTCATGAAACCTTCAAAAAGGCCCCCAAGTTGAAGGGAGATAAAACTAGGGTTTCCCTCTTAGGGCAAACAACTAGGACAAGAGAATTTATGGATGAAATTGAAGTGGATGCCCACCAAAATGATAGATTTGTGGCAAATGATATCCCCTTGATGTTTAGGATCTTCAATTCCAAGAATCCTACTTGCCTAGGGATTCACATCAAGCCCTAGTTTACCACCTTAGCCTTAAAGAAACCGACATTTCAAGGAGAGAGAAAATGGATAAGAAAGGTAAATGATCACCAACCAATTGGACCAATCCCTTATCCCTTGGGAGTATGGAGTCAATGCTATTTCAAAATAACCATATAGTTTCCAAGGAGGCCAGGATTTTGATGACCTAGCTACAAATATTCCAACAATTACCTATGTTGAGAAATCAATGCAACTAGATTAGGGTTTGATTTCTCTTTCTTGATAATTATTTGTGAGTTATGTTTACTTCCTTTACTTCTTTATTATATTATCTTTCATCAAGCAATTACCATATTATGTGTGTATGAAGATCACAAAAACACAAGACACAAGATGTAGGCACTATGCCAGGTGTTAAAATTGGCAACTAGGGCAAAACTTCATATGGGTCATCTTATTCATGGCTAATAATATTTTTATTAGATTCCTCTTGTCGAGAGGTGTAGGATTGATATAAAGATCATCCGATTCCGATAAGTATTCATGGAGATATGAATTTATTTTGATTATGGAATTGTTATCAAGCCGACCTACAACTCATGTAGGCTCAGAAGCCCAATAGTCACATCTATTCAAACACCAACGTTGTGTATAAATATAAGAGGACTTTTCCTCATTTGGACTCACACATCTCATCACATCTCTCTCTCTCTACTGCACAGAAATGAGTCTCTTCTCTATTGCGCATAAATGAGTCTATCTCTCACACATGTGAATCCGGAAGCTGTTGAACCTGAAGCTGCAACTGCAGATCCAAGGTTTGACCAGCGTTGACCATCAGATCTCCTCCTTAGAACTGCGCTGTAGGTCCATCTAGATCTCCTTTGAAAGCCGCAACTTTTGGTGGTGGAATGAATTCAATCCGACGGACCGTTTGCAAGATATCGACTGCCCTAGTTTGAAGCTGGAAACTGCCGAAACTGAAGCTGCAACTGCAAAAGTAAATATTGACCTACGTGGACTAGAAGATCTCATCTGAACTGCGCTGTAGGTTCATCTGAACCTCCTCTGGAAGTCGCAACTTTTGGTGGTGGAATCAAGCCGATCCGACGGTCGGTTTGTGAGATATCGTCTGCCCTAGTTTGATGATGAAGCCGCTAATGCTGATGCTGCTAATATAGGGTTTGCTACTGTTGATATGAATAAGATTTATTGTACTATTTCTCTCTGCTGAATTATTGAGGATAAAAGAAGATTTGATCAAAGAGTTTCCCCACACATTGTGGGGTTTGTCCCTAGCTAGCCGCCACATCTTGTGTCGCTTGTCTTGGCTTGTTTTCTGTCGATAGTTTAATGTTCTATCTGCACTTTACTTTATGTACATGTGATTGCTAATCTATGGAATATAATAAGAAAAAGAAGTAAGCTGTTATAAGCATAGAACATACCATAATTTAACATGGTATCAGAGCCGAGGTGAAGACAAAGCACGAGTAAGAGCAAGAGCAATCACGGAAGAGAAGATTGGCAAGGCTATCCTAAAAGAACTATGGGGTCCTCAACACTCTTTCCTGCCGAAGACAAGCTTCGTGAGAAAGTTGATTATCACAGATGGAAGATGTCTATCGATATAACCCTAGAGGATCAAGGAGTGCTGGACCATGTAAGAGGAAATATTGTTGAGCCTCCATCAAATGCATCCGCTGCTGCCTGGAACAAATGGAAAAATGGAGAAGTCAAAACAAAAAATATCATTCGAGACTCTATCGACAAGCACTTGGTGGCCTACATCTCTGAACTGGACACCTCCAAGGAAATCTACGATAGACTAGTGAGTTTATTTAAAGTTAATGATGCAAATCAAGTTTTGTTTCTTAGAAATAAGCTGAGGGAAATCAAGAAGGGTAAAGATGAGAGTATGCAAACATACTTCTTAAGAATCACCGAGATCAAGAACAATCTCCTATCTATTGGGGAGACTATTACTGACAGAGAAATGGCATTCACAACTCTTGGAGGATTACCATCCGAATGGTATGTGTTCAGGACTACTCTTCTGAACAATAATGTAATTCTTGGTTTCGAGGAATTAATGGCTAGATGCATTCAAGAAGAAACAAGGGTAGAAGAGCAAGAAATTCCCTTGCCTAAAGGTCCTCCTGCTGCTTTTTCTTCTCATGCTAAGAAAATAAAAAATTCTGGGTCTAAATTGAAAAGAAAGGCTAGATCTAAGGGTGGAAGAAAAGGATGGTGTTTCATTTGCAATAAACGCAGGTCACTATGCCAGGGAATGCCCTGATAGAAAGGACTCTCACCGTGACGATAATCAAAATCCCTCTCATGGTAATCGAAGGAATGGAAAATTCAACAACAAAGGTAAAAGGAATGCTGGAAATCAAGGAAGACGACAACCATTCAAGAAGGCTAGAAATTCCAGGTATGAATCTAACACTGTTGACAATAAGCAGGCTGAATATTATCTACCAGCTGCTCTATCTACCTCCGCTCCTTCAAACTCAATGGGAATTTGGCTCATTGATAGTGGTGCCTCAAGACACTTCACTGGTTATAAAGAAGTACTCCATAATCTGGTAGAGAAAGAAACTAACTTGGAAATTGTCCTTGGAGATGACATGAAATACCCCGTGAAAGGTGTAGGCAATGTTTCTCTCAAATTGAATTAAGGTAATACGATTCACTTACAAGATGTATTATATGTACCTGATCTCAAAAAGAACTTGGTATCCATCTTGGCAATGGAAGACAAAGGCTACAAGGTAACCTTCAGCGATGGCAAGGTATGTATATGGAAAAATAATGTTAAAGATGCTTTCACTCTTGGGTTTCGAGTTGATTCTTTATATCAGGTCCGTGGAAGTCTGTTAGGTGTCATGTCATGTGACACAACTCTTCAGTCCGAACTTTGGCATTGGAGGTTTGCCCACCTTCATTACAAAGCTCTACCCGATGTAAGACAGATGGTAACAGGGATGCCTGAATTCCAAGTAGAGAAAGAAGGTGTATGTCCGGGATGTGTAGAAGGAAAGCTAAAAGGGGACCATTCCCTTCAAGTCAAAGCAAGACCTCCGATATATTACAACTAGTTCACTCAGACATATCTGGTATGATGCCTGTGAACCCCTTGGGAGGATATTCATATTATCTCACTTTTACTGATGACTATTCTCGAAAGACCTGGATATACTTCCTGAAAAAGAAGGATGAAGTGTTCTCTTGGTTTCGGCACTTCAAAGCCCTAATCGAGAATTAAACCGAAAAGAAGATCAAGAACTTAAGAACTGATAATGGGACTGAATATGAATCTAATGAGTTCCATGTTTTTTGTAAAGAGGCTGGCATCAAGAGGGAGACTACTACACCATATACTCCTGAACAAAATGGTGTGGCAGAAAGGAAGAACCGCACAATTATGGAAGTTGTCCGAGCCATGCTACATGATCAAAGACTTCTGAAGTTTCTATCGGCTGAAGCTGCAAACACTGCCGTATATGTACAAAATCGATGCCCTCATCAAGCATTGGGTTCCAAGACTCCTAAAGAAAAGTTCACCGGTAAGAAACCTGATGTTTCTGATTTTAGAATTTTTGGAAGCCTTGTACATTTTCATGTGCCTAAAGCGAAAAGAAATAAATTGGGTGCATCTGGAAAGAAAGGAATTTTCGTGGGCTATGGTTAAAATACTAAAGGCTATAGAATCTATGTAGCCAGTCAAGGGGAAGTCGTAATTAGTCATGATGTCACCTTTGACAAAGATATGGCTCTTAGCAAGGTGAACAATCTTCCGACTGTGCAGAGCTCTCAAGAAGCTGACACTAGGGAACCGAAAGAAAAGGATGATGAATCAATGCCTGATGTAGAAGAACCCATGGATCCGATTGATTCTCCTCCACATGAGCCTTCCTCTTCTAGGAAGAGGCCTTCATGGCTTAGGGGGCTACTTGATGATGCTGAAGGACATGTTGCACCCCGAGGAACCATTCGTGAAAGTAAGAAACCTAATAAGTATCAGAGATACCTGACCATCATGAGCACGATCATACAAAATGAGCCTTCATCATTCTCAAATGCCGTCAAGCATCAAGTATGGAAGGATGCTATGACTGAAGAATATGAGTCTATCATGAAGAATGATGTCTGGGAAGTAGTTCCCAGACCCCAAGACAAGACAGTTGTTACTTCCAAATGTCTTTACAAGATAAAGCATGCAGCAGATGGAATTACGGAAAAATATAAGGCTCGTTTTGTTGCTCGTGGTTTCTCCCAGAAGGAAGGTATAGACTATGATGAGATATTTGCACTTTTCTAATATATACGACCATCCACTCGATCATAGCCCTTGCGCTTCACAAGGATGGAACCTACATTAGATGGATGTCAAGACTGCGTTCTTGCACGGCTCGATCAAAGAAGAGGTCTATGATGCGAGAAACAAGGAGGAGAGAAATTTATGATCGGGAATCTCATGTATGCAGGTATAGACTATGATGAGATATTTGCACTTTTCTAGTATATACGACCATCCACTCGATCATAGCCCTTGCCGCTTCACAAGGATGGAACCTACATCAGATGGATGTCAAGACTGCGTTCTTGCACGGCTCGATCAAAGAAGAGGTCTACGTGGAGCAACCCGAAGGATTTGAAATTTATGATTGGAAATCTCATGTATGCAGGTTGAAGAAGGCTCTCTATGGGCTGAAGCAAGCACCCCGAGCATGGTATGAGAGGATCGAAAACTACCTGATGAAGCTGGGATTCACTAGGAGTGAAGCCGATCATAACCTTTACTTTAAGGTTGAAGATGATAAACCTCTCATATTGGTGTTGTATGTGGATGGCCTCTTTCTAACAGGTGCAGATCCTCTCATTCACAAATGTAAGTGGGAGTTGGCTTCTGAATTTGAAATGGACCTAGGACTAATGCACTATTTCCTAGGACTTGAAGTGTGGCAGAAGCCAAGGGAAATTTTCCTATCTCAAGGAAAATATGTGGTGAATATTCTGAAAAGATTTGGTATGGTGGACTGCAACCCTGTGACTATCTCAAGGATCTTAACTTTCAGAAGTTATATGGTAGTGATGTCGGACCAGATTTGGGAAATGCCTCTGAGTTTCAAAAACTCATTCGCGTTGATGTTCTTGGTGTAGCTCTGTCCGAACATATGTTTTGTAGTTAGCATTGTGAGCTCATATTTGGTTGAGCCTCACTAGATTGGTGCCAAGAATCTTCTGAGATGTCTTCAGGACAAAATCTCTCATGGATTGAGATACACTGCTGGAAATATGAAACTGCATGATTATTTGAATGCTGATTAGGCAAGTAGTGTGGAGGATCACTGGAGCACTTTTTAGCGATGTTTCTCTTTGGACTCTACTTCAATATAATGAATGAGCAGGAAGCAGAAGTCGGTGGTCTTGAGCACCGCCGAAGCAGAGTATATTGCTGCTAGCATGGCTTCCTGTGAGGTAGTTTGGTTGCGAAAGCTCTTCAGTGAGCTGTTTGGATTTACATTGGATACCACCGTGATCCTTTGTGACAACCAAAGTGGGATTCATTTGTCAGAGAATCCCGTATTTCATGATCGCTCCAAGCATATCGATATCAGATACCACTATATTTGAGATACGGTGCAGTGGGGAGCTATAAGGCTCCAACATATCAGTACAGATGAACAGGTCGCTGACATTCTGACAAAAACCCTTGGGAAAGTAAAATTTCTAACATTCCGAGAACTTGGAGTTGTTCAAAGACCCTCCGATGAGGGTCATGTATGATGCATTGAGCTGTGGGAGCTCCAAGGGGGTGCAGGGTGCTTCTTGGAGCAGCATATGACCACAGAGGATTGATGTATACATGTACACCCCGTGGCGACATTGTAGCAGGATTGATGTGTTCTCCTGTGAGGCCTAGATTGATGTGTTCTCCATGGCCGCCTGGATTGATGTGTTCTCCATGGCGATTGTAGCAGGATTGATGTATTCTCCTGTGAGGATAGGATTGATTAGTTCTCCTGTCGAGGCATCCTACCCATGCAGTCTGGGACTCATGGGAAGTACCTCTCATCTGATCAATGAGCAGGGAAATGAAGTTAGGGACCATAGTAGTACCGATGAACGCATCGTTGTATCTACCGTACTCCCTATGCTAGGATGACCTCCATTGATCTGGGATCAATGATACTGGTCTGGGACCAGTGGTAGGAGTTGTACCATACTATGACACTGACTTCGAGTCGGCTGAGACTGGTCTGGGACCAGTGGTACATACTCTGAGATTGACTTCGTGTCAGTGCAGTACTGGTCTGGGACCAGTGAGAGTGGTACATACTATGACGCTGACTTCGGGTCGGTTGAGACTGGTTTGGGATTGGTAGTACACTCTCTGAGACTGCGATACTAGTCTGGGACCCGTGGTAGGAGTGGTACTTACTATGAAGCTGACTTCGGGTCGGTTGAGACTGGTCTGGGACCAGTAGTATGCACTCTGAGCCTGACTTTGAGTCAGTGGAGGATGATACTGGTCTGGGACCAGTGGAGTTGTACTCACTATGACGCTGACTTTGGGTTGGTTGAGACTGGTCTGGGACCAGTGGTACATACTCTGCGACTGACTTTGAGTCAGTATGATACATCCTCGATCATTTCTTCTTCTTCATAATTCAGACAAAAGCAGAGCAGAACAGAACAATGCAAGAGCAGAGCAGAATAGAGAAAAACAATACAGATAAGTACAGGGCAGAACAAGACAAAACAGAACAGGCAGAATGGAGCAGAGCAGGGCAAGGGACAGGTTGTACAGGGCAGTGCATTTGATGGATGAATAGTAACGACTAATAAACAGATTGTAGATGAAGTTCTCCCTAGTTGAGAGGGAGTGCTAAAATTGGCAATTAGGGCAAAACTTCATGTGGGTCATCTTATTCATTGCTGATAATATTTTTATTAGATTCCTCTCATCGAGAGGTGTAGGATTGATATAAAGATCATCCGATTTCGATAAGTATTCATGGAGATATGAATTTATTTTGATTATGGAATTATTATCAAGCCGACCTACAACTCATGTAGGCTCAAAAGCCCAACAGTCGCATCTATTCAAACACCAACGTTGTGTATAAATATAAGAGGACTTTTCCTCATTTGGACTCACTCATCTCATCACATCTCTCTCTCTCTACTGCGCATAAATGAGTCTCTTCTGTACTGCGCAGAAAAGGGTCTCTCTCTCACACATGTGAAGTCGGAAATTGTTCTGAAGCTGCAACTGGAGATCCAAAGTTTGACCAGCGTTGACAATCAGATCTCCTCCTTAGAACTGCGTTGTAGGTCCATCTGGATCTCCTCTGAAAGCCGCAACTTTTGGTGGTGGAATGAAGTCAATCCGACGGACGGTTTGCAAGATATCGACTGCCCTAGTTTGAAGCCGGAAACTACCGAAACTGAAGTTGCAACTGCGGATGTAAAGATTGACCTGTGTGGACTAGAAGATCTCCTCATCTGAACTGCGTTGTAGGTTCATCTGAACCTCCTCTAGAAGCCACAACTTTTGGTGGTGGAATCAAGCCAATCTGACGGTCGGTTTATGAGATATCGTCTGCCCTAGTTTGATGATAAAGACGCTAATGCTGATGTTGCTGATCTAGGGTTTGCAACTGCTGATATGAATCAGATTTATTGTACTATTTCTCTCTGCTGAATTATTGAAGATAAAAGAAGATTTGATCAAAGGGTTTCCCCACACATTGTGGGGTTTGTCCTTGGTTAGCCGCCACATCTTGTGACTCTTGTCTTGGCTTGTTTTCTGTCGATCGTTTAATGTTCTATCTGCACTTTACTTTATGTACATGTGATTGCTAATCTATGGAATATAATAAAAAAAAGAAGTAAACTGTTATAAGCATAGAACATACCATAACTTAACATGGTATCAGAGCCAGGGTGAAGACAAAGCCCGAGCAAGAGCAAGAGCAATCACTGAAGAGAAGATTGGCAAGGCTATCCTAAAAGAACTATGGGGTCCTCAACACTCTTTCCTGCCAAAGACAAGCTCCGTGAGAAAGCTAACTATCATGGATGGAAGATGTCTATCGATATAACCCTAGGAGATCAAGGAGTGTTGGACCATGTAAGAGGCAATATTGTTGAGCCTCCATCAAATGCATCCACTGCTGCCTGGAACAAATGGAAAAATGGTGAAGTCAAAACAAAAAAGATCATTCGAGACTCTATCGACAAAGAAGGTGTATGTCCGGGATGTGCCGAAGGAAAGCTCAAAAGGGGACCATTCCCTTCAAGTCAAAGCAAAACCTCCGATATATTACAACTAGTTCACTCAGACATATCTGGTATGATGCTTGTGAACCCCTTGGGAGGATATTCATATTATCTCACTTTTACTGATGACTATTCTCGAAAGACCTGGATATACTTTTTGAAAAAGAAGGATGAAGTGTTCTCTTGGTTTCGACACTTCAAAGCCCTAATCGAGAATCAAACTGAAAAGAAGATTAAGATTTTAAGAACTGATAATGGGACTGAATATGAATCTAATGAGTTCCATGTTTTTTGTAAAGAGGCTGGCATCAAGAGGGAGACTACTACACCATATACTCCTGAACAGAATGGTGTGGTAGAAAGGAAGAACCGCACAATTATGGAAGCTGTCCGGGCCATGCTACATGATCAAAGACTTCCGAAGTTTCTATGGGTTGAAGCTGCAAACATTGCCGTATATGTACAAAATTGATGCCCTCATCAAGCATTGGGTTCCAAGACTCCTGAAGAAAAGTTCACCGGTAAGAAACCTGATGTTTCTCATTTTAGAATTTTTGGAAGCCCTGTATATTTTCATGTGCCGAAAGAGAAAAGAAATAAATTGGGTGCATCTAGAAAGTAGGGAATTTTCGTGGGCTATGGTGAAAATACTAAAGGCTATAGAATCTATGTAGCCAATCAAAGGGAAGTCGTAATTAGTCATGATGTCACCTTTGACAAAGATATGGCTCTCAGCAAGGTGAACAATCTTCCGACTCTAAGGAGCTCTCAAGAAGCCGACACCAGGGAACCGAAAGAAAATGATGATGAATCAATGCTTGATGTAGAAGAACCCATGGATCCGATTGATCCTCCTCCACAAGAGCCTTCCTCTTCTAGGAAGAGGCCTTCATGGCTTAGGGGGCTACTTGATGATGCTGAAGGACACGCTGCACCCCGAGGAACCTTTCGTGAAAGTAAGAAACCTAATAGGTATCAGGGATACCTGACCATCATGAGCACGATCATACAAAATGAGCCTTCATCATTCTCAGATGCCGTCAAGCATCAAGTATGGAAGGATGCTATGACTGAAGAATATGAGTCTATCATGAAGAATGATGTCTGGGAAGTAGTTCCCAGACCCCAGGACAAGACAGTTGTTACTTCCAAATGGCTTTACAAGATAAAGCATGCAGCAGATGGAAGTACGGAAAAGTATAAGGCTCGTTTTGTTGCTCGTGGTTTCTCCTAGAAGGAAGGTATAGACTATGATGAGATGTTTGCACCTGTTGCCAAATATACGACCATCTACTCGATCATAGCCCTTGCCGCTTCACAAGGATGGAACTTACATCAGATGGATGTCAAGACTGCGTTCTTGCACGACTCGATCAAAGAAGAGGTCTACGTGGAGCAACCTGAAGGATTTGAAATTTATGATCGAAATCTCATGTATGCAGGTTGAAGAAGGCTCTCTATGGGCTGAAGCAAGCACCCCGAGCATGGTATGAGAGGATCGACAACTACTTGATGAAGCTGGGATTCACTAGGAGTGAAGCCGATCCTAACCTTTACTTTAAGGTTGAAGATGATAAACCTCTCATACTGGTGTTGTATGTGGATGACCTCTTTCTAACAGGTGCAGACCCTCTCATTCACAAATGTAAAAGGAAGTGGGCTTCTGAATTTGAAATGAAGGACCTAGGACCGATGCACTATTTCCTAGGACTTGAAGTGTGGCAGAAGCCAAGGGAAATTTTCCTATCTCAAGGAAAATATGTGGTGAAGATTCTAAAAAGATTTGGTATGGTGGACTACAAGCCTGTGACTATCTCAAGGATCTTAACTTTTAGAAGTTATATGGTAGTGATGTCGGACCAGATTTGGGAAATGCCTCTGAGTTTCAAAAACTCATTCACGTTGATATTCTTGGTGAACCTCCGTCCGAACATATGTTTTGCAGTTAGCATTGTGAGCTCATATTTGGTTGAGCCTCACTAGATTGGTGCCAAGAATCTTTTGAGATGTCTTCACGACACAATCTCTCATGGATTGAGATACACTGCCGGAAATATGAAACTGCATGATTATTCGAATGCTGATTAGGCAAGTAGTGTGGAGGATCATTGGAGCACTTTTTAGTGTTGTTTCTCTTTGGACTCTGCTTCGATATAATGAATGAGCAAGAAGCAGAAGTTGGTGGCCTTGAGCACTGTCTAAGCAGAGTATATTGCTGCTCGCATGGCTTCCTGTGAGGCAGTTTGGTTGCGAAAGCTCTTCAGTGAGCTGTTTGGATTTACACTGGATACCACCATGATCCTTTGTGACAACCAAAGTGGGATTCGTTTGTCGGAGAATCCCGTATTTCATGATCGCTCCAAGCATATCGATATTAGATACCACTATATTCGAGATATGGTGCAGTGGGGAGCTATAAGGTTCCAACATATCAGTACAGATGAATAGGTCGCGCCGACAAAAAAACCCCTTGGGAAAGTAAAATTTTTTACTTTCTGAGAACAACTTGGAGTTGTTCAAAGACCCTCCGATCAGGTTCATGTATGATGCATTGAGCTCTGGGAGTTCCAGGGGGTGCGGGGTGCTTCTTGGAGCAGCATATGACCATAGGATGATTCACTATCCTGTGGTGGTATACATGTACACCCCGTGGCGACATTGTAGCAGGATTGATGTGTTCTCCTGTGAGGCCTGGATTGATGTGTTCTCCATGGCGGCCTGGATTGATGTGTTCTCCATGGCGATTGTAGCAGGATTGATGTATTCCCCTGTGAGGACAGGATTGATTAGTTCTCCTGTCGAGGAATCCTACCCATGCAGTCTAGGACTCATGGGAAGTACCTCTCATCTGATCAATGAGCAGGGAAATGAAGTTAGGGACCATAGTAGTACCGATGGATGCATCGTTGTATCTACCGCACTCCCTATGGTAGGATGACCTCCATTGATCTGGGATCAATGATACTGGTCTAGGACCAGTGGTAGGAGTTGTACCATACTATGACACTGACTTCGGGTCGGCTGAGATTGGTCTGGGACCAGTGGTACATAGTCTGAGACTAACTTCGTGTCAGTGCAGTATTGGTCTGGGACCAGTGAGAGTGGTACATACTATGACGCTGACTTCGAGTCGGTTGAGACTGGTCTTGGACCAGTGGTACACTCTCTGAGACTGCGATACTGGTCTGGGACCAGTGGTAGGAGTGGTACTTACTATGAAGTTGACTTCGGGTCGGTTGAGACTGGTTTGGGACCAGTGGTATGCACTCTGAGACTGACTTTGAGTTAGTGGAGGATGATACTGGTCTCGGACCAGTGGAGTTGTACTCACTATGACGCAGACTTCTGGTTGGTTGAGACTGGTCTGGGACTAGTGGTGTACATACTCTGAGATTGACTTTCAGTCAGTATGATACATCCTCGATCATTTCTTCTTCTTCATAATTCGAACAAAAGCAGAGCAGAACAGAGCAAAACAATACAGATCAGTACAGGGCAGAAGAAGACAACGCAGAACAGGCAAAATAGAGCAGAGCAGGGCAAGGGACAGGTTGTATAGGGCAGTGCACTTGATGGATGAATAGTAACGATCGATAGACAGATTACAGATGAAGTTCTCCCTAGTTGAGAGGGAGTGTTAAAATTGGCAACTAGGGCAAAACTTGATGTGGGTCATCTTATTCATGGCTGATAATATTTTTATTAGATTCCTCTCGTCGAGAGGTGTAGGATTGATATAAATATCATCCGATTCCGATAAGTATTCATGGAGATATGAATTTATTTTGATTATGGAATTATTATCAAGCCGACCTACAACTCATGTAAGCTTAGAAGCCCAACAGTCGCATGTATTCAAACAACAACGTTGTGTATAAATATAAGAGGATTTTTCCTCATTTGGACTAACTCATCTCATCACATCTCTCTCTCTACTGCGCAGAAATGAGTCTCTTCTCTACTGCGCAGAAAAGGGTCTCTCTCTCACACATGTGAAGTCGGAAGCTGTTGAAGCTGAAGCTGCAACTGCAAATCCAAAGTTTGACCAGTGTTGACCATCAGATCTCCTCCTTAGAACTGCACTGTAGGTCCATCTGGATCTCCTCTGAAAGCCGCAACTTTTGGATGAAGTCAATCCGACAAACAGTTTGCAAGATATCCACTGCCCTAGTTTGAAGCCGAAAACTACCGAAATTGAAGTTGCAACAGCAAAAGTAAAGATTGACCTGCGTGGACTAGAAGATCTCCTCATCTAAATTGCGTTGTAGGTTCATCTCAACCTCCTCAGGAAGCTGCAACTTTTCGTGGTGGAATCAAGCCGATCTGACGGTCGATTTGTGAGATATCGTCTGCCCTAGTTTGATGATGAAGCCGTTAATGCTAATGCTGCTGATCTAGGGTTTGCTACCGCTGATATGAATCAGATTTATTGTACTATTTCTCTCTGCTGAATTATTGAAGATGAAAGAAGATTTGATCAAAGGGTTTCCCCACACATTATGGGGTTTGTCCCTGGCTAGCCGCCACATCTTGTGTCTCTTGTCTTGGATTGTTTTCTATCGACTGTTTAATGTTCTATTTGCACTTTACTTTATGTACATGTGATTGCTAATCTCTGGAATATAATAAGAAAAAGAAGTAAACTGTTATAAAGCATAGAACATACCATAACTTAACACCAAGGGAAAAATCCCCCTCGAGGGGAAAACGCAGTAAAAATATCTCTTCCTTCAATACTTTTCTTTGAGACTTTTCAACCTAGACATAGACCAAACCTTCCCTCCACACAAGTCAGCCCTTCCAGATCTTCGACCCCTTTGTAGCAGCATTTCCACCCCAGCAACTTCGACTATGCAACAACTTATAGCATCAGGCAACAACTGGCAGCAACAACACTTGGAAGACTTCGATCTCCCAAACTAGGGCATGAAAGAGAGAGAGAGTAGCACCAAAACATCGATTTCTTCCTTCTCCTTAGTCTTGACCCAAATCGCACTCCTTTTGACTTCCTTGACCCACTTCGCACATTTTCTAGCTTCACTAGAGATATCGAACTTACTTGAGATGAAATGCTCCAAATGAATTCCATCTCCTTCTATTTATAGGCTCCAAGTGAGGTCGAACTAGTGTCCCTTAGGCCAACTTGATCTCCTTGTAAAAATTTCTGAATAGAAATCCAACAACAATGACTGATATTATTTCTTCTACTTGTTAATTCAGAAATAAGTTATTCAGAGTCTTTCTACAACAAATATCAAAATAAATTCTACTACAGCCTTCATAATTAAAATACTGCAGAAAGTAAATGCAAAGAAAAATACTAGCACAAGTATAATCACAATGACACTTATTTTTGGACAATTGTCCCCGGAAAAACCCAATGCGGGAAAATCGGTGCAGCAAATGAGGGTTTCTTTATTGATCTTTAGCAAAAATCTCATGTACAAGATACAACCAACAGAATAGAAGAGGAATTTGTGTGAGAAATTTTACAGACAATATTCTCATGCTTCTTAGCGAGTTTCTGACTCTGGAGAGGACCCGTTGCCCTCTCTGCGTCAACTTCTGCGTAGGGACTGTGTAGTCCCAGCATCATTGCCTCTGTGTTGTCCCTCCTCTGCTTTGTGTCTTCTTCTGCTCCTGCACTCCCGACTGATGTTGATGCCCCCTCTTCTTCTCACCTGCAACTCTCCCTCTGATTCGATATCCTCTTGCCAGA